>CM060676.1:200638931-201838931 GCA_030686995.1 Artemisia argyi
TTACTGCATCACAATTATGATTTTACTGCATCACGGTTACTGCATTCATGGTTTTAATGTTACTGCATCATGGTTATAAAGTTATTGCATCATGGTTATAAAGAAACTGAATTATCATAAGTTTTCTGCATCATATATGTATGTAACGGCATCACAATTAAAATACGATTCTTTTTTAAGTTTTGGTGCATCTTTATTATAAGTTACTGCATCATAGTTAATAGTTTAGTGCATAAACTATGTTGCAGTAACTTATAACCTTAATGCACTAAAATTTAAAACTGTGATGCAGTAACTTTTATAATTGTGATGCAGTAACTTTATAACTGTGATGCACTAAAAAATTTTGGCGGGAAAAAAAAAAATTTGCGGGGGGGGGGGGGGGGGGGGGGGGGGGGGGGTGGGGGGTGACATGTGTCATATGATGTGGCATAGGGGTGACACATGTCACCCTCACAATCCTTCCTACACTTTTTATTATAAGGCCCTTTTTATTTTAACCCATACATATATATATATATATATATATATATATATATATATATATATATATATATATATATATATATATATATATAAGTGCATATCTATAGAAACATAATTTAATTCTCGCCGCGATGATATGGTTTTTTTCGCAAAACAATTAACGGTTTGCGAGATATTTAATTTTTTTTTTTAAAGCGAAAGTTAATTATTATTATTTTTGTTTTAATTTAAAAAAAATGGGTATAATTGGTTGATTGAATCTATGGCAAATATGAGATATCTATTGATCTCAACTCATGGTATCATAACGCTGCATCAACATTGGCCAACTCAGCATAATGCCAGAGGTGGAGTTATTAAACCTATTGCTTTTAAAGATGACAAAAATGTTATTTGTTAATAATGTATATCAATGCTGCCATGATTGAATCTTTTTGGAACACTTTATCATATATGATATGCAGAGGTAAGGTCCATGACAAACAAAAAAAAAAATCTAAATAACAAATAATCACATTCTAACCTTTTCATTTTGATTTCATCCAATGGTATAGATCAAACCAAAAATAACAAAGAAGAGGCAAAATTGTCATTCTAGCTCATTTAATATAGAAACCCACTTTTCACATTTAAAAAAAAAACAACATATCTTGCAAATGGTAAATCTTCAAGCTATAAAAAATACACCATCACGGCGGGAATTAAATCATCTTTCTATAGATATGCACTTCTATATACTTTCGACAAACTTTTTTTTTAAATTTCCGTCCAGAAAAATCCCATGAGATTCGTAAAAAAATCACTTGTGATTTGTTATTTTAAAAAAATCACAAGTGATTTGTAAAAATGAGTAAATCACTATTTTTAAGTTTTATACTTTTATATCACAGCTTTTTAAGGGTAGATATTTTTATATATGATTGTTGAAATGAGTTCTTAGAATCTCTTTATTAAAAAGTTGTACGTAGTATGTTGTTATACAGAATCCCATGTGATTCTCTCTGGTTCCTTGGGATTCATATAAAATCCCATGTGTTCCATAAAGATACTTGACGAGTATATTTTATGTGATTCATACAGAATCCCAAGGGATTCTGTTTGAATCACATGGGTAATCTTTATGAATTACAGGTGATTCATCAAAGAATCTCATGGGATTCTGTATAAATCCCATGTGATTTTCATTTTGCTTTATATAAACTGGAAGTACAAAATCACTTTAGATTATGTATGAATCTTAAGGGATTCTATTGTATTTATCTTGTCAAAAATCACAAAGGATTCAATATGAAATCACATGGGATTCAGTATGAATCTCAAGAGATTCATTGTGAATGCCATGGGATTCTTTGGTGCATCACATAGGATCACATGGGATTCTATACGAATCACAAAATATCAGAGAATCACATGGGATTCTGTATAAATCCAATGGGATTCTCATTTTGCTTTAAATAAACTGGAAGTACAAAATCACGTGAGATTCAATTTTTGTTGTGTAATGTTATAAAAAAATTCGTGTTCACTTTAAATATATCTTGTTTACTTTGAATATATAATGTTTGTTACTTATATTTTGTTTGAATCACATGGGTAATCTGTATGAATCACATGCGATTAGGGATGAATCACAAGTGATTCATCAAAGAATCCCATGAGATTCTGTATGAATCACAAAGGATTCGTCAAAGAATCACATGGGATTCGTCTAAATCAAATTACAAAATCAAATTTCACATGACTTTAACGAGAGTCTTTTACAAAATCAAATTTCACAAACATCTTCAATTGCGTTTGAAATAAAACTTACAGTAAACTATCTTTGTGTATTGAATAGTAAACAAAACTTACAGTAAACTTACATTTTAAAAGCAAAAAAATATAAAATAAAATAAAAAGAAAAAAATATAAAATCAACTATTTCCCTACCATACAAGCAAAGAGAGAGAAAGCATATTATCCTCATTTTAACACTTCTTCCATATTGGTTCCGCTTCCTCTTTTCGTCCACTGTGATTTTGTATACGGCAAGAGAATTTTTTTTCTTCTTTTCTTCCGATTCTTTCATTGATGTTCAACTCTACTGATTTAATTTCATTCACTTGTAAGGGGGGCAAAATGACGACAAACACGAAAATCATCGAGAACATCCAAAGGTTTTAATTGAAATCCATATTTTCATCACGAAGGTTACAGTAACCACTGCTACAACAACAGTTACAACAATTAATCTTGTGAAAAACAGTTAATTGATCAACTAATCTTGTGAAAAACGACTGTTCCTATTTTTTTTTCATCACTGTTAACTTCCACTGTGATGAGTAAATTATTGAGAGAGAAAGAGATGCATGTCCTTTAGATAGTTCTAAGATCCCAAAGCCTCGCCAATCTTTCACCATTCTTGGACTTCTTTAGTTTGCAAGAGAGAAGCTTGAGCCGCACGGAGGACTTTATGCATTCAACAATCTGATCTGGGTTGCGTACCTTTCTTAAATAATCTCAAATTCCGCTCTTGCCATACATAATATGTAGCAGCAACAACAACAAGCTTCGCCACCACGCTATTCGTATTACGCCTCTTCATAATAGGCATTAAAGACTGAATTATGTCATAAACATTGGCCGTATAATGCGCAAGACCTGCACAATCTTTAACCCTATCCCAAATCCCTTTAGCAAACGGACATTCAAAAAAGAGGTGATCGTGAGAATCTGGGACACTCTCTCAAAGCGAACATACCATGCCTAGCGAATCAGAAACATCCCACATAGGCACAAGATCCTGCCTTTTCAACTTCCTTCGAATAATCCACCAAAGATTTATAGCATGTCTAGGAATACACGATGGGAACCAAACCATGCTATACCAGTTAACCTTAGAGTCACGATGATGAATATCATCCCAAACTTGACTAACCGAAAATTTCTTCACATTACCATGAATATTGTGCCACACCAAAGTATCACGAGCATCATCTCTAATAGGAGTATTGTAAGTATTAAGAAATGGGTATTTAACAAGGAGATCTTGAGGCCATACCCATAATCCATGGTGAATAACATCTTGGACCTTCGATTGAAGAGAAAGACCAGATATGAATTTGGTGGTTATGGTTTGAGAGATCAATTGGGGGAAAATTATTGATAAAGAGAAAGAGAAGGATTGAAAGAGATGAGTAAATGAGACATCTGATGGTGAGTAAATGAAGATATAGTGAAAGTATGTAACTGCCCCTCCATGTAATCTAAAATGAAAAGAAGTTTTAATCTAAGCCGTCGGATGATGAAACAATGAAAGGCCAGGATCGTGTGGATTGATCTTTAGATAAAAGTTGTTCTGTATGGAACTTTTGTCATGATATGAATATATTTTCTTTTTGTATAATGTAAAATAAGTTTATGTTTGTTTTGGGAAAGGAACATACAAATTAAAACGACACAACTTTGTCAATGGCCATGATCATTTCCCCTGTTTGTTATTCGCTAAAAAGATGAAGTTTATAATTTTGCAGTGATATGAAAGACATAGAGTCAGGCCTTGTCTTTAGCTCAAATATTCATTTTTCTTTTTAGTTGTTCCTTGTTTGTATTACCATTCGTTATTAAAAATAAAAATAAATTACTATCTTTTAGCTAATTAATTGCTACTAAACTTAAAACACATACAAAAGCAATGAATATTGGCTTTAAGGCTTTTAGAAAACAAACCATAATAACAGCTCAATAGGGACAAGTGCATTCCTATCAAAGTTAATACCAATACTTGGAGAGTGGCAAATGAAAGACTTCCAACAAGAGTTAACTTAGATAGAAGAGTAATTGATCTACACTCAGTTCGATGCCCTGTTTGTGACGATGATCTCGAAACAGACAAGCACATCTTTTGTTCATTGTGCAATAGCAAAGCAAACGTGGGCCGACATTTTAAAATTATAGAATCTTCACAACTTAATTCCTTCTAATCTTTTTGAGGCAATCACCTTGGCGAATCGAGCAAATCTCACATCTACTCTCACATACCTTCTTGATGGTGTGATTCAATCAGCTATTTGGATTCTTTGGTGAATAGAAACGAGATTATAACCTTCAAGAACAACGGAAGAAACAAAGATGTGATTCTAAATGATGTGAAGCTTCACTCGTTCAATTAGATTTCTAGTAGATGTAGAAAAAACTTTTGTAATTGGATAGAGTGGGATTCTAACCCTCGTAACGCCATATCTAACCATTGTAACGCTTGATGTTAGCTTCTTGCAAGGTTCTTAATAAAATTGTCGTTTCCAAAGAAAGAAAGAAAGAAAAGGCTCAATAGGGAACAAACACCCTTAAGGTATGAATCTTCTTTTAGTTCAATTACATTTTGGATAAAAAGAAGCTAATTGTATGAACATATATTTATAAGAATAAACTATATAGAAAGAGTACTTAATTAATCTTTTTAATATATATTTCAATTAATTAGTTCGAAGTCATTGTCATGGCTTTTGAATAAAAAGCAAGAATTGACCACGGTACAAGTGGAATATTGTTGGCGTATGTACCCTCCGGATATACAACATACCTTCCGGATCCATATCAAGCTTAACATAGCCGAACGTGTCGGGAAAGAATAGATTAATATCCGAAAGGTATAGCGATAGCCGAAGAACCCCAGACATCCGGAAGACCTCACCGTTCGGATGATCCAGTAAGTACATTAATCAAAGTACAAACAAGTACACTAAGTATATGATAATGGAGCACAAACTAGCGAACATTAAGGGCTAAGTACAAACCAGCCTGACTCTCCATATGGAAAACCTATAAATAGAGAGGAAATCTTCATTTAAGGTTAACTAATTTTCTTCTACTCTCTAGTTTTATTCATACTTTCGCTCACTAAAAGCATATACTTACTCTCACGCCGGAGGTTGGTCCTGGGATACATTCCCGGGGCGAGTCTAACGGACGTATTTGTTTTGCAGATATCCGAAGCAATATACCATAATTTTAACTGATTTTTAAGTAAAACTGTAAAAATTCTGTCAAAGTAGACATGCAAACGATTGTTTGAAATAGTCTCTAGTAATCAATCTACTAATCTTGTTACAAAATCTATTCTAATCCAACAAATATGGTTTGTCGATTATAGTGCCGGATGTCTGGATTAGGATTAAAGATTCGAAGTCGAAATAATACATTAATCCAACAAATTGATAGCTGCAAAAGTCAAGAGAATTATAGGACAAAATAAGTTTTGAAAGAAATCTGAATATTATTCAATAATCCAAGAAATAAATTTGATAGCAAACAAATGGGTATTAAAAAGGAGAATTAATCAAGGGAAAAAAAAAAGAAAAAAGAACTAAGGTCGTACAGCATATGAACATTTAAATTACAAACCAGAAGTAAATGGTACACTGGTTGCAGGCAACCAAGAACCACCAGCGATGAAATTCCCGACAGTGAACTTCGACGCCTCGGTGCTGCTTGTGATCACATGGTGACCTTTCCAATTAACTCTTCTCGATGTCGAGGCACCAGGCCCCGTGTTCATGTACTCACCATAATACAACGTATTAAGCGCGAAATTACCACTCCATGGCATCCATCCTGCAGGGTCTATCAGGCTATCAAGGTTTGTTTTGAGAAAAACTGTCCTGGAGTATTGCTTCCATGGTCTCCCGAGGTATGTCTTAACACCCGAAACACCTTTTAGGTCCGAGGCAGCTGTGACACGACAGTTATGGATTGAAATTCCCGTGTTTTGGTTTTGATCAGTTCGGCCTTGAGCAGTTAAGGTGTTGGTCTTGTTTGGTGGCTTACGGGCGTAAATGTTGCAATTTTGGAGAACTGCAGCCGCGTTGCCAAAAATGAAATCAACTGTACCGTAGATGTCGCAATTTTTGTAGAATTGTCTGTTGGAGTGGACGTATAAGGTGTCTTGGTACCCTTCGAAGCTGCATTGGTAAAATACCGAGAGATCAGAGCCGCTGCGGAGAGCCACAGCTTGGTGATTTCCGGGACCGGCGGTGTTTCTGACAGTGATACCACGGCCGATAAATCCATCTCCAACCACAGCTGAAAATCACAAGCAATAAGTCAATAACGTAATTATGTATTCAAAGTAAAGGTTTTTTATAAATACATATTGCATGGTCTAGAAAAAATAATCTTAGTAACAATCCGTGCGGTAACCAATTATTGTCGCGAAAGACCGTCACTAATACCTGATTAACATCAAATGTATAACCCATTATCAATAGCTTACCAAGAGTGGCTGATTTAAAAGTGGTGGTGCCTCCTCCAACACTTTTGCTGCCTGTTATGATGGTTTTGCCAATACCATCTCCTAATAACATTATGTTCTTCAATTTCTTGCCGACTTCGATAGTCTCCCTGTAAACACCTGCCTTCACATGAATCACATACCTTCCACTCCCTGACCTCTTTCCTGCTGCTGCTATGGCTGCGGCAATTGTCCTGAAGTAACCAGAACCATCTTGAGCCACCACAACATTGGCCCGAGGAGCCGCTGATTGCAATAGCTTTCGATCACCAGTCTTCACCCATGTTGGAAATCCTGATTTTTGCGGAATTTTGGCACCATAGGATGAATTGCCTCCTTTGTTCATCGCTAATGTATTGCTAATCAAAGATGATACGTTGTTGTTCATTAGTGGCAACACGTAGTCGCTAACACCTAGCTCTTGGAACCCAGCCTTGCATGTCTCCAGATTCGTAAGAGCTGTGCTCAGCCACGTTTGCATGTCGACTTGGCTACACTTGTGATAGGGATCAACAGTTTTGTTGATGGTTAGGATGGTGTGTTCGTAAAGCTCTAAGCAGTCAGCCCAAGCAGCCTTCTCAAGCTTGTTACGGCATTTTGGGCCAAGTGTCTTGGTGTGTGACCCAGCGTATTTTGCACGTTCTAATGTGACTTTCAACAAAGCTTTCAAAAAATCTGGTTTTTGTTTGATTGGACCATATTTCGAGTTTGTGCCCAAGAAATGCTCACAGGGTTGCGGGTGGGGTGTTTGGCTGCACCAAGACGTAATTTCAGACTTCGTGTAGCCATACACCACAGGGGATAGAAAAAGAATAACACTTGCAACCAGAGTTGCTAAAAACAGGAAGCTTTTCATCATAGAAGATGAAGAATGAATAGGGAATTTTGCTTAGCAAGTTACTTTGGTATTGGAATGCAAGTAAGGATTGTGTGGATTGTAGCGTTCAATTGGTTGCCTTATATAGAAGTTTTAAATTTAACAAAAGGGAGCTAGGGGCGCCCATGTATATTTAAAACAAAGTTGTGTATGTGCATACTCATTTCTATATTGTTTTCTTATTCCTTTTCTCCAACTACTAATTCTTTCCTCACTTCTGGAATACCATCTTAATTATCAGTCGCGGTTTGAGAAATTCTACGCTATCCAGTTTAATTAATTAAGTAGTAGGTTATTAGGGTTTTGTTTGTTTGTTTTGACTTCTGTATATAGTTAGGTTTATTAAACCAAACAGACTACAAAGATGGACTCCTGGTAGTACACGAATTTAATAGAGATTGAACATTCGTAGTAGAATTTATTCGAGATGCAAGAAATAACTTTCGAGGTTTCAATTATATATAGATCGATAATATATACTTTATTTCGAAACCAATAGTATGTATAGTCTAATCTTGATTACCCTTGTGATAATGTGCCTTGATCTCCCTCTATATGTTAGAGTTCTTTGATAACATCATTGTTACAAGCCACCATATATCTCTTTGGATCCTTTGGCGGCATGGCGCTATCGGAATAAAGTGCCCGTCTCCGTCAAAAGGCCTAAAAAGGAGCTTATACTCAACAATGTAATAAAAACTTCTTTTTTTTTCGTCGTTGATATATATTTTGTAATTCTTCCTAGAGTTTTAATAGGCTCTATAACTCAATTGCCGTTCCTACAAGACAGAGCCTACTTGTGAAGATCAACCTGTAATATGAATGTATGAAATAGTTTGTAATATACTCCGCATATATAAATATATAATTGGGATCATAAGATTTCATTATGCAAATCTCGCTAAATTAGTTACTCCATTTGTCCCAAATGTATTGTCCCCTATTTACTTTTTCGGTCTTTCTTTCTCAACTTTGACTATAAATATTTTTGTTTGTGTTATACAATTTTTGAAAAAAATTATACGCAATGAAAATACATTTAAAACTCAATTCGTTCATATATTTTGTATCAAGTATTATGTAATATAAACAAAAATACTTAAGTTCAAAGTTGAAAAGTAGGGACCGAAAAAGTCAAAAGGAGACAATAATTTTGGGACGGATGTAGTAAATATTTTGGTCCCAACATTATTTAATCTATATAATTTTTACTGTAATTACTTGCTGGACCATTTATCGAATAGAAATATCAACATGCAAATTATTAATTATTCCATGAATTGACGTTGGGGAAGTATATTATCATGCAAAGGATGTCATGATTCATGAAACTATCGTTTTACTTCCGTTTTCTATTTCTTTCATACATAAACACACACATAATTGTAAGTGGGTTGACCCTAATTATTACATTTCGAAAGTTAAGGTGAGCACGTAACGCGTTGGCATATAATAGACATCGAATAAAGAAATTTAGTTACATGGAGAAAAAAATGATTTAGGTCTTTTTGTATGTTGTCTTATATTCGTTTTTCAGAAGGTTGGTAGGGAATTAAAAAATATGATGCTAATACGTCCTTATAATAATAACTCTTATGGTACGTACTTTTTGGGTTTCCTTCATAAGAGCCTCCAAAGAAAGCTTTAGTGACTGTTTATTATCAGTAAGTGACCAAAAAGTTACTAAGTAATAGTCACTCTATTTTATAAGTGGTAAAATGGATGGGTCAGATTGGTAACGGGTCTAAACGGTGTATTTGAGAACACAGATTTTAAAGGGTCCGGGTTATGTGTGTCTCGAGTCGGGTTGACGCGTCTGTTTTCACCCACTTTGAATTTTATTTGTTTCGAGTTAAACATAATCTTGTGAAATAAGGTCAGATTCAAATTTTCCATTGACATGTTAAATCCGTCTTGAACCTGTTGAATACTTGTTATACAAGTGACTTTACGGATGTGTTTGGCAAAAGTAGAAGTATCAGTGAGCAATAGCAATAGCTCTTTTTTTGATAAAAACGTTTGGTAACGTAGTTGAAAATGAGTAAAACATCTCCTAAATAATCAACGCTCATAATGCTATTTTATAGAGCGTTGAAAAAGTAGCATTCCAAAAAATTAGATAAAACTACTTGTTTCTTTTCAAACGAGCATTAAAAATCAAAATTCTCAACGCTAACAACTCACTTTTCCTAAATGCTTCAAAACGCTCTGCGTCATAATACATCCATAAGATCAAATACTTGATTGGACTCATCTATCACTAAAAAAA
The DNA here is from genome assembly GCA_030686995.1 of Artemisia argyi. NCBI lineage: Eukaryota > Viridiplantae > Streptophyta > Magnoliopsida > Asterales > Asteraceae > Artemisia > Artemisia argyi. The sequence goes on from CM060676.1 coordinate 200,648,832, forward strand.
GTTGTCATGTGGTGGCAAGTTAAAAAAGTATCACTAAAAAGTAAAAATTAAAAAAATGTCACCAGTAATAAAAAAAATATGTCAGAAAAAAATTATGTGCTTCTCCCACCCACGTAAAAAAATATAGGTAGAAATCAAGTAAGAAAAAGTCTAGTTATAATGACATAAAAAAATGTAAATACAGAGTTTTGTCTTTTGTGACACATTTTCTTTAAAAGTGTCATTATATCTTAAAATGTTAAACTTTTGCTGACACTTTTTAAAATTTGTCACTGAAAGATTAATTTAATGACATTTTTCTATGTTATTAAAACACCTGTCACTAAACATCTATTTTCTTGTAACGTATATTATTTATTATGAAACAACAAAATCCATCACCTGGGTCCGACTTTACTCTTGTTAGATATTTACCGGGTCTTTTTGACCTTTTACAAAAAAAAATAATTACTACTTTGTTAGATACATTTTAATACAACAATTCTATAATTTTAAAAAAATTATTTGTATGCCAGGGATTAGTTTAATTGCATGCATGTACTATATGAGTATATGACCATCGTTATATTCTCATACGTTTTATTTTTACTCATCTTTTTACCCTCACAAAAATATAATATGTGTTATCTCTTTTCATTTAAACCAGGTATAGATGTTAGGATCTTGTGAATATGAATAGGAAGAAATATACATGCATGCTTGCGTGTTGAAAAAGAAAAAGACTGTGCATGTTTGCATGTGCAACGTATATATGGATCGAATGCTAATTCACGCAGAGATGGAGACAGTGGGGGAGTCAGGGTGCTCGGCCCCCTCCAACACGCCCAATCGCTTTGCTATTTACCTTATAAAATTTAAGCATATGACGCAACTATAGACAAATGACCCCCTAACCTTTAGTTTAATTACTTTGTTAGCTCGAGAAAAAAATTTTGGCCCCACTTATTCCTAATTCCTGGCTCCGTCCCTGAATTCACGGTGAAGTAAAAAATGTCAAATGCTGACTAGTTATTGTGTACCCAATGATTGACTACTGTGGATCTGAAAACCACGTTTGGTATTATGGAAATGGAAGTCGTAATAGCTTCAATTCGCTTTTCAAAAGGTTTTAATAGTAGGTAAAAAGTTAATTATGCTACATGTTAAATAAAGTATGGTATATTCTTATACGAAGAAAGAATAATCAAATAAAACGAGCTTTAACGAGATGCTCACGTAGCTGTTATTGGAATGTATTCATGGTAGCAAGTTTTAATTTTGTTGCTCTAGCATGCTTGCATTGAACACTAGCTAATAAACCCTTGGGAATATTAATGCCTATTTATGCCTGATTAATTAAAAGGTTTTTAAAACGTTAACAACACATATATTTATTTAGTTGTTTTTTTAACACCGATGAGAGATTTTTATGTTAAATAGAGCATCCTAGTGAGATACTAGAAGCTCGATATTACAAAATTGAATAACATATATATACAAAACATGCATAAAAACTATTGTATCATATATATATATATATATATATATATATATATATATATATATATAGAAGTCGGATCAAATGAGAACTTTCTTAAAGTTTTAAAAATAAGAACCAACCAAAATCTCACAAATGACACTCAACTTAAAAGAAAATAAAAACATAATTAATTACAACTAAAATTGTTAAAGATTTGATGGGTTTTCTTATGAAAATTGATGTAAACTAAGTGATACACTTTGATTCAACGTGTAATGTGTATCAAGGTTTAATATTGCGTATCAAGTTTTTAGTGGTTGTTGTGTATTAGGTGTATCAATTTGTGTATAAGAAATTAGTTTTTTGAGATTTTAATGTATATGTATCAAAAATTTCATTGTGTATCAGTAATCCGTTTTTCATGTATGAGTTGGTTATTAGTCGATTTAATATTAACTTGTATTAATATATATTATTTTGATGCATCTTTGCTAAAATGGTTAAGTATCAATGTTTTAATGGTTATTTATAATAGTTCTCATTTTTACAACTTTAAAAAAGTTCTCACATTAACCTTCCCCTATATATATATATATATATATATATATATATATATATATATATATATATATATATATATATATATATATATATATATATATATCCTTTCAAAAATGCAAAATTAATGGCATTTGTATATACGGAGGGATATATAAAATTAAATAGCAATACCGTTAACAAGGTTGGTGAACCATTTAATCAAGTACATTCTCAAAGCCTACGGAAAAATCCAGATAATTAAATAAAGCTTGATGTTATTGAACATAACACCATTTAAGGGCTTTTTGGGAGAAAAGTCACGAGGTTTTGAAATTTCTACAAAGAACCAAAGTGTTATTTGAAGACTAAATACAAATGAGTTAGTTTATGTATGAACATCTTATTAAAATAGGCGAGTACTCAAATTTAGAGGCAGAAATTTAATAGGCAAATAATTATATTTGTGAAATTGTGGTTAAGTATTCGTGTATGAATGAAAAGTATATGCTGGATGTAATGTAGTAATAAAAATAAAATATACAGATGTAAAGGATAATATTCTAATGAATATTTTGTATGATTAGATTGCTAATTTCACAGTTTTAATGTATTTTCTCATATATAGTATAGCTAAGGTAAATCATGTATTGTGCTTGACTTTTAATATCATCATATCGCAATAATTTTTTTTTAGATTGACTGATTTAGCTATCTTAAAATATTCTCATATGTCTTAAGCAGGACTTGAACCCATAATTATTTGATTGAGAAGTTTCTCACACAATATAGAGAAATTATTGGGAGACAAACCTTTTGGTTATCAACGCAATAAATTATCAACGATAAGTTTTGAGAACTTCTCACACAACATAACATGAGGTACCATTATATATGACAAAATCATTTGGTTATCATCACAATAAATTATCAACAATAAGTTAATGATCAAACACCATGAACTTCAAAAGGGTCCATGTTAATGTTTATTGCTCTTGGACAACTCCATAAGATGATCATATGTCGATCGATGAGGTCAGGTAAAAAGTATTTGATCACTGGTCGAATTTTCTTTTCGTTAGAGATTTGTATATATTTCTAATTTGGTTAGTTGGCATCTAGGAACTATCGATAGTGTTTTTAATATCATTAATATTTGGTTGCATTTTTTTTAAATCAAAATTACACTGATAAATATTCTTTATTAATTAGTTTGGCCTGATGTTTGACTAAGATTTTATGTAACTATATATATACCTTTTACTGGCAATGAAGTATATGTTTTTTTATGATGTTACAGCTGCTAAAATTAGCCATATATGTCAAAAACTCAACACGGCAAAGACTACACATAGAGTATTTTATTGCTTGGTATGAAGTAATCTTCTTTCTTTAAGAAAACATCGGGTTTTATATTTGAAGTTTTCTAATACGGGAAACTAAAAAAGTGTTTTTTATATAAATAATAAAAAGCATTTGTTATTTACATTTTTTCTCCATTTTACACAATACCTTTAGAGTTTTAATAGCGGATATGTTTGAAAAAAAGTAACTGTTTCTGAAACTGAAGATTAGATGGGGTAGAAGATTATAAAAAATATATTATTTCTAAAATTTACATGAAGTAGCATTTGATTTTCTGAGATTATGAAAAATTATCTTTTCATAATCTCTGATAAGTTTTGTCTGTCAAACAAAGCTTATATTTTAACTAGCTTATTTTTTCTCAAAAAGATAAAAATAAATTCTCAATAATCTTGTGTTTCAAACATACCTAATATGTCAAATATACAAATTTAGCCTACAATGCATTTTAAACTAAATAAGCGTAATTGCGAGAAAATGAGTTTAATGGAATAAATTCGGTGCATATTCTGTTTCTTCTAATTGGATGGCCAGTTGAGCCAACAACTCAAACGGGTAGCTAGACATTCTTCTCTGGTATCTAAAAGGCTAAAACTGCTAGGAAGCGTATGAGATTTTTTAAAGAACTAGCTAGAATGGTAACCGCGCAATGTAGCAGTGGATACCTTTTGACTAAATTTTGTAGGAAGTAAATTTTTTTCACGGATTATAGATAAAAACTGCACCATGTCCATGTGAACAGACAATCATCAGTTCTGCTGCAGTTTCACTGTGCAGAAGATGAAGCATAGTGTACAATACTTGCCACCAACAATTGAGACTATTCTATTATTAGCAAGTTTAAGTCTGAATTTTAAAAATTTCTAATTATAAAATAGTCTCATATGTATTATAATGTAGTATAGATAGGTTAGTAAGAAGGGTTCTATCTTAAGGAGAATTTGTACAAAAGGGAGAGCCATCATTAGCCATCAATCTATATATGTTTGGGCAAATGCAATATGAGTTTTCACGGTGGATCGTGCGTACGCTATTTGACATAATTAAGAGTAAAAACATACTCTCTTCATCTCATAATCTCCGTTTAACTTTTTCGGTTTTTATTTTTCAATTTTAACCTTAACTATTTTTGTTTATATTACACAATACTTGATACAAAATATATGAATGATTTAGTTTTAAATGTTCTTTTTTATTGTTATAATTTTCATCAAGTATTCTATAACAAATAAAAATATTTAAAGTAAGTTAAGAAATAAAGACTGAAAAAGTCAAACGGAGATTATACTTTTAGGATTGAGGAGTATAAAACGGTTTGAGTGGTGTTATTATGGTCTTAAAATATATAACTTTAGTTAGAAGGGGTTGTTAAAATAAAAGAAGTGTTAATTGCTTGAAAATTATTTTATACTTATCACTTTTTGTTATTGTGTGTACTGAACTTTTTTTTTATTGTGTGTATTGAATTTTCAAATTTCGCTTATTGTTTATATTTTGTGATTATTCAGCCATGTAAAATAACCATTTTACCTTTTAATTTTTTTTTTTAAAAAAAAGTAAGGATAAAATAATCACAAAATACACACAATAATCAAATTTTGAAAATTCACTACACACAATAAAAAAAATGTTCAGTACACTGTACACATAATAACAAAAAGTGACTATTATGATACATTTTCAAATAATTAACCCATAAAAGAAATTATTGTGAGGACCATACAAATAATCTTGTAAGAAAAATAAAATCAAAAATAAAAAATACTTCACATCAAACATAAAAGTTATGTTTGGCGAAGAGCTTATAAGGGCTTGGGTTTTTAAAGTAAGTCGGCTTATAAAATAAGTCTCATTTGTCACAAAGACTTATGAAGGCTTATGGCTTATAAAATAAGTTACAAGCCTCTATAACCCCAGCTCATAGAAAGGGGTTTGCATGGGCTTATGACTTAAATTACTAACATACCTTTAAAAATATAATGAATTATCATGTAAAAGTTGAAAATATTTGTGAATTTAATTTGATGTATTTTTTTATGATTTTAAATTAATAAACTTCAACACCAACTAAATCGTTAAACAACTTTGCAAAAATATAAACTTCAGCTTGCAGCTTATAATATAAACCCCAGCCCCAGCTGACTAACTCTAGCTCAAGCCCCAGCCTATTATGCCAAACATTCCCAAAGTATGGGATTTAAGAGAACCTTTGTTTTTATACAAACAGTCTTATAAAAACAAATTTGCATAAAAGATATTTATGCATCATTTTAATTAATTTATTTATTTCATAGAAAGCATCTAAGTTTAATCAAGGTTTCATTTTAGTTACGCAAATTTCATATTACCCGCAAACACCACTTAAATTTTCATATTGTTCTATTGTTATTGAAATATAGATAAAAAGATAGTGTTTAACGTGTTCAAACATATACCTTAAAAATACTCACATTGGTGATAACCAAAAGAATCCATATACTACTTAGGTAATTTTAGAAAGAAATTAGGAGCTAATAATAAAATTTCAGAAATAATTATTTATGTCAAATATTGTTAAAATTTTAAGGACCTTTATAGAGATAGACTTAATTTAATTAAGACAAAATTTAGCATATAGTTTTCCCCCACTAGTTGGTCTTTCCCCTATGGTTACATTATACTTTTATAGTTTTGAGATATCTTAGTATTATTTTTTAGTTTACATATATTCATTAAGAAAAAGAATTTGGTAAGAAGAAAAATAAAATGAGTAAAATAATAAAGATTCTTAACAACACGTTTTAGTTAAGAGAGAAATTTTTATCAAGGAATGCAACTTATTTATATATATATATTTTTTTTGAACAGCAACAAGAAGAATATATATATATACAAATGGAGCATCCTAGTAAGGCACTAGGAGACCAAGATACAATGATTAATTACAGAGGTGTTTTGTGGGTTATCGAACCACTCAATCCAGTTCACATTAGACCTTTTAAGCCTGCTAGAAATCCAGTTAAATGAAAACAACTTAATGTCATTAAGAAGCAGATTTTTGGAAGGTCGTTTGGTGGAGAAGGACATCTCGTTTCGGAATCTCCAAAGGGCCCAAAGGGTTGTTTGCACGACAACATCAAATTGAATCACTTGATGGGCCGGAAGGGAAATTCTATCCGCTAGGTTTACCGCGTCTGAAAGGGAAGTGATTGAAGCGTCCTGAATTTTCCACCATGTAAATACCCTTATAACAAGATGTAAAAAGATGTTCTTCCGTCTCTATATCCTCGTCACAAACAGAGCACCGTGTTGAGTCTAAATCAACTCCTCTCCGATCAAGGTTGAATCTAGTTGGTAGCCTCTTATGAAGTATCCTCCAAGATGAGATATTGATTTAAATTTCTTATTACTTTTCACGTTTAATTTTAAATCTAATTTGATTATAAGTCTTCGTTAACAACTAAGATCGTAATCCTCAATGGAAATTGCATACTTTCTGTCAACCACCAATCATGCATCATTTGACATTCTTCTTGCAACTTGCCATTGTTTAAAAACCAATTTAAATAATAAATTTGTTATTTGCAGCCTTTAAGGTTAGAGCTAAAATATTTGGACATGCAATAATTAGTTGTAACTTGAGAATAAACCAACCACCAAATTTATTTAAGTACTCTCAACCAAATGTACCCACCTTCAATACACATTTTTAATTATTAAATGTAGCCTTATGGCTACAAATAGCAAATTAAAACCCTAAATTTACATTTATAGGAAATTAATTGACATTATCAGCAAAATGTGTTTTCTGCTTTTCTGTTAATCCCCCCAATACAAATGGTTAGGGCTGTAAATGAATTGGACGAACACGAACGGAGCCTTTTTCATGTTCTTTCGTTTAATTTTAATCGGACAAATAAACTGACACGAACATTTAAACGGACGAATTTTCTTGTTCATGTTTGTTTATTAAGAAAATGAGTTGTTCATGTTCGTTTATGTTCGTTCATTAATACACTAAACGAACGTTAAACGAACATAAATGAACACAAACAAACAAATATAAACTTTATTAAATTCTAAAAAATATTATTTTATAAGTGTTGTTTTGTTTAAACAAATCAATTTTAAAATTATATAATTAAAGGATATAATATACGAACATAAATAAATAAATGAACATAAACAAACGTTAACGAACGCATAATCGAACGTTCACGAACATAAATGAACGGACGCAACTTTTGTTCATGTTCGTTCATTTAAAATATTGTTCATGTTCGTTCATTTAATAAATTAATGAATATAAAGTAACTTTTACCGAACGAATTCATGAAATATTCATTGAACATTCAGTTCATTTACAAACATACAAATGGTTGATGCCCTTCAATTCTTGTCGAGCTATAGTACTTAGGTGGAGTTTGTTTTTTGAAAGGGAGGTGATTTGCACACTCCCATAAGTGATTGGGACACTCTAAAATAGAGTGTCTTGACATTTATACCCTCATATTACTTTTACTTATTTTTATCCTGTGAGGGTATAAATGTCAAGACACTCTAATTTAGAGTGTCCCAATCATTTATGGGAGTGTGCAAATCACCTCCCTTTTTGAAAACTATCTTTTAACAGATTCTTAGTCTGACTCTTTCAGACGAGGTCAAACAATTAAGTTATTAAGTGCGTTTTTTTTCTTGTTCAGACATGGTCAAATGGTAAAATCTCTTAACCAACATGTTACGAAGGGGATGTCTTACTATCTCTTAATGAATTTTAACTCTTTACTTTTTTTTTTTTTTTTTTTTTTTTTTTTTACTTTGTTACTTAAGTTATTTTCTTGTTCCTAATAACATATTTTCTCGACTTTTCCTTTAGTATTAATAAAATGTTTAAAGAGAATTTTTGTCTTTTTTTTTTTTGCTAAATGAGAAATGTTAAATATGATAATATGACGATAACGAAAATGCTCAAACACAAGTGTCTTTGAAACAATAATAATATATAGCTAGATTGTGAAATCAAATTGTAGCGTATGTATTTTGAGCATTAACTTAAATTCTCTTCGTTGAAAATATTTTTAGTTATTAATTGACAATGTTAAGTATATTTAAAATATTTTACTTTTTTCGCAGTATTATCATCGTACTGTATATTAATTAATAGTGATAGTTTATAAAATGATAAATATGTTTAACAACATGAGAGTATAACATATCAACAATCAACACTATATGACTACTTAAGTGATCAAATTGCGATACAACGTTTTTACGTTTTAACACATTTTATTTTCACGTTATGATGCGTTAATTTTATAACCCAATTGTTTTATATAATGTTTATCAACATTTATGTATCGTAAAGATGAAATTGTATTATATTTATATCATTTAAACATCTTTTTACAAAATAATAATAATAATAATAATAAGAATTCATTCAGATTCAAACATTTACGTCACAAATTCAAATTTAGATTTAGAGTCTCTTAATAAACAAACAGCGTCTTACATTATAGGTAGGCTTGCCTAATTAATCCAAAACGCTGGCGTTCTAAATGTAAAATTCAAGTTATAATAGTGGAAATCATCGATAGAAATTCAACAAATCCTTGAAATGTGTTGCTAAATAAGCTTTGATTCCGTCGCTAATTCAATCACAAACGAATCATGAACCATATACGGCTCACACCGATTCTAAACTCATTAACCATCATATATCTTATCCATTGTAAGATTAGCAACTACAAATATCGTTGGTCTTTATATGTTATCCCTATGATGCAAATTAAGAGCACGTCAATTTATATAGACAAAATAAATAGAATTATTGCAGAAACCATTTTAAACTTAACCTGACTTTTTGACTACTAACTTCGAGAAAAATCAAGACACAATCTTTAGACTCTTGAAATCAAAGTTTTTTTATTTTTTTGGTTTTGTGCAAAAGGTTTTACCCGGTGAATATTCTTGAAATCGAAGTTCAACTACGTGTTGATTGGTATGAACACAGCCTATAGTTACAGGATAGAAGAAAACAAAACTCAAGAATATAACCAAATGTACAAAACATGATAATGAGGGAACAATTTCTTAAAGCTATAACTATTGGTAGAGATGATGTACAGACTTGAAATTCATGACAATCAAATTACGGAGTAATATTTTAGATTGAAGAGGGAATTATTGGTTGGAGAAAAGGAATATATAGAGCAATATAGAAATGGATATGCAACACACACTAATTTGTTTTAAATGGAAGTTGGTGTATATTGTGTCTCCCTGTATGGAACTACTCTTCTATATAAGGCAACCAATTAAATGTTACAATCCACACAACCCTAACTTGCTCCCCCTAGCCATAACAACTCGCTTAGAGAACTCATTCATTCATTGTTTTCATTATTCTTCTTCTATGATGAAAAGCTTCTTATTTTTAGCGGTAATTCTTTTTCTATCCTCTCGGGTGTATGGCTACACGAAGTCTGAAATTACGTCTTGGTGTAGCCAAACACCCCACCCGCAACCTTGTGAGCATTTTTTGGGCACTAACCCTAATTATGGTCACATCAAACAAAAACCAGACTTTGTAAAAGCTTTATTAAAAGTTACTTTAGAGCGTGCAAAACATGCAGGGTCCCATACTCTTACTCTAGGCCCTAAATGTCGTAACAAGCATGAGAAGGCTGCTTGGGCCGATTGCTTAGAGCTTTATGAAAACACCATCCTAAAGATCAACAAAACAGTTGATCCCTATAAAAAGTGTAGTCAGGTCGACATGCAGACTTGGCTCAGCACAGCTCTCACGAATCTAGAGACATGCAGAGCCGGGTTTGCAGAGCTAGGTGTGAGGGACAACGTGTGGCCCCTGATGAACAATAATGTATCATATTTGATTAGCAATACATTAGCAATGAACAAAGGAGGCAATTCATCATACGGTGCACCAAGTCCTAGAAATTCAATGTTTCCTAATTGGGTGAAACCTGGTGACCGAAAGCTACTACAGTCCTCGACTCCCCAGGCTAATGTTGTGGTGGCTCAAGATGGTTCTGGTAACTACAAGACAATCGGCGCCGCTATATCTGCAGCGGCAAAGAGGTCTGGGAGTGGGAGGTATGTGATTCGTGTGAAAGCGGGTGTTTACAAGGAGAATATTGAAATTGGTACAAAATTGAAGAACATAATGTTACTAGGAGATGGCATTGGCAAAACCATCATAACAGGCAGCAAAAGTGTTGGAGGAGGCACCACCACCTTTAAATCAGCTACTCTCGGTAAGCCGAACACAAATTCCATATATTCTTTTTATGTAGAATAGTAATTTGCGACCGACATAATCTGCAAAACTTTACTTGCATTAGAACTTTACGACGACAGTATTTAAGGATCGAGAAACTAAAACAATTATGTAACAGTCTTTAAGAAACTTCTTTTCCCGGTCTCTGAATCGGAAAAGATTGTACACTTGGTCATGCAATATATTAAGAACACTGTATTTCGAAAAGCATTAACATCATTGTCTTATTCAATGAAATGCAGCTGTGGTTGGAGATGGATTTATCGGCCAAGGAATCACCGTTAGGAACACCGCAGGCCCACAAAACCACCAGGCGGTGGCTCTCCGTAGTGGCTCTGATCTCTCAGTATTTTACCAATGCAGCTTCGAAGGGTACCAAGACACATTATACGTCCACTCAAACCGACAATTTTATCGTGAATGTGATATTTACGGCACTGTTGATTTCATTTTCGGTAATGCAGCCGTAGTTATCCAAAACTGCAACATTTATGCACGTAAACCACCAAACAAGACCAACACCTTAACCGCTCAAGGCCGAACTGATCAAAACCAAAACACGGGAATTTCGATCCACAACTGCCGTGTCACAGCAGCCCCAGACCTACAAGGTGTCTCAGGCGTTAAGACGTACCTTGGGAGACCATGGAAGCAATACTCGAGGACTCTTTTTCTCAAATCGAACCTTGATAGCTTGATTGACCCTGCGGGGTGGATGCCGTGGAGTGGTAACTTCGCACTTAACACATTGGATTATGGGGAGTACATGAACACTGGACCTGGCAGGGACGGAGCCATATAGGGCTTGGGGTAGGCCATGGCCAACCCAGGTTTTCTTGTTACTACGAGCACTATATGTCTATATGTGTATTTTGTAATGTATATCTCACTAACTTATCTTGGCCCATCCAACTTGATATTTGGAAGTATTCCATTGGTTATTAATCTTGTTACTGATGATAAGTTATGTTAAAAATTCGTTTTTCATCATCATATTGGTTATTTGAGTGTTTTGTTTTTGCTATTCTATAAAAGTTATGTCATTATGTCTTTAGTTTTAAGGTAAAATAATTAATCTGTCTTGTTTTTGTTTCACATTTTTAAACGGATCATTCTTGTTCATAAGTTTTCACTGTTTAGATTCCTTTTATGATGCAAAAGGGTGTTGTTTGCGGTCAAAATGAATATCTTTTATTGTTAAAAAATTTGTACGTTCTTTTCACGATTCCTTTTTATTTGTTTGGCCCACCCGATTCAAAAATCCTAGCTCCGTCACTGGGACCTGGTTCATCAACCGCAAACAGGGTTAACTGGAAAGGTTATCATGTGATCACTAGTAGCACCGAGGCATCAAAGTTCACAGTCGGTAACTTCATTTCAGGTGGTTCTTGGTTGCCGGCAACCAATGTTCCATTCACTTCTGGTCTTTAATTCAATTGCTTATATGGTGTACTTGGAGTCTTTTCATTATCTTGCTATTACATATATTTCTTGAATTATGGAATGGAAATTTGAATATAGTTCTCTATTAATTGCTCTGTTTGCACCAATGGTAATAAAGTTTTATACACGATCTACAAATTTTACACAAAAAATTAAATATTCGTACAGATATACTGTATCATACAACTGCGTGAACCTTGCAATACTCAATAGCATGATCGGCTTTACAGAACGTGTTTATGTAAGATAGCAAAATGATTTTTAACCATATATATCTCGAATGCTGACAATGAAATACCTGCTAACTGATTGTGACGTTTGCGTTTTGTCGCTTGAAGAAATGTGACACTTGCAATTCGAAAAGGAAAAAAAAAAGATGTGACGTTTTACTGACTATAAGTTGACAAGGAATGTCTAAAGCAGTCAGTAAATCATTACGGTCGTTACTAAGAGAGTTATCACAAAAAGTGGTCACTTTGCTAATAAATCTATAAATTTTTCATGCATGTTTGCGAAAATCTAAGAGTATAAGGTCAATAATAATAGGTATATATAACTACCAACAATAATTATTAATGTCTATACTTGGCTAACAATTGACGTGCGTACTCGATCGAAAGCAGCTGGGGCGGACTCAGGACGGCACAAATTTCTTCTACAAATAAAAGAGAAATAAAAATAAACTAAAATGTACGATTTTTTGTAAACAAATTAAGAAACCGTGTATTTCTTTTGAAACATTAGTAGACTATAAACAAGACATGTGTTTATATGACCCATAAATTCGGGACCAGATTCATTTATGAAAATTCAAGATTTTTAACAAAAATTTACACTAAGCGACAAACATCCATCGGATTCCCGTGAACCCACATGAACCCCCTTAGGTCCGCCCCTGATCGAAAGCGTCAAATCTTTATCATAATATTGTCTTTCTTTTCTTATGTGGCTAATTATCTGGTTTCCTATTTCATGTCTTATCCTAGACACCAGGGCCTGCTTCATGTCTTATGCATGTTAACCAGGGCCTAATTCATGTCTTATTTTTGAATTAAAAACTGAGTTGTTGATAAGCATGTTTAAGATATTAAAAAATATAATATAGTGTTATCCATTTATATGAATTATTTGATAAAAAAAACATTCGTGTTCAACGAGAATTTTGATTCGAATGACGAATTATTCCTTTAAGGTATTGTTGTTGTAGTATTTTACATTTTAATGTAATGACCTACCTCTCTTAATGATCCAATACTACAAGCAAGTAAGAAGCCAAAGTCAATTCCATGAAGCGCATCATTCAACCATCATGAAGCACGGCCTTATCTCTTTGCGACAAAATGTCAATAAAACAGGTTTAAATAAAGTCTTTTGCCTACGATGATGATAAGACTAACTTTTTGTTTCTTTATGAATTTGTCTTAGATATACATAGTTAATGAACTAAAAAAACTGTGTCATTTAATATATAAACTAGCTTAAATACTCGTAAAATTCACGGTATTTCAAAGAAGCTTGAAAAAATTGTTAACATTTTGTATTACAAAGTTACATGTTAGAAAGAACTACATTTAGATAAGAAAACGTAGAATATAAAGCTGGTAATTAATAATGAAACATACATGATATTAAACACGAAAGTCAAATAATCGAAAAGAAACGTAACTATCTGCATTCCTTTCTTTATCTTAACGCGAGATACGGCCACATATATCTATGATCACAGATTGTGTAGCATTTCTTTGTTGACCATGTTCGTTGTGCTCTTCGCTAGGTTTCTGTCTTCGTCACAAATAGCAATCTTTAATCCTTTTTCCCCCCTACGCGAGATATGGCCATGTATAGCTGACCATCTGTAAAAGATGTTCGTGGAAAATACAAACTCAGTTGCCGAGAGATATATAGAGATCATCATGAATGTATTAATTGCATTTGTCAAACTTTAGTATTTTTAACTAGCATACTCTATAGCATGTATGATGTGATCATGTTGTCTTTTGATTAGGGATGAGCAAAGTGGATCGAAAACCGTACTGACATAAATCAGACCGAAATTAAATCGACCATATTCGGTTCAGTTTCGATTCAATATACTAACGGTTTTCGGTTTCGGTTCGGTTTGAGCCAAAACCGAGAAAAACACACCTAAATCATATAAACTGAACTGAACTGAGTCACTTCGGTTTGGTTCTTAGTTCATATTTTTCACAAAATCGATTTCGGTTTTATTCGGTTTTCGTCGATTTGGTTCGGTTTTACACCGATGCTCAACCCTACTTTTAATGTGTCAAATATATTTGGAAAAATAGACATTCTATTTAATGTTTTTATTCTTCGGATGAACAAAGATCTTTTGTGAATAGTAGTGACAATTGTTCACTGCAATCTCACCAAACTCATGCATGTTTTGTCCTTTCCTGTAGTCACTTTATCCGCCAAATCGTCTTTGGAAAGTCTCGCATAAATATCTGAGATATGTTGAATATCAAAATATGTCTTGATGTTTGTTTATATAGAGGTAACTGAAAATTTTGAATCATCAAATTATTGTCAAGACTTGTTAATTCGAATATGCAACTTCTAGTTCAACTTTTCCTATTGCTGACACTAAGGCTATGCATTGGTCTAAAACCGAATCGGAACCGATTTTATGAAAAACATGAACTGAGAACCGAACCTAAGTGATTCGTTTCGGTTCAGTTTTGTGTCGGTTCAGTCGGTTCGGTTTATATGGTTTAGGTGTGTTTTTCTTGGTTTTGGCTCGAATCGAACTGATCCAAAACCGAAAACTATTAGTATATAGAACCGAAACCGAACATGATCGACTTGGTTTTGGTCAATCCGGTTCGGCTTGGTTTTCCAGGTCGGTTTGTTTTCGGTCCACTTTGCTCGGCCCTAGCTGACACCACATGAAAGAGAAAATGTCTTTAAATTTCTTCGATTCCTTAAAGTGCTATAATTGAACTTTGTTAAAGACACATTGATTTCTTTATTAGCGAGATTAATTTTACTTAGAATAATCTATGTTTAAACTTAACCATAGATCACATACACTAAATTTTGGCTTACCATTGACGCTTAATGTTGAAATGTGTCATAAGTAAAAGAACTATTTAGAGTTAGAATAGAAGTGTTTGTACATACTTTCTTCCCATATGAACATATTTCATTTATTGAAAATGTCGCTAGACCTCAAAATGCATTTTACCCATGGTTATCAAAAAGTGTCACTAACAAATCAAATTTAGTGACATTTTCTTGTGTCAATAAGTGTTTGTTCTCTTCTAGTGCACTAAATGTCTTGTGTGTATGTGTGTTTTTTCCAATGTTGCAAAAATCGGCCGAATCGGCCGATTAATCGCTAATCGGTGATGCACCTTGTCGATTTTCGAAAATCGGCCTAGGCAAAAAAATCAGAAAAAATGGGTCAAAAATTGGCCGAATCGGCCAAAAATCGGTCGAATCGGTCAATTTAAAAAAAATAGAAATTTAGGCATTTTACTTAATTTGGGGATCGTTTATTTCACTTATAACGTACAATGGGCCTCATAATCAGAATTGAAGCCTTTTATTGAGGTTTGTAAACATAGAAGGCTTGGAATCAGTTAAGATCTTTAGTTTGCTCTCTAGAAATTCCCAAAACATGCAGGAAATGCCAAACCGATTAATCACCGATTAATCACTGCCTTGACCGATTACAGGCTGTAGGGTGGTCGACCGCCCGACTACCGATTCACGATTTTTGCGACATTGGTTTTTTCATCTTTACTACATTGGGAAAAAGGTTTTAATATGTATAATTATAAATTTTTTCCTAACTACAAGTTGTTGATTCGAATATGCAACTTCTAAATCAACTTTTCCTATTGCTGACAACACATGAAAGAGAAAATACATGTCTTCAAATTTTCTTCGATTCCTTAAAGTGTCAATAATTGAACTATGTTAAAGACACATTCATTTCTTTATCAGCGATATTAGTTTTACTTAGAATAATCTATGTTTAAACTTAACCAGAGATCATGGACACTAAATTTTGGCTTACCATCGACGCTAAAATAATGTTGAAAAGTGTCATAAATAAAAGAACTATTTAGAGTTAGAAAGGAAGTGTTTGTACATATTTTCTTCTCATATGAACATATTCATTTATTGAAAATGTCACTAGACCTCAAAATGCATTTTACCCATGGTTATCAAAAAGTGTCACTAACAAATCAGATTTAGTGACATTTTCTTGCTTTCACTAAGTGTTTGTTCTCTTGTATTGCACTAAAGTCTTGCGTGTGTTTTTTCATCTTTACGACATGGGAAAAAAGTTTTAATATGTATAATTAGATTTTTTTTCCTAACTACAAGTTGATGATAAATGGATAAATCCAATATAATGAGTGATGATTTAGAGTGTGTATGGCACATAGCGTTTAGGAGCATTTAGAAGTTGTGAGTGCTGTGATTTTTAATGCTCATTTGGTAAGCAACAAGGAGGTTTTTTTTTTTTTTTTTTTTTTTTTTTTTTTTTTTTTTTTTTTTTGAAATGCTTATTTTCAACATTACATGAAGTAACATTTAAGAGTATTGAACATTTATGAGTTGTTTTACACATTATGATTACAACTACAACTACGTTACCAAACATTTATAGCAAAAACTACTGCTCACACCTACTGCTTAGATTTACTGTCATTGCTAATGCTCACTGATACGGCTACTTTTACCAACCAATGTATTCCATGTGACAAAAAACATGGTAGTTAGGAGAATTAGTTAAGCCTACATACTAAAACATATATATTAATGCTCTTTATACATCATAAGTGGTAGTTAAGTTGATGCGGAGTTTGTGTGTGAATGAAAAAAGATTTTGGTAATCAAGTTGATATGAAAGTTTATTTTGTGAACGAAAAATGATTTTAGTTAGGTAAAATATAGAAAGTTGATTAATCCATAAACAAACAATGATATCAATGAACAATAATGAAAAAACAATAGGACACCTCTTATTTTTCCAACATCAACTGGAAATAAAGAACGATTCAAGAAAAATGAGATTAAAATAAAAGCAAATTCGTTTGATGTTTGAATTTTTTAAATCTTACGTTTGTAATGTTGTTTTAAACTTAGAAACTTCTTCTGGTTGGATTTATATGCTTCGTTTTGGATTATATGTTTTGTAAACTTATTATATGATTGCTATTGGATTTTCATTGTTTTATATGATGTACAAGTCTTTGTAACTTTTTATGCTATGTTTGGCCATGTTTCATATGCTATATTTTCAACAATTCAATATGTTATTTGGACATCAGGTTTGAACATGTTTTCACACTTTTAATGATTTTTATTCTTTGCATAAACAGGTCGACTCGAGTGTTGAACCAGTTGAACACGTGACCCAACAATTCGATCAAATTGAACAAAACATTAGGGCATGCTTGGTTCAAAGTCAATAATGGTAATGGGAAAGACAAAGGGAATATTAAAGAATACAATGAGCATTCCTTATCATAACCCCCAATTTGTAAGGTAATGTCTCATTACCTTGTTTAAGGGAATGCTCCATTGCATTATAGTAATAAAAAAAAAAAAAAAAATGGTATTTGGCGGAACCATCTCAAGTCCGTGTACCTTTTTGGTACCGAGCCCCCCACCCAACAAGGAAGGCATATCCCGGTAAATTACCTAGGCAACACTGGCTGACTAAGTTGGAGTCCGGATTCGAACCCCCGCCTTTAAGCTTTAACTTGATCAACTGCGCGCTTTTGCGGTAGTTGGTGGCCAACTGCCCTAGGCAGCTGGTTCCGCCAACTGCGCGCATTATAGTAAACCAAGTCTCATTAATAGTTTCCTTTCCTTTTCTTTACCCCATTATAGGCTTATACCTCTAACCAAGCATGCACTTAGGTTTCAAAAGATTGGATAAAACTAGATAATGATACATAATGTAACTATGGATAGATTTTTTTTATTTTCTTTTTATTTTATTATTTTTATTTTTTATTTTTAACTAATCCAAGAAAGTAAACACAACCTAGTTTTAACTAAAAGAAAAGAAGATGAAAATCATGTGTCATTTTTTGAAAACAAAATACGGATGTGTTTGGATAGGGATTTATGAGGGCATACAAGGGTTGGGGGCATATAAGAATTTTGAGTTTTTAAAATAAATTAGTTTATAGACTTAGGATCAAATGAGAAGAAAACTTAAAATAAAAAGAATGAGAAATAACTATAGACACATATTTGAGATGCATCAACTTGAATTACATGTATCTCTAATCTTTTAGATGCACCATAATATATTTTCTAACAAAAAATTAGATGCATATACATATATTAGATGCATTTCATTAAGTTAGATGAATCCTATACATTTTTCGTCCTATGCGGGTCAAATTTGTTTTTAGTACTACTTTGCATCGTTTTCACTTCAAAATCACTTTCGAAACTAATTGGGATGCATCTAAATGAATAGATATGCATCTAAATCAAGTCGATGCATCTCAAATGTGTGGTTATAGTTATTTCTCATCCTTCTCATTTTAAGTTTTCTTCTCACTAGATCCTTACCCTTAGTTTATAAAATAAGCTTAGTTGTTACACAAACTTATGAAACCTTTTATATAACCTATAAGACTCAATAAGCCTAAATCAATTAAAACGAACTATTCAAAAGAGTAAGGCTTATAGATAATCAAATTACTTAAATACATTTCAAACTACAATGAATTAAAACGCAAAAACATGAAATATATGTGAATTTAACTTGATATGTTTGTATGTAATTTTACAATAATAAGATTAGCTCTAAACAATTCATCAAATAACTTTATAAAAATATAAACCGCAACTTTTAACATATAATATAAGAGTTTTGCTACATATTCCTATATATGTATCTTACAAATCCTTCTACACTCACAACAATATTATATAATTTTTTCTCACTTATTTTTTCTCTACATCCAAACTGTCAATTCTATCACTTAAACAGGATTATATGAATATGACATTTTGTATAATGATAATGTAAGAATGATTCCATAATAAAATCAACAAACTAAAAATTGCAAGAAGTCAACAACTTCCCCAACAACAGCTGAATTACCAAAATCACCCCAAACAAAACCAATACTCAAAAACCCCCTTTCAACCAAATTACATCAAAGCCGCCACCCAAAATTGTCATTATTTTTTTTAAACCCTAAATCCCCAATTCCAAAAATCAAACAAATTCAAATCAAGGGTAAGTTCAATTTTGTATTTACATACAAACCCATGATTTAATTATCTTCATTATCACCTCTAACACTCCTTTTTATTGGATTTTTTTTCTTTTTCTTTTTTTATTTATTATTATTATTATTATTATTTTTTTGTAGATGACTGGTGGTACAGATGTTCCAGAGACTAGTTTATCATGTGTTAAATGTGGCAAACCTGCTAATCTTCAGTATGTATTTATCTTTTTTATACAATCTTGTGCTAAAAAAAATTAATCTTTTTGTTTATTTTCGTATTTTTTGTATTAAAATTTGGATCTTTTTATTTGTTTATTATGTTATTTGTGTAAAAGATTGAAGCTTTCAATATATCTATGTGTTTTTTGTATAAAAAGTGATTTTTTTTTTGTATATAAAGATTGAAGGTTCTAATTTGTTATGCATTTTTTTTACTAAAAAATAAGTATTTATGGTATTAAAAATGAATCTTCTAATTTTTAAAAATTGAGGGTTTTCAATTAATTAATTTGCAGGTGTCCGAAATGTGTTGAATTGAAGCTACCTCGCGAAGGTGCTGCTTTTTGGTTTGTTACGATGGGCCCTACTTTTGTACTAAATATGTGAAGTTAAGTTTAGGTTAAGGATTAATGGGATGATTTTATTGTTGGTGTTGTTAGTACTCAGGATTGTTTTAAGGCGTCGTGGGGCACACATAAGTCTGTTCATTTGAAGGCGAAGTTGGCGTCTGTTGGATCAAGTAAACCGTGGGAACTGAATGTGGCGTCACCGAGTGATGGTTGGTTATATTGTTTGAGGAAAGGACAGTCGCGAACTGCGCAAACTCCACACTTTGATTGGACAGGGTATGCCTTTGGATTATTTTTTTTGGAACAAATGTCGATTTTTATATGTTTAAGGGTTTTAATAAAGGTACTTTATGCAGACCATTGAGACCGTATCCCATTTCAAAGAAGCGTGTAGTACCCGCAGGCATTGAGCTACCAGACTGGGCAATTGATGTAAGTTGACTAATTATCAGTCAAGTTTGCCAAACTATTTTACGTATTCTTAATAGACGCTTTATGAACATTGTTTACACACAGCATATAGACATTTGATCTAGTCTTCTGATGATATTAATCGTGTAACATTGTAGGGAAATCCAAAAATTGAGCCCCTTAGTGATCTGCAACATGTTGTTGAGGTAGTGTTACTATCAATAGTAATGCTAGATAACCTTTTTTTTTTTTTTTTTTTTTTTTTTTTTTTTTTTTTTTTTTTTTTTGGGTGATGTAATGGTATTTTCAAATGCTTTTGTTTTGAAGATAAAATCACCAGAGATGATTGAGAGAATGAGAGAAACGAATCGAGTAAGTTCTTCTTGCCAGTTCGATTGTACTTTATATTATCTGAAATCAGTTTGAGATATGTATAGAAATACGACATTGTGTATCAACTGCTAGCTAGCAGTAATTTCTTTCATTCTGATGCTTATAAACATATTCTGACAGATAGCAAGGGAGGTTTTGGATGCTGGTGCTCGTGCTGTGCGCCCTGGTGTGACTACTGACGAAATCGATGCTGTGGTTCATGAAGCAACCATTGCTGCTGGTATCTCCGCTTTTCAGTTATTACATGGACTTTTTTATATATAAATCATATGTATGGGACATATTGATGTAATTATTAGTTATTTCAAAAAATGAATGCGGAGCATATATTTTATTAGCATGAATATGAAACTAGTCTATTTGACATACCAAATCAAAGTCTATATGCAATTGCAAATAACAGCCACTTTGATTAAGTTCTTTTTTTAATTATATCACTTACTGCAGGAGCCTATCCGTCTCCGCTTAACTATCATTTTTTCCCGAAGTCATGCTGCACGTAGGTACTTCTGTGTAGTTCATTCTCGGTCTTTGATTTTTACTGTCGTTTTCTTTAACATGAGTGTTTATGTTGCCAGATCTGTCAATGAAGTAATCTGCCATGGGATTCCGGATGGAAGGTATCCACCTTATGCATTTGTAAACTACTATCGTATATTTTTAAAGTTATTCATTCACACCATCAATCCACCATACTCAAAAATTTTGATTTATCATTTATATTACTTTTCTACCTGTTCTCTTGGTTTTCATTGCCATTCATCATATAATGTATTATATAAAGATTCAGTATAGTTTCGACTTTTGATTACTGGTACCTAGTGTTACTTCAGCTGAATATGTTAAGCCTGATAAGTTCTTCTCTATGTGCTTGAAGGAAATTAGAAGATGGAGATATTGTCAACATTGATGTATCAATCTATTATAAAGGGGTCCATGGTGAGGAACTTTGCCCGTATACATTGAGGTTATGAATGGTCTATGCAGTTGATAACACCGACTGCTTGCTGGCTTTGCAGGTGACCTAAATGAAACTTATTTTGTTGGTAATGTGGACGAAGCATCTCAACAACTTGTCAAATGTACTTATGAGTGCTTGGAAAAAGCAATTGCTATCGGTAAGTATTGCTATCCCGTTTTTGATTGATAGTTTAAATGTCCCGAGTTCCCTATGTAGAAAAAGTAGCATTGTTCAACTGTTCAAGTAACAAAGCTTTCTTGATCGCTCATGTGGAGTTATTATTTAGAGAATATTATCTGCTCACGTAGTCTTTATTCATACGTCTTTGTTCTGCTTTTTATCTTATTAACTCAGTTAAACCTGGAGTACGCTTTCGCGAAATTGGGGAAATTATAAATAGACATGCTACCATGTCAGGATTGTCAGTGGTAATTTGTTCAGCTCTATAATGGATTATTATATATACTTTTGTTTTTTCTTATTTTTCTCCATTTTTTTTACTGGTTCCAATGATTCTTCTTTTGATTTCAGGTAAAATCCTATTGTGGGCATGGTATTGGAGAGCTCTTCCATTGTGCACCAAACATTCCCCATTATGCCAGTATCCTAAATATAGCCTTTTTTTTTTAATAATAATAATTTAGTCTTAAATATCTGTTTGTGTGTGTGAGGTTAAGGCCATTAACAACTTATATATCTGGCGTCCGCTGTTTTGAAATTTTGATTGTTGTCATGGTGACCTTAACTCGAAGTAGGGAATAAAGCGGTAGGTGTGATGAAAGCTGGACAGACCTTTACTATTGAGCCTATGATAAATGCCGGTAATTTGATCGTCTTTGTGATAATGATCTTACTATCGGCTTCTCTTATTTATCTTTATAGTAACATATAGCTCAAAATTTTATATAGGCGTCTGGAGAGATAGGATGTGGCCTGATGGTTGGACCGCTGTTACAGCAGATGGCAAGCGCAGTGCTCAGTTTGAACATACTCTTTTGGTATGCTATAAGCTTCATCTTTAATTGTTTCTTTGCAAAATTCAACCTGAAGCCAGTTAATGTTTAACACTTGGATGTATTATACATACTGTTATGTGCTTGCACAATACATTGTTAGACAATCGTGGGCATTGGCAAAAAGTTTAGGTTGGGTAACATGTCGAAACAAGTAGTTTTTCTGTTTATATATTATTATTATAGTTAGAATAGTTAAAAAAACGCATTTGAACACATTAGGCCACTTGTTTCTCGTTCGGCCACTTTCTCTCGTTTTGATTTTAGCTAAGGGGCTGTTTGACAAAATGTTGTGATTTAGCGCTGAATGAATCAAATACTCTGAATGATTTGCAGATGCTGAATGAGCGTGATTCTGAATGAAAATGAATGTTTGATAATGTTCTGATAACTACCCTGAATCCTAGTATATTACCGTTTTTTAAGGGCAAATAACATAAAAAAGTAATATACATTAGGTCGATTTTAATTTAAGGTACTCAACTGTTTTTTCTCAATTTAAAGTATCGAACTTAATTTTACGTGCAATGTTAGTTTTTTTGACTTTTCGAAATCAGTTATCGGTCATAATTTTAGCCGAAATAACTTTTAAATGCTCAATAATAATGATACATCACATTAATTAATCATTTTAGCGAAAGCAATGATGGGAAACCGCAAAAACTTCAAAAAATTTTACATTGCACATAAAAATAACTTCGGCACTTTAAGTTTGATATCTAAAATTGACCTAAAGTATAATACTTTTTTATGCAATTTAATCTTTATATAATCTATTAAGGAAAAATACCTTTTGATAAATGTTAATAACTGATATTAGTTATAGTGTAAATAAAAAGGAGCGTACTATTTTAGTTGTACATGTCATCATATCCATTAGTTTAAAACTTATATTCTTGATATAAAAATAAATTCATATACGTTAATATCTACTAGAACAATACATAACAAAAATAAGAATTAGACATCATTGACTACTGAATGAAAAGGCACCTATCATGCTATGGCCCATGCAGTGCAAATATTTGTCGTTCAGTGCCAATACAAAATTTACCGAACACAACATGCTCTGACCGATTCATGAATTCATGCTTAATCATTCCAATAAGTGCCTATCAAACACCCCCTAAGTTTCCATTGGTTCACCTGTTTGAGTTATAAATATGCAGAAGCCAGAGTCTGGCTATTCTGTTTTGACTTTTGTTGGTGGGTTAAATAAATGGTTTAAATTGGGTTGGTTTGACTTGCAACATTTGAATATCAAGTTAGGGTGGTTCTGCAAGCATCTGAATATTAAGATGTTCCTTACTTCCTTTTATTGATAACTGTCTTAAGTTTTTATCTATTTAACTTGCTTCGAAGATGAAGTAACTAAAAATGACCCATTTTAGGTATACGAGTCCACCCATGTCTATGCTTTTCTCACGTTTCTAATACAATGCAGGTTACTGAGACTGGAGTTGAAGTTCTTACAGCACGATTGCCTACCTCTCCCAAGGTCTTCCCATGGCTAGACTAATGTACCTGCCCTATATTCTTACAACGGTTAAATTGAGATTGAATGTATCATTTTTGAATTTGAAACAAGAAAACACAATGGAAAAGGCTTGAAACTGTGTGACGTTGGTATGAATAATGATAAGAGTGATTGAGAATTTTGGCTTCAAGTTTATTTAACGTATTTTAGTTGTGTCATATAGGTTGCTTTCTCAGTGTAGTATAACATGTTCTCTTTTTCTTTGTTTTTTTCTTGGGTTAATTACATGAAAATGTATTATATTTGTCACTTTTTGTTATTGTTATTGTGTGTATCGAACTTTGTTTTTTCTTATTGTGTGTATTGATTTTAAATTTCGATTATTGTGTGTTTTTCATGACTATTCAATCATGTAAAATGACCATTTTACCTTTCGAAATTTGAAAAAAGTAAGGGTAAAATGGTTACAAAATATACACAATAATCGAAATTTTAAAGTTTAGTACACACAATAATAAAAAATAAAGTTTTGTACATACAATAACAAAAAATGGCAACTATAATATATTTTCAAAGACTTTTCTTTCCGTGTATTGGTGGCTTGGTTCAAAGCCTGACCCTTGTAAAAGCAGTTTAAGAGTGGAAGGTGCCATGACAAGGTAAAACTCCTCGTTGTGTGGAAGGTGCAATGACAAGGTAAAACTCCTCGTTTGGGGCTCACGGGTGCCACATTACCCCAACACCTTTTCACAACTAACCCACTCCTCACTCACAACTAACCTCAACTTTTGTCAAGGACCACAAATCCCTGGTAAACGAAGCTAATGATACTCGTGAAAACATGAATGTTTTGGAAAACCTAAATGATTCTCTCTTCGAAGCTGTTATGACCACTGACATTATGTCCATCATTTTACAAACATATTCTGTTCAAGACGATGAACGACTAAGAGCTGAGACCTCCGCAATTGTGTCAAAATATGAAAATGCTCTTATAAAGCTTGAAAAAGAAAATGTGTCATATTTTAAACAACTTGATCGAAAAAAGGAAGAATGCAAGTATGACAAATTGTCGTATGAGCGTGACTTAAAGAACATGAAAGAGCAAAATGATCTTTTGAGGGCTCAGCTTGAAAGTAAAAAAGGAACGGGTGCGGAAACTAAGTTTGCAAAACCATTGACTTCGGAGAAACCAAATGTTTCAAACACGGTTCAAAAACCAAAAATGTCAATTTCACGGTTTGCTCCAAAAGTCGATGAGAAAAAGGATTTGACAAAACCAGTCACTCCAACACCCTTGCCAAAGAAAAGTGAAAATATTAAGATTGTTGATAAAGGAAAAGCGGTTGTCGAAACACCAAAAGTGATAGCACCTGGCCTTTTTAGGATTAGTCCCACTAATGCGTCTGCCTCCACATCTAAGACAAGTGCGTGCAAAAAGGATAATTCTAAAGAGTCTAGTGATGCTAAAAAGGACAACAATATAAATCCTAATGTGTGTGCCTTACCTTCTACAGGATTAGAAAGCACCTCTAGGAGCAGCAGACTAAAGCCTAGGAGCAATACAAGGAACAATAGAGTCTCGTCTGCCTCTACGAGTAGTAGCAAGAATAAAGTTGAAGAAGTAGAAGAACACCCTAGGAATTTATCGCTTTGTAATAAGAAACATGATTCATCTGAATGTAATGTCGAAAGTATTGGTTCTAATGTATGTAATGACTCTGTTTGTTTAATATGCAAGAAATGTTTAATTAATGATGTTCATGATGAATGTGTTACTAAGAATGAGAATGTTACGCCTAAACAGAAGTATGTTCCAAAAAGACCTAGTGCTAGATCTAGATCTATAGAAAGATTAGTTGCACGCTTTAGGTCTACCACTATTAGTCGAATGCCTAGGAACTATCTTAAGTATTGTATGTGGATTCCGACGGGTAGAGAGTTCACTCTTAAGGATGGCAAATTGGAAGTTGTTCAAAATAAAAATGTTGCAATCTTTGATGAGTGTGATTCTGCTTTTACTCCTAACCCCATGGAACCAAATTCAAAACGGTTTCCAAATACAAACTCTTCTGTTCTTGGCAGGTTATCGAAATATGTCTTTGGATCGTCGACTCGGGTTGCTCCAAGCACATGACCGGGAATTTAAAGCTGCTGATCAATTTCGTCTGGAAATTCATGGGAACTGTACGATTTGGAAATGATCATGTAGCAGCTATCCTGGGTTTTGGAGATCTTCAGTTTGGGAATTTTTTGATCACTCGGGTTTACTACGTCGAAGGGTTAGGACACAACTTGTTTTCAGTCGGGCAGTTTTGTGATGCAGATTTAGAAGTTGCATTCAGGAGAAACACGGTTTTTATAAGAAATTTGATTGGTGATGATCTCTTAACTGGTAATCGTGGTACAAACTTGTATGCTATCGACATCAACCAAATGGCTTCGACATCACCAATTTGTCTTATGACAAGGGCAACCGAAACTAAGTCCTGGCTGTGGCATAGAAGATGATCCCATCTCAATTTCGACACGATCAACAAGTTAGCCAAAGACAACATCGTCACCGGACTTCCTAAGTATTGTTATTGTTGATGATTATTCAAGATATACTTGGGTAAAGTTTTTGAGGTCAAAAGACGAAGCACCAGGTACCATCATCACCTTTCTGAAGCGTATCCAAGTTCTACTTCAAGCTCCAGTAAGGATTGTAAGAACAGATAATGGCACAGAATTCACTAATCATGAGTTAAGAACCTACTTTGAAGATGTGGGAATCACTCACCAAACATCAGTTGTTAGAACTCCACAGCAGAATGGGGTAGTTGAAAGAAGAAATCGAACTCTTGTGGAAGCTGCTCGCACAATGCTGATTTATTCTAGTGCACCACTTTTCTTATGGGTTGATGCTGTTGCCACTGCTTGTTTTACTCAAAACCGATCACTAGTCCATCCGAGATTCAATAAAACCCCATATGAGCTAGTGAACAACCGGAAACCTGACATCTCTTACCTTCACGTGTTTGGCGCTTTGTGCTATCCGACGAATGACAGAGAAGATCTAGGGAAGTTAAAAGCTAAGAGTGATATTGGATTCTTCATTGGATATTCAGAAAACTCGAGGGCATTTAGGGTGTATAATAGAAGAACAAAAAGGATAATGGAGACGATGAATGTGAAGTTTGACGAGATTTCACAAATGGCTTCTGAGAGACTCGCTCTAGAACCCGCGCTTAATCCGATGGCTTCTAATCAAAACGGATTAGGACCCGCACCAAACCAGCAGACTTCTGGACACATCAGTTCAGGACTCGTGCCTCAAGGAGCTCAGTCAACAAACACGGATAAACCTTCAGAACAAGAACTGGAAAATTTCTTCGAGTTAATGTTTGATGAATACTATGGTGGAACTTCGACTAATGCATCTCAACAACACTCCGCTGCACCCGCTCAAAACCATCAACCACCACCACCATCACAAGATGCATCTACAACAATCGAAGCTGAAGCACCAACTCCCTCAACATCATCAACATCTACTCCAGCAACTCTAGTTATTGAAACTGATCTACCAAGAGTTGATGAGCAAAACCAAAACACAAATTTTCAAGAAGAACCAACAAATAATTCAAACGATGTTGCGTTAGAAGAAGAAGAAGTATTTGAAAACCCATTTGCAACAGACTCTGCTGAATCTTCTTCAAGGTTACAAGAACCATCTAACACACATATGTTTTACCCAAGGTACCCTTCTACGTTTCAATGGACAAAAGACCATCCAATAGAACACGTTATTGGCGAACCTTCAAAGCCAGTTCAGACAAGGAGACAACTTGCCACCGATCTCGAATTGTGCATTTACATTTGCTCAATCACCCTCAAAGAACCAAAGAACATTCGAGAAGCAATGACAGAAAACCCTTGGATTGAAGCGATGCAGGAGGAATTTCTTCAATACCTGCTACATGATAGTTGGGAACTTGTTGAACGACCACTTGATAAACGTGTTCTTGATCTCAAGTGGTTGTGGAAGAACAAACTGGATGAGGAAATGACTGTTATTCGCAACAAAGCTCGTCTCGTAGCTAAAGGTTATCCACAAGAAGAAGGGATAGATTTCGAGGAATCATTCGCGCCTGTAGCTAGACTTGAAGCAGTCCGGATTTTCTTAGCCTATGCCGCTCACAAAAACATCACAGTCTATCAGATGGATATTAAGACTGCTTTCTTGAATGGTACTCTGAAAGAAGAAGTGTATGTGAGTCAGCCAGAGGGATTCATCGACAAAGATCATCCAGACTACGTCTACAAGCTTAAGAAAGCAATTTATGGTCTAAAACAAGCTCCAAGAGCGTGGTATGACGAACTATCATCTTTCTTGCTCAAAAAAAATTTCACCAAAGGAACGGTTGATGACACCTTGTTTATCAAAAAATTCAAAGATGACATTTTGATCGTTCAATTTTATGTGGACGACATTATTTTTGGATCAACCAATCCTAACCATTCAAAACATTTTGAAAATCTCATGAAAAGTAAATTTGAAATGTCCATGATGGGGGAACTAAAATTCTTTCTTGGTTTACAAATACATCAATCCCCTCGTGGTATTTTTATCAATCAAGCTAAATATACAATAGAGATTTTGAAAAAACATGGAATGGAAAATTGTGATTCTGTTGGTACACCAATGGTCACTTCACCAAAAATAGGTGCTGATTTGTTTGGGAAACCCATCGATCCGAAAAAATATCGGAGCATGATCGGTTCTCTCATGTACCTAACTGCTAGCCGACCCGATATTCAATTTGCTGTTTGTTTGTTAGCACGGTTTCAGGCAAAGCCTACCGAACTTCACCTCAAAGAGGTTAAACGGATCTTTCGGTACCTACGAAGCACCATTAACATGGGACTTTGGTATCCGAAGGATTCGGGGTTTAATCTAACAGCATTTTCAGATGCAGACCATGCCGGTGATCAAGTTACAGCAAAGAGTACATCAGGTGGAGCACAATTTTTGGGTGAAAAGCTAGTAAGCTGGTCGTCAAAGAAACAGGATTGTACTGCGCTATCAACCGCCGAAGCCGAGTATGTGTCTCTATCTGCGTGTTGTGCCCAAGTTCTTTGGATGAGGACACAGCTCACAGATTATGGCTTTACTTTTGACAGAATACCTATGTATTGTGACTCAAAAAGTGCCATAGCCATCACGTGCAATCCCGTACATCACTCTAAGACGAAGCATATCAAAGTCCGCTACCATTTCATCAAAGAACATGTAGAAGAGGGTACTGTTGAATTATTTTTCGTTAAGACTGATTATCAACTCGCCGATCTATTTACTAAAGCCCTTCCAAAAGAAAGGTTTGACTATTTAGTTCGACGAATTGGCATGCGAAGCCTAACTCCTGAGGAGCTAGAACGTCTTCTCGAATCTTCTTGAAAAAAGTTTTCAAAATCGCTTCGCTGTAAATATTTTTGAAAAAACAAAATACAAAATTTGAAAAACCATCAAAAACAAAATACAAAAATATAAAATTTTCAAAAAATACAAAAACAATATAAAATCAAAAAATCCAAAAATATTCTTCTCACGACATGTCTCTTGTATAAATCAATATTCTGTGCGTTTCTAGAAATGTCATTCAACAATGATACGGACATGTACAGATGCTTGAACGGGATTTCTTTAAAATGTTTTTCTAAAACATGTCGTTTCTCAAAAGTTTCTTCACATTGGCTTTCGTATACCTCAGTACGAAACCCGGACTAAAATGATGACTTCTGATTATTTTCAAATCAAGGACTCGTACGTTCAAAGATGAAATCATTTTAAAAAGTTTGAGTCTAAACAAACGAAAATGATTTCAAGCATAAACTCTTTTTCAAAACAAAATTCTTGAGCACTTTTTCAAGATTGTTCAAAAGATTTCTCAAAATCTTTCAAATGAGTGCTCAAGATAACTCCCACAAAAACCTTAAATGATTTTACAATGTGCTATCATTAAGGGGGAGTACAAAAACAAAAAAGTTCCGTATTCATGCAAAATGAAATCTGTCTTTCTCTCCAAAAAGTTTGTTTTACTCAGTTGATATCAAAAATATCACAATATGCTATTTTTGAGGGGGAGAAGACATGATTAAAATGTGATCAAAGATGTTTAAAGATTGTGACTGAATCTCGAAAGAGCTTGACTCAGAAATTACCTATGAATTGACGAAGCTTAAAATGTCAGTAATCGAAAAGACTTGTCCTGGTCGGGTAATAATTTCAAGCTAGTCCAACTAGTGATGTAAGCGTGTCTCGAATAGGACTTGTCTGAGTAGAATGTACCATATCGAGAGACTTTCTTAGGACTTGACCAGGACGGGTAATAACTTCAAGCTAGTCTAACTAGTGATGTAAGCGTGTCTCGAATCGGTCATGTTCACTGAAAGTGGATCAATTCAAAAGTGCAAACTCCTCCCGCATGTGAAAATTTCTTAAATAATACATGAGCACATGTGAAGGGGGAGTCCTTCAAAAGTTGCAAAACTCTCAAAGTGGTAACAATAATGTGTTTTATTATCATAAACACTTTGAGAGATTTTTGAATAAATGGTTTTATGGCAACAATTATAGGATAGTCATGGAGTTATAAGGTGACTAAGGTTAGGAAAAACCGTCCTATGATCCGCCAGAGCCGGAGGGATCTACCCAAGGACAATTCCAATAGATTAGAATTAGAAGTCCTTAGGTATGATTGAAAAAAGGAGAAAATGAGAAAGGAGAAAGAAGGGGTTGAAGAATTAAAAAGAAAAGTTATGAAAAAGGGTGAAAAGAAATAGCCCTCCAAATGTTCAACCTTAGGGCAGACACCGGGTACAATTCGTATGCTACTGGTTGTTACTAAGGTGACACCGGTATTGAAGATAAAGACGTCATGGACCCAGTGACGCACTGCACTAAACCTTCTTAACCACTCAAGTTCTCTTAAAAGAGTTTGTTTCATTCTCACGGGGAACCGGTGTAATCTATCGACCTGTCTCTTAGAGATGGTTGATATTGAAGCAGGAGACCTCTCCCTAATCTCCGCATAGGAAACCAAATGTGCACATATCGAGTCTAGAGCCCCGAGATTCATCAAAAGATCTCATAGGAACACATGATATTTCTACACTGGTTATTCATCATTAAGGACGCCAGATGTAAACTTTAGAGTCCTACGCAGATCTTAGAAATCTGCCAGAACATTTATGAGAGGATTCACTTTTGTGATTCTCAATGATTGAATGGAAATTCCTGCCAGGGTCAACATCAAGCAGCCCTGACAGCAGGTCACTTCGGTAATTCTTATGGGTTACGCTTAGTGTTCGCGGTGGTTTCAAACGGTCTACAGTCGTGGAGTGATCCCTAGCGACTCACCCAGTCATTGAGCTACTAAGTAGGTCTTGTAAGCTCTCTCGAGAGTATCTGACATGGGAACGACCTTGGTAAGGGTTAGAAGGAGTCTTCACACTATGCTGTTGACGATCTCCAACTCTTATCTGTAAGTACCAGATGTTTTATTGCTAACTGTTTATATGCAGGGACACTTCATCTCCATGGCAACATCCACATGCTCATACATACATCTGGAAGTTAAAGAAAGCTCCCTCAAAGATCTATACAACACAAAGTTCTAAGAAAGATTCTACGCCAAAAAGAAGAATCTACAAAGTATAAAGACTAAAAATCATAGTGAAAGAAAGGGAACTACGTGCATATGAATATCAAAGTCCAAAGATGTATGAGCATGTTGGAATGGCAAACAACCACCACAGACGCAGAAGTGACGAAAGGCAGATAACTCCACATCACAAAGGAACAAAGAACGATGAAAAATCAGTTATCGAAGATCACAAAGCATGAACGAACAAAGACTTAAGACTATTCTACAATGACACACAAAGTTTAAGACAAAGAACACGGAAGACCCACTCACGTGGAGCATCATTCGAATGACCACCCCTTAGGGGGAGATTGTTAGCATTAAAATATATATATATATATATATATAGAAGTGATGGTCATTCTCATATTGTAACTTTGTGTCGTTTGTTAAGATTAGTAATAGTTTAGTCATTGGGGCCCACCACTTACAACTTTATTTTTTTATTCATTTTACTAAATTAATTAAATTCATTTCACAAAAATTAAAAATACCACACCATACTAATTTTATTTTATCAAATTAAAAAGTTACAATACGAAGAAAAAAAACGATACAAAAAGAAAAAAATAAATGATACGAAATAAAATACATCAAGCTGTAACGAAATTAATTATCCGTATTTTGTTGAAATTCTTCCCATTGTTGTTGTTGTCAAACATGCTCGATAAGACATCGTTGAAGTCTTTTGTGTATGTGTTTATCGCGTAGTTCTTTGTTTTGTCTCCTATGCACTGCGCAATGTTCAACCCATGACTTTTGCATATGTGGTTGCGGAGGAATATACATTTCGGCAGCTTTGGATATCGCATATTGTTGATCTTTCAAGATCATGTTATGCATTACGATGCACGAGTACATGATTCTTCGTAACTTGGCCACAGTAAATTGACGCGCCGGTTGGGCAACAATACGCCAACGTCCTTGTAGGACACCAAAAGCTCTCTCGATATCTTTTCGAGCACTTTCTTGTTTCGCTTTCCATGCAACATTTTTTGGGTTACTTGCAACCGTGAATGATTTGACGAACGCTGCCCATTCTGGATAAATTCCATCAGCTAGATAATACCCATGCTTAAATTTTCTTCCGTATACTTCAAACGGAACCACGTCGGCGATGTCGTCAATCAGGTCATCGAATAACGGCGAATTATACAAAACGGTTAGATCGTTATTCGCACTAGCAACACCAAAAAATGCATGCCAAATCCACAAATCATATGACGCGACAGCTTCAAGCATTATGGTTGGATACTTTTTATCACCTTTGTGAAATTGCCCTTGCCATTCTTTCGGACAATTCTTCCATTCCCAATGCATACAATCGATGCTTCCCAACATTCCCGGTATCTTATGGACCAAATTATGTGCGTCGTATAACTTGTGAATGTCAGTCTCGGATGGTTTTCTTAAAAATTCCTTTCCATACAACTGGATTATGCACATAGTAAAAAAAATCTAGACAATTACGTGCACAATGTTCACCTATTTGTAAATACTCATTTAACGCATCAGCATGAATCCCGAAAGCCAATTGGCGTAATGCACATGTGCATTTCATAATCACACAAAACCTCATTACACCCTTAGCATCAGGTCGTTGTCTAAAGAAGTTAAAATGCGCGGGAAGAGGATGATGAGTTTCAACAAACATTCCAATACCTTGGACTATTTCTAAGAATAGTTTACGACTCATACGATAATGACGTCTAAAATTTTCTTCAGTATATTTTGGTTGATCACCAAAATAGTCGCCAATAGACGTGCTTCAGCAACTTCACGTTCATGGGGGATGTATCGACGGTGTTTTGAAGGACCGGGTTCTTGGTTTTGCAACGATTGCTCGCGCTCAAATTCTGCGAGCATCAGCTCTAGCTCCATTATCTCTTCAAAGTCACTAACACTTGAATACGATGATTCACTCATGTTTCTTGTTTTTAATATGTGTAAGTGTTTATATGTTGTGTAAAATTGTAGTGAAATGATAGATTGTATATGTTCTATTTATAAGGGATCTATTAAGGGGGAAAAAAAAGAAAACTTACTTTTAAACGGTAATATTACCGTTCGAATTAAAAAGAAAGCAGAAAAACTTATGTTGTGTCAGATTAAAGGGCTCGTCGTCTGCACGAGGAACCCATGAATGGCGAGCTACAACGAGCCATTCATGGTGTCGTGGCGAGGCGTGAGGAGCAAAAGCAGAATCCACGTAGGAGTGGCAAGCTCGTTTGAGGAGCGGTACCCTGGCCTCTAAGGACAGTTAATGGGGGCATATGGCAATTTTGTTGGTCCAATGGTCTGACAAAAGATACTTGCACGTGGCCATTCTTAATTTCTAATCAACATTATCTGAATTACATTTTAAATCATCTCGAATGATCTCTTTAAAGATGTTGAACCACGTTTAGAAATGTTAGTGAAACTTAATTTCAAGAGTAAATTGCACGGCCCGTTCATGTAGTTTGCGTTGACTTTCACATATAGTCCTTTGACTTATTTTTATGACCCAATTGGTTCCAATCTGAAACCGTTAACACTCACGGTTCCTTAACCAAATAGCTATTAAATTTGAATGTTAAAGACCCTAATGTGACTTGCACATGAGGGTAAAATTGTCTTTTCACTCATTTCTCTTTAACTTATTCTACCTAGTAAATTCCTACCCTTTTTGTACATCAAATATTAACCCTCAATTTTCAAAGGGTTTTGGCTATTAAATAGTCACATATTTTTTCAAATGTACCATTTTGGTACGTGTACTATTATTTGCCCGCATGTTTACACGCAACCGGTTGAGAACGTATAAAATCGGCAAAAATGCCCTTGTGGCATTTTTTTTGAGTAAATTAAATAGATTGTCCTTCTTATTTGTCTCAAATTACATCCCCTGGTGTTTTATATTGCATTGACAGTCCTTTTTTATTTATTTGTTTTAAAACGACAACTAACTATCTCACAATATACACACCACATACTTTTGTGTACGTTTTTATACATTTGTGTACGATCGTTTGTGTACATTTTCATACGCTTTTGTATATTTTCACACATTTTATCTATTTTAGTATGTTTTTGTACATTTCATATGTTTTTATATACTTTCATCCGTTTGTATACGTTTTCTTATGTTTCATACGTTTTCATCTGTTTTATGCGTTTTGTACGTTTTTATGGGTTTTACACGCTTGTGCATGTTTTTTATTCATTTTTATATGTTTGTGTACGTTTTCTTACGTCTTCTTATGTTTTCGTACATTTTCATCCGTTTTATATGTCAAAGAACACAGAAAATATTATTATTATTATTTTTCTTAACAGCCGAAACATTTTATAATTTTTAAACATACTTAAAACCAATGAATATATTTTAATTCTTTAATATCATCCAAAATAAAAGGTTTCAGATTTTAGTCATAAATTTTATAAAGTTTAGTATCACAATAAAAAACCGAATTTATTAGTTAAAAAAAAATCATTTTTGTTTTTAAATATTCTTACATAGATTTAAAAACTGTTTTTATTTTGAAAGTTACAAAAAGTTTCTATAGTGAATAGTTTTTATAAATTATAAAAGGCTACTTTTTTTTTTTTTTTTTTTTTTTTTTCATAATAGATTTAAAAACTGTTTCAAGTAAAAAAAATATTATAATTTTTTTTAAAAATTTTAATAATTAATTATTCAGGAAATTTCTGGATTTATTAAGAAAAATTATAAAAATTTATGAATTTATTTCGAAAATTTTTGAGTTAAATTTTATAAAGATTTAAAAGGTGAACAATTTATATAAATAAGTTATATTTTATAAAGATTTAATTTTTTAAACTTAAATAGATTTAAAAATCGTTTTAAGTAAAAAAAATATAAGGACCGTAAATGCAATTTTGGCAAACCACGAGAACTGTCCATGTAATTTACTCCTAATATTTTAAATAAATATATGTTAGTAAAAATCATATGTGGATGCACATGTGGCAAAAAAGTTTTTGGTTTCGGTTAAACAAGTTTGGTGAGGTAGTACGAAACATGAAAGTACGCAACATTAAGTGGAACGGAAAATAGAACACGTCCCAAAATAGTACATTTGAAAAAGTACGTAGCTATTTAATGGCTAAAACCCATTTTTAAATGTTCATCCAAAAATCTCTAAAATTTAAATGCTCATCCAAAACTCTTCAAAAATTCAAATGTTTACTCGAACTTCATTCAAAATCATCAAATCCTCTGTCAAAAGCAAATTATACAACACTAATGTACTTCTACATCGATATGTGGTTAAAAACAAAAGGATTAATTTCATATATCACACTATTTTTATGATTAATTTTATATATACTCAAAGTGCTAATATTAAATGCATAATCTATATTTATATTACATACTAGGCGAGTACCCGTGCATAGCAACGGAATTCCTAGCGATAAATAATTAATGATTTGTGATATTGTGGTGAGTGTGTGTAGCGTTCAAAATAGAACGTGAACCGATCATAATGTAATTGCAAAACGGTTGTACTACATGATAACTAAAGTCTAGAAAAAATTCTTAACATCTATCAAACAACATATAAAAACATTTAATGAAACTGAAAGTAAAACATTACATTAGTTATGAGATAAAAACTAACAACACACGTTACTCTTCGCGTAAAACTTCTTGATAAACGACATTTGAGGTGTAGATTCCTGCTTGATGGAACTCTTTAACTGGTTTAACCAATACCTTTGTTGTTCTACGGGATATCCCTCTAGACAATGCCACATAAAGCTGGCCATGCGAGAAAACAGAGTCGGGCAAATAGACACCCACATTTGGAATTGTTTGGCCTTGAGCTTTATTAATAGTCATCGCAAAGCTAAGGCGAATAGGGAACTGTGTTCTCTTTAGTTTAAAAGGGAACATGTCTTCTTCTGATGGAGCAAGAGGAATTCTTGGTAAGAGCACTCTAACTCCAGCGTGTTGTCCGACAGCAATCTCAGCATTGATGACATTTGGGTCAAAACGTTTACATATCAACCTCGTGCCATTACATAATCCATTTGCCGGATCGAGATTCCTTAAAAGAATAATTGGGCATCCTATTTTCAAACGCAAGCAATGAGGGGGCAACCCACTCACGTTGAGCGAGTTTAAGAATTCCAAAGGATAGAAGTTGTGGGTGTCGTCTTCTGCTTCATCAAAACTATAATAAACCTTCTCTTCGCCAGGAAATCTTTCAATCAACATACCATTAATGCTGTCAACATGCTCATTTTTAGTGGATAAAATTGCTCTTGAAACTATATCAGTAGATGAATGAGTGTTGGCGACGAAGGAAGGAAACACTTCATCGATTAATGCATCCTTTGAGGCAGCCTCTTCAGTGTAAGGGACGGTCATGTCATCAGGTATGCGTATATAGTCTTCATCGATGACCTCTTCAACTCCGTCACCAACTCGTAATAGGAAGTTTGAAAACCATGGGTCTGTCCGTGCCCTCATGTTTATGGTTAACCACATTTTTTTTATTATCGACCAAAGAGGTGACATCCGTAGACTCGAATCTACAATCTGCGCTCGTGTTCCACGTCTAACGACCAGTAAAACCTGTCTAAAATCCCCTCCTAAAACCATTATCTTGCCGCCGAATGGAAGTTTGACCCCGGTAATGTCTTGCATGGTTCGATCAACCGCCTCCACACCTTGCCTTTTAGCCATTGATGCTTCATCCCAGATTATCAACTTGGCTTGGCGAAGTAGCTTAGCAAGGCCACTTTGTTTTTTGATGTTGCATACTGAGTTTGTATTAAGATTGATGGGAATCTTAAATCGAGAGTGAGCAGTTCTTCCCCCTGTCATGTTATTTGCCGCAGCTCCTGACGAAGCGGTGGCAAGTGCAATAAGACCACGA
Organism: Artemisia argyi; assembly: GCA_030686995.1. Lineage (NCBI taxonomy): Eukaryota > Viridiplantae > Streptophyta > Magnoliopsida > Asterales > Asteraceae > Artemisia > Artemisia argyi. The sequence continues at coordinate 200,686,556 of CM060676.1, forward strand.
GAACGAACAGTGGCAAGCAAAGCTTTATACAAGAATGTTTTACCAGTTCCTCCAGGGCCATCAATAAAAAACACGCCCGAAGAATCTTCATCAACATGTCTCATGATTGTATCATATGCGACTTTTTGATCAGTGTTGAGGGAATGTCGAGCGAGTATATCTTCATCTTGTACAACTATCGAGCACTCCTCTTGTAACTCACGGCAGCCAAATGATTCTAAACTTACATCCGCGGTAATGTTGGGAAGGTCAAAATCACTAAGACTCTTACCCATAGATTGTAGAATTGATGATATGTCCGTTAGAACCATATTTTGAACCCGCTCAACACTTGCACAATGTAAGGTGTAGTCTTCTGAAAGTGATTCATAATGGTCATTCCATAACTTTCGAACATCTCCTGGCTCACAAAAGATTAGAAGAGTCGCGAATAGTCTTCTAAGTGGGCCGGGCATCTCGTGCATAGAGGACTCACGTAGACAGTCAGATATGTGATCATCACTCTGTATTAATCCCCTTTCGAGGGCCGCTCTACGAAATGTACTGTACACTACGCCGTTGACCGTGTAAAGATATTCAAATCCTGTAGGGCCTTTAACATGTTGCAAAAGTACACGTAGATAGAACCGCTCTCCTTCAGCGGGATTAGCGGAAACCAATCTTCCTTTCATTTGCCCTTTTTTTCGTTTGTTCCACTTGCGTGTACTCTTATTCCATGTGTAGTGCTTGGGGATGTCTTTATACAAGTATTGCCTCGCGCTTACGTCTGTCTTGTTCAAGTCAAAAAATGCGGTCAACATCGATCTCTTATCCCTTTCTCTCTCAAGAATGTCAGTCATTACATCGTCTTCTGAGAACCTAACCAACTGGTTATTTGGTAGATGAACTTGCAATGACATAACATACGGATGGATATTAGATAAAGGGAATCCGTAAATACGCCACATAGCTTCGGGGGGTGATACATAACGCGCATCTTGGAATCTCTTTATCTCGTTAACGACTTGTTCTCCATCTTGATCAACGTTTACAACTTGTTTGTCATGACCCTTGTAAACATACTTGAATACATATTTAACGGATTTTATACTTGAGCATACCTCCACGTTGATGTGACAATTGAACATCATCAACAATTTCGGGTTATATGGAACAACCCATCTATTGTCCAGGACGCTGTTCCGTACGTTTACCTCGATGCCATTGTCTCTCCGTCGATACAATGGGTATGAGTCATCTCCTTGTTGCGTTGTTTCTTGGAATTGCCTAGGATAATTCCAACGACATTTCTTTGGTTCACCCTCCATACAAGGACACTGAGTATTTAAGTGACCACAAGGACCATGAATCATGTGCTTTAGAACCAGTTGGTGCAATTCAGGATGCTTATTCGGGTCTGGAATTTCAGCGCAAACAACTTTGTCATAATGATCGGGATTCGCCAGCTTGTAAGCTGAACTCATAAACAGAAGAAAATGTGCATGTGGCAAGCCTCGTTTTTGAAACTCGATAACATATATGTATGACACAATAACACCAAGGATGTGCTTGGTGAATAGTTGGTATTTGAGATCCTCTAGTTTTGCACGAAAAACTCGTGTAACCAGGTCCGGTCGATCTTGGGCCGTTTGTCCAGGATAAAGGTTGGTAACAATTTCTGGCCAATTGGGATTGCAAGTCATGGTGAGAAAGACATCAGGTTTCCCAGCATCTTGAACTAACGTCATTGCATCCAAAAATCGTCTTCGCATGTCACGTGGCCCTCCGATAAAAGACGCAGGCAAGACAATACGTTGTCCAACTCTATTCGATTGAACCTCTCCGGCGTTAACACAATCAACGATTCCTTGATACAAATCTGCTCTAATTTTGGATTGGTTTTTTTCACAAAAATGTAAGCGTGAAGTCTCAATCTTTATGTATATATCTACCACGAATTGCTGAAAACAACCGCCCTCCAAACAAGATCAAGTTATGATATGGCCGCATCTGGAATTTGAAACAATAATATTCTCGCATAGTAACTGTTTTTCTACCAGTTCTTGTGTTAATCCTTGTGTGGTGATGTTAAAAAGGTTGTGTAAGGAAAGCATATACTATATGATACTATTGTAACCTGGTATTACACAAGATCAAGTGATATGAGTATAATGATTGTTTTAGTACCTTCTTCGTCTTCATCGACGTCATCGTCATCATCGGCAACTTCATTTATGTCTACACCTTCTCTTGGTATTCGAGAATGCCATCCAACCTCACCATTCGGAAAGAACATTGGATAAGACAAAGGATCATAGGAAGCGAAATAAGGTTGTATTTGCGTAGGGTGTTCAGACCTTCCATATACAACAATACTTCTCTTGTATGCAGTGATGTTGTTATTACCTTCTACCCAAATACCAGCGACCTACGCGATATGATATATTTAATTTGAGAGTATAAGATATATATACAACGATCAATTTATTTAAGACGTAGGATGGTTAGAAATCGTATTTATACCTCAGACGTGGTAGGACGATTGTAAAGTCTTTGATCGACTTTAACGGATGCATTTAATTCAACCCTATACTTGTCAAGCGGACCAAGGTTACCAAGTGTTCGAAATGTCTGAACATATGGGTTTGGTGCAAGAACACGTGATAAGATCTTAACAATCTCTTTATCAAGATTAGGCCATTGTAACCTATGCTCAAGTTCGGATTCTGCATCATAAAAGTATAACTGCAAGTACCTTGGTTGTCCGTCTCTAGGAAGCAACTGGTCCATTCTATGATATATCCCTCCATTCGCACGAAAAGTATATACTCCAGAGTTCCTAACGTTGTATGTTTTGTCCAACTTTACACCCATCGATGCGAAAGAAAAGTTTGTGTTGTACGCACGTATGTTTTTCCTAAACATTTTTCCTAAGTCACATTGCGACGTGAATAGGTTGTATAGTTCTGGAGGAATGTCTAAGGCCTTCAAAGTTGTTTTCCCGTTCATGCAACAAAAAGTAGGAAACTCATATTGTATTTTCTTTGCTCCACAAATGACACATGGTGGTTGCTCCTTCAATACACGATGCTCTTTAGGAAGGCCATCGTACACGAAAGCATACGGATCATCTAGTTTTGAAATTTCAAACATGTATAAATAAGATGATACAAAATTCCGTAAAGAAGAACATATTATGGAAAATAATTTTACCTATGTTGGTTTCACGTGTCAAGTCTGAAAGATTTTGTGTCATTCCTTCCATTGTGTGTTCTTCCATGTTAGCATTTGGGTCTACACCAACATTGGTTCCTACATAGGTATAATGTAAATTGATGGAGTAAAGAGCAAAAGCAACTCTTTAATGAAGCTTACCATCCGTAGTTTGATTGTACTCTTGATCAAACAGGGGCAACAATACGCTACTACCGTGTCGATAATCTAGTTTTGAAATTTCAAACATGTATAAATAAGATGATACAAAATTCCGTAAAGAAGAACGTATTATGGAAAATAATTTTACCTATGTTGGTTTCACGTGTCAAGTCTGAAAGATTTTGTGTCATTTCTTCCATTGTGTGTGCTTCCATGTTAGCATTTGGGTCTACACCAACATTGGTTCCTACATAGGTATAATGTAAATACATGCAGTAAAGAGCAAAAGCAACTCTTTAATGAAGCTTACCATCCGTAGTTTGATTGTACTCTTGATCAAACAGGGGCAACAATACGCTACTACCGTGTCGATAATCTGGTTTTGCAATTTAAATAATGTATTAATAAGATGATACAAATTTCCGTAAAGAAGAACATAATATGAAAAATTATTTTACCTATGTTGGTTTCACGTGTGAAGTCTGAAAGATTTTCTGTCATTCCTTCCATTGTGTATGCTTCCATGTTAGCATTTGCGTCCGCTATTTTCTGCTCTTTACGTCGTTGGTAACGGGATTTGTCCCGTTGTTTCTTTGCTTGAATTTTTCTGTCTACACCAACAGTGGTTCCTACATAGGTATGATATAAATACATGTAGTAAAGAGCAAAAGCAATTTCTTTAATGAGTACAGTTTTTTACCTAAGGTTGTTTCACGTGTCAAGCCTGATAGATATTGTGTAGCTTCTACCGGTGTCTGTGCGTCCATGTTACCATTTCTTTCTGCTATTTTCTTTTCTATACTTCGTTGGTAATAAAGCCTGTTGTAGTCTCTCTTTTTTTGAATAGCCGGGTCTACACTTACATTGGTGCTTACAGATGTTGATTTATAGGAACGTGGTTTTTGAAATGGTGTTATATTTTCTTTATTTCTTGACATGTTTTGAGGCGATGGTGTTTGTAATGGCATGTTTATTGGAGCTTCATTAGTATTTAGCATATTGTGCAATATTCCGAATGGTACCCTATTAGGAGCAATATTTATGTGACTCGAACTTTCTTCAAAGTAGCCAGAGTTGGTCTTCCCTTTTTTCCCCGTTTGCCTTGCACGTGCATCTTTATTTGAAAATGCTTTGCGTTTTTCTAGCATAAAATTGAACGAAACAAAACTTGTATTAAAAGTTCGTTCTTTTAAAACTAATATGTGGAGATTGAAAACAGAAAAAAGACCATACCTTTGTTTAAATCAACTTGAATGGGGTTCAAAATACTGGTGCTAGATTGTTCAACTCCAATCGTGTCTTTAAACTACATAAAAGGATTTGATTACTTTGTGTCATAACCGTTGCTAAATCTTTATAAGCCATTTGTACAAGACGTGTTTTTCAAACAGGCTAGAACAACTTCTTGTATGGGATGGTTAAAAACCAAATTCATTATCAACTCATTCATCATATTTATAAGTACTGTTTTGTTAAAAACCACCTTGAAAAGCAACCAACAAGTAACCACCAAAACGTCTCTAAGTACAACGAATTAAACTCATGTACTAACCTATATAGTTAACTTAAATTAAGAAAACACAGACCGGATTTTTACAATACAATACGTGGAAACTTGCACTTCAAACCAGCTCAAAGAAATAACAGCACTCATATACTAACCTAACTTGCAAAAAACATTAAACATAAGGATCCATATTTCATGCAACAAATCTTATTTTAAAGTGTTGCTAAGTGTAGCCTACTATTATATACTTTGATTATAGAAAGCAAATGCTATAATTTTATGGTAGTTTTTGTTATCTATTTTGTCAAGTAGTAGAAAACATAAATATCGCAAGCATAACAATCAATCACCAAAATCAAATATCCAAAAATGTGTTGTAGACCTTGTGGAATAATGACTTTGTTCGAAGAGAAAAACAAATGTGCGAATATCTTAAATGAGAAGCAAATAAAAATTCGTAGGCAATGAAAAGCAAATAAAATTTTGAGAGATGTCTCATATCTTCATGTCCTTCAGGGCTCCAGCTTGTCTATTAGTTGGGTTAGTTTCGATGTTTGTTAACTCCGTGTCCACCAATAAGTTCACTGTAGTATAGGGAATTACGAATTATTAGGTAAGTGTATTGAAACGAAATATCTTATGAGAAATGTGAATATTAAAACAAGAAAAGTATATACTTGGTTCTTTGTGGATGAGTTTAGCACGGGATACGAATATAACTCCACTTTCTCTTAAAACCGTTGCCAGTTTCTTGAATTGTTGTCGAAATGTGTGATATATGATGAATTTTATTTCCGCCCCTCTGTTAGAAATGAATGATTGTTAGAGCGGGAACATAAAATAATGAATACAAAACATTTTTTGATAGACACACTTACGTCACATCTCTAAGAAACAGCTCACAGGCGGTACCACCGCTGTGGCGTATCAACCCTCCTTTAGTGACCCTGCCGATGGTATCTATATAGAAACCAGGAAATACAGTGATTACGAATAGGGAATATTAATTAAGTTCGATGCATAGATTATCATTAAGTCAATTATGTTTACCGATGAGCATCTTCTTTGTTGATTTGTCAGTACAAAGACCCCTAACAGATGCTATCCACGGGTGCACGGGAAAATCAGAATGCTTAGTTAATGGAATTTCAGTTAGTTCCGTTTTACTGTTGACCAATATAACCCAATCACAACGGCTCAAACTATGGTTTTGATATCGTGGATATTCTGTTGGGTCGGTATAGGCAATTTGGAAATGGTTTAAAGAAAACACTTTTCCAATTAAGTCTCTGGTATTATAGAATTCTACAAGGTCTGCAGGCACTTCGACGGCTTGTTTTTCTCCCTGGTATTAGACGTATAAAAATTGAAGCATAAAGTTGATGGTTAGTAAATCGTGTATGTTTTAATTAAGCTCGTGTGATCACAATTGACAAGCCTTACATATTTGTCGAGCAAGAAGATGTAAAGTTTCTTGTTTTTTTCATCATTCCACACATAGTTAATGCGTACTTTGTTGATTTTGTACCAAGCGTGTGGGTTATTAAGTGATGAGAAACGTTCAACATTGAAGTGTGGGTCCCATGGCTACAAAAAATAGATGAGCATGGTGAAATACATATAATTCAAGTGGATGATTTAGTTCATGTTTGTAACGTCCATGGTTATTATCATACTTGAGTATAATCAACATGTAGATTCAACTTCTTACAAGTTTCATTTATAAATAGATATGTACACTAAAAAATAAATAAATAAATAAATAAATAAAATAAAATAAAATAATAATAATAATCGTAAATATTTTGAATTCAAGTCTAGACTGATAGGTGTATAATATATAGTTGTGTAAGTGTATCTGCCTTTCTAGAAAATATGTGAAACGAATATTACTTCAATTCATGCTTGGTGAATTGATTGCCTAATCATATACTGTATTTGTTTTATGAAATCCCAATATTTTAGTCCTCTAACTGCATATGACCATCACTATCACATACAGTAATAATTTTCAAAACAACTTGAGCCCTTTTTTGAAAACCAATTACATTTCCTTTAACAAGCGAAATTAGGTTATCATAACAAACAAAACTCAGCATACATATAATCAATGCACAAACACCATATAGACTATAACTCACTACACAAAATCAGTTATGTAACATCATAATATTCATCAAGAAAGATAACCATTTTACAAAAATCACATCTGCATATCCTTTGATCAACATTTCAAATCACTATTACTCAATCAAAATCACTCCGCTTATCACATAGTATTTCACCTAACATGTACATTTGCATAACCACTATAGACATTTTACAAATTCACTCGCTATTACACAACATACTTATAACAGACAAATATGAACACAACTTAAAACCCCTTTTGAAAACCACAGAAGACCTATTAGAATATTTACTAAGCAAACTCGAGTTATCCAAATAAACAAAACTCAACACATATGTACTAAGTCTGCTGACGCACGCTTTTTTCAAACCAGTAATCATTATTGTATCAAGTATTACAGAAAATGATGATTGCACATATCTTAAAAAACAACACCGAACAATAGCAATCCGCAACATACATATATTTCCACAAGGTAATATTTCACAAAATCGCATCTACTTATCCTTTTATTAACATTTCAAATAACTATTAGTCAATCAAATTCTCTATGACTACCACATAATATTTCACCTATAACATGTACATTAGGCGGGACACTGTAGAAAATTCACAAATCCATTCGTACTCTAATATTTGATAATCCTATGCTTGAAATATACTTGTATAAGCTTTTATGCATACGGTATAATATTCAGTTTTGAGTATGGCGTAATGTGAGTCTCAACTGCACTACAATAAGATGTTGAAGAATGAAAAGAATGTGAAGGCTAAGTACTAAAAGTACCTCAAAGAAAGGGAGCCTTTGTGTGTATTCAAAAGATCTATTAATCATCATAGTCACACACTTTAGAATGCAACAATGTGATGCACCCATGGCTCATTCGAATGAAAAGACTGATCCAAGAGACGACAAAACAAAAGAAAAACAAACCAACTGCCCAAGACACATGGTTCATTCGAATGCAACAATGTGATGCACCCATCATACCACCATGGCGGTTAATCTAATCATTCAACCATTTTGTATAAAAACGTTTGGTAACATAGCTATAGGTGTAATTATAATGTGTAAAACATCTCGTAAATGCTCAACACTCTTAAATAATTAGCTTGTTTTAAGAAGGTACGCACGATTTGTGTTTTTGTTGTGTTTCGATGGTTCAAAGGTATGTAAATTCATGCACCATTTGGCAGTTGCTCTAATAATTTGACACAATCTAACATTGACAATGTTTAATGAGCTCCAGATGGTGGACAAAAATTAGAATTGGTTATATTTCACTGACTCTAAAACTGATTATGAAATATTTTCCAACAAGATAACAGTGTATGCTTGTATTCGTGTTCACAAGTCATACGTTGTAAACCCACAAAATTACATAACTTTGAGTAAGAAGCATTAAAATCATGCTAAATAGGTAGAAATGCATCATGAAGAAAAAAAAGTTTGTTTCATTAACAATATGTATTCAATACAGACCATCAATCCAAATCAACATCTTTAAAACCTTAGTGAACACATGCACAATTCCTATAGAAAACCAATCCGAAAATAGAATGAAATATAAACTTCGGCCCGTCTATAACTTGACAAGTTTACAGAGAAAATGAGGAAAACACGACCAAGACCATGAGGAAAATAGAATGAAATATAAACTTCGGCCCGTCTGTAATCATAATAGCCAAATATTTGGAAACGTATTATTGCAACTAACAATCCAAAAAAGAATCAAATGTAATCATTTTAACGAACCATGTAATCATTTTAACGAACCATGCAATGCTGAAAAGAACTTATAATAAACAAGGCTTTCATGTAATCATTTTAACGAACCAAAAAAGAATTCAACTCGAACTCAGAGAGTAATAAACAAGGCTTTCATGTAAGCACATACAATCATTTTTTAACGAACCATGTAAGCACATACAATCATTTTAACGAACCAGTTTTTCCAGGTTTTAATCAACCATTTTAACGAACCAATTTTTAACGAACCATGTATATTAACGAACAGAAAATAAATGGTATATTATGTTTACCTCAACGTCTTCGGAAGCAGACTTCTATATACAATCAAGATCCATAGGAGCAAAAGCATTGAGTATTTCATTGTCAATCTAAAAATAAGTCAATAAGATACATGAAATAAGTCAATAAGAACAGAAAATGTATGTAGATACACGAAATAAGTCAATAAGAACAGAAAATGTATGTAGATGTAGATAGAGATACGTGAACCTCATCAGATTCAATATGTTCCATTTTTACTCTTGAACCTCAGATAGAGAAGAGATAGATGTATTGCAAGTTTATATTAGATTGCAAGTTTATATTAGATAGAGAAGAGAACAGAAAATGCATGGGGACGTTTATACCTCATCAGATTCAAGATGTATTGAATGCGCATGGGGACGTTTGAAGAGATAAATATTGAATGCGCATGTAATATTGAACACTGTAATTTGAACACTGTAATATTGAATGCGCATGGGCAAGGGCAATTAAGTCTTTGGGGACTTAAAAAGAGATAAATACTTTAATGCGCATGTAATATTGTACACTGTAATTTTTGAATGTGCATGAATTAGAATTTTTATTAAAGAAGTCAAGGGCAATTTCGGTATTATTGAAAGTTCAGTTTTCACCCATTGACTAAGTTAACCATACACCCTTTATAATTAGTTAAGATAAAGCATATTGGACTCTCTCTCCAAAAAATTAAGATGTATAAAGGATGCAAGGTTTACAACACTTTAAATCAAGGAATTTTCATAATTACAACAACCAAAACATTGTGTACAACAAAAACTAGCATGAATCGAAATTCAGACCACTTTCCGTATAATTCTACATTAGTAGCATTAAAAACACCCCTACACCCAATATTACAATCATTTAAACACAATGTACAACCCTCATTCTACATTAATAGCATTAAAAACACTCCTACACCCAATATTACAATCATTTAAACATAATGTACAACTCTCATTATACATTAATAGCATTAAAAACATCCCTACACTCAATATTACAATCATTTAAACACAATGTACATCCCTCATTATACATTAATAGCATTAAAAACACCCCTACACCAAATAATACAATTATTTAAATACAATATACAACCCTCCATCTTAACTTAGACACGAACCTGTGACCAAGACTCAACTTAATAAAACTCGACTCGATACACAAGGCTTTTCGCGACTCAATAACAACGACAACAACAAAAAGAAAGAAAATGATATCAAACAATTATTTAGCTTCATATTTATTAGTTTTAATATTTATTTAATCAAAAAACTCTTGAAAATTCTTGTACTTATCCTCCACCGTCGCTAGAACAACAAAAAGGGTGGTGTGTTTCTTACCTTCGACCGCCGGTATCAACAAAACGAGAGAGAGATAGTTTTAGTGATGAACTCGAGCTGTGGTGGTGTTAATCGTGGTGTTGGGAGGTGTTTCTTGGCGCGTGATGTACGTCAAAATGATGGGGAGGTTGTAAGGAGTGTGGTGGTGATGGCGGTGAGTTTAAGTGGCCGGCGGTGGTGTTTGTTTGGCCGGAAAAACAACTGTAGAAGAAGAAGAAATAGGGTGCGGCTGGCTTGAGAGAGAAAGGGTGTCAAACCCTAAGTAAGGGTATAATGAGGTTTATATAGGAAAGTGTTTTGGACATTGTGTGAACCTTATTGCACCCTTAGGGACTAAGATTGTAAATATATGCTAGGGTGGGAAGTGTAGTTTACCAAATATTTTAGTATTTCGTTCTCGAGGCAAATTTAGGTGTCAGAATGACTTCCCGTGATATTTTTATTAATTCCATTGAAAAATTTTGTTTCAGGGTACCAGCCGCTGCAACGCGTGGGTACCCTGCTAGTGTACAATAATAATGCAGCTTCTAACGTATAATATAATCAACGGCTACAATTTAAACATACCTAAATTAACAAACAAAAATACAGAGAGGACTACTACGTAAAGTCAACAACTTCCTAAACTACAGCTGACCAAAATCAAGCCAGGCAAAACCAAATACTCAATGGGTTATTACACAAAAAAGTTACTTAAGTTTTCCAGAAATTTGTCCTAAGTTACTAAAGTTATTTATTTATTTATTTATTTTATATCCAGGTTACCCATGATTACGGGTTTGTTAAATATGTTACTGAACCTTGTAAAATGATGATATTTGTTATTTTTTAAGTACAAAACTGTCCTTATGGTTAGTCGTGTTTCACGGATTTAGTCCATAAACCACTATTTCTGTTAGTTTGACCGTTTTTCTTACGTTTTTGCTCATTTTCTTACGTTTTCATACGTTTTCGTCTGTTTTTATTTGTTTTCAACTATTTTTTTAATCTAATTTATCTGTTTTTATATGTTTTCGTCATTTTTTATTCGTTTTCAACCGTTTTTATTCGTTTTCGTCCATCTTGATACGTTTTTATTCGTTTAATCCATTCTTATATATTTTCATCCATTTTAATACGCTTTCACTAGTTTTTCTTATGTTTTCATAAGTTTTCATCCGTTTTTTATGTCTTCATACGTAAGAAATACTGGTGAAAGCGTTTAAAAATAGATGAAAATGTATAAAAACGGATGAAAACGAATAAAAACGTACAAAGACGGACGAAAATGTATAAAAACGGTTGAAAATGAATAAATATGTATAAAAACGTTTGAAAACGAATAAAGACGTATAAAACTGTTGAAAACGAATATAAACGTATAAAAACGGACGAAAACGTAAAAAAAATGATAAAATTGATAAAAACGTAAAAAAATTGATAAAAACATAAGAAAACGGGTAAAAACGTAATACAAACGATCAAACTAACATAAATAGTTGTCTAGAGACTAATTCAGTGAAACCCGACTAACCACAATGACTGTTTTGTATTTAAAAAATAACCGATGTCATCATTTACAAGTTCAGTAACATATTTAACACATAGGAAACTTGGATGCGAAGAAGAAGGGGAAACAAAACTTTACTAACTTTTTTGTTTGTAATAACCCAATACTAGTCAAAACACCCCGTCAACTAAATTACATTAAAGCCGCCACCATTCCAAAAATCAAACAAATTCAAATCAAGGGTACGTTCATTTTTATATTTATATGCAAACCCATGAATGAATTATCTTCATTATCACTACTAACACTCATTTTTTATTGGATTTTATTTTTTGTTGTAGATCAGCTGATTGTAATGACTGGTGGTACAGATGTTGCAGAGACTAGTTTATCATGTGTTAAATGTGGCAAACTTGCTAATCTTCAGTATGTATTTATACTTTTTATACAATCTTGTGCTAAAAAATTAATCTTTTTGTTTTTTTTTTTCGTATATTTTTATATGTTTATGTATATTATTTGTGTAAAAGATTGAAGCTTTTTATATTTCTATGTTTTGTTTTGTTTTTTTGTTTAGGTTTTTTTTGTTTTTTTTTTATTTTGTTTTTTTAGTTTTTTTGTTTTTGTTTTTTTTGTTTTTTTTTGTTTTTTTGTTTTTTTTTGTTTTTGTTTTTGTTTTTGTTTTTTATTTTGTTTTATTTATTTATTTATTTATTTATTTATTTATTTTTTTGTATAATAATTTATTTGTGTGTTGTTTTAAAAATTGAGAGTTTATTTGCAGGTGTCCGAAATGTGTTGAATTGAAGCTACCTCGCGAAGGTGCTGCTTTTTGGTTTGTTACGATGGGCCCTACTTTTGTACTAAATATGTGAAGTTAAGTTTAGGTTAAGGATTAATGGGATGATTTTATTGTTGGTGTTGTTAGTACTCAGGATTGTTTTAAGGCGTCGTGGGGCACACATAAGTCTGTTCATTTGAAGGCGAAGTTGGCATCTGTTGGATCAAGTAAACCATGGGAACTGAATGTGGCGTCACCGAGTGATGGTTGGTTATATTGTTTGAGGAAAGGTCAGTCGCGAACTGCACAAATTCCACACTTTGATTGGACAGGGTATGCCTTTGGATTATTTTTTTTGGAACAAATGTTGATTTTTATATGTTTAAGGTTTTTAATAAAGGTACTTTATGCAGACCATTGAGACCGTATCCCATTTCAAAGAAGCGTGTAGTACCTGCAGGCATTGAGCTACCTGACTGGGCACTTGATGTGAGTTGACTAATGATCAGTCAAGTTTACCAAACTATTTTGTGTATTCTTAATAGACGCTTTATGAACATTGTTTGCACACTGCATATATACATTTGATCTAGTCTGATGATATTAATCATGTAACATTGTAGGGAAATCCAAAAATCGAGCCCATTAGTGATCTGCAACATGTTGTTGAGGTAGTGTTACTATCGATATTAATGCTAGATTACCTTTTTCCTTCTTTTTGTGATGTAATGGTTTTTCAAATGCTTTTGTTTTGAAGATAAAATCACCAGAGATGATTGAGAGAATGAGAGAAACAAATCGAGTAAGTTCAGTTTGAGAGAAATACGACACTTTGTATCAACTGCTAGCTAGCAATAATTTCTTTCATTCCGATGCTTATATACATACTCTGACAGATAGGAAGGGAGGTTTTGGATGCTGGTGCTCGTGCTGTGCGCCCTGGTGTGACTACTGACGAAATCGATGCTGTGGTTCATGAAGCAACCATTGCTGCTGGTATGTCCACTTTTCAGCTATTACATGGACTTTTATATATATATATATATATATACACACACACACCATACGTATGAGACATATTGATGTGATTATTAATTCTTTTCAAAAAATGAAATGCGGAGTATATATTTTATTAGCATGAATATGAAACTATGAAAGTAGTCTATTTGACATACCAAATCAAAGTCTATGCAATTGCAAATAACAACCACTTTGATTTAAGTTTTATTTTTGATTATATCACTTACTGCAGGAGCCTATCCGTCTCCGCTTAACTATCATTTTTTCCCAAAGTCATGCTGCACGTAGGTACTTCTGTGTAGTTCATTCTCGATCTTTGACTTCTACTGTCTTTTTCTTTAACATGAGTGTTTATGTTGCCAGATCTGTCAATGAAGTAATCTTGCATGGGATTCCGGATGGAAGGTATCCACCTTATGCATTTTTAAACTACTGTCTGTCGTATATCTTTTAAGTTATTCATTCACATCATCAATCCACCATACTCGAATATTTTGATTTATATTATTTTTCTACCTGTTCTATTGGTTTTCATTGCCATTCATCATATAATGTATTATTTAAAGATTCAGTATAATTTTGACTTTTGATTACCAGTACCTAGTGTTACTTCTGCTGAATATGTTAAGCCTGATAAGTTCTTCTCTATGTGCTTGCAGGAAATTAGAAGATGGAGATATTGTCAACATTGATGTATCCATCTATTATAAAGGGGTCCATAGTGAGGAACTTTGTCCGTATACATTGTGGTTATGAATGGTCTATGCAGTTGATAACACCGACTGCTTGCTGGCTTTGCAGGTGACCTAAATGAAACTTATTTTGTTGGTAATGTGGACGAAGCATCTCAACAGCTTGTCAAATGTACTTATGAGTGCTTAGAAAAAGCAATTGCTATTGGTAAGTATTGCTATCCCGTTTATGATTGATAGTTTAAATGTCCCGAGCTCCCTATGTAGAAAAAGTAGCATAGTTCAAGTAACAAAGCTTTCTTGATCACTCACGTTGAATTATCATTTAGATAATATTATCTGCTCACTTAGTCTTTACTCATACATCTTTGTTCTGCTTTTTATCTTATTAACTCAGTTAAACCTGGAGTACGCTTTCGTGAAATTGGGGAAATTATAAATAGACATGCTACCATGTCAGGATTGTCAGTGGTAATTTGTTCAGCTCTATAATGGATTATTGATGCTATTTTTCTAGATCACGTTTTAATATTTATAAGTCTCGTTTACCTATGATCTACGTGAGCACTAATGGGCAGTGTACCCGATCGTGAGTAGTCTAGAATTTGGTAAAATCGAGGTCGTCCCAAGAGCTATGAGGCAGATTCTAATTTAAGTTTTCTATTGTCACTAAAAAAGGGGTTTTGATTGAATTGTATTTAACTAATTAAAATAACGAGAAATGAAATGTGAAACTATCATTGGGAGAAAGATGTGCTAGCCTAGTTACTACTATTATCATGCCGAAATCTAGTTTTCCTGAAAGTGTTTACTATCGCCTTATGTGGTGGTTATAAGTCATTAGGCTCAAGATGGTCAAATTGCCTAACCTATAATTCTAGATTCCAACTCCTTTGGTCAATTCGTCGGTAATCTAGTCTTAGTCATTAAGCGCCAGCTATCTTCTAGACCTATTCTTAGTGCTTTAAACACTAAACCAAGGTTTGGTCCACTCAAGGTTTCCGCATTTCTTAAGTATCTCTACTAGTGTAGGTAGTCCTTTGGTCAATTCTTACACAAGGAAGATGGTAGTCCTTTGGTCAATTCTTACACACCCTTCGCATCCTAGCACACTAGCTTTCTATGGTCAATACTAACTAGCATACGGGGTACTACCTAGCTTCAATACTACCAAAACACGGGGATCATCAAAAGTCTAGAAAGATAAACACATAAAGCAATAAATAAATGGGAAAACATAAATCATGGCATTGATAAATTTATAACCAGGCTAACACAAAAAGTGATTAGCCAAACATAATATAATTTGCACAAACAATTATGAATAAAATATAAATTGAATTGAGCATATTGTCTTGATACAATTTACTTGATGTAGGACTAGTAAACATGATTGCAATTGGATTCTCCCCAAAAACTAAAACCTCCCTAAAAGCTTCGACCGCACTTCTTTCTTTTTCTTCTTTTTGTCGGCGGCACAGAAGTACGATCACATAAAAGTGAATCCCTTTTCATTCGTATATGATGTATATATATTACTCCCTCCGTCCCATATTAAGTGTCCACAATGGAATCTTTGGATGTCCTAAATTAAGTGTTCACTTGTATAAAGACTTTAGTGGGTAAAAATAATATTTGATTGGTGGAGAGTTTAATTAGTGGAATCTCCTCAAACTTTGTGCATTATGAAAATAGACACTTAATATGGGACGGAGGAAGTAATTAACTTTAGGCATTGTCCATAATAAGCCCTTGAGCTTGCGCCATATTTCACACATAGTCCTTGTGTTCATACTACATACGAATAACACATTTAATGTGTTAATTCATATTAAATCAATTTTATGTCTTCTACGCGTTAGGTCCCCCATCATTCTTATTATTTCTTTTAGTCCTTAAGATTAATATAAACTTAATTGAATATACCGCTTCAGCCCCTGGACTTTAACTCCTTTGTGCCCAAGGTATTAATTACGGCTAAAGTCCAACGACCAACTTATGCAGTAAGTCTTCGTAAGCGTATATTATCCACCACTTGTAATCTTTCTACGGCATAACCTTAAGAACAGGTTACGCCCGTAGAACTCTCGTTAACATTTTCTTCCATCTTGCGCCGTAACCTCAGTAACTTAGTTACGCCGTAACTTTCCTGAGGCTTAGAAAATTCCTTGGCCGTCATAGTATGTTACGGCGTAAGTCCATCGTGCCACTTACGCCGTAACCTTCCTGCATCCAGATTATGAAAACTCTTGTCCACGTGTAACTATGGCTTAAATATAGGTTGTCACTACGCCGTATATATCTCCTGAATGCAAACTTCATGAATTAAGTCTATTCTTGGCCGTTTCCGTATCTTTTCTGTTCCAACGCCTCGATTAACCTGAAATGTAAATATAAACGAATTAAGTACCATATTAATATAAAATGAGGCAATAAACATGGGAATTTCTCTCCATTTTTTGATTGGTTCCAACGACTCTTCTTTTGATTTCAGGTAAAATCCTTTTGTGGGCATGGTATTGGAGGGCTCTTCCATTGTGCACCAAACATTCCCCATTATGCCGGTATCCTAAATATAACCTTTTTTTTTTTTTTTTTTTTTTTATTATTATTATTATTATTATTATTATTATTATTATTATTATTATTATTATTATTATTATTATTATTATTATTATTATTATTATTATTATTATTATTATTGTTATTGTTATTGTTATTGTTATTGTCATTGTCAGTCATTGTCATTGTCATTGTTATTGTTATTTAATAATTTAGTCTTAATATGTGTTTGTGTGTGTGAGTTTAACGTCATTAACAACTTATATATCTGGTGTCCTATGTTTTGAACTTTTGATTGTTGTCATGGTGACCTTAACTCGAAGTAGGGAATAAAGCGGTGGGTGTGATGAAAGCTGGACAGACCTTTACTATTGAGCCTATGATAAATGCCGGTAATTTGAGCGTCTTTGTGATAATGATAACCGGATTCTCTTATTTATCTTTATAGTAACATATAGCTCAAAATTTTATATAGGCGTCTGGAGAGATAGGATGTGGCCTGATGGTTGGACTGCTGTTACAGCAGATGGCAAGCGCAGTGCTCAGTTTGAACATACTCTTTTGGTATGCTATAAGCTTCATCTTTAATTGTTTCTTAGCAAAACTCAACCCGAAGCCAATTAATGTTTAACACTTTAAGATGTACGGAGTATTATACATACTGTTATATGCTTGTACAATACATTGTTAGACAATCATGGGCATTTGCAAAAGGTGTAGGTTGGGTAACATGTCGAAACAGTTAGTTTTTCTGTTCATATTTTATTACAGTATTATTATGAATAGTTAAAAAAACGCATTTGAACAGCCACTTGTTTCTTGTTCGACCATTTTCTCTCGTTTTGGTTTTAGCTAAGTTTCCATTGGGTCACCTGTTTGAGTTATAACCCAATAGATGATATGCAGAAGCCAGAGTCTGGCTATTCTGTTTGACATTTGTTGGTGGGTTGGATAAATGGTTTGAATTGGGTTGGTTTGACTTGCAACATTTGAATATCAAGTTAGGGTGGGTCTGCAAGCATTTTAATATTAAGATGTTCCTTTTATTGATAACCGTCTTAAGTTTTTATCTATTTAACTTGCTTCTAAGACGAAGTAACTAAAAATGACCCATTTTAGGTATATGAGTCCACCCATGTCTATGCTTTTCTCACGTTTATAATACCATGCAGGTTACTGAGACTGGAGTTGAAGTTCTTACAGCACGATTGCCTACCTCTCCCAAGGTCTTCCCATGGCTAAACTAATGTATCTGCCCTATACTCTTACAACGGTTGAATTGAGATTGAATGTATCATTTTTGAATTTGAAACAAGAAATACAATGGAAGAGGCCTGAAACTGTGTGACGTTGGTATGAATAATGATAAGAGTGATTGAGAATTTTGGTTCAAGTTTATTTGCTTTGTCAGTGTATTGGTGGCTTGGTTCAAAGCCTGACCCTCGTAAAAGCAGTTTAAGGACAGTTACTGGGGTATATGGCAATTTTTGTTGGTCCAATGGTCTGGACAAAAGATACTTACACATGGCCATTCTTAATTTCTTATCGACATTATCTGAATTACATTTTAAATCATCTCGAATGATCTCATTAATGATGTTGAACCATGTTTAGAAATGTTAGTGTAAACTTAATTTCAAGAGTAAATTACATGGACCGTCTTTGTGGTTTGCGTTGACTTTCACATACAGTCCTTTGACTTTTTTATGATCCAAATAGTTCCTAATTTTGAAACCGTTAACAGAGTCACGGCCTCTTAACATGCGTTGAATTTATGTGACTTGCGCATGAAGGTAAAATTATCTTTGCATTCATTTCTCTTTAACTTGGTTGTACCTAGTAAATTCAAAAACCTCACATGAAGGTAAAATTATTTTTTCATTCATTTCTCTTTAACTTGGTTCTACATTGTAAATTCCTAGCAGCTAACCATCTCACTATGTCACCATGTCTCCCCTTTTTGTACATCTTCAAATATTCATCCTAAATTTTCAAATGTTCATACAAAAATCTTCAAAATTTTAAATGTTCATCAAAAAATCTCCAAACATTTAAATTTATACTTGAACTTCATTCAATATAATCAAATCCTCTGTCAAAAGCAAATTATACAACAGTAATGTACTTCTACATTCATATGTGGTTAAAACAAAATATCCATTGATTAATGCATTATGCATTGTCAAGTTTGCAACGATACTCTTTCTTTTCATTTCGTATAAATGTATAATATAACATATGCACCTTTCGTTCTTTCAATCAGCCCATACTACAATGACCAGTAAAAAGAATATTGTAAGTGAAAACATTGTTTGCATAACCCAAAGTTTCCGAATAAACACAATATCTGAAAATTAAATATACACGTGTATTGTATGTATTTAAAAAGTGTCAGTTAAAAGCGATGACATATTATACACACTAGACGAAAACCAGTGACTAACAACCAGATTTTATAGCGGGAAACCTTTTTTGGGGGTTTTTATGATCCAAATAGTTCCTAATTTTGAAACCGTTAACAGAGTCACGGCCTCTTAACATGCGTTGAATTTATGTGACTTGCGCATGAAGGTAAAATTATCTTTGCATTCATTTCTCTTTAACTTGGTTGTACCTAGTAAATTCAAAAACCTCACATGAAGGTAAAATTATTTTTTCATTCATTTCTCTTTAACTTGGTTCTACATTGTAAATTCCTAGCAGCTAACCATCTCACTATGTCACCATGTCTCCCCTTTTTGTACATCTTCAAATATTCATCCTAAATTTTCAAATGTTCATACAAAAATCTTCAAAATTTTAAATGTTCATCAAAAAATCTCCAAACATTTAAATTTATACTTGAACTTCATTCAATATAATCAAATCCTCTGTCAAAAGCAAATTATACAACAGTAATGTACTTCTACATTCATATGTGGTTAAAACAAAATATCCATTGATTAATGCATTATGCATTGTCAAGTTTGCAACGATACTCTTTCTTTTCATTTCGTATAAATGTATAATATAACATATGCACCTTTCGTTCTTTCAATCAGCCCATACTACAATGACCAGTAAAAAGAATATTGTAAGTGAAAACATTGTTTGCATAACCCAAAGTTTCCAGATAACAAATCACACGCCAAACAAAAGAACGTTGTCTTTACAATACCGAATAAACACAATATCTGAAAATTAAATATACACGTGTATTGTATGTATTTAAAAAGTGTCAGTTAAAAGCGATGACATATTATACACACTAGACGAAAACCAGTGCCTAACAACCAGATTTTATAGCGGGAAACTTTTATAAACGCGTGGTTATTCATTTTCATCAACTATAAACTAACATAATAAGAGTTTTGGAATAGAAACAAGGAAAATGGCATTGCATCACAAAAGATAATACAGAGTTACATAAGGGGATGCGAATCAAGCACAACCTCATCACATAACATAGAGTAAATTGCATAAATCGTCCTTGAACTTTGGCCAGATTGCATGTTTCGTCCCAACCATTGCGAAAGTGCAGAAATCGTCCCTGCAGGAAACCTTTGAGTAAATTTTCGTCCCTGGTTGGGACGAAAATTGCATAACTCGAAAGTGTGAAATTGCATATTTCGTCCCAATCAGGGACCAAAATTTACTCAAAGGTTTTCCACAGGGACGATTTCTGCACTTTTGAAATGGTTGGGACGGAACATGCAATCTGGCCAAAGTTTAGGGACGATTTATGCAATTTACTCTATATTGAGATTAAACCAGGACTTTAGATCAAAAAAGATAATGCAGATAAATTAAAAACCAGCTTCCAATAATAGTGTGAGAAAAGAGTATAAAGGCTTTACGCAGCTTCATATTCCTTACATGAACTGACCAATTATGGAGTTGCATATACGTTCAAGTTCTTTCTTCTTGTTCTCTATCACATTGAATTCTGCTACCTTATTCACATCAAGCCAGTTCATTGCCGCCTCAACCACATCATCCATCTTCTTCAAATCTTCCAGAAATAGCTTGCGCCTGATGTTGCTATCCTTCAATTTTGCTTTTATGGCATACATGTAATCTTCCAACGCATTATAAGCCTCTGCCTTCTTTTTGTATTGTTGATCGTCATATTTGTATCTTTCTGCATCTTCTAACATCTTTTCAATTTCATCCTTTGTAAGTCTTCCATTGCCGTTTGTGATTGTGATGATGTTCTTCTGACGGGTTCTTGGTTCTTCAGCAGAAACTTTTAGAATACCATCAGCATCAATGTCAAATTGAATCCTTGCTTTTGTAACACCCCTGGGGGCAAGAGGGAGGTTGGAAAGCTCAAATTCACCTAGTAAACTATTGTCCGTCGATCGAATTCTCTCGCCTTGATAGACCTTAAAAAGAAAGCTAGATTGGTAGTCGCTACTTGTCGTTGCCATTGAATCCTTCATAACAGGGATGGGTGTGTTTTTTGGGATCACAACAACCATGACTTCTCCACGTGCCTCCCAACCAAGTGAAAGAGGGGTGACATCCAATAACATTAAATCTTGAACCATTTGATTTCCCATGCCATTCAGTTTTGCAGCCAAAACTGCTGCACCATGTGCAACAGCCTCATCTGGATTGATAGTCTTGCAGAGGTCCTTACCACCAAAAAAATCCTGCAACATTCTTTGGACTTTTGGAATCCGGGTCGACCCGCCAACTATAACCACCTCATCAACTCTATTCTTCTCCAATTGCGCATCATCTAAGCAACCTTGCACAGACTCCATGCACTTGTTGAAGAAGTCCATATTCAGTTCCTCAAATTTGGCACGCGTTATTTTTGAAGAAAAATCAACACCATCATATAAGCAATCAATTTCTATGAAAGTTTGAGTCGTTGACGATAGAATCCTCTTTGCTCTCTCAGAAGCAACCCTCAACCTTCCTAAAGCTCTAGAGTTCCCGCTTATATCTTTCTTGTATTTCCTGTTGAATTCTGCCACAAAGTATTCCACGATTCGGTTATCAAAGTCCTCACCACCCAAATGAGTGTCACCACCAGAAGCTTTCACCTCAAACCTCCCCCCATTGATGGTCAGAACAGAGACATCAAAAGTACCTCCACCCAAATCAAAGATAAGCACGTTTGTTTCACCACTGTTCATGGCGTTTTGGTGTAGCCCATAAGCAATTGCAGCTGCTGTAGGTTCATTTAGCAAACGTAGAACATGTAGACCGGCAACAGTAGCTGCATTCTTAGTTGCTAGACGTTGTGAATCATTAAAATAAGCAGGAACGGTGATCACTGCACTTCTCACTTCAGTGTTGAGGTACGCATTAGCTACCTCTTTCATCTTGGTGAGAACCATGGAAGATATTTCTTCAGGAGCAAAGTGCTTCTCATCACCCTTGTTTGTGACTACGATCACAGGCTTACCATTTTCTCCTTCTATTATTTTGAATGGCCAAACCATCATGTCATCTTGCACAATGGCATCATCATACCTTCTTCCAATCAATCGTTTTGCATCTGAAAAATCCAAGCAACAAAAAGTAGCATGTAGGCATTAGATTGAAAGTAAAACTGAAGAACACAAACAAGTATCGCCAGAATGAAAATGGCAATTGAAGTGCACCATATGTCCATATTCCATATCCAACGTAAAACAAGTTTTTGTAACCATTTCCCATTTAATTGCCGCTGAACAATGATAATGTTCGGATAATAATAAATATAGGCCTATAGCGTTAGTTTTAGCGGTTTTACACTTGAGATACACTGTATAGAAATACTCTGGCCAAGACTAGAACTAAAAAAGTTACTGTAGTGAAGAATATACCAAAAACGGTGTTGGTAGGGTTGGTTGCAGCTTGGTTTTTAGCCGCGTCACCGATCAAACGCTCAGTATCAGAAAAAGCAACGCAAGAAGGCGTAGTCCTGTTGCCTTGTTCATTAGCTATTATCTCAACTCGCTCGTGTTGCCAAACTGCAACACACGAGTATGTTGTCCCTAGATCAATTCCAATTGCGGGCAATGCATCTCTTCCAGCCATATTATGGATGTAGATTCTTTAAAAAGGAAAAACTTCAACAAACACACTCGATCACACAAAATGACAAATGGTTGTAGCTATAAATTTGCCAGTAAGCCGTTCAAACTTTGGAGATATGAAAGGGTTTTTGAAATTTACGTGATTGGGTTTTAAAGAAAGGAAAATGAAAAGAGTAGGAAATGGAAAAGAAAGGGAAGCGTATGAAAATAGTATGAGAGGGAAAAGGTAATGAAAGTCTCGAGATAGTGGAAGAAAAAGAAAAGTAACGAGGAAAGGTAATTAGAAAGTGGTGAGATAGAGAAAGAAAAAGAATCATGTTTTTTTGGTAAAGAAAAAGAAAAAGAAATCTATTCGAATTCGAATTCCGATTTAAAGGAATGAATTGAGTAAGAAGAATAACTAAAATGAGAAAAGTAAAAAGTAATTCTAGCCACACATTTCAAATTAGGAGGGAAAATTTGAAAGAATATGTAAGTGCATCTGGAATATGTGGTTGTGATTACTTTTTATTATTCTTATTTTAATTATTTTTCATATTTGATCCTAACTCATTCAAATTATATGTATTTTATTTAATTGTCAGTGTATTATTATTTTATTTTTAAAATAACATATTAATCTTTATACAGTATATTTTAAAGTTTTTTTTAAACAATTTCTTTAAGAAGAGAGCAGTTTTTTTCTTTGGAAAAAATTTTGAAATTAAAAAAAAAAAAAAAAAAAAAAAAAACTACATTTTCCTTTTTTAAAAAGATTATATGGGATTGCAACAGTGGGTGGCATCTTTTATTTGTTAGAGATGCTACATCCACAAAATTTATATCCACACAATGACTATGCTATCAATTACGCAGAGTAAGAAGGAAAAAAAACATAGATTCAAAATGGGTGCTGGGCCATCCTACGGGTTTTGTCCGTACAATAGCTGTATATTTTTCAAAATGTACCGATATAGTACGTGTACTTTTTTTTTATTGCCTGGATGATACGTGTACTTTAGGTTTTGTGTTAATAAGGTCACTTTTTGACTGGATACCGGGTGCACCGGCTATTATTTTTCCATACTCTGACGTGGCTGTCTTTTTTCGTTTTTATTTATTTCTAACGTCTTACGTGGAAATACAAATACCATTATATACATTATTAACCGATTCCCCCCCCCCCCCCCCCCCAACCCAAAAAAAAAATCCACTTCCCCCAAATCGTTTATCCCCAAATCAACATAAACCCTAATTCATGTAAATTCAAATTAACCCAAATTAACACAACCAATGAAGAAGATATCCATAATTGTTCATCATGAAGGCACATTTATAACAGATCCGTTTAAGTATGTAAATGGATCTGTTGACATTGTTGAGGATGCCGATTTAGGTAAGTGCAACCATTCAAGACTAATGCAGATAGTGAAAGATTGTTGTTTGTTTCCTGTTCATGGTATGTATTTCTGTGCTCCTAAACAAGATTTGGGTACATATTTGAAACCTTTAAGGAATGATACTGAGTTAGCAAGTTTTGTGAAATTAGCTTTTGACAATGCTTGCAAAGTAGAACTATATGTTGAACATCATGGTTATGATGTTTTAGAGGATGCCCATATAGATGCTAGTGTAGGTGAAGAAGATGATGAATCTGAGTCTGAAATTGAATTAGAAAACATAGAAGAATATGTTGGACCAGAACATGTAGGTGAAGAAGATGTGGTGATTGCAAAGACAGAACTTAAGGACCCTTTCCTAATCAAGTTAGTTGGTGGTAAGTACATTAGGGATGATGTTGTTAGTAGGCCTGCAAACTTAGGTGAAGGTTCTGCTAGTGATTCTAGGGAAAATGAAGATGAGCAAATAGAAGTTGATGACAGATTTAAGGTGAAGGAAGGTTACTCATATCCTATTTTTGATCCTAATGTACCATGGGATGAGATGACCCCATTATTGGGTATGAAATTTGAGCACCCAGACCAGCTTAAAGAATGTTTGACTAACTATGGGGTAAAACATGGATATCAGTTATGGTTAAGAGGAATGATTATAGAAATGTAGCAGTGTTGTGTGGAAGAAATATGGAAGAAGGTAGGTGTTCTAGCCAGAAAAGTTGTAAACAAAAGATTGATGAGGACATAGGTACATCTAAGGGCAAGCAATCCAAGTCACAAGATTCTAAGTCTAAGACTAAGTCACCTAAGTCTAAGGCTAAGTCACCAAAGACAGATAAGGGCAAGCAATCCAAGTCATAAGCAGGTTGTTCATTTAGATTATGGGCAGGATGGATGCAAAACGAGTCAACTTTCCAAATTAAAACATTGATCCCTAATCACACATGCTCTAGGAATTATGATCTGGGGTCATTGGTTACTTACAAGTGGCTAGCAAAACAGTTTGCACATGAGGTTATAAGAAATCCAAAGATAAGTTATAAGCAGATGAAAGCAGATGCTAAAGAGAACTTTAGGATAAATGTAAGTGTTGGAATGTGTAAAAGGGCAAAGCAGAGGGCAGTTTATGATGATGAAGGAGGACTGGTTGATCACTATGCAAGGTTATGGGATTACAGAGAGTAGATCTTGATAACCAATCCTGGTTCTTTTGTTCACTTAGATGTGGACACTAGGGATGATGGCAAAACAATGTTCAAAAGGATTTATGTCTGCTTCAAAGGTATAATGTTGTACAATTGTATTGGCATATTATCACATTTATGCATTGTTTGTTGTTTAACTCTTATTTTATTCCATAGCTATGAAAGAAGGATGAGCATCATGCAGAAGAGTCATTGGACTGGATGGTTGTTTTTTGCGATCCACTATAAGGGGTGAGTTGTTAACAGCCATGGGAAGAGATGCTAACAACCAGATGTTTCCCATGGCTTGGGCAGTGATAAACATTAAAAATGGTGACAATTGGAGCTGGTTTATTCACCACTTATCACAAGACTTTAACCTTGCAATTGGAGCATACTTGACAGTCATTTCAGATGGGCATAAGGTAATTATTATAACACTTATTAATTATAACATTTGCATTTGATGCGTGGGAATCGCACCTTGCTTTACCTCTCGAGGGATCTCGAGAAGCTTACAACCCCCACCAGGCAGTGTACCTGATCGTTGTAGTATAGTATAGTGACAAGTACCGGGGGATTGATCGTTCAGCTTAGGAATAGTGTCGCTAGGATTAGAAAACCTAATTAATAGTTCTAAAGGTGAGAGATGATTATTTTTGTATTTTTATATTTTTATAAAAGCAAGTAAAATCTCGGGTTTTGGAAGAGTGGGCGGAATTAGTTGCTATTCAACTAACCCAAAGCTAAGATGCAATCAAAATAAAATAATAAAAATGAAAATAAACTAATTATACTAAAGTTGTGAGCAGTGGTTGGAGAAATTGTGTTTACTTAGACTTCATTACTCCCTAGATATCTTTTACATGTTAATTACTTGTTACACTTGTATGGATGACGGATTGTATTCCTTAATACCATTCGTGGGGTGGCATACATAACTCCCCAACTCTATGAGCTCTTATCTCCTCCTACACCATGACCCAGCACAACTATAGGGATTGTAAACAGTGGCTCATGCATTAAATACAACCAATAAAGACCTAGTACGCCTCGGTTCATGTTTCTTAAGACGTTCAAGCATGTTACCATTTGGAGATCTGCCAGTTTTCTTAAGCCTAACATATAATATCATTCATCCAAAACAAGAATAGACAAGTAATCAACACATAATCAACATCTAGGTTTCATTAGATCTAAGCAAACACAAAAGAGATCTAGCCTAGCATAGTAGAATTGAGACAAGAACAAGAGATAAACAACCAACACATAGACATATTGATTGAATTGAAAGTACACTTATCTCAATTACAATGCAAGGTCTCAAAGGTTTGGAACCCTTGAAAAACCTGTAAAAGAGGCACCAAAATCGTCTTTAGGGTTTCACCAAAACTTCTCTCCTTTTTAATGAAAAAACTAGAAAACTATATATAGGAAAAGTAGGCTGACGGCGTCAAGAGTTGCATGTGACGCCGTCACCTCGCCGCCATATACTTCCTCGGACGGCCTTGATCCACTTATGACGGCCTATGTGACGCCGTCACCACCCACGGTATTTTATTCTTGCCACTTTGACGCCGTCATGAAGCCTTCTGACGCCGTCACCACCTTCGGTGTTTAATTCTTCATGTCTGACGCCGTCAAGATGGTAGTCTTGACGCCGTCACCTTATATCTTCAGCATGGAAATTTGGTACTTAGCCGTTTTCTTCACTTTTATGCTCCAAAAACGTCCAAAATGGCTTCTTTTCCAGAATTCACTCTCCAAACACCTAAAATCACAAAAGGAACGATTTAGGGCAATATTTGATCAAATAAATTCGGATTCGGGCTTAAATGACCCCCTAAAAACGGATCATTTTTCGCCTTATCATATACCCTTACACTTGAGATTTGCTTGTCCTCAAGCAAATGAGCTTTTATTCTATTCAAAAGACAAGTTAGGGGTCATTTAACACTAATATAAAAGTAATTACAACAAATAATCGTTCCACTAAAGACTAATAGACAAGCACGGAGGTCATACACAAGCACCTCACAAATAGTGTTTAGATACTCACATCTCTCGGGTGTAATAAAGTAATATA
Organism: Artemisia argyi; assembly: GCA_030686995.1. Lineage (NCBI taxonomy): Eukaryota > Viridiplantae > Streptophyta > Magnoliopsida > Asterales > Asteraceae > Artemisia > Artemisia argyi. Next base: position 200,714,133 of record CM060676.1, read on the forward strand.
ACATTATGGAAATGGAAGATATCTCTCACTACCTGTCATAGCAAAATAGATTACCATAGGCTTGGGAAAGGATCAAACCTCCACCACATGACGTAAGCACCTAGGATAAACTATCAAAGAGGTCTTTTAAAGGGTTATAACGTTAGGTGTAGGGATATGAATTACACGGTTTTGTTGGATAAAGGAAATTTTACTGGTGGCGAGTTAACAATCTTGGTCAATTACATGTACAATATGGCGTTGCTAAGCCAAGACTAGACTCGACTTAAGCTATCAAATGAAAAATAACCAAAAACATAAAATAAACATAGAATGAAAACGGGATGGTAGTCCGTATTTTTTTTTTTTCTTTTTTTTTTTTTTTTTTTTTTTTGCATACACTCTTACCCTACCATCCAAAATAATACATCATAGGGGTTTGAGCATTCCCCTTACACTTGAGTCTTTACATACTTTACATTAAACTTATTCTAATGACTCGAATTAAGAAAATCAAAACACTTGGAACACTTTTAAGATTAACGTACATATGGGGGTAATAATATTATGTTCTTCCTCATTACTCCATAAAATAAGTACTTACCCATGAGTCCCAATCGTCCCAAAACAATATGTACAAGGATATGACTCGACTTAGCAACCATGTAATCAATTAGAAAGTTAACTTAGGGTTTAACAAATAACAATAATGCACTAAAAATGAGCGCATACACGGAAGGCTAAGGCGATTTGGGTGTACATTTAAGTGGGGTGTAACAAATTCTTCCTTTAAGTAAGATGCTTAAAGTTAGAAACGAAAAGATAGGCTCGGAGGGGTGTACTAAGGGTATCATGTACTAAAAATGAGTACAACGCAAAGGGTGTGGGAAAAATTAGTTGACTTAACTAGCCAAGTAATATGACTTAAATGGTCAAGTAATTATGATACGGGTTTAACACAAGGGTGATCCTAATGCCTCTTATCATGTAGTAAATCCTACCACACAAATGTAGTCTCACTAGCGGTCTCGGGATGCATCACTAACGCAAGTTCTAGAATCTAAATGCTACCGGTACACTCATAAGCACTAATAATAAATGCTTTTCCTATCAAATCTAAAGGCGAACCTCACATTTTTGGGTGGAAAATTTTTCTGAATATACGGTTATGTGCTAGTCATACAACCTCCTATCCATGAGACGCTTGCTATGGCTAAAGTTTCACTCCTAAATGTTGTAAAAAATTTTAAATTTGGCGCTAAAATTGCACTAACAAGTATTTCTCATAGTTTTATTACACATCTACTATCAAACAAAACAAACTCAAGCGAAAGTGCATATGTAAGGTATCATCTTTTTACCCTCCCCTTACACTTAGGATGAACATTGTCCCCAATGTTCAAGTAAAGAATGTAAAAGTTAAGAGGTAAAGAGAATGAAATCAAATACTCCCCTTATTCGCTCGGTATGGATTATAGGTTGGCCAGGTTAAATCTTCCTCCAAGAAAATGAACAATCAAAGCTTCCCTTCCAGAATATAAATCATCTTCTTGTCACAAATAACCTGTAAATCCTGACAAAAGTAGACAAGGCAACCTCGCGTAAAATCGGCGGCATCCTATATAAGTTACTAAATCTTAGAAAACAAAGTAAGATATAATGCTTGTGGAATGAAGTTTGCAGATTTCCTGGAGATTATAAAACTTAATAATTCACAAAAACCATAAGACTCCGTTAGAAAAACAAAACCGGTAAAATTTCCAGATTTTAACTCCTGACGCCGTCAAGAGCAATACTCTGACGCCGTCAGAATGGACCTGCAGAAATTCTTATGTTAAGTTTCCGGAAAATTTCTAGAAAAACTTTGTCCTACTTCCTGGAAAATCCTGCAAAACATCATTATGACTCAATACAAGCATTTGACTCTAACAAATACGAATATACATGTTCATTTAATATTGTGGAGAATCATGATCGGTTTGTTTCTTAAAAACATATTTGGGGTTTCCCCTTACACTTATCTTTCGCAAAAATACCTTTAGGTTGAAGTTAAGACTAGGCCAAACAACATAATAAAGTATTTCCACATTTTAGCTGAGAAACATGATTAACCAACAATAAAAATAAAACATGCATACGGAAACAAATAACAATCAAACAAATAAAATCACACAAAACATGGGTTGCCTCCCAAGAAGCGCTTTTCTTTATTTATGAGTCTTGTAGCTAGACTCAAATTCATGGGTTACTACGTTTTCCTATCCCGTAAAATGAATGCGGTCTCAAACATCTTAACCAGTCTCTTATCCTTCCTATACTCGGGGCCTAAAGCTAAACATTTCGAGTAATAGATCTCTTTCTTTTTGCCACCTCCAATGTCTCTCTCTTCCTCACTCTTAACCTCAATTACATGGATGTTGTCAACATCGAGATCCTCAACCTCTCTAAACCTCTCTTCTTTAAGGGGCATCCTATATCTAATGTTCTTCTCCTTGGTTGCGAATGTGATGATGCCCTCATCATGGTTGTAAGTCATTTTAGAGGTTTTAACAAAAGGTTCTCCTAAAACAATTTGACACAAAGATTGATCAATAATCCCCCTAACATCTTCTAAGATCATAAAGTCGCACCTATAGACAAAATTTCCAACGAAAACATGTAACCCTCGAACCCGCTCAACAAAATTACTCATGCGATTAGGGTTGTAAGGGTCCCGCCTAGGTTTCAACTTTTTATTCATGATCCAATTATAATAAAGCCTAGACATGATGTTCATTGGTGCCTTTAAATCGATATAAGTGTGTTCTCTAAACATATGACCAATCATGCATGGAACCTTAAGATTCATAGGATTGTGTTTCCTAATCCATGGGTGTTTTCGGTACTTTGCGGGGCAAGGGCATTTTAGAAGGAACTTATGGTACCTCAATTCCTCAAGGGTTGGTGTGGAGTTCCTAATTATTCTATCATCATCCTATGGCCCTTCCCTACAAGTGTTACTCCCCAACTTGATTTCACATTCATTCATCTCATTGACCTTTATTATTTCATCATTTCCCGTTTTTAGTTGGTTATGTTGCAAAATAACTTCTTTGGGTAAGATGAATCTAGTTAAGAAGTAGGAAGCAAGATCGTCCCAAGAAGAGACGGACCTTTCGGGGAGTTGGAATAACCATTGAAGAGCCCGACCATGTAAAGAGAATTGAAAGAGGGCTAAAAGTCCCTCTTCTTGATTATCAACACCTATTCCTATAGAATTAGTAATTTTTAGGTAGTTCTCAAGGTGTTGGGTCGGGTTTTCGAAGAAGTACCCATAGAATGCACATCCGTCTTGCACCAATCAAACGGTGCCGGATGGCAAACGGATGGTCCTTATAGGTGGTTGGATCGGTTGTGGTAGGTTTTGTGGGTGGTTTTGTTGCGATGGGTTGATGGGTTCACGGATGTTACCACCTTCCATGATGTCGGATGGCAAAGAGTTACGAACAAAGGCACGAAGAAATAAGATAGACTAAAGAAGACCTAAAAAAATAAAAATAAAAATCTTACTAGAAAGGAATCTAGCAAGTAGACCTAATAAAAAGAAATCCTAACCTAGACAATAACTATTCCCCGGGCTGCGGCGCCAAAAACTTGATGCGTGGGAATCGCACCTTGCTTTACCTCTCGAGGGATCTCGAGAAGCTTACAACCCCCACCAGGCAGTGTACCTGATCGTTGTAGTATAGTATAGTGACAAGTACCGGGGGATTGATCGTTCAGCTTAGGAATAGTGTCGCTAGGATTAGAAAACCTAATTAATAGTTCTAAAGGTGAGAGATGATTATTTTTGTATTTTTATATTTTTATAAAAGCAAGTAAAATCTCGGGTTTTTGAAGAGTGGGCGGAATTAGTTGCTATTCAACTAACCCAAAGCTAAGATGCAATCAAAATAAAATAATAAAAATGAAAATAAACTAATTATACTAAAGTTGTGAGCAGTGGTTGGAGAAATTGTGTTTACTTAGACTTCATTACTCCCTAGATATCTTTTACATGTTAATTACTTGTTACACTTGTATGGATGACGGATTGTATTCCTTAATACCATTCGTGGGGTGGCATACATAACTCCCCAACTCTATGAGCTCTTATCTCCTCCTACACCATGACCCATCACAACTATAGGGATTGTAAACAGTGGCTCATGCATTAAATACAACCAATAAAGACCTAGTACGCCTCGGTTCATGTTTCTTAAGACGTTCAAGCATGTTACCATTTGGAGATCTGCCAGTTTTCTTAAGCCTAACATATAATATCATTCATCCAAAACAAGAATAGACAAGTAATCAACACATAATCAACATCTAGGTTTCATTAGATCTAAGCAAACACAAAAGAGATCTAGCCTAGCATAGTAGAATTGAGACAAGACCAAGAGATAAACAACCAACACATAGACATATTGATTGAATTGAAAGTACACTTATCTCAATTACAATGCAAGGTCTCAAGGGTTTGGAACCCTTGAAAAACCTGTAAAAGAGGCACCAAAATCGTCTTTAGGGTTTCACCAAAACTTCTCTCCTTTTTAATGAAAAAACTAGAAAACTATATATAGGAAAAGTAGGCTGACGGCGTCAAGAGTTGCATGTGACGCCGTCACCTCGCCGCCATATACTTCCTCGGACGGCCTTGATCCACTTATGACGGCCTATGTGACGCCGTCACCACCCACGGTATTTTATTCTTGCCACTTTGACGCCGTCATGAAGCCTTCTGACGCCGTCACCACCTTCGGTGTTTAATTCTTCATGTCTGACGCCGTCAAGATGGTAGTCTTGACGCCGTCACCTTATATCTTCAGCATGGAAATTTGGTACTTAGCCGTTTTCTTCACTTTTATGCTCCAAAAACGTCCAAAATGGCTTCTTTTCCAGAATTCACTCTCCAAACACCTAAAATCACAAAAGGAACGATTTAGGGCAATATTTGATCAAATAAATTCGGATTCGGGCTTAAATGACCCCCTAAAAACGGATCATTTTTCGCCTTATCAGCATTACATACATAGTAATATCCTTTTTACGCAACATGTTACAGGGTCTACTCCAAGAAGTTAGAGAATTGCTCCCACATGCTGAGCATAGACTATGTGCAAGGCACATTTATGCTAACTTCAAAAAGAAATGGAATGGATTGCACTACAAGGCACTCTTCTGGGGTGCTGCTTCATCTACATTAGAGGTAAAATTCAAAAAAAATAAAAAAAAATGGAACTTATGAAAAACATTGATGAAGAAGCAGAAAAGTGGTTACTAGATCATGATCCTAAGACTTGGTCTAGAGCATACTTTTAAATAGATAGGACTTGTGCTGCTTTTGAAAATGGTATCTCAGAATCATACCACAATGCCATAGGAGACCTTAGGAGTAAACCTCTAATTACTATGCTAGAAGAAATTAGGGTTTACTTAATGCAAAGAATGTATGTTATGAACCAAAAGGCTAAAAACTTAAATGATACAGTCTGTCCTGCTATAAGAAAGTATTTAGAAAGACTTAGAAATAAGCAAAGGTATTGGGAAGTACTTGTATGTGGATATCAAATGTTTGAGGTTAGGAAATCAGATGAGGCATTTGGGGTCAATTTGGCTGAAAAGACATGTACTTGTAGGTGGTGGATTTTATCTGGCCTACCTTGTGTTCATGCAGTTGCTGCATTTTGTCATATTAACCTAGATCCTTCTAATAGGGTGAGTAGTTATTATAAAAAGCAGATGTGGATTGATACCTATAGTCATTTCATTAGTACAATTGGTGGTTCTTCAATGTGGCCAAATACTGGCAAACAACCACCATTACCACCCAAGAAGAGGAGGAAGTTAGGTAGGCCTAGGAATAAAAGAATTAAACATCCAACTGAGACACTCAATGAAGTTCCTAGGACTGGTAGAAAGATGACATGCTCCAATTGTTGGGAGCAAGGACACAACAAGACAAGATGTCATAATTTAACAAGGCCAAAACCACAGACAGAAAAAAGAAAACCTAGGAAACCCAAAAATGCTCCCAATCAGCCCTTTAACCCACCTAAGGATGGATCTGGTCCAAGTGCATATCCGAGTGGGTCAGATCCAGCTCATCCAGCCCAAAATGAACAGATCCAGGTCAATCATCTCCAAATCAAGCAAATGAGTATGATGAAATTCCAATTTCAAGTTCATACCCAAGTGCTTCACAACCATCAGCTCAAAGCTTCACTGGATTACTGCAAATTGTTGAACAACAGGTTTGATAAACTGTTTTTTACACTTGAATGACCCATCAGCTCAAAGCTTCACAACCATCAGCTCAAAGCTTCACTGGATTACTGCAAATTGTTGAACAACAGGTATGATAAACTATTTTTTACACTTGAATGACCCAATTTCTCACAGATCTAACTTGTTTAACCTTCTTGACAGAGAAATGATTCTGAAATTACTGATGCTGAACTCACACAACTTGCTGAGCTTAATGAAGCAGAAGATAAAGCTAGAAGAGTTGCAAACAGGAAGTACAATGAAAGGGTTATTGAAGATGCAAAAAAGGCAGGTCTTTTTAGAAAGAGAGGAGCTGGTGGATTTAGGGGACCATCTGAGAGGATCAAGAATCAAAGAAGGAAGTTAGACCCAATTGCTCCTAGACAACAACCAGATACAGCACTTGATGTTTCAGAATGAGAGTGAAGAATGGAGAAAGGACAAAGAAGATGCAGACACCAAAAGAGCAATATTTTTTGTTAGACATTATGTAGTGGGTTTGTATTTAAAGAATGTCTTTATGTTTTCAAGTTAGTATGGACCATTAGATGTATGTATCATGTGGATGGTACCACATAAAACAATATGACAACCATGTTGGTCAGTTTATGTCTGTATTGACTCTATTATTATCTATGGTAGTGGGTCACTTTTATGTCTCCAACTTGTTTGAATATGCAGACACATGCATCAACACATAACATATATATTAATTTATATTCTTCATAGATAGCAAAGGATATTACATAGATATTGTCATTGTCATTGGGTTATAACCCATACATAAACAAGTACCAACCTTACCACAAAAGATCTACTGTCATTTTCATAATAACCCATACTTAAAAAAGCTAGTGTTTCTTTCCTTTGCCCTTAGTGTCTGCAACTGATCCTGATGGCTTCTTGACACCAAAAGCCTTTTTCTTTATTGCTTCCCAAGTTTTTTGATTTGCAAGCCCTACAACTGCAACTGGTCCTGGTGATTTTTGAATCCTTTTACCTGCACTGGTTTGACTTTCAACAATTTTAGTATGTTTTGAATTTTTTGCTTCAACACTTGTTGTCCCTGGTTTAACTTTTTTTGAGCTTGAACCTTTGTTTCCCTTAACAGTGGCATGGTCATCTTCAGAGCTTGAGTGGTAGCTTGAAACATAGCTTGATATGGATGAAGAGTTTGACCTTGAATCAGCATTTGGGTCAACAACAGGACCATGATGAAGAGGAGGAAAGTAATCACTCCAATCAAGTGGTTCAATGTATGCAGCACTTGAATCACTTGAAATAGTTATAACATCTGCAAACATGATCATCAATGGAGCAGGATAAGAATGTAAGGACCCCAAAAAGATAAAAATTTATAACAAACATACCTGGTTGATTAGCAGAACTCATGTTATGAAATTTGGTGTGCTTGATTGCTTGATTAGGGTTTGTCAGGGATAAAATTAGATGTGGATAGATAGGTTATATAAATGTATTAAGGTCCTTCTAGTCAATGCATTAAATAACAGGTAGGTATACTATCATTTATGTCTAAACCCATTTGACTTTTCTTTTTTGACTATCCTGTTTTGACCCATTACACTTAAACCAAACAACAACAAATATAGTAAATTAAAATTGTCATTACATTAAACCATTTGAACATACAACCTAGACCCACATTCCTACACAAACTACACCATTACATAACAATCCTAACCTAGACACTACATAACCTACACCATACCCATAATCCATACCAGCTTAAACTACACAAACCCCACAAAATCCATCCCTAAAACCCTTTGACTAGGAAAGACATCACCAACAGAAACACAGTAAACATAATGACTGCTTTCTTGTAGCATTCACCAGTGGTTGTTCTCTTATTCAGTTCCAAATCCAAATCACGAATCCTATTCCTGTAGGTGTAGTCTTGAACTTGCATCTCCCTCCTTAGTTATTGGACTTGAGTGTAAAGGCTATGCATCTCATTTCTATAGTATCCATAGCGTAGCTCAGGATCAAGAAAGAAGTAGAACCTGCATTGTTTACCTGAATCCTAAAAGTAACAAAATAAAAACAAAAATTAACACAAACACAATAAAAAAGACCATAAATATCATTGCTTTTCTTACACTTGGATGAGGACAGCACAAGAAACGTCTAGCTGGGTTTGTAGCAGTGCGTGATGTCCTTTCAACCACAAGTAACTCACAAAAGCAATGAATGGGTATAGGTCGAAGCCAGTTAGACGATGAAGATGAAGAAGACATTATTTTGGTTATGGATTTGATTAATTGATTTGGGATTTAGGGTTAGTATTTTGGGTAAATAATTAGGGTTAGTTTTTGGAGAAAAGAGGGGTTTTATAAGGTGGGATGAGTGGCAACGGTCAAATATGCTGATTGGGCATGCCACATCAGTAACTAGGTTACTATTAGGTAAAAAAACGAAAATGTGGCCTTATTAACACGAAACCTAAAGTACACGTACCATCCAGGCAATAAAAAAAGTACACGTACCATATCGGTACATTTTGGAAAGTATACAGCTATTGTACGGACAAAACCCGCCATCGTACCTATTGGTCTTTTCTTTTTATGCTTGCTTGTTAAGTTTTACTAGGAAGGATAGATAAAGTTCTTGAAATTTAAATTTTGGGACGATTGAAATGGGTGCTGGGCACCTATTGGTCTATTTTTCTTATGCTTAGTTATGAAGTTTAATTTGAAAGGACTAACCTGATATTTGCATGTTACGATGTCAGGTACCATGTGATTAAAGTTTATGAATCAACAAAATAAACATACCGAACTATTTAATCTAAGAAAAACAAGAAGAAAATGATTTTAGGCCGGTCCGATTCACTCGTTTTCACCGGTTCCAACAGTTCTATCAGGTTCATTTTCGGACGGTTTTTAATGGCTAGCCGAACCGGTAGCGACTCCAATTCCTAATTAAACCCGTTGGTCCGGTCCGATCCACTTTTTAAAACATATATACCATCAACTTGTTTGCCTATACATTGTATGAAGCTTTTTATGTTTTATTAGTTTGTACAATATATATATAATAACATGAGAAAAGTTCTATACGAAACTACATTTAGCTAAAGTACAAATCAAACGATCTCATCCATCCATTCCCCTTTCATCCAACGGTGTATATTAATTACAAAAAAAAAAAAAAAAAAAAAAAAAAAAAAAAAAAAAAAAACGGAGGGGCATTTTTGTCCATTTCAAACACACGCATATTTTCCACCCAACACACACTTTCCCCGTTTTACACACACACTCACCCTCATTTCAAACACACACACTAATACCCGTTTTACACACACACTCACCCTCATTTCCCCCAATTCAAACCGTAACCCTAAATCGTTAATCCGCAATTAATCCGCCGTTATATCTACCCTAAATCGTTATTTATCCATTTAAATGGACCTACGTGCGGAAATAGCGCAATCTAAAGATCGTTTGTTGTCGGAATCCAGTGAGAATAAGCTTTCAAATATCGAATATGGTATATTTTTGTCTCATTTTTTTTAAATCAGTCATTATTTTGAATTTTTGTTATCGATTAGGTTATTATTTGAATTTATTAACTTATTTTGCGGTTTTATTAGCTTATTTTGTTAATGAATGAGAGTTTGGATTAGTTTATGTTAGCGAGTAGATTAGTTTTTAGGATTAGTTAATTTTTTTGATGTAATGACTGTTTAGGATTAGCTTATTTTTGCTTATTTTTTGGTTTGTGATGAGTGTGTAAATACTCATCATTTTTGTCTTATATGAACTGCCAAAACGTCCAAAAACACTCAGTAATGCATCTAAATACTAAAAATATTCCAAAATTGTGTTTTATATGTTTCAAATGCAAAATATGCAAAAACAGATGGAAAACGTACAAAGTTTGCATAATTGGCAGTTTCAGTCCCTCAAGTTTCATAAATTGGCAAAACTAGTCCCTGGTCACTCAAAACTTGTAAAATTATCATAAAAGGTCCTTGGGATTCACAAGTTGTAAGAAAAAGTCCTTTGAAGTTAAAAATCATAAATTTACAACTTTGGTCCCTCAACTTTGGAAAAGTGTCAAAATTAGTCCCTAAGGTTTTAAAAATAAGAAAATAATCAAAATAAACCTTATACTATTCTTAAATGACATAATTGGTCCTTTGTGTTAACTGTTGGATATTTACAGGTTTGGCCCTTCAATTATCAGAAAATTACAAGTTAGGTCCCTGGAGTTTGGAAATTGACAGAAAAGGTCCTCGGATATAAAATAAAGGGAAATTATCAAAAGTAGCCTTGTACTATTCATGAATAATCAATATGGCCCTTTTTATAAATATGGGAAAGTCACATTCAGTCCCTATAATTTTCCCTAATTACAACTTTGGTCTTTGTGATTTAATACCTAATAAACCAAACGGACCCTTTATATTACTAAAACCTAAAACCTAATCCAACCCAACTCACCAACAGCCCACCCCCACTAACCTTTCCCTGGCCCAAGTATCCCAAGCCCAGTCCACCACTAAAATAATACCGGGTCAACTTTGACCCCTTGGTCAACGCTTCGGTCAAACACCACCCAAACCACCGTCTTCCCCCCTAAACCACCCCTCCTCACAGACCAGAAACCACCTGGTATTCCCCACCACTTGCACCCTATCCACTACCCTTATCCCTTCAATTCCACTCCCCAAGACACCAATCACATCACCCCCCCTATGGTCTGCTTCCACAGACCCAATTGCTTAAAAAGATTTTCCCGCCAAAATCACAAAGGGAGCAATACTCATCCAAATAGCTATTTGACTGGTGGGATTTGACCTTGGGGGACCCACAAACCCTTTTGGAATGCTATAAGAGTGAAAGAAGCAGAAGTGGAAGAGTATTAGTGTAGACTTAGTTTAATTTAGTCGTAGGTAGTATAATTTTATTTTAAAGTTGTAATTTCAATTAAATTAAGCTTGTATCAGTTAATCTTGTGTGTTTGAATCTTTAATTCAAGTCAATTTCAAGTTTCAGTTTAATATATCACTTTATGCATTTTCAAGTTTGATCAAAAATCTCAAAATCTCAACTGTTGTTGTTAGTTGTAGTTAAGTAAGTTCATAAGCTTTAAAAAGCTCTGACAAAGCTCATACAAGTTTTAGAACACCTTAATTATCTGTTTAACCATAAAATAGAAAATACCAAAAATAATCAAGAAAATCTAGAAAAATTCAAAAATAGTGGGAAGAAGAAGAAGAGGCTGAAGCAGGGTGTTAGATTGGATGGAAATGGTTCCATTGGTGTAGTGACAAGCCATAGGGATTGATTTGGTCCTTGGTTCTCTTTGTTTCTGCCTTGATCAATAATTGTAAGCAATTCCATTTTTTTTTTGCATAGTTACTGTAGCTAACTAGTTAATGCTTATCTGCATTCCGCAGTGTTTATTTAGGGTATTGTAATGATTTTATGGTGTTAGATTGTATGCTTGTTCACTAGATTTCATTAGGCTCAATTTTTCTCTTTTAACTGCCAAGGTAGCTTAATGGTAATTCATAGGTAATTGTGGTTAATATTGATGTTTCTGTGATTCAGTCATCTTACAATATCATTATAAGTTCTTAAGATTCAGTCTCATGGTTTAGAACATGCATTTGTTTTGAAAATTATAATTTCTGTTCCCATAAGGGAGTGTTTGGTTCAGTGAATCTCACTGAGCCACAGTGAGTTTTGTGGGTTGCTTTTGCTTGGTACATGTTACTTATGGTTCTAAAATCCTAGTTAAACCCTCAAATGCACAGGTTCTTTGTGCAAAGTCAAAAGTTCACCTTTACCCTTTTTGCTTGTCCACTGTTGGTTATTTTAGTATCAAGTTCTCTCAAATCAGTTCATTAGGAGTTAAAGTAGTTAAAATGTGTTTTATTATAGCTTAATATAACATTATTAGTCATTAGGATTAGATCAAATTCCATTAAAGTCAAAATTTGAGTTCTTAGTAAAAAGTCAAAATTTTAGTTAGTCAGTTTTTCCAAAAATTGGACGAATTATTTTGATTTATGTGTTAGGTTTTAGAACCTGAGATTTTCACACATTGTAGTCTACCACTAGGGCTTTAGGAATCAGCTTACCTTGCATTTTTGTGATTTTTGTTGTGGGGTCCACAGGCCCTCAAAGAGGGCTGCAGGGCAACAAGCTGCCCTGTGCAGCAGATAGCCATCCCAACACCACCACTTGGTGGTGGCTTTCTGGCCACCACAGTGGTCCCACATGCCATAACTTTGCTTATTCCAACCCCCCTCCTAATAGGCTTCCCATTTTGACCCTTTGTTTGACCTGAGGAACCCTGGGACCCACCTGGATTCAACCCTCAAAGTTGTCCCATTTTCCTTAGTAAACCAAGTTTCAATAAGTGCTTAAATCAGCTTATTGGCTTATTCTGTGGACTAATTGTGCTTTTTCTTGCTTAAATAAGTTTATCTAACTTATTTACACCAGATTTACCCATTGTGGATCCCACACAAGCTAGTTTAGCTTATTTCCCTTGATAAGTCAAACAAAGTCAACTGTTGGGCTTTTGGCTTTCCATTCAGCTTATTTTAAGTTTATAAAAAAGTTGTTTTTACAAAAAGTGTTTGTTTTTAAGTATTAAATAGGTTTGTAAAAGAAAAATCACGAAAAACAAATTTAATATTAAGTGATAGTTTCTATTTAATGTAATTTAATTTTAATTTTCATTTTTAAATTTTTGTTAAGTATTTAGCTATTTTATATTTTTATTAAATTCCTATTATATTAAAGTAGTTATAATAATTTTCTCAGATTTTTATTTTGTTGTTTAGCATTTATTAGAATTAATCTTAGTTTAATTAATAATTAATTAATAATTAGTTTAAAATAGCATAATTAGTTTTTATTAAGCAAAACTTAGTTTTTATATTTTTTATAGCTTTTATATGTTATAAAGTAATTTTAGAAATTTTATTAGAATTTTTACTGTTCATTTATTATTTTTCTTAATTTAAAATAGTTTAATTAGTTAATTAGTAATTAATTAGTAATTAATTAATAGAAAATCCACAAAAAGACAAAAATACTTATTTTTAATTTTAAAATTAGTTTTTAGTTATTTTATAATTTTAGAAATTTTATTTTCATTTTTCTAGTGCTTAATTAGTATTAAATTATATTTAAGTATTTTAAATATTAATAATTAGTATTTAATTAATATTAAATAATTAATTAGGGTTAAAATTTATTTTAATTTTCTAAAAATTTTCTTTTACCCTTAGGTTTGTAAAAAAGTCATTTTCACCCCCTGGGTGTTTTCAGATTTCAGTTTTTACTTTTTATTTCGTACGCTTACGTTTTATTTAAACATGAACGTACGCGTTTTAAGTTTTAAATGTTTCTGGTTTTTTTGACTTTCCAGTATTGTTAATATAGTGTATTTAAGCTATTATCTTTCATATTCCAGTAGTGTAATCATCACAACTCACTTTAAACCCTTTCCTGTCCAAATTCACCCGATCACAAACCCGTTTTAATACCATCCACACCTCGTCGGGACATAACGACCCGGGGAAACCCTATACTTCCACGGAGATTGATTCTAGGCTGTTTGACCATCTTGACCACATCCGTGGTTGACTTTGGGTGACGGTTTGGCATCAATCAGTTTGTGATAAGCATAAGTAGTTAAGCAAATGGGATTTTGCTTATCACTGAATAATCCTATGGGATTATCACTGAATCCCATGGGATTCACATAGAATTAGTGGTTTGTGATAAGCATAAGTAGATTAGCAAATGGGATTTTGCTTATCACTGAATAATCCTATGGGATTATCACTGAATCCTATAGGATTCACATAGAATTAGAATTATGACAAATATCAGTGTGTTTAAGAATAATCCTATGGGATTATCACTGAATCCCATGGGATTCACATATAATCAGTGTTTGTATTAGCTTTTAGGAATCAGATTTATAGTTTTCTGTTTTGTTTGTTAGTTTTAGGTCTTTGTGATTAATTAGATTTTACTATTGTTAGTTGCTTATAACTAATATTTGTCTCAAAACTAATATTACTCTTTTCATCTTATAATTTATGTAGGTAACGTATTGAACCCTACACCGTTGTCTAGGTTTAATCCGTTTGATGATTTGGGAAAGAAAACATCACCGGTGAAGCCTCGGTTCAATCCGTTTGATGTGTTGAAAAACAAATCGCCGTCGAAGAAAAAACCAACTGGTGATGTTAGTAAGGCTGCCAAACCAGTAGAGTTTGAGGTGAATGTTCAGGGGAAGGCGATTGTTGATCAGGGAAATGAGAGTAGTGCTGTTAGTAAGGCTGCCAAACCAGCAGAGTTTGAGGTGAATGTTCAGGGGAAGGCGAGTGTTGATCAGGGAAAGGAGACTATTGCTGTTATTTCTGCAGTTGTTGCTGATTTGGTTAAGGAGAATGATATGGATACGAAGAAGAAGTTGTTGAGTGAGAAGGAGACGGAGACTGACACTGAGATGGAGAAGGAGAGTGAGAAGGAGAAGGAGAAGGAGAAGGAGAAGGAGAAGGAGAAGGAGAAGGAGAAGGAGAAGGAGAGTGAGGAGAATGTTATTGAGAAGGTGGTGGAGAGTGAGAATGAGGAGAGTGGGAATTTGGTTACATATAAATCAAAGGGTAAGAAGTTGTCTGTTGTTAAGGATAAGTCAACGGATAAGGGTTCTGTTGTTGTTGTTGTTGATAAGAAGCTTAAGATGAATATTAAGGTGATGGAGCCAGTTAAGACCACTCCAGAGAAGAAGTCTGCTAAAGTAATATCGGAAGCTCCTGTTTTGAGATCCAAGAAGCCGGTTCAGGAGGAAACTAAAAAAAAAACGGAAATTAGTATTAGCAAAAGTCGATGAGAGTTCAAAGAAACAAAAGTTCAAGGTTCCAAAAGGTATAGATATGTCTTTTTTTGTTTGATTGAATTCAGTATGCATATTTATTTAAGCTTATATAGCTTTTTTAGTTTTTCCTAGTTTAGTTTTTTCCTTCATTACTAGTCCCAAATCCATGAAAATTGTTTTTATTTGATCTCTATTGCTTTAAGTTTTTCTGTTTGAGTATTTTAACTAATTTAATATTATCTTAAATGTTATGGGATTGACAGTGATTCCTAGTGAATCCCATGGGATTGACAGTGAATCCCATAGGATTGCCTAGTGAATCCCATGGGATGCACTGGGAATCCCATGGGACTCATTGTCAATCCCATGGGATTCACTTGGAATTCATATACAGTTGAATACATATAAAGTTGGGAATCACTTTTAGGATACGTGAGGCAATGATTTCATTTACGTGGCTATATGAGGTAATTTTACTTGTATATACTTATATAATTAGGAACGCATATGGTTCTTTCTGTTTTTGTCTTATTACGTTTATTGCACATATACAACATATAACATGTTTGGGGATATTGTGTTTGGGATTGCTTTATCAAACCTGCTAGTGTTACGATTTGTTGATTTGTGAGTGTGATAACTAGGTGTTGCTTTGAAACAGCTTATCAGATAAGCAATATCAAAAGCAATCCCATAGACCCTTTAAAACATTATTGCAGCTTTAAAAAGAACATCTAGACACTATCTCCTACAGCCTTGTTCTATGTTTGGTAGCAATACTCTAGAGTCTGCACTGTACTGCAAACTTTAGTTAGCGAGTGTTTGGCATTGCGATCATAATGTACTTATGTGGCTATTTTGTTTTTAAATTGTGAGTAACGGTTATTAGTGTTTGGGTATAGTAAATATGATTGGTCATAAAGTCATTTTAGAATAGCTGTAATGAGGTTGATTTTGATCATGTGACTATATATTAAGAATTTGTCAACTGCTAAGGGTGTGTTTAGGACTGCTAATCTATGTACTGCATTCTGGTATAAGCATTCTGATCACAGTGAATCCCATGGGATTCACTGTGAATCCCATGGGATTAATAAACAAATACACTGGTCCATATACCTTGCTTGCTGTAAGTTTTATAATATATTAAGTTTTAAATTGTTTTCATGTTTTTGTTTCATATTTAGTTTCTTACACTTTTCTTGTTCTTTATTCTTTGTTTTTAGCTCTTGTATTTAGATTCAACCAATTACAAGAAGCTTCCTGTCGTCCGGACACGTCCGGTGATAAAACAATGGTCATCATTTTTGATGGCACAGAGGCAGGAGATGGAACTCAAGGAAGAATGTATTGGTGAGTCAGATCTTTATGAAGAATCCGAGCTTCCAGAGACGGAGGGATTTGTTGCTGCTGGTTCTTCTGATTCTTCATTCAAAGAGGTTCGTTTATTCTTTGTTTTCAGATCTTTATGACAGTCAATCCCATGGGATTCACAGTTCATTATAAGGTGTGCTTGGCTCAGTTGACTTATGTGGACAAAAGTGTGTTTAAGATTATTAGCTTTTTGATAACTTTTCTTGTTGGGTTCTAGCTTAAATTTAAACTTAAACTTTCCCCCATTAGGCCTGATTTTTCTGAATTGACTTAAACTTTCACCCATTAGGCCTGATTTTACTGAGTTGGTTGTTAATCCCATGGGATTCACATACAATCCCATGGGATTCAATGTGCTTATCTCATTATAAATATTCCTATTTGTTTTTTCTCTAGGAATTGATTAAAAATCTTGAAGAAAAGTTATCTGTTTTAAGCAATGAAAGAATTGGTGTTGAAGAACTTTTGGTTATAGCCGGTGTAGAATTTCCTGGTGATTTAAAGCTCATTGAACTACATCAAAGGTATGTTCAGACTCTCAAGCATCCAGTCTCATTAAATGGTGAAGATCTTGATCGAGCTGATGATAATGGAGGTGATAAGGGAGATGATGATACAGTAAATGATAAACGCCTATCTGGTACCGATCCCTAATTCCGATAGCCTGTTGTAGTTCCCTTTTGTACTTGAAACCGTCGAATTTATGTAATAACTTTGTTAAATTTGTTAAATTTAGAATTGTTGTAGTTCCCTTTTATTGGATCTCTTTTCGACATTGGTTAATTTATATATGAATTTCTTTATTGAATCCTATGGGATTTATCTGTGAATCCCTTGGGATTCATCTGTTAATTCCATGTGATTCATTTGTCAATCCCATAAGTTTTGTTGCCTAATGTTCAAAGTATAAATCCCATAAGCTTTGTTTTAGTTATTTCAACAGTGGTTGATCCATCTCAAGTATAAGAAGGAAGTGATGATGGTAATGGGGATGATAAAGATGCCGAGAAGCGAGATGATGCAGTTCCCGAAAAGCAAGTTGCTGAACCTTTCTCTTTAACGCAATGGATCGAAAACCATTTAGAGCTGACTGAAGAGTGGTTTAATTGTGCAACTGCAGAGTTCTATTATGTAATATTCTTGCATAATATTAGTGTTTTAATTAAATTTATTTATTTTTAATTAGATTTTTTTATTTTATTCAGCTAAAGTCGGTCGCTGAAGGTACTGTGGAGCCAATGGGTGATGTGAATCCAGGTACCATTACTCCTCAAAATATGGCTACTCGTGCTTCCAATGTAAGTTTGAGTCCTGAAAAGCATTGGGTGAAATTGTATTCCTATTTATTATCTCCATATATGAACAAGAAGACAAAGGTTCAAATTAAAATAACTAGGCCGGAGTTCGTTCTTGGGAATAGTGTTTTCGCGATGCAGGGCAAAAAGATGTAAGTTTATGTGTTTTTTATATAAGTTTCATAGTATGTTATCTGATTCAATGTGAGGGATTGACAGTGAATCCCATGGGATTGTATGTGAATCCCATGGGATTCAGAATTAGTTATATGATATGATTCTTGAATGATTTTTTTCTTATATAGTGACAAGTTTTTGATTTTTTTCTTATATAGTGAACCAGTTTTTGAAACACGTTCTGGGGAGCCATATTTAGTGCGTTTGAATATGGAGACATTAGCACCCGGTTTGGAGGTTGATGCTAATGTGATTGATTGTTTAGCTGCAATTCTGAATCATGAAAATCGTTCTAGAGGAGCTGGTTGTCCATCGCGACACTTTTTCCCAACTGGATGTATTGTAAGTAATTATTTTTTTATTTGCTTAGTAAACTGTTTTCAATTCATATAGTAACATCATATTGTAAAATTGCATATACAGCCGATAACTATGTTTGATGGAACATTGGAGTCTAAGGATGAAAAATTTAAAGAATTTGAAAAAGAAATTTCGGCTCATTTTAAAGACGATGTTGGTGGCATAGCTCTCAAAGGCATTGAATTGGTAAAATTATATTTTTTTGTTTTAAATTTTTATTTTTGTTTTTACTTTTTGTCATTATTATTATGTTTTTTGGTTTTGTTTAAACATGCTTTTTTCCTATTCGCAAATCGGGCCATTTCTTTGTCGTTGTCTTCAGCCTTAATAAAAGGGTTACAACAATGACGATACTGGATAACAGCAATTGTGGAGCAACGTATGAGGAAAAGTATGAAGATACATGTGAACTTCTTGTAAGTACTTTCTTTTCCGTTGTAATGTATTTCACAAATCCTTTCTTGCCAAAAAAGGATAGTGTTGCTATTGTGTCAATCCCATGGGATTCATTCTGAATCCCATGGGATTGACACAGATCACGTGTTACTTTTTTGATTAAATCACAGATTATTCTGAATTCCATGTCAATCCCATGGGATTCATTCTGAATCCCATGGGATTCATTCTGAATCCCATGGGATTCATTCTGAATCCCATGGGATTGACACATATGAGACATGTTACTTTTATGATGAATCCCATGGGATTCATACAGAACTACATGAGATACTAGACGAATCTGTGATTTTCTCATAATTATAGTTATTTATGCTCTCTTTTTTTAATAATTTTTGTAGAAAACATTATTTGACCTTCATCTGGAGTTGTATGGTTACAATAAACATGCTAGCATTCGTAAATTCAAGCCAAGAATCGCAAGCCTCAAGTGGAAGACCAAGAACAACTTCAAGGATTGTGGTGTTTTCGCTATGTTACATATGGATAATTACACTGGTGAAGCTCCTAGAAAATGGGATTGTGGTTTGGTTACCGAGTCTAAAGAGCAGTCTGACCAATTGAGGTTATTGAGATTCAAGTTTGCCACCAAGATATTGTTACACGAGATTAATGTTCATGCGGGTAAGATGTATGAATTAGCATTAGAGTTTGATAAACTTCCTGCTAGTGAAAAGCTGTCTATAATTTTTTCAGCAATTAGGAATAGGGATGCACGTGACTGCAAATTCTAGAAGTTCGTCTTTTGTTAATGTTAGGACAATAGCTAACATGCTGCCATCCATGACCGCAAATTCTAGAAGTTCGTCTTTTGTTAATGGTAGAACAATTGGTTTACATAGATTTTCTTTTATGATATTATCATATTTTTATGATATTTTTATATAGATTTTCTTGTGAATGGTTGAAATTTAAACGAAGTTATAAAATAATTCCATGGGATTCATTTGCTAACCCCACGGGATTAGAAAATGAATCCCATGGAATTCTTATAAATATTCAAATAAAAAAGAAAAATAAAAAAGAAATAAATCATCTAAATAATCAAGTAAAGAAGAAAAAATAACCAACAGAAAACCAAAATATAATAAGTTTGTTCAAGAAACTGTTGGTTTCGGCTTTCGCCTTGAATTTGGGTTATGTTGTTTTTGTTGAAGTAATTGGTTTAAACGAATTTCAATGAATCCCATGGGATTCATTTTCTAATCCCATGAGATTCTTATAAATATTCAATTAAAGAATAAAAATAACCAACAAATTCAGAAATTTCAATGATTTCTGGTTTAAACGAAATTCAATGAATCCCATGGGATTAGGGAAATAATCCCATGGGATTCATTTGATAATCCCATGGGATTCATTTGATAATCCCATGTGGGATTCTTATAAATATTCAATTAAAAAAATAAAAATAACTCACAAATTCAGAAATTTCTTTTCAAATCATCTAAATATCCAATTAAAGAAGAAAATAACTAACAAATTCAGAAATTTCCTTTGTAAATCATCTAAATATTCAAGTAAAGAAGAAAAAAGAACTAACATAAAACTAGAATATAATAAGTTTGTTCAAGAAACTGTTGGTTTCGGCTTTCGCCAATTTGGGTTATCCGGACAAGTTGTTTTTTTTGTGCAAGTTGGTCTTTATTCCACAAAAGCCGCACTTCTTCTCTTGTTTCTTTTTAACTCCAAGTGCTTTTTCTCTCTCACTCTTTCGCCTTTTATTGCGTTTCTTTTCTATAATATTCCCTTTGTTGCCTACCCTTGTTGGATTGTTGACTATTGTTTCCTCAGGATTAGAAATTGCATAATGTTCACCAATCACATCTCCCGTTTTACTTGAAGGAGGATTTGGAACCTCAGCCTCCACTTCTGTTTTCAAAGTCTTCAACTTTTCTACAAACTCACCCATCTTCTCTACATTATTGCTTAACCTGAATAAGCAATCGTCCACCACAGAAGTTGCTTCGTTTGTAAGTCTTTCAACTTCTACATTTTTCCCCATATCTGTTTCTTTTCCTTCACAATTCAGGTGGTATTATATCCCTTGTCCAACGCCTCAAAATATACTATTTTGGAATGACATTAATATCACGGTTCTTGAAGACAAAGAATATGTGTCGGCATAGAAAACCATATCGAGCAAAATGTCTACAACTGCATACCACCGACCCATCTTCTATTTTACGCAGTACTTGTTTTAAACAAAAAATAAAAAAGAATTACTTTGAATTACTTTTTCCTTAAAATTCATACTGAAAACCATGGATTCATAACTAATCCCATGGGATTCGCAGTGAATCCCATGGGATTCATTTCTCAATCCCATGGGATTTACATGTGTATATCATGTTTTTTATGTGGGATTTACATGTGTATATCATGTTTTTTATGCTGATAACATGAGTCACTGTAACAAATTCATTCTCAAAACTAATCCCATGGGAGTGAATCCCATGGGATTCACTGTGAAATAATAAAAGAATTACTATGATTTTTTTTTTTTTTTTTTTTTTTTTTTTTTTTTTTTTTTTAAATTCATACTGAAAACCATAGATTTATAACTAATTCCATGGGATTCATGCTGAATAAAAAGCAACATACTTTATAGTCTATAAACTTTTTCTTCTCTTCACTATTGTCTTCCTCTGCTTGTTCTTTTGCAACTTCCTTATTAGTTTTCCTATAAACCCACGGATTTTTGTCTCTTATCATGACAATCTCACAACCTTCTTTTATCTTTAAATCTTGAATCGTACAATTCCAACATGCTTCATATATTTCCGTTTGAACTAGCAGAAATATCATTCTAGTATACACTTTTGCTGCATGACGTTCAATCTCTAATTGTGTAATACATTTTGGAGCTGCGTCAAATGTTTTAAAGTCCAAATGTTCTTGCCTATATCGTTGTCTCTCCATTGCTGATTCATAGGACATCATAAAACTAACTAGCGTTGCTCCTGGGTTTGTGAAACTTTTGAAGAACGAATTTTCACTCTCGGATCTTGATGTGGTTCTCATCAAACCAAACAATGGCGAGTCGATAAAAAAAGCTGGAATCCACATTTCTCATAGGTTAAACATCTTGGTCATCCATTTGTGATTTTGTAAACCAAAATCCTCAATCAACTTAGCCCATTTCTCTTCAAATTCCAACTGTTCCATGTACATATTCCAAACAATCTTCTTAAAACGCTTCTTGAAATCTATTTCTACATATATCTGTTTTTGATAAAGATAGTTTTAGAATCATTTTATCAGCATAAATAAGATGATATACACATGTAAATCCCATGGGATTTACAAATGAATCCCATGGGATTCATGTGGCAATCCCATGGGATTCATCAGTCAATCCCATGGGATTCATCATGCAATCCTATGGGATTCATTAGGCAATCCCATGGGATTCATAGTTTCATACAGAATCCCATGGGATTCATAGTATCATATGTGATAAGAAACACATTTTTTATAAGTTCTATAAATTACCTTTGCTGGAATCTTTTGGTCAATATGCCACATGCAAAGTCTGTGCTTTGCTTTAGTGAAAACGGCTTCAATGGCTCTCTTCATTGCTCCATCTTGATCTGTTACCACCCTTGTTGGTTGTTTTTTGAAAGCTGTCATAAATGCTTTTAGAAGCCACGTGTATGACTCAGTGTCTTCATGTAATAGCATTCCCAAACCAAGTGTGACACACTTTCTGTGATTATCGACACCGGTGAATGGTACAAACACCATATTGTACCTAAAAATAACATAATTGTTAATTACATACACAATCTAAAAGGGTGAATCCCATGGGATTTCATGATAATCCCATGGGATTTCATAAAGAATCCCATGGGATTCGCATGAAATCTCATGGGATTTCATAAAGAATTTCTTGTAATTTAAATATAAAACTTACTTGTTACATCTGAATGTTGCATCAAATGATACTATGTCTCCAAACTCCTTATAATTGCATTTTGCAACTTCATCAGCCCAAAACAAAGCCACTAACTCACTCTCTTCTACCTTATACTGAAACGTAAAGTTTGGCACATATATCTTTCTGTTTTCCATTTTATTTATAAGCATTTGTGCGTCACTTTCCCCAATAAACATATTAACATCCCGCATTTCATTCTTAAAATCATCAACTGTCCCATGAACATACTCATACCCTCCCTTCATACTCGTTAACAAGTTGTGAGCCTGTGTTGGACCAATCTTGTTCTTTGCAGCTTTAACAACGGACATTTTTTCTGCTTATGTCATTCTTCTTTGCTTTTTTGTAAAATGTTTGTACTCTTTTGGTAGGAGTATATGGTTGTGTTTTGTAATAAACTTAACTATCTGGTATTTTTGAGAAACAACATCCAATTCTAACCTTATACGAGCTTTGCAACCTGTTATATATAAAAAAAAAATTTAAAAACATGTTATTCAAAAACAAATCCCATGGGATTCAGAAAGAATCTCATAAATATATTAGAGAGCTTTACTACCTGTTACATGCAGCATTGTATTTCTTTTTTGTTTCTCACTGTCTTTAGCATCCAAAGAGTCGATATTAATATGTCTTGGAGCTCCTTCTTTATTGCACATGATGTATTTGAGTTGTACCACTCCAGATTTTGTTAATTTTTGTCCTGCTTTTTTAATTTGAAAACCTCCGGCTTCAGCGTAGTTACCATACATTTCTATAGCTTCATCTAGAGTGTTATAGTATTTTCCCTCTTCTGGTATATGAATTCCTTCTACATGAGGCTCCCAATATTCCGATCCGCCCGGTGTCTCAGTGTATTTATATAAAGTTGGTCTTGGTGATTTCATAGAATCTGTATATAAAAAGCAGAATCTCAAGGGATTAAAAAATCTTCAAACAATGAATCCCATGGGATTCATAAAGAATCCCATGGGATTAATAACGAATCCCATGGGATTCTTAACGAATCCCATGGGTTTCATAAAGAATCCCATGGTATTTACTTGTGTATGTCATAATGAATCAACAATGAATCCCGTGGTATTTATTGGGAATCACTATTAGGATTCACTAAAACAAAACCTATGGGATTTTAGACTTCTCATAACATTAAATATTAGAATCCCATAGGATTCATTATGAATCCCATAGGATTTACACATTTTTAATATCATTAAACAAAAAATTGAGAATTCTAAGGGATTTTTACCATGTATATTTTTATCTTGTTCTAAATCATCTTCTGACGTGTTTATTGCAGAATCCGGCGGGTTTGTTGATGATTCCGATCTGTTAATTGAACAATCTGGCGGTTTTGTTGATGATTCCGATGGAGGTGGTGGTATTTTGTATGAATTCGTTGGATTCATGATTCCGATGGAGGTGGTGGTGTTTTGTATGATTTCGGACTGGGTTGATGATGCTTCCGATATGTTAATTGAACATTCCGACTGGGTTAATGATGCTTGAGATCTTTTTGATGAAAATTCCGGCGGCGGGGACGGTGTTTTTGATGAACCCGACGGGTTCATGATTAATCCGGAGATTAGATGATTTTTCCGGCGAGATTTTTGATCTTAGATCTATTTTTTGGTTTGGATGAGAGAGAAACTAGAGGTGGTTATGATAGGGAGTAGTTTTTTTTTTTCTTTTTTTTTTTTTTTTTTTTTTTTTTTTTTTTTTGTGATTTCTAAATTTACTATCTTGCCCTTCTTTGTATTTTTTTGGTTTAATCTAAGCCATTAGATGGAGAGGTAATGGATGGTTGGGATTTGATTCTACGTACTTTAGATGCTAGTGGTTTTTGATAGATCTCAACTCATAATAACATATTGTTTTTTATTTTTATTTTAGGGGTGTTTTAAAATTTTTTTTTTAGAATAGTTAAAAAGTCAAATAGGTAGTTACGGTTAAAGACTTTTTTTTTCCTTATATTAAATTATATTATGTTTTTTAAGTAATTTTTTAATACATGTTTACATAAAGTGTTTTAAAATGTTGGAAATAATGCTATCATAGCTATACGTACTAAAATTTGCATTTATTTATGATGAGTATGTTGCAAGCTATTGATTACATAGTAAAACCAACATAACTTCATAATAAGTAAGTGTGTTAGCTTAATATTTTAATACTTTAATTTTGAGAATCTCACAAATGTTTTATAACAAGGTTTCCAGCCCGCGCGTTGCGGCGGAGTGATAGCACACGATAGTGCTGCGACAGTTGGATCTCTAAATGATAATATTGTAAGCACCGGAACCGTCAATTTTTTTCTCACTCGAGATCAGCTTACCTAAATAAAGAATTACAAACACAAATCCACAAATCGACGAATAGCATACAACCCAAAAAGAAATTAACATGCAATGCTAATGAGCCATTCATATAGCCATGAAATAATTCATTTTAATTTTTGTTTGAATTAAAGTTCTTATAATGTTTATTTATATTTACAAAAAGCACTTAAGATTTATCCAATTCTTTTCTTCTGATACTGAAACAACAACTCTATTATAACACATTTGAGAACTAAAAACAAACCAAAATGACAATTTTATAATTTAGAGTGTGCCAACCACTTCCCATTAAAAAATTACAATCACATATCTACAAATCCAAGAATAGCATACAAACCAAAAAGAAACCAAAATACAATGTTGATGAGCCCTTCATATAGCCATGAAATAATTCATTTACGTAAAGTTCTTACAACTCTAACAAATTTGAGAACTTAAAACAAACTGAAATGACAATTTTATATTTTGTATATGTTCATGTGGTGCAACTTCCGTCTCTAATATATCTGCAGTCATCTTCAGAATCTCCGTCAACAACTTTTGAGTACTCGATCTATGCTGAACAAAAAGATGGGAGACCAATACTGAATAATTTGATGACCAGAAGGTCTTTTGCGTGAAAACATTGGCTTGGGCTGTGTACAGAGCCCCGGTGATGATAACATTATTAGAAACCTGAAAACAAAAATTCAGATATAAGGAGAGATCCTTGATAACCTGTGAAACGACCAAATAACAGACTACAGAAGATATCACAAACATTAAATAAACACAAAGACGAACCCATAAATTCATTAAAGAAATCAGCATTAATGACCACATCATGTGGTTTAAATCTGAAAACATGAACTGACATATAAGAACAAATCCGTAAGTAGTTATTGAACTGTAAAGGCGATCGGAAAACTACATCGAAGCACATTTAGCACAAAGGTTGATTAATCTGCACATATCCTATCAAGCCTACTTCATACAATAGTACATCATCCCCATATGAGAAATAAAAACTATAGCATACATCATAGGATTCTAGACTAAAAACCCTGCTTCTTATTTTTCTTAGTAACACCTATGAAATCATCAGTATAACATATACGCAAGAGATATAGTCATCATTTTATTTTGCACACCAAAAAAATTAGCACCCAACACCTATGAAATATGCATATGATCCCACATGTTAATAGCGAACTTATGTGACTAATAAGCCCATGACCAGTCACAGTCATAAGCAGTAGGCTAAAATGTTGTTGTTGTTGGTTTTTATTTTTATTTTTATTTTTTATATTTTTTTAAAATTTTAAAGACGAACAGTGAATGTCACCAAAACAATTTTTTTTTCTCAGCACATTCAACCTACATCAACTAATTTTCCAAAACATTCCTATTATCAAATACAACAACAAAAGCTAAAGGTCAAGCGAAGAAACCTAAAGTACAAAAATAGTAAGCAAAAACTTAACAATTAACCGATAAAAAGAAACCTAAAGTGTAAACACAGTAAGAAAAACATAACAAATAACTAAGAAAAAGAGTACAACGGACCTTCCGATCCTCGGCTAACTTCAACATTCTTTCATCTTCCTTCTTCTGCGAAAAAGGCATAAACAAAACATTAAACGTCACCAATGACAGAAAGAAACTCAAGTTGCACACACGTAATAAATCAGATTAACATACACATCATTTCTAACACAACATTGTAGTACTGTTTTCTTCTCACTGCGTATAACTGCCAAGCTCGTAAATTGCTAAAAAAGCTAACACCTCGATGAAATCTATCAATATTCACAAGAACCTTTAAGCGTGCTAGATATAATCCAAAGGAAACACGCAACAAACCTTAAGATTATACTAAACACCCTCAAACTTCCCAAGAATATGCTGCATTGAAAATTTCTGGATAAACAAAAAATTTCAGTCATTGGGAACAAAATTCTAATTTGGTGATAACGGTTGCAAGTTACGAAACAATTTGTTCCCGAGCCTAAATATTGTATTGGCTAGAAAACACGTTTGTATTTTATGCCACCTGGTTCTTGCTACACCCAAATTACGAATCACACAATATTTTATTCACCATAACCATGCAGTGCCATCCAAAGCAGATCTACAACACAACCCAAGCGCCCAGTACCCTAACCCATATCTCAAATTTGACACAAAACACGTTTGCATTTTATGCTAGATCGAATAAATATAACAAATTTTGTTGATAAATTCTCTATGCTTCTTTTACTTATTAGACAGTCCCAAGTATTACTTTCACGTTTAAATAATGAGCCAAGTTTGAAACAGACAGATTTCTTACAGGACTATTATCAAGCAATACCGCCACAGTTCAACAGTATTTACTAATCATCTTTTTGATGCAACATTGTCGAGGTATCTCTTATGTTTTAATGATGACAAATAAATATTCGCAACACATAATGTAATACCTCAATTTTAAAACAATGCACAATGACCAAAATACCCTTAAGATAAAAAAAATTACATTAACACTTAATTAATACTAAGAAAACCCTAGAAATTTTGAATTTGGCAATATATGATTACAATAAATTATGTATGAATATAATTTTTCATTTTTGTAAAGACAAAAATAATTTTTACATAAAATATAAACGGGCCGAATTATATCATTAATATATATATATATAAACAAATCCTAAATACAAAAGGAAACTTATATATTATCTAAATTTGGACTTGTCACAATATATTGCAACCCAAGATAAGTATTATATCCTATATATATATATATATATATATATATATATATATATATATATATATATATATATATATATATATACAATTATATTTTAAAAACCCTTTTGTCGACTTTTAAACCCAACCGAGAACCCCAAAATTTCCAAATAGTCGATCCAAATTTTTCACAGCTTCCAAATATTTTTCCTGGTCTTTTACAAGTCTAAGGAAGGTTAGAAAAATATTGATTCCAGTGGTGGGTTGATTATCGAAGGTTGGGGAGTTATTGAGTCTATTTATTCTAGCTGAGAAGTCTAAATTCGTTTTGCTCAAACCACATGTTCAAGAAACTTTCTGGTATTTTAGTATCACTCTATATATCATATGTAATCTTTAGAAAATGTTATATTTGAACCATGCATGCTAATATGATCGTACGAATTTATATAGTCTTAAAAACCATAAATTGAACTATAAACATGAAATCAGTCATGCTATTTTTTTGTGCCTCAAATATATTTTATTCTGGTCCTTTATACATCACATAACATCAATAAAATAATCCTTATAATTTTTGAAGCCTAGAAACTCAGTTTGGAATTATTTTTGTAATCTGTTTAATTGGAAAAAAAGGAAAAAAAAAGAAAAGAAAATCATGAAAGGGCTAGGGTTAGGGTTTTTGGTATGGAATCTAGTCATTAATGATGTTTTAAGGTTGTATTTAATGCTAGTAATGATTAGGTAAATTTAGGGTTAAGTTAGGGTTAGGGTTTTGATACGTGGGAATCGCACAAGGTTTTACCTCTCAAGGGATTTCGAGAAACTTACAACCCCCGCCAGGCAGTGTATCTGATCGTTGTAGTATAGTATAGTGACAAGTACCGGGGGATTGATCGTTCAACTCAGGAATAGTGTCGCTAGGATTAGAAAGCCTAAAAACTAGGTCTAGAGGTGAGGGATGATTCTTTTTGTATTTTTATATTTTTATGAAAGCAATTAAAATCTCGGGTTTTGGAAGAGTGGGCGGAATTAGTTGCTAGCCAACTAACCTAATTAACTAGAAATGCAATCAAAATAAAATAACAAAAATGAAAATGAAACTAATTATACTAGTGTGGTGTAAACAATGATAGGGAAAGTTGTGTTTACTTAGGTTTCATTACTCCCTAGATATCTTTTACAGGTTGATGGTTTGTTACAATTGCATGGATGACGAGTCATATTCCTTAATACTAGTCGTAGGGCCGTGTACAATATTCCCTAACTCTATAGGATCCTACTTCACTCCTATGTCGAGCCGTTAGAAGCTCCTAACATGGGATCATTAGAATTCTCCTACGCATTAAATACAACCAAATATCATAGTACACCTCTGATCATGTTTCTTAAGACGTTCAAGCATGTTACCAATGGAAGTCTGCCAGTTTTCTTAAGCCTAACATCGAATACAATCATCCGTAACAACTATAAATAAACAATCAACCCATAATTAACATCTAGGTTTTACTACATCTAAGCAAACACAAAAGAAATCTAGCCGAGCATGTTAAATTGAAGACAAGTGTAAGATATATTCAAACAATACATAGACATATTGTATGAATTGAAAGAGTACTTATCTTAATTAGAACATGAAAGTTTCAAAGGGTTGAAACCCTTGAAAAAGCTGTGAAAATCGGACCTAGGGTTTTTCCCTCAAAGTTGCACCCCAACGAATAAAATTTGGAAAACTATATATAGATAATACAGGGTGACGGCGTCAAGAAGGAATTTGTGACGCCGTCAACTCGCCACCTATAATGAAATCGGATTGACTAGATCCACTTTTGACGCCGTCATGTGTAAATTTCTTCTGGGCCGTCACTAATACATGGACCATGACGGCCTTGGGTGACGCCGTCATCTCCTATATACAAAACTTTCTGGATCGTCATGGATTTTGTCCACTTCCACCTCTCGTATAACTCTTGACGCCGTCATTAAGGAATATGTGACACCGTCAGGTACTGTTCCAGGCAAGGAAAATTAAGACTTTGCCGTTTTCTTCACTTTTATGCTCCAAAAACGTCCAAAATGCTTCCTTTTCCAGATTTCACTCCAAAAGTACCTAAAATGACAAAAGGAACGATTTAGGGCAATATTTGATCAAATAAATTCGAATTCGGGCTTAAATGACCCCTTAAAAACGGTTCATTTTTCGCCTCATCAGGTTTGATAAAATAAAAAGGGGATCGAATGGCTTTGTAAAAATAGAAGGGGGTGTTTTGTTATTTTTGTAACGTGAGGGTATGTTTGAAAAACTTTATATAATGAAGGGTTAACTATATAAAATAAGTAAGAGGGGGTAATGTGCAATTTTGGATAATTATAAGGTTGGTTTGGTTATATAAATAGTTTAAGAGTCGAATTGTATATATGTATAATTTAGGGCTGGAATTGGAATTTATTTAACTTAAAGGTTAATATTGTAAATTGTATAACTTGAGGAATTAACTTGTAATTATGTTAACTTAAGGGTTAAATTGTAAAGTTACTAAACTATAAGGTTTAACATGGAAAATATGAAAGTTAAAGGGGTAATATGGATAATATGTAAAACATATGATATTTACACTTAAAACCTTACACTTTAATATGATTACACTCTAAACCCTAAATTATTATTAAATGTTATAATTAAACCCTAAAACAATATTAGTAAACTATTTCAAATACTTAACCTAATACTTATGTAAAAATCTTGCTAAATAAGTAAACTTACTATTTAAGAAAACTTTCTAATTAATGAAACTTACTAAATTGGGAAATTTGCTAAAAATATAAGGTTACTAAAAATGGAAATATGATTCAAAGAAGGAATTTTGATTAAGATAAGTTATTAATAACAAATGATCCCTAATTCAGGTAGATATTTTGAAGAAGAAGTGAACTCTTCCCTTTTGTGATTCTTTCTTTTGATCTCATTGTTTTGCTAAGGTACGGATATTCTGACCTTACTTTTAAGATTTCCTTCGTAATTATAACCTCTGTTATGAACTTTCTGTTTTGAAACCTCTGATTTGAACCTTTGCTATGAACCTTCTGTTTTTGAACCTTTGGCATGAAAACTTTGCTATAGGACTTTCTGATATGAAAATTATGTTTTGAACCTTTAAACATGAACCTTTTTGTTACCTGAGCTTCACTAGGTATGGGGGTTCCATGTCCGTGTAAGAGATGCACCTCTGGCATGACTCTAGGGCAGTAGAGTGATGTTCTGCCACGTCCCTTTGATTGGTCTGCATGTGAATGGGTAGGGGCGCATGTATGCATCCTATATCTGTTTCTGTTTCTAATATGATATGATATGATATGATATGATATTGTCTGGTGAATGTGGATGTGTGTGCAATACACGTCCTTCACAATTCTGGGAGCTAGCTACTCCACTTATATGATTATGATATGTTCTGTCTGAGCTCATGGTATTATTTTGGTTCTGATTCTGTTTATACAGGTGACTGTATGAATTCCTTAACTAACCTATACATTTTATTTCTGTATGAAACGGGATGGTTATCCGTATGTTTTTCTCTTTTCTTTTTCTATATATATATTTTTTTCTTTTTCTTAATTTTTTTTTTTTTTTTTTTTTTTTTTTTTTTTTTTTTTTTTTTTTTTTGCATACATTCTTACTCTACTATCCAAAATAATACATCATAGGGAATGTACATTCCCCTTACACTTGAATTTTTACATACTTTACAATAAACTAGTCTAATGACTCAAATTAAGATAATCAAAACACTTACAGTACTTTTAAGATTAACGCACATATGGGGGTAATATATGATTTTCTTCCCCATTACTCCATAATATTAGTACTTTACCCATGAGTCTCAATCGTCCCAAAACAATATGTACAAGATATGACTCGACTTAGCAACCATGTAATCAATTAGATAATTAACTAAGGGTTTAAACATGTAACAATAATACACTAAAGATGAACGGAAGGCTAAGGCGATTTGGTTGCATATTTGGGTGTGTTGTAACAAATTCTTCCTTTAAGTAAGATGCTTAAAGTTAGAAATGAAAAGATAGGCTCGGAGGGGTGTACTAGGGGTTTTGTGTACTAAAAATGAGTACAACGCTAAGGTGTGGGAAAAATTAATTGACTTTACTAGCCAAGTAATATGACTTAAATGGTCAAGCAATTATGATACGGGTTTAACGCAAGGGTGATCCTAATACCTCTTATCATGTAGTAAATCCTACTACACGAATGTAGTCTCACTAGCGGTCTCGGGATGCATCACTAACGCAAGTTCTAGAATCTAAATGCTACCGGTACAATCATAAGCACTGATGAGTGCACAAACACTCATCATTTTTATCGTATTTAAACTGCCAAAACATCCGAAAACGCTCAGAAATGCATCAAAATACTAAAAATATCCCAGGGATTGTATTTTATACGTTTCAGATGCAAAATGAGCAAAAACAATGAAAAACGAACAAAGTTTACACAATTGGCAGTTTTAGTCCCCCGACTTTCAAAAATTTACAAAACTCGTCCCTGAGCATATGTTTCGAAAGAAAAGTCAATCCAAGGCATTTAAAAGTCAAATATATTCAAAAACGATCCTTAGGTAAAAACTTTGGAAAATTTACAGAATTGGTCCCTGCAGTTTGAAATTTGACGAAATCAGTCCCTGGGTACTTTTTAAATGGAAAATGTTATTTGTGGTCCCTGGAATTTGGAAAATGACAAGTTTGGGCCCTGGATTAACTTTGAGCAGGTGGCAACATTGGTCCTTCAAATTAACATAAATTACAAAATTGGTCCTTGTGATTAAAATTTGTACAATACAAACGGACCCTTTTGTGTTTATACTTAAACCAATTACCCAATCCAAATATAAACCACCCTAGCCCACTAATACCCCAACCCACCAATATCAAAAGCCCACCCACGTTTTATAATAAAAACGTTTCAGGGTTAAAGCCAGGGTCAACCTCCACCATTCCCCTTCCTTTTTGCCTGCCAAAACCAAACAACCCTACCCCAACCACCCCTGCTCTCCCAACATCTGTGTCCCCTCCACACTCCCCATCACCTATCAGCCACCCTACACCATCAAAACAAGTCAACCCCCATATGTTTTACAACTCCTTGTCCCCTCCAAGACAGCAATCTAGGGTTTCAAAAGATTATAAGTTGAATCAAGGGTTAAGTTTATATCAAGGCAAATCCAACGGCTAGGGATAGCTCAAGGAGCTCAGAGGAACAAGAAAAAGTGAAGAGGACCCTTTTTATTTTATTTCTCAGTAGTATAAATAGGATGAATTGTAAGCCTTTGAAGGCAGTTAGATTTTTAGTTAATAGGAGTAGTGTAATTTAGCTTAATGTAATGTCTTATTAGCTTAGTTTAATGTTCCTCACTGTACTTTGCATTCTAGTTAATAAAAGTTCCAAGCTTTATGTTTATTTTGCTTTCAAATGCTTAAAATTGTAAACTGCTTATCTATTATTGCTTCTTATTAGTGATGTTGCTTAATTAGTCTCCTGTTTTGATTATTACATGTTTATCTGTTATACCATTAGCCTAATTTTGCTTGTACCAGCCTAGGCCGTAAGCAAGTTTCACCAAAGGAGTGTTTGGTTTGAGTTTAGATTCTGAGTTCTAGTAGTTTGCAGGTTATAAATTTAGTTTAGGTAGTCTCTTTAGGTTTAATTAGTATAATTAAACAGCAAATTCAGTAAGCTTCATAGTTTAAAGTCAAAGTCTGTTTTAATTCTAATTTCAGCTTAATTATCTGTTATTATAGATTCTACACTTCATACAGTAGTTGCATAATAGGATAAGTAAGCTTGAATTAGTTTAATTTTAGGTTATTACAACATAAATAAGCAGTAAGGTTAGGTATAAGTTCATTAAAGTCAAAAGCAAATCGCAAATCAAAAAGTCAAAATCAAGTGTAAATCAGATTTTTGTCATAACTTTGTGAGAGATTGTAGGTTTTAATACTAAGTGGAAATTCTTTTGGAATGTTGTTTTGAAAAGCTTAGCAGCTTGTGAATCATTATCAAAAAGAATATTCAAATTTAGTTCTTGTTAGCTTATTGAAATAGTGGTTCAAAGGTGTCTGTTTGAACCTGACAGTGCCCTGCACCTCAGTTGTTGGCTAGTTTTCTACTGAACTTAGAGAATCCATTATTAGAAGTTAGGAGTTAAGGTTTGTTGTTTTAGATAGCCCCCTAGGTAGGATAATTAGGACTACTTTTAGTTTTGCTAAATCAGCTTATTGAGTGCTAGTAAATAAGCACTCTCTTGGCCTGTTTGGTTACTGCTGCTGCTGCTATTTTATTTTTTATTTTTGATAATTCATGGACTGAGCTTGTTGATCATTTTCCTTTTTCTGCTTAATTCTTATTAATGAATGTTGTTTGTATGTTGTTTGGGACTGTGATTGCTTATTTATATCCTTGGTGAGGCGTATCAGCTTATTGCTCACCCCTTAGTAGTTTGGATGTAGCAGCCCCTTTGTTTTGATTTTTAGTTCCTAAGTTACTAGCTCAACTCCAATTCAAGCCTGTTGTACATGTTATTTCATAGGTAGTCTTTTGGTGTATAGATTTTTTTTGGCATTAGCTTGTTATAGTTTAGCTTGTTTCAGCTCTTGAGTAGCTTGAATTCACCCACTTGGGACTGCACCTGCTGTATGTATCTTAGTTTAGCTTAGCTTGCTTGATTTGGAAATTTTCTTGGATTTAACCTATTAAAGTGTAGTTTTTAGTTGTCTACTTGAAGTTGTGTTGTGTATGTTGTTGATAACCTTTATCTTTTGCTTATTGTTTTGCTTCTTTGATTGACTGCTATGTTTCAAAAGCTCATTTCAAAACAAAATAACTCACCACTGATTGGTCATAAGCTTGTATAAGCTTGGGCAGGTTATGATTTCAGTTGTTTGGGTTAATTTGAGGTCACCATTGCTTGTGCTAGCCTCCAATTTGTTCACCCCAGGTCTGCATATAGCACTTAATCATTCCTGCTTAATGCCTATTCTACCTGCTCTGTCCAAACAGCCCACTTCCCAAGCTCTTTCCAAGCCCATCAGTGGGCCCCATAAGGTCAAACTTGGTTCTTCGGATAGCCCTCCTAGCTGTCTTTTGGAATCCAAGCTTGTTCTGAGCTTATACTCTTTTGCTCCTAGCTTATTTGGGCTCCAATCTAGCTGCAAATCTGTTTTGATCATAGCATTTGGATTTTGCTTATTTTCTTGTTATTGCTGATTCTTAGTGCTTATTAGGTTGTTTTGAGTTGTTTTAAGCTCACTTAAGTTACTTGAACTGTATTTGAGCTTTTAGCAACTTTTCTTGCAAAGTGCTTATTTATAAGTGCTTATTTCCTAGTGCTTTTTACCCATTCTACTTATTTTAACTTCTTTTTCAGTATATTTTATTTTTCTTAAGTTCTTAATTGTATTTTAGAATTTTCCTAAAAATTTCAGATTTTTCTTTGCCTTTTTAGTATTTTTAATAAATCAAAAGTAGTTTTAGTAATTAATAAATAGTAAATAATTAATAATAAATAGATAAATAGTGTAATAAATATATTTTCTGTTTTAAAATTAGTCTTACAATATTTTAGATTTTTCAAAGTTATAATTTCATTTTTCTAGGTTTATTTTATATTTTCTTAAATTTTAGTGTATTATTAAATAGTTAAAAATAGTTTTTAGTTAATAATAATTAATTAAAAAGTCAAAAAAATAATTTTCTTTTTTCTAAAATTTTCTTTTATCATTAGGTTCGTAAAAATATTATTTTCATGTTCGTAGGGTTAGCGTAGCTCAAAATTCACTTTTTATTTCGCGCACTCGCGTTTATTTTAATTTTAACTCGCGTTTTATTTAAATAACGTTTACGTTTTTAAATTTAGGTTACGTAGTTTGTAAAATAAGAAAAACCAAAAACATAAATAAAGTGATAGCTTCTATTTAAGCCGTTTGGCTTATTTTTCTGCTTACGTATAAGCAAATTCTGATTTTAAGTTTTTAGATTGCGTTTTAGGTTAACTAGGTTTTCACGTTATTGTTAATATAGTGTGCTTAAATCGTTTTCGTTCGTATTTCCTTAGTGTAATCATTCAAACTCACTTATACCCATTTTCGTCCAAATTCACCCGATCACAAACCCGTTTTAATACCATCCACACCTCGTCGGGACATAACGACCCGGGGAAACCACCTTATATTACCCGGAGATTGTTTCTAGGCTTTTTAACTTTGTTGACCATTCATTGGTCAATATAAGTTGACGTTTGGACCTCAATCAAGCACTAATGGTGAATGCTTTTCGTATCAAATCTAAAGGCGAATCTCACATATTTGGGTGAAAATTTTTTCTGAATAGTACGGTTTTGTGCTAGTCATACAACTCCTATCCATGAGATGCATGCTAAGGCTAAACTTTCACTCCTAAATGTTGTAAAAAATTTTAAATTTGGCGCTAAAATTACACTAACAAGTATTTCTCTTAGTTTTATTACACACCTACCATCGAACAAACAAACTAAAGTGCAATTGTATCCTATAAGGTATCATTATTTACCCTCCCCTTACACTTAGGATGACAATGGTCCCCAATGTTCAATTAGAGAATGTAAAAGTGAAATAGGTAAAAGAATGAAAGCAAATACTCCCCTGATTCGTTTAGTGTGGATAGTGTGTCAACAAGGTTAGATCTTCCTCCAAGAAAATGACCATTCAAAGCTTCCCATCCAGAAAAATAAATCATCTTCTTGTCATATATAACCTATTAAACCCGAGAAAACAAACAAGGAAACCTCGCTTAAAATCAGCGGCAATCTATATATACTAACAAGTCCTAGAAAACAAATTAAGATATAATGCTTGTGGAATGAATGTTTGCAGATTTCCTGGAGTTTATAAAACTAAAGAATTAACAAAAACTTTTAGACTCCGTTAGAAAAACAAAACTCGCAAAATTTCCAGAATTTTACACATGACGACGTCAGGAGTTAATTCCTGACGCCGTCAGAAGTGACCTACATAAATCTTTACGTTAAGTTTCCAGAAAATTTCTGGAAAAACTTATGTCCTACTTCCTGGAAAATCCTGCAAAACATCATTATGATTCGATACAAGCATTTGACTCTAAAAAAATACTAATATACATGTCCATTTAATATTGTGGCGAATCAAGATCAATTTCGTTTTTAAAAACAAATTTGGGGTTTCCCCTTACACTTAGCTTTTGCAAAATACCTTTATATGAAGTTAAGACGAAGTTAAACAACAAAATAAAGCATTTTCACAATTTTAGTTTGAAACATGATCTACCAACAATAAAAATGAAGCATGCATATAGAAGCAAATAACAATCAAACAAATAAAAATCACACAAAACATGGGTTGCCTCCCAAGAAGCGCTTTTCTTTATTTTACGAGTCTTGTAGCTAGACTCAAGGCCATGGGCAATTACGTGACCTCATCTCTCGAGATGACGTATCCCATATAATTATGATCCTCACTATCGTGGTGGTGGTGTTTCAATCGATCGACACTCGCAGTCACCTCCCCTCCTCCTTTACTGCTCAAGGTAGCTATCCCATCTTGGCGTATGCTTAAAATTGTGAATGGTCCATACCACCAGGGACTAGGCTTGTCGGTAGGTTCCTTTACCTCTAAATGCCTTAAGAGTACCAAGTCTCCTTCTGCAAATGGTACATGATTCTCTTTTGGTTTACTACATTCAAACTTGACATGAACTTTGTTGTAACTTTTGCCTCCTTCAGGCCTAGTTTCTTTGTAGCTTTTCATTCTTGTTTCCCATGCAAGGATTTTTTTTCTTGAACAATATTAGGCGATGTGTCAATGTTGTTTTTGAGCTTTCTTTTCATCAAGCTTTCTTGTACACATCGTGGGGTCATAGGAAAACTAATCTTTCTTTATTCAAACTTAAGTTCAATTTCCCTTTTCTCATACCTAATGACAGCTCTCCCGGTGGTGAGGAATGGTGCTCCAAGGATTATTGGCATGCATCCACCTCCTTTATCGCCGATGATCATGAAATCAACGGGATACATGAATCTTGCAACATTGACCAGCACATCCTCTGCAATTCCCAAAGGGTATACATAAGAGTGACCAGCGAAGGACAGCCTAACACGGGTGGTGGCTGGCGTTTCTGAGGTTAGTTGGGTGTAGATAGTTAGGGGCATAAGATTTACTTCTGATCCTTGGTCGGTGAAAGCATTTAGATATTGCAAAT
This sequence comes from Artemisia argyi, assembly GCA_030686995.1. Classification (NCBI taxonomy): domain Eukaryota; kingdom Viridiplantae; phylum Streptophyta; class Magnoliopsida; order Asterales; family Asteraceae; genus Artemisia; species Artemisia argyi. Next base: position 200,752,209 of record CM060676.1, read on the forward strand.
TCCCAATGCTGGCTGGAATCTCAAAGTTCCCACAAGCCATCTGCTTAGTAGCTACTTTTTGTATAAGTAGTTTCTCGAGTACCGGTCCCCCAGGTAATGTATCATACTCATCTTCCCCCTCTTTCTCCTTCTTTGAAACCTGTTTGGAGGATTGGTTACGCCCATCACCTTTTATCCAATTTGTTATGGTATTCTCGTTTATATCATGTTTTAGGTAGTAACCTAATGATTGGGATTTTGGTGGTTCCTCAATGGTTTGTTCACTAGGGGTTTCTTTTTCCTCATTATCCTCGTGGACAATTGTGATAGAATTAACAAATCGGTTAGTGGGGGTAGCGCTTTCTTTCCTTATGATGTGCGTTTTATTAGTACAGGTTTTAAAATTTATAAACACGAATTATCCGATTATTATCTAGCACATACGAGCAAGTATACTCGTCCGGTGTAATAAAGGTGGGTAAGTCGAGATCGTCCCAAGGGATTTGGTTGTTTTAGTAATAAGAAAAACGTTTGTTAAATAAGGGTTGTCAATCCAAATTTATGTAAAATCTTAAAAGAAACTCAATAAAAACTAAACATATACTTGTGTATAATTCCTTGATTGGTAATTAGGAGTATTGTAACAATTTGAGTACAAAGTTTGGTGTAAAACTTGTTATGATGCTCAACTAAAAATGAGTAGTTATACAATCTATGATGTATGTCATGTTTTCACTACTACTAAGAATTCTATCACCTAAATGACTCCTTTCGGACATATCAAATTAGTATGACAATCCTATAATCACATGGCTGTTTAGAAAATCAATTCTTTTCTTATGAATTCCTACGAATCCTTTCGGTCCTTTTTCGTGATGAAATCGTCTCAAATCTATTTTAACAAGTAAATAAGATGGTTCTCAAGCATCCTATTGCATACTAATTTGGTGCATTAATATTTTGGAATAAAAACAAGTTGAAAATCCTTTCGGACCTATTTTTCAAGAAATTGTTTTTACCGACAAATTAAGCAAGAAAAGATGTTATTTCAACAAACTCAAAAAATAGATATGTTCTCAAGCATCACCTTTTTCATAAAATAATACTCCATTAACCAATCACATCATATACACAAGTATATCACAAATTACTCCATAGCAATCATACTAAAACACAAGTAAATAAGAAAAATTTCATAGAACTCAAAGTAACAATTGTTCATTATAAGTATCAAGGTGTACCTAGTCTTGAGAATTACAATGAATAAAATTGTGGAACTCTAGCAACCACACTCCTCCAATTGCTCACTAACGTAAGTAAACAACTCCACACTCGAACCAATGCTTGAGACTCTAACTCAACCCGTTCTGGACGTTTTTACAACACTTAGTAAACTTTCAGGCAATATAAGATAAACTAACAAGATTTGGTGTAATACTAAGTTAGATAATGATGGTACAAGTAACTCTAGACCCTAAGTAGTCATTATATAGCATAATGACACTTATCCTTCAAGTAAAAACGTCCATCCTCAGTTAATAAGCAGAAATGATCAGCCACACATGATTATGGGAAGTAAATTCGCCAATAAATGCAAAACTTGTAACTTTAGTCAACCCCATCCGATCGGTTTCTCACCATTCGATCGGATGGTCAATCTTTGGCACGTTTCCAGCCGATCCGGTTGCGAGTTGCAACCGATCGGTTGGAATCTGTCTGAACCGTATTTCTATGTCTTTTCTTCGTCGTTTTACGTTGCATGCATTATTTTTCTTCGTGGCATGACTTTGTCCATTAGAACTTGATATTTCCTTGATAATTTCGTGTAGACAACCTTTCTTTATCAAATCCTTTTGTCTATGCGACGTTTCTTTCTTCCTTGATCCTCTTGAAACTCTCCAAAAAATGCATGTCCACATTATTTCTTCATCTTTTAATCATTTTTACCTGCTTTTGGCTATATTTGCATGCATAAACACTTTTCCACGATTAAGTAACAAATATATACAAATATGACCAATTTCCACTCATAAAACAAACAATAACGCGACTAAAAACATGTTAATTTTGAGCGTTATCAAATCCCCCGCACTTGAGCTTTGCTCGCCCTCGAGCAAGTCTTAATCAAAAGAAAATTGAATTCAATGGCAATAGTGCAAATATCTTATTTGAACTCAATCAAGTAAATAAAGAGCTTGATAACAATTCTAAGCACCTCACGAAGATAATTTGAAATTCACTCATCACTCAATATGTGTAACGATTAATAGATCACTCATTGCACAGTCATGATTTATGTTTCTTACCATAGGCTTGTACAAGTATCAAAACAATAGAATAATTCATCAAAGAGGTCTTTTATTCGGGTTGTAATGTTTAGGCTAAGGGTTTTATAAACTTTCGTGCAAAATAATTACACTAAGTTAAAAAGGTAAGGATAAGACATGGGAATATTTATGAAATTGGTTTTAAAGAAAAATAAAATCAAAGTCTAAGTCCCATAGTTGCTAATCTCAAATACTCCACAAACCCAAAAAATGACAATAGTTACAATCTTTCTCCTCTTCGATCTTTCACATGTTGATACATCGATTCACCATTAGAATATTCTTCAAACTTAGCACATGGGCTAACAACATATCTCATGACTTTCTTTTATTATAATATAACACATTGGCTATATTTGTCACCTTATAGTTGCGATGACTTATTTTCATTTTTTTATATCACACCTTCCCCACACTTCGCATAAGCATACACCACAAAAAATACAAATAAGAACGTGCACTCTTCGTCTTTGTTGGAATGGCACACACATGAATTATGAAGTGTGGCTAACTATTAATCATCAAAAACAATCCAACAAACCAAGCAACTAGCAACCCACCATTTAGACTTTGACAAGGGTTAGGCTAAGGTTTAAAGTGTAAAATATTTTTGTATTTTTTCTGGATTTAACAAAATGAAAAGGATGGCTCAAAGGGTGTAACTAGGGGTATATAGCGCTAAAGATAAACGCTAACAAATGGTTTCCAAATACGAGGGTAACTAACCAATGTGGTTAGCAAAAATTATTTTGTAAACGGATGGCCATTTGGTTTTATTCCTAAGTTTGCCTCTTATCATATGAATATATCCTAATCATTCGAAAATGATTTTAACCGTAATGCATAACAAGTACAAGTTCTAGAATTAATACAACCACCGGCATGCTCATCATGAAATATGTAAATAGTATAAGAAATACTATTCTCATAAAAAAAACCTAATCCTCACAATTTAAAGAAATAAGGGTATAAAATTGTGCTAGCAAATGTTATCAATTCCGAGACGAACTGCTCTTTAAAACTTGAATTTATTCTCAAAAAATATCATTATTATTAACCATGAAATCAACCTTATTTTAACTAAAATATGAAGGGCGAACTACTTCTAAAGTTCACGACTCTAAAAACGAACAAATTAAAAATTTAAAACAAATTAAAAATTATGCAATTTTTCTATTTGTTTCCTTCCCCCACACTTAAGTTTTGCATTGTCCTCAATGTAATAAAAATAACTTCAAAGTAAAGGAAATGGAAAAATTTAGAAAATACCGGAGTTAAATATGCAACATGCATATTTAATCATAATAAGCAAATGAGTTTACCGACTCCAAACGTTGATCAACTATATGCTTCCGTTACAAAACTACTGCAAGAAAACTGCAAAATATACGAAACAACCAAACAAACACAAACAAAAACATATCTAAACCAAATAAATAGAAAATTAAGTTACGTTATAAATCCTACGAGAAATAGTTAAAGATAATAGAAATAGAAATTGTTCGACACATAATTGTTTTTAAAACCAACCATAATCCATGTGATCAAACGTCACCATCGATAACTCACATCAGAATGAATGAACTCGTCCTCGCTTTCCTCTTCATCCTCATCAACATCTTCTTCATCGTCCTCGTCCACCACTCGTCTCTTCTTCTTTCTAGCTCTTGACGACGAACCTCCAACATCATAACTCGATCCTCCAGGATTAAAACTTGGTCCACCCACATTAACACCTGAACTACCATACTCGGGAAGTCTACCGTATGGAGGATATGGCTCGGAAAATGGTGAATAACCAGGATAAGGGTAGGGGTATGGTCCAGGATATGGAGAATATGGTAAAGGGTATGGTGGAACATTTGGTGGGTTGTAGGGAGGTACCTCATAATTGGCATCTTGTGCCAAATGTTGGATCATAGGCATGGAATAATCATAGTTGTAATTATTCCTCATTTGCATTGAATCTCTCCAAACTTCCCTACACTCAATAGCATTTAACTCTCGGTTCCAATCACCCCATCCTGAATCAAAACCACTTTGGATATTACCCGGAAAACTCCCCATTTGAGGTTGTGATGGCGCTTCCGCATAAGCTCCGAATTGTGCCCCCACACTTGGTTAGGTCCAAGGTCCCAAAGTCTTGTTAATCCTATCCAATGCTTTTCCAAAACTAAAAGCATCCCATATCTCACTCTACAACCTCACTCTACACTTCCTCAACTCATTATCATTAAAATACCCAAGATTTTTAGCCAACGTGGTCACATAATGACCTCCACAAACATCACTTTGTTTCTTAATCCCCGGTGCTCTCTTAGAAAGATACTCGGCAATAATCCATGCCACATTCCCATTCTTGTCTTCCTCCAACAACTTCATCACCCATAAGTACGGTTAACTACATTTGTCTTGACCACCGCTCCTATGTATCAACCCCCAAGAAATCAACTTTTGTAAAACCTTCAACAACGGATTCCTAATCCTAGAAGAATTTCTCCTAAGACAAGTTAGATCACCAATTCTATTCCAATAATCATCAATACCCGTGTATTGATCATTAGCTCTAGCTAAACTCACAAAATGTGGTCCAAACAACCTATGATTAACCTCACTCTCCTCATACAAACCAAGGGCAACTGCAAAATTCGGCAAAGATAAAGCATGTTCGCGACCACACAATCTAAACCAAACACAAACATCCCCAAGAACATCATTTACCTTTCTATCAAAGTAGAACGTAGAAAAGAACTCCAAACACCATTTCTTGTAAACATTCTCACGAATACTAAAAGCTCTTTCTCAAAAATAATCTTCAAACCTATCTCCATCTCCAGGATATACATAAATCATAGTCATCATGCTCCTCAATTGATCCTCACATTCATACTCCGCAAGCAATTCCCAGTCAATCAACCTAGGCTTAGCAATCTTCCTCTCTTGAAGTTTTGAAAGACATTCCCTATATGCGTTCTTCTCATCTTTGTTTTGCACATTAGAAAACTTGACATTGTCATTAGACTCCGGTTTTAAACTGAAAGTAATCCTCTTCCTCTCGTTTCTTTTCAAATACTTGTTAACAATCGGGTTTCTTTGATTTCGTCCCAATCTTACAACATTTCCTTGAAAGAAATCTCAAATTATGTTAGTATATAAGTATAAGAACTAATACCAATCAATTTAGAAACTAGAAAACACATTTTCAAAAATGTCAAAAAATTTTCTGAGGCGTCCATCCGATCGGTTTGAGGTCCAACCGATCGGATACAACTTTTGCACATTCCCAACCGATCGGCTGCAACTCGCAACCGATTCGGTTGGAGTTTCTGCATACTACATTCATCCTCAATCCATCCTAAATGTTTCCCAATCAATCCGAGCTTCTTTCTAATTTGTAATCTCCCATTCTTGAGTACTTCTAACATTCAAACTCTCCTATCAATGATTCTTAACATTTCCAATCATCAACCTAATGATTCTATGAAAACCAAGAACTTCATCTACTAAAAACTTCCAATTAGTGCTCTAATCAACAATGTAATAACCTAACATCACTAATTATCAATCATGTAACTTCTGGGATTCATTAATTGCAAATAAACTAGCTCCAAAGATTATACCCAATTCAATCTGAAAATTCAATCAATAAATTCTTACTCAAAACTTAACCAATTGATCTAATTCTTTTTGCCATACCTTCTCCTATCATCTAATCTCTTATCCCCAAAATATTACATCTCAATTCGAATTAATTCAAAAATACCCAATTCTTAACCTAATTTCAATCATTCGAATTAAAACCTAATTGAACAAAATTAATGATATAACTTACTTGACTTGATGCCATTGATGATTAATTATCACTCCTGCAACCTTCTAACAACTTCTTATGGTCGAATTTTTAACCGCAATTTTTTGGTGGATTGTGTGTATGTGTTTTTCTTAAGTTTTTGAAAATTTTGGTTTATATATTCAACTCCATCCGATCAGTTGTGAATTCATCCGTTCGGTTTGGTATGAAATTGATTTTTCAAAGTTTTTTTTTTCCACTACTAAACTTGACACAAGTGCTAGTAGTTTTTTCTTTTCTCAAACTTATTATCTTTTATGTATTCCAAACACACTTTGTCTACCAAAAATTTGGTCATCTACTTCTATTTCTAATCTTAAAACTAAAACATAACTTAACCTCTAAAAACTAAAAACTTAAACTAAATAAAAAGATAAATAGATAAATATAGATAAATAAACAGTCTCATTCAAACATGAAATGCATAAAACCTAAAAACATAAAATAAAATGCATGAAAAATAAAAATACGAAACAAACAAACTAGCACAAGATGTGCTTTATTCTTGCGTCATTCTTCTTCATCCATAGAAATATTCATTCCTAAGAATGTCTTCTCCAAGATACTTGTTTGCCAACTTTCTAGTAGTCTTTTGAGTTTTGAAAGTTCGTGCAAAGTTCCTTCTGCTAGGACATGTAATATCGAATTTGCAATGCCAATCACCATCTCCTTCTTCTCTTTTGTAAATGCTATGACCTTCGGAACCCCATTCTAAGTTCTTCAATTGGACCGGTAAAGATCCAAGAAAATCTGTCAACTTGTTAAACACAAAAATATTTTTAAATGGATTAAAGAAAGCCTCCATTGCTAGAGCTCTTTCCATTTCATCTTCAATATCAAAGAAACTAGGTGTGCATGGGCCAAACTTGGGCCTACCATCTTCATCCCTTCCTACTTCAAAGCAACCAAGGTAATCTTCCTCTTGGTCCTCATCATTATCATCTCTATTACTACCCCCTCTAGGCTTTGGATAGTAAGTATTATTAAGAACTCCATCATCAATTGTCATGGTACCTCTTCCCATATCTATTATTGCTCCACAAGTTCTTAAAAATGGTCTACCTAACAACAAAGGTAGTTCCTTATCAACCGCAACATCCAACACAAGAAAATCTACCAAGAATGCTTGATAACCAATTTGAACTCTCACATTTCTTACTTCCCCTATTGCTTTTGCCTTAGAATTATCCTCCATAGTGAGTTTAGAATTTTTAGGTGTAGGGTCTCTTAATCCTAACTTATGATACAATGGATAAGGCATAATACTCACACTAGAACCCGTATCGGCTAATGCATTTAAAGGAGTTGTCCCATTAATTTTAACCGGTAAAACAAAATTTCCAGGATCATTCATTTTCTTTGGGAGCCCATTCTCAATTATCCTTCTCTCCTCTACTTCATCAAAACTATTATCCTCCAACTTAGACTTTGCCAACATAACTCCATTTAATTTCTTCCTATACTCCATATAATTCCTCAACACCTCAATGACCGGTTTGTTTTCCATCAATTCACTAATCTTTGCTTCAAGATTCTCCAAGATAGCTTGTTTTTGCTCTCTGGTTAAAGGTTTGGTACTTTTTGGTGAATTTGGTGGTGTTTTGGATGATGATGATGATGATGATTTGTTTTCTTTTTGGGTGGAGGGTTGGGTTAATTTGTTCAATGGTGTTTTGTTTCGGTTAGCTTTCCCCATCTTACAAACTTCATCCCTTCCTTCCTTCATCAATTCCATTCCTTCACAAACATCAACAAGCATATCATTCACACTCTTTCCTTCTTCCAAATCACTTATGTTAATTCTTAACTCCCCAAGTGCAAAATCCAAAGTACACTTGGTATTCACTAAAAAATCTCTACCAAAAATCACTTCCGGTTCATCTTCATTAGTATACTCCAAAACAACAAAATCAACATTAAAGATGTGACCATGAATATTCACCCTAACTCCTTTCACTTCCTTCTTACCATAACTTCCATAATCAAGCCTAACAAAACCAAGTTTGTCAAGCATTTCTTCTGAAATGTAATTGTCTCCATATTCCATATTCAATTCCGCATCCCACGCTTTAACTCCTTCCACCGCATAAGGTGTAGAATACCTCATGTGTGGAGCATCATATTCCTTAGGTGGTGCTCTAGTGAAAACAACAACTTTTCTCTCCTTTTCCTTCTTTGGGTAACACATTTCATGTGGCAAATAAGAAACATTGTCACCAACAACCTCTTCTCCTTCTAAATCCAACTTAGCTTTTTCCAACATGCTCTCCAACTTTTCCAAGGAATCACCGGAATCCTTGAACATATCTTCCAAGTCTTTCAAATACGCAGAAATCTGACTCAAACTCTCCATTTCAACTTAAGCACTTACTAACTATAACATAACGATAAAAAAAAAATCCAAATCATTAGCATGAGGGTTAGTTATAATCAAATAACTCTTAATATGAAATAAGAACAAGTAAATTAACTAAATAAAACACTAAGAATTGAAAATAAACTAAAAATTAAAAATATTTAAAATTTTACCGAGACGCCCAACCGATCGGTTTGAAACCCATCCGATTCGGTTAGCACAATATTACCTCCTCCAACCGATCGGTTGGAACCCGCAACCGGATCTGTTGGAGTTTTCTGCACTAAAATATTTAAAAAAAAAACTAATATTTAATAAAACAATAATTATAAAATCATTTAAAGCTTTAACTAAGGTGTCTTTAAAACTACTAAATCATTAATTAAAATTAAAACTACTAAAAACATTAAAATGACTTATAATTGCAACTTATCACTATTAAAAACTAACATTAATTATATAATTATTAAAACTAATTAACTAAAAACAGAAAAATAAAAATTAATTACTAAAAACAGAATCCTATAAAATTTACCGAGACCACCAACCGATCGGATGGACATCCATCCGAATCGGTTGGTCAAAAACCAACTTTTTTTTTTTTTTTTTTTTTTTTTACTTTTTACTCTAAAAATTTTAAAAACTTTAAAATTTCACAAATTACAAACAATTTTATTACTAAAACTAAGAAAATTAATCAAATCCCCGGCAACGGTGCCAAAAACTTGATGTGTGTTTTATTAGTACAAGTTTTAAAATTTATAAACACGAATTATCTAGCACATACGAGCAAGTATACTCGTCCGGTGTAATAAAGGTGGGTAAGTCGAGATCGTCCCAAGGGATTTGGTTGTTTTAGTAATAAGAAAAACGTTTGTTAAATAAGGGTTGTCAATCCAAATTTATGTAAAATCTTAAAAGAAACTCAATAAAAACTAAACATATACTTGTGTATAATTCCTTGATTGGTAATTAGGAGTATTGTAACAATTTGACTACAAAGTTTGGTGTAAAACTTGTTATGATGCGCAACTAAAAATGAGTAGTTATACAATCTATGATGTATGTCATGTTTTCACTACTACTAAGAATTCTATCACCTAAATGACTCCTTTCGGACATATCAAATTAGTATGACAATCCTATAATCACATGGTTGTTTAGAAAATCAATTCTTTTCTTATGAATTCCTACGAATCCTTTCGGTCCTTTTTCGTGATGAAATCGTCTCAAATCTATTTTAACAAGTAAATAAGATGGTTGTCAAGCATCCTATTCCATACTAATTTGGTGCATTAATATTTTGGAATAAAAACAAGTAGAAAATCCTTTCGGACCTATTTTTCAAGAAATTGTTTTTACCGACAAATTAAGCAAGAAAAGATGTTATTTCAACAAACTCAAAAAATAGATATGTTCTCAAGCATCACCTTTTTCATAAACTAATACTCCATTAACCAATCACATCCTATACACAAGTATATCACAAATTACTCCATAGCAATCATATTAAAACACAAGTAAATAAGAAAAATTTCATAGAACTCAAAGTAACAATTGTTCATTATAAGTATCAAGGTGTATATAGTCTTGAGAATTACAATGAATAAGTATCAAGGTGTACATAGTCTAGACCCTAAGTAGTCATTATATAGCATAATGACACTTATCCTTCAAGTAAAAACGTCCATCCTCAGTTAATAAGCAGAAATGATTAGCCACACATGATTATGGGAAGTAAATTCGCCAATAAATGCAAAACTTGTAACTTCAGTCAACCCCATCCGATCGGTTTCTCACCATCCGATCGGATGGTCAATCTTTGGCACGTTTCCAGCCGATCCGGTTGCGAGTTGCAACCGATCGGTTGGAATCTGTCTGAACCGTATTTCTCAGTCTTATCTTCGTCGTTTTACGTTGCATGCATTATTTTTCTTCGTGGCATGACTTTGTCCAATAGAACTTGATATTTCCTTGATAATTTCGTGTAGACAACCTTTCTTTATCAAATTCTTTTGTCTATGCGACGTTTCTTTCTTCCTTGATCCTCTTGAAACTCTCCAAAAAATGCATGTCCACTTTATTTCTTCATCTTTTAATCATTTTTACATGCTTTTGGCTATATTTGCATGCATAAACACTTTTCCACGATTAAATAACAAATATATACAAATATAACCAATTTCCACTCATAAAACAAACAATAACGCGACTAAAAACATGTTAATTTTGAGCGTTATCACCTTAGTAACATCATTTCTAGGGTTTTTTGATTTGCGTATTCCTCCACTAGGCTCATCATCTCCTTCATCTTCTCTTGCATCTCCTCCTTTTGTTTATAAATTGCTTCCTCGAATTTAGCAAGCCGCTCAGAATGGGTTGCCATGTACTCTCTCATTCGAGCTTCGAATTCCGGGCTACGGTTTTGAGGAGGTTAATAAGGTGAAGTATAATTTTGAAAGGTTTCGACATTCTCTCTAGAAGGTGACTCAGAAAACGGTGTCGGAATCGTATTTGAGACCGAATTGACTGTTGCCCGTCTAGGACTCAAGGGCCTCTTTTGTTTTTCCATGAGATAGTCAACCTTCGTCTCAAGTTTGCACAGGAGTTCTACGGAGATTTGATTGGTTTCTCCAGGTGTTGAGATTGCGTTGATAGCCAAGTTTATAACATGAGTAAATTCCCATAACTCTTGATTGTCGAAGGCAATCTCATCGATAATTTCCCAAGATTCCTCGGCGTTTCTATCTCGAAACCTGCCTCCGGCGACTCGATCAATGGTACGTTTGGTGTGAAAAAATCGACATGGTCATAGAAGATTTGAACTAATAGCCAGAGGTTTATACCATGATGAGGGACTTTTTGGAGTAAGTCTTTGAAATGAGCCCATGCTTCGTAGAAGGTTTCACCTTGACGTTGTTGGAACATCAAGATATCATTTCTAAGCATCGCAGTTTTTCCTGGTGGGAAAAACTGAGCAAGGAAACGAGACGTGAGATCATCCTAAGAGGTGATGGATCCCGCGGGAAAACATTCAAGCCATTGACTAGCTTGATCACGTAGAGAGAATTGGAATAGCGTAATTGGGTCGACTCCCTAGTTGCAACATCAAGGTCTATAGAATTTACAATTTTAAGGAAATCCTTGAGATGTTGATTAGGATCTTCGGAATGAAGTCCATGGAATGCACATCCGCTTTGCACCAACCGGATGGTGTCGGATCGCAAGGGGGTCACATTGGCTCCTTGAGTGAGCTCAATAGTGTTTCGATAGCCTTGGTGGCTAGGACGGGAATACTCTCCTAAGGTTCGGGGCCTAAGAGGTTGGTTTGCTAGTGGTGGGTTTTGTGGGTGGTTTTGTTGTGGTGGGTTGATGGGTTCAAAGATGTTACCACCTTCCATGATGTCAGATGGTAAAGGTTACGAAGAAAGACACGAAGAAATAAGGTAGACTAAAGAAAACCTAAAAATAAAAATGAAATCTTACTAGAATGGAATCTAGCAAGTAGACCTAATAAAAAGAAATCCTAACCTAGACAATAACTATTCCCCGGCAACGGTGCCAAAAACTTGATACGTGGGAATCGCACCAGGTTTTACCTCTCAAGGGATCTCGAGAAGCTTACAACCCCCACCAGGCAGTGTACCTGATCATTGTAGTATAGCATAGTGACAAGTACCAGGGGATTGATCGTTCAACTCAGGAATAGTGTCGCTAGGATTAGAAAGCCTAAAAACTAGGTCTAGAGTTAAGGGATGATTCTTTTTGTATTTTCATATTTTTATGAAAGCAATTAAAATCTCAGGTTTTGGAAGAGTGTGCAGAGTTAGTTGCTAGCCAACTAACCCAATTAACTACAAATGCAATCAAAATAAAATAACAAAAATGAAAATGAAACTAATTATACTAGTGTGGTGTAGACAATGACAGGGAAAGTTGTGTTTACTTAGGTTTCATTACTCCCTAGATATCTTTTACAGGTTGATAGTTTGTTACAATTGCATGGATGACGGGTCATATTCCTTAATACTAGTCGTAGGACCGTCTACAATATTCCCTAACTCTATAGGATCCTACTTCACTCCTATGTCGAGCCGTTAGAAGCTCCTAACATGGGATCATTAGAATTCTCCTACGCATTAAATACAAGCAAATATCATAGCACACCTCTGATCATGTTTCTTAAGACGTTCAAGCATATTACCAATGGAAGTCTGCCAGTTATCTTAAGCCTAACATCGAATACAATCATCTGTAACAACTATAAACAAACAATCAACCCATAATTAACATCTAGGTTTCACTACATCTAAGCAAACACAAAAGAAATCTAGCCGAGCATGTTAAATTAAAGACAAGTGTAAGATATATTCAAACAACACATAGACATATTGTATGAATTGAAAGAGTACTTGATGAGGCAAAAAATAAGCCACTTTTAGGGGGTCATTTAAGCCCAGAATTGAATTTATTTGATCAAATATTGCCCTAAATTGTTCCTTATGTGATTTTAGGTACTTTGGGAGTGAAATCTGGAAAAGGAAGCAATTCGGACGTTTTTGGAGCATAAAAGTGAAGAAAACGCCAAAGACTTAATTTTCCAAGCTGGGAACAGTAGGTGACGGCGTCAAGAGTAACAATTTGACGGCGTCAAGAGTAAATTTCATGACGGCCCAGTACAGAAATGAAGGCGTCACAAGGAAGAGCGTCAAGAGTAAAATACGTGACGGCCTGGAAAAATATAAAACGTAACGGCGTCAGATGTAGATCAAGGCAGTTTGAGAATTCTTTTGGCGGCGAGATGACGGCGTCACCATGTTGGTCTTGACGCCGTCAGCCTCAATTTTCTATATATAGTTTTCTAATTTTCATTCATTAAGGAGGAACAAGTTTGGAGAAACCCTAAGGCCGAACCATATACGAATTTTACAGGTTTTTCAATGGTTTTCAGCCCTTGAACCCTTACATGTGTAATTGAGATAAGTGTTCTTTTAATTCAATCAATATGTCTATGTGTTGGTTGTCTATATCTTGTGCTTGTCTTGATTCCACCATGCTAGGCTAGATTTATCTTGTGTTTGCTTAGATCTAATGAAACCTAGATGTTGATTATGTGTTGATTACTTGTTTATGGTTGTATTGGATGAATGATTTCAATGTTAGGCTTAAGAAAATTGGCAGATCTCCAAATGGTAACATGCTTGAACGTCTTAGGAAACATGAAGCGATGTGTACTAGGTTTTATTGGTTGTATTTAATGCATGAGTAAATTCTAATGATCCCATGTTAGGAGCTTCTTAGCCGGCTCAACATAGGAGTGAAGTAGGCACTCATAGGATTGGGGAGTTAAGTACGCCACCCCATGAATGGTATTAAGGAATATAATCCGTCATCCACGCAACTATAACAAGTAATTAACGTGTAAAAGATATCTAGGGAGTAGTGAAATCTAAGTAAACACAATTTCTCCACTTATTGCTCACAACCTTAGTTTAATATAGTTTATTTTCATTTCTAGTATTTTATTTTGGTTGCATCTTTAGTATTGGGTTTGTTGACTAGTGATGAGTGCTCAAACACTCATAATTTTTGGTCAAATCTGAACTGCAAAACATACAAAAACACTCAGAAATGCATCAAAATACTAAAAATATTCCAAAATTGTGTTTTATATGTTTTAAATGCAAAATGAGCAAAAACAGATGAAAAACGTACAAAGTTTGCAAAATTGGCAGTTTCAGTCCCCCAACTTTCAAAAATTGGCAAAAATAGTCCCTGAGCACATATTTTAAAAGAAAAATCACCAAAGGTCCTTTTGAAATCATAAATTGTCACATTTAGTCCTTTGGTGAAAAATTCTAAAAGTTTTGAGAATTTACAAGTTTAGTCCCTAGAGTATCAAATTTGACAAATTTGGTCCCCGGTGGGAATTTTTGGATGAAAAATCATTTTTGGGTCCTTGGGAAATTACAAGTTGGCAAATATGGTCCTTGGGTAAAAAGTTTGAAGAAATTCATAATTTGACCCCTGAAGTTTGAAACTTGGCAGAAAATACCCCCGGGAATTGTAATTTTGAAATAAAAACATTTAAGGACCTTGGATTATGGAATATGGCAGGATTTGTCCTTACTTGTACTTTGGGGGAAGTTTCAATTTTAGCCCCTCAATTTTCTTCAAATTACATGTTTAGTCCTTGTGTTGTATTTAAACCAAATGAACCCTTATTATAATTAAAACCCAAGTTACAAATCCAAACATAAAACCAAATCCAGTCCACCCTTGGCCCATCACCATCACCCAAGCCCAAAGCCCCATCCCACGTTTAATAATTATACAGGGTCAAATAACAAGTCAACCCCACCCATCCTTTCTTCCCCGCCTAAACACCCAGCCCCCAAACACACCCCTGCAACTCTAACAATCTTGTCCCCCCAACATAACCAACCATAGCCACCCTACCTCTCCCCCTCACCAAAGTCAACCCCAATTAGTTACATCCCTTTGTCCCCCACCTTCATATAACTCCAACAATTCTAGGGTTGATGAGAAGTAGCAGGCAATCAAAGGGCTAGGAGATGTTTTCCAGGGGACAAAGACAACACATAGACAGAAGACAAAGAGGAAAAAGAAGAAAAAGCCCCTGGTTCCAGTTTTCTTTTGTCTTTTCTTAGTATTTATATATAATCAATTGTAAGCCATTTTTTTTGGCAGTAGATGGTGGTAGATTTTAGAAATTAGTAGTAGAATAGTTTTAGTGTTTAGTTTTTAGCTTATTAAAATTCAGTTCTATCTAAAATTTGTACTCTTAAATCCTAGTGTAATGCAATTTCAGATTTCTTTTATCTTACTCTCTACATTTGTAAATTCTTAGTTAATTTGCTTTAAAATTCTAGTCTCCCATTTTCAGCTTATGGTACTGTTTATACAAGCTCAGTCAAGCTCATAAAGCTTATTGTGAGGTTGTGCTTTCTTAGAAACTGTTTTTCAAATCATTTATTTAAATTTTCAAAAGTATCACAAAAATAAAAAAAAAGAAATATAGTTGTAGCTTAGCAGCTTATTTGATTGCTCATTTCTTGTTCACTACTGCTTTTCTAGCTTAGTTAATGCTTTATATATCAATTGCTTGTAAGTTTCAGCTTTAGAAATCAATTTTTAGTTTAAAGAATCAAACAATACCCCTGAAAAGGAGAGTTTGGCATAACTCCTTCATGTTTTCCAAAACCTGCTTTTGCCACTTCTTAACTTTGATTCAGCATTGTTGAAGGATATTTAAAAGTTTTTAAGTCATACTTTGCAGTTTCAAATAGTTGCTAAGAGATTAGCCAAGCTTTTAAAGTACTTTTCAGCATTAACTGTTTTCATTAGTTAAGCTAGGGTAGATTCAGTTTAAGCTTTCTTTAGTTGTCTCTTAGTTTTGTTTTATGCCCCAAATAGGATAGTGATAGATTAGAGATCTAGTATTAAACTTTGCATAGGTAAAAATTCCATTTTATGCCAATTGCACACCCCTGAACATCAGCAGATGCAACCCCAAAAGCCCTCACTCAATCAGTTTTCATCAGCTCAATTCTCACCCTTATGCCTTGAAATTTGGTTTACAATTAGTTTGACAGCTTGTGTACAAGCTACTATTTTTATTTTATTTTTTTACAATTTTATTTGTTAGATTATTTGGCCTTAAAGTAGCCTGTTTGACCCAACTTATGCCCTGCTCCCAACCATTGCAGTCTTGACCCATTTTTCTCTCATCCCTGCCTAGCTCATCCCTAGAGCTTAGGGCTTGCTAGGTCCATAAGTTGTTTGGGCTGAAGTGCTTGTTAGTTCACTCATTTTTGCTTTCATTTGGACTACTGCTTCTGATATTTTTTATTTTTGTTGATGCACGATCTGAACCTGTTGATTTATGAGTTGCAATTGATGCTATTGTTGTTGTTTGTGGGATTTATTATTCATTACAGCTGTTGTAATTATTGTTCAATTGTGGAGCAAACTCTTTTGAGCTTTGAGCTTATTTTGGGCTTATCATTGATGTCCTTTTTGACTGCTGCCGTTGTTCACATTCTGAGATGGCATGAATCAGGTTCTCCACTTTTGTTGACTTAATTGTGTAGGTTTATATAGCTTTTTTATGTTCCCTAGGCCTGTTGCCCTGCACCAGGGGTCTCATAAACCTCTTTTATATTGCATCTAGCTTGATCATTACTTGAAACTAGCTTAAGTTTCTTGTGGTTTTAGATTGCCATTCTAGCCTGCTACATGCCCATGTGCTTATATCTCACTCCACTGCCTATTTATCTTCTTATTTGTAGCATTCAAGTTCTTATCCTTTTACCATGAACGCTGATTCATCAGTGTACTCAAGGTAAGTTCATAAGCCCCTAGTGAGCTTATCTGTTAAGCTTATTTTGAGCTTTTGGGTTCTTTGAGAAGCCCACTGGCCCTAGTTGTTGAATTCAAGTTTTCCTTAGTTTCCTAAGCTCAATGGATAAGCCAAAACAGGCCTGCAACTAGCTTGGTTGGCCTGTTTTACTGATCAGGTATTGGATCTGCTTATTCCCATTATAAGCTCATTCAGTGAGCTTTCCCTGATGTTTGAGCTTGTTCCTTGTCCATCCCATCTATGTCTTGCTAAATTTGTGCCTTAGATCAGTGGGTAGCTTAGAAACAGCTTGTGCTTCTTCAAAAGCTCACTCCATTAAGCTGTTATGCTAATAAGCTCAACCTGAGCTTATTTTTGAGTTTCAAAGTTTTTGTCTTCACAAAAGTTGTTACATTTCAGTAGTTTAATGGTTTTGTAAAAGAAAATTCAAGAAAAAAAACAAATTTAATTTCTAGTGATAGCTTCCATTTAATATAATTTAGCTTTTTAATTTTTCTTTTTAAATTTTTGTCAAGTACTTATATGTTTTTATATTTTTATTAAATTCCTAGTATATTAAATTAATTGTAGGAATTTTTTCAGATTTTTATCCTTTCATTTAGTATTTATTATAATTAATATTAGTTTAATAATAATTAAGTAATATTAGTTAATTAAATAGGTTTATTAATTTTTATTTAACAACAGTACTTTTTTATATTTTTCCTAGGTTTTATATATCATAAAATAATTTTAGGAAATTTTTCATAATTTTCACTATTCATTTTCTATTTTTCTTAATTTTAGTTAATTAATAAATAGTAGTTAATTAATAATAAATAGAGAAAAAATAGGAAAAATATATTTTTAGTTTTAAAATTACTTTAATATTATTTTAGAATTTTTAGAATTAAATTTTCATTTTTCTAGCTTAAATTCATAATTAGTGTAATTTAAATATTATTAATTATTTATTAAATAGTAATTAATTAATAGTAATTAATTAAATAGTGTAAAAATTAATTTTCTTTTTCTAAAAATTTTCTTTTATCATTAGGATTGTAAAAATGTAATTTTCATGTTCGTAGGTATTTTATTTCTATAAAACTCGCGTTTTATTTCGTACGTCTACGTAGAATTAAATCAAACGAACGCATTTTTAGACTTAGCTCACGTTTTTAGTATATCTGATTATCAGTAAATGTTAATGTAGTATTTCTAAGTTATTTTCATTCCTCATCTCGTAGTGTAATCATTCAAAACCCCTTTCTGTCCAAACTCACCCGATCACAAACCCGTTTTTGATCACCATCACACCTCGTCGGGACATAACGACCCGGGGAAACACTATACTTCCACGGAGATTTGGTCAGAGACGTTTGTCCTTGTTGACCATTCACCTGGTCAATTTAGGTTGACCGTTTGGGACCAATCAAATTTTGGCGCCGCTGCCGGGGAGGTGTGCGCGCTATTCTAAACGGTTTGCTGATTAGTGAATCTGGATATACACTCATTGTATATTTACCATCCTTTGTTCATATTTTCTTATTATAAAAACAAAACTATTCCCGAAAACTTTTTAAAATTAGTTTTCAACGAACACAAAAAACCCAAAAAGATTTTCTTTCTTCTTTGTACAAAATGTATTTCAAAAACACCAAAAATATTCACCTTTTACCTCTCACATCTTTGATTCTTCATCCTACCCCTCTATACACATTTGACTCTTTCTATGTCTCATCCACACTTTCTTATTTGCCATTGGTGTGGTAATCCTCATAATGATGGTAATTGCCCCAGTTGTGGCATGGTAGAGTCAGGAAACGGGTCTGTCTATAACCAAGATCCCTATTCCTACCATGACACGACTGATTTATTCCATCAGCTACCACACCATGAGACTCAGCAGTTTTACTGTTGTGAGTACTGTGGTGGTTCACACTACAGTTCTGATTGTCAATCGGGAAACACGCTTGTCTATGAGCAGTTTCCTGATAACAATTATAACTCAAGCACATACAACCCACAGCCACATCAGTTTTACTGTTGTGATTACTGTGGAGGTCCACACTTTAGCTCGGATTGTCAAACAAGGAATCCATTTCCTTATAACAATTACGACTATTCATTTTCAAACCCACCTCCACAGTACCAAATGATCCAAGCAACTCCTCATGATACTGAGCAAAACCTTTTACTAAAGGCTCTTGATATATTGAAAGAACTTAAGGAGGAGTTGGTTACTACATCGTTTCAAGACTCTCGTGAGAAATCCATGGCAGAATTACTTGCTGAAGAACGAGATGCTAGAAATGAATTGAGCAAGGAAGAATTGCTGGTCTTAGAACAAGCAGCTATAACACGTGCCAAATTTCGTAAAGCTGCTCTTCTCGACGATGATGATGATGAAGTTACCCTTGATATTTCTCAATTTTGTAAGGGTTCATCAAATTCATCTGTTGTGATTCCTTCCTCGGAAAATCAGGGAGAAAAGACTATGATAGAATTACTAGCAGAAGAACAAATGAAATTTATAAAACCCATGTCTGCTAGTCCCTCTCTACTCCCTCAGTCTATTGATATCACACCCGAAGTTCACACTCACTCTCTGAACATGGGGGACGAGCATCTTAACACTGTTCCTGATAAGGAATCAAACGAATTCATAAAGTCTAGTGTTAAGAACCTTGTCCCTATCCCAAGAAAGTCACAGGGAACTTCTGATCATGTGTGTGATTTACCTTCCCCTCTTGAGTGTTCAAACGATCATTTTGAGACTTTCTCAGATTTTAATGATGATTGTACATCTCATGGAGACATTGAGTATATTGAGGCATCACTCCCACAGTCTGATGCTGATCCTCTTCTTGAGGAGTTCGCCGATGAACTTACTCACATCAATCCACTTTCATTGGAAAGTGATGATGGTCTCCTCGACTTTGAAGCCGATCTGGGAGAAATTGAAAGTCTCCTATATCATGATCCACCACTCACTTCTCATCCTAGCAGTCCAATAGAGAATGTTATTCACTTTGTTCCCGAAGCATTCAATACTACTCTCACCAATCCTCTATTTGAATTCAAATCTGAATTCACTTTGATTTCTGATAATCCAGTCTTTGATATTCAGAATGAGGATTGTGATGAGTCTATTCCGGGACATGAGTTCACAGATTCACATCTTGTGAATAATTCTCTTCATGAGGAGTTCTCCGGTGAACTCACTCATCATATCATGACTCCTTCGGAGTTTGATAGCCCGGGGGGAGATGCTCTCAATCATGAGAATGTGCAAATTCCCACCCACCCTCCCGGGTTGTTTACGAGCTTAACCTTTGAAATCCAAACTCAGACTAATGAGCCTCCTCTCGAGGAAGAAGATCAACTCATGATTTTCATCATGATTTTCTTCCTTTTCTTCACCTATAAGGTGACTTCTTCTCTTCTTCACTCCTTTGGGAATGAAGATACCATCTTTGACCCCGGCATTTTCATGAATCCTTATCTTGAGCCGGGATTATGTCTCATCGGTGTGGAACTTTCACGTGTTTCAAATGTTTGTCCAAACATCTTGAATGAAAGTCCGATGGAGATTGTTTCTTCCACATCATGCTTCCCCAAGGACAAATGAATTTGGGGTCGAGTCAAGCTAGCGACTCGGTAAACAAAAACAGTAGCATGTACTTAGGGTTTTCACCCTAAGTGTGGGGGAATTACCCCTACTGTGGTTACAAAAAAATTTATAAACACGAATTATCTAGCACATACGAGCAAGTATACTCGTCCGGTGTAATAAAGGTGGGTAAGTCGAGATCGTCCCAAGGGATTTGGTTGTTTTAGTAATAAGAAAAACGTTTGTTAAATAAGGGTTGTCAATCCAAATTTATGTAAAATCTTAAAAGAAACTCAATAAAAACTAAACATATACTTGTGTATAATTCCTTGATTGGTAATTAGGAGTATTGTAACAATTTGAGTACAAAGTTTGGTGTAAAACTTGTATGATGCGCAACTAAAAATGAGTAGTTATACAATCTATGATGTATGTCATGTTTTCACTACTACTAAGAATTCTATCACCTAAATGACTCCTTTCGGACATATCAAATTAGTATGACAATCCTATAATCACATGGTTGTTTAGAAAATCAATTCTTTTCTTATGAATTCCTACGAATCCTTTCGGTCCTTTTTCGTGATGAAATCGTCTCAAATCTATTTTAACAAGTAAATAAGATGGTTGTCAAGCATCCTATTCCATACTAATTTGGTGCATTAATATTTTGGAATAAAAACAAGTTGAAAATCCTTTCGGACCTATTTTTCAAGAAATTGTTTTTACCGACAAATTAAGCAAGAAAAGATGTTATTTCAACAAACTCAAAAAATAGATATGTTCTCAAGCATCACCTTTTTCATAAAATGATACTCCATTAACCAATCACATCATATACACAAGTATATCACAAATTACTCCATAGCAATCATATTAAAACACAAGTAAATAAAAAAAATTTCATAGAACTCAAAGTAACAATTGTTCATTATAAGTATCAAGGTGTACCTAGTCTTGAGAATTACAATGAATAAAATTGTGGAACTCTAGCAACCACACTCAACCAATTGCTCACTAATGTAAGTAAACAACTCCACACTCGAACCAATGCTTGAGACTCTAACTCAACACGTTCTGGATGTTTTTACAACACTTAGTAAACTTTCAGGCAATATAAGATAAACTAACAAGATTTGGTGTAATACTAAGTTAGATAATGATGGTACAAGTAACTCTAGACCCTAAGTAGTCATTATATAGCATAATGACACTTATCCTTCAAGTAAAAACGTCCATCCTCAGTTAATAAGCAGAAATGATCAGCCAGACATGATTATGGGAAGTAAATTCGCCAATAAATGCAAAACTTGTAACTTCAGTCAACCCCATCCGATCGGTTTCTCACCATCCGATCGGATGGTCAATCTTTGGCACGTTTCCAGCTGATTCGGTTGCGAGTTGCAACCGATCGGTTGGAATCTGTCTGAACCGTATTTCTATGTCTTTTCTTCGTCGTTTTACGTTGCATGCATTATTTTTCTTCGTGGCATGACTTTGTCCATTAGAACTTGATATTGCCTTGATAATTTCGTGTAGACAACCTTTCTTTATCAAATTCTTTTGTCTATGCGACGTTTCTTTCTTCCTTGATCCTCTTGAAACTCTCCAAAAAATGCATGTCCACTTTATTTCTTCATCTTTTAATCATTTTTACCTGCTTTTGGCTATATTTGCATGCATAAACACTTTTCCACGATTAAATAACAAATATATACAAATATAACCAATTTCCACTCATAAAACAAACAATAACGCGACTAAAAACATGTTAATTTTGAGCGTTATCACCTTAGTAACATCATTTCTGGGGTTTTTTGATTTGCGTATTCCTCCACTAGGCTCATCATCTCCTTCATCTTCTCTTGCATCTCCTCCTTTTATTTATAAATAGCTTCCTCGAATTTAGCAAGCCGCTCAGAATGGGTTGCCATGTACTCTCTCATTCGAGCTTTGAATTTCGGGCTACGGTTTTGAGGAGGTGAATAAGGTGGAGTATAATTTTGAAAGGTTTCGACATTCTCTCCAGAAGGTGACTCAGAAAACGGTGTCGGAATCGTATTTGAGACCGAATTGACTGTTGCCCGTCTAGGACTCAAGGGCCTCTTTTGTTTTTCCATGAGATAGTCAACCTTCGTCTCAAGTTTGCACAGGAGTTCTACGGAGATTTGATTGGTTTCTCCAGGTGTTGAGATTGCGTTGATAGCCGAGTTTATAACATGAGTAAATTCCCATAACTCTTGATTGTCGAAGGCAAGCTCATCGATAATTTCCCAAGATTCCTCGGCGTTTCTATCTCGAAACCTACCTCCGGCGGCTCGATCAATGGTACGTTTGGTGTGAAAAAATCGACATGGTCATAGAAGATTTGAACTAATAGCCAGAGGTTTATACCATGATGAGGGACTTTTTGGAGTAAGTCTTTGAAATGAGCCCATGCTTCGTAGAAGGTTTCACCTTGACGTTGTTGGAACATCAAGATATCATTTCTAAGCATCGCAGTTTTTCCTGGTGGGAAAAATTGAGCAAGGAAACGAGACGTGAGATCACCCCAAGAGGTGATGGATCCCGCGGGAAAATGTTCAAGCCATTGACTAGCTTGATCACGTAGAGAGAATTGGAATAGCGTAATTGGGTCGACTCCCTAGTTGCAACATCAAGGTCTATAGAATTTACGATTTTAAGGAAATCCTTGAGATGTTGATTAGGATCTTCGGAACGAAGTCCATGGAATGCACATCCGCTTTGCACCAACCGGATGGTGTCGGATCGCAAGGGGGTCACATTGGCTCCTTGAGTGAGCTCAATAGTGTTTCGATAGCCTTGGTGGCTAGGACGGGAATACTCTCCTAAGGTTCGGGCCCTAAGAGGTTGGTTTGCTAGTGGTGGGTTTTGTGGGTGGTTTTGTTGTGGTGGGTTGATGGGTTCAAAGATGTTACCACCTTCCATGATGTCGGATGGTAAAGGTTACGAAGAAAGACATGAAGAAATAAGATAGACTAAAGAAAACCTAAAAATAAAAATAAAATCTTACTAGAAAGGAATCTAGCAAGTAGACCTAATAAAAAGAAATCCTTACCTAGACAATAACTATTCCCCGGCAACGGCGCCAAAAACTTGATACGTGGGAATCGCACCAGGTTTTACCTCTCAAGGGATCTCGAGAAGCTTACAACCCCCACCAGGCAGTGTACCTGATCATTGTAGTATAGCATAGTGACAAGTACCGGGGGATTGATCATTCAACTCAGGAATAGTGTCGCTAGGATTAGAAAGCCTAAAAACTTGGTCTAGAGTTGAGGGATGATTCTTTTTGTATTTTCATATTTTTATGAAAGCAATTAAAATCTCAGGTTTTGGAAGAGTGTGCGGAATTAGTTGCTAGCCAACTAACCCAATTAACTACA
Organism: Artemisia argyi; assembly: GCA_030686995.1. Lineage (NCBI taxonomy): Eukaryota > Viridiplantae > Streptophyta > Magnoliopsida > Asterales > Asteraceae > Artemisia > Artemisia argyi. The sequence goes on from CM060676.1 coordinate 200,776,103, forward strand.
AATGCAATCAAAATAAAATAACAAAAATAAAAATGAAACTAATTATACTAGTGTGGTGTAGACAATGATAGGGAAAGTTGTGTTTACTTAGGTTTCATTACTCCCTAGATATCTTTTACAGGTTGATAGTTTGTTACAATTGCATGGATGACGGGTCATATTCCTTAATACTAGTCGTAGGACCGTGTACAATATTCCCTAACTCTATAGGATCCTACTTCACTCCTATGTCAAGCCGTTAGAAGCTCCTAACATGGGATCATTAGAATTCTCCTACACATTAAATACAAGCAAATATCATAGCATACCTCTGATCATGTTTCTTAAGACGTTCAAGCATGTTACCAATGGAATTCTGCCAGTTATCTTAAGCCTAACATCGAATACAATCATCCGTAACAACTATAAACAAACAATCAACCCATAATTAACATCTAGGTTTCACTACATCTAAGCAAACACAAAAGAAATCTAGCCGAGCATGTTAAATTGAAGAGAAGTGTAAGATATATTCAAACAACACATAGACATATTGTATGAATTGAAAGAGTACTTGATGAGGCGAAAAATGAACCACTTTTAGGGGGTCATTTAAGCCCGGAATTGAATTTATTTGATCAAATATTGCTCTAAATCGTTCCTTTTGTGATTTTAGGTACTTTGGGAGTGAAATCTGGAAAAGGAAGCAATTCGGATGTTTTTGGAGCATAAAAGTGAAGAAAACGCCAAAGACTTAATTTTCCAAGCTGGGAACAGTAGGTGATGGCGTCAAGAGTAACAATTTGACGGCGGCAAGAGTAAATTTCATGACGGCCCAGTACATAAATGAAGGCGTCACAAGGAAGAGCGTCAAGAGTAAAATACGTGACGGCCTGGAAAAATATAAAACGTGACGGTGTCAGATGTAGATCAAGGCAGTCTGAGAATTCTTTTGGCGGCGAGATGACGGCATCACCATGTTGGTCTTGACGCTGTCAGCCTCAATTTTCTATATATAGTTTTCTAATTTTCATTCATTAAGGAGGAACAAGTTTGGAGAAACCCTAAGGCCGAACCATATACGAATTTTACAGGTTTTTCAAGGGTTTTCAGCCCTTGAACCCTTACATGTGTAATTGAGATAAGTGTTCTTTTAATTCAATCAATATGTCTATGTGTTGGTTGTCTATATCTTGTGCTTGTCTTGATTCCACCATGCTAGGCTAGATTTATCTTGTGTTTGCTTAGATCTAATGAAACCTAGATGTTGATTATGTGTTGATTACTTGTTTATGGTTGTATTGGATGAATGATTTCAATGTTAGGCTTAAGAAAATTGGCAGATCTCCAAATGGTAACATGCTTGAACGTCTTAGGAAACATGAACCGATGTGTACTAGGTTTTATTGGTTGTATTTAATGCATGAGTAAATTCTAATGATCCCATGTTAGGAGCTTCTTAGCCGGCTCGACATAGGAGTGAAGTAGGCACTCATAGGATTGGGGAGTTAAGTACGCCACCCCATGAATGGTATTAAGGAATATAATCCGTCATCCACGCAACTATAACAAGTAATTAACGTGTAAAAGATATCTAGGGAGTAGTGAAATCTAAGTAAACACAATTTCTCCACTTATTGCTCACAACCTTAGCTTAATATAGTTTATTTTCATTTCTAGTATTTTATTTTGGTTGCATCTTTAGTATTGGGTTAGTTGACTAGTGATGAGTGCTCAAACACTCATCATTTTTGGTCAAATCTGAACTGCAAAACATACAAAAACACTCAGAAATGCATCAAAATACTAAAAATATTCCAAAATTGTGTTTTATATGTTTTAAATGCAAAATGAGCAAAAACAGATGAAAAACGTACAAAGTTTGCAAAATTGGCAGTTTCAGTCCCCCAACTTTCAAAAATTGGCAAAAATAGTCTCTGAGCACATATTTTAAAAGAAAAATCACCAAAGGTCCTTTTGAAATCATAAATTGTCACATTTAGTCCTTTGGTGAAAAATTCTAAAAGTTTTGAGAATTTACAAGTTTAGTCCCTGGAGTTTCAAATTTGACAGATTTGGTCCCTGGTGGAAATTTTTGGATGAAAAATCATTTTTGGGTCCTTAGGAAATTACAAGTTGGCAAATATGGTCCTTGGGTAAAAAGTTTGAATAAATTCACAATTTGACCCCTGAAGTTTGAAACTTGGCAGAAAATACCCCCGGGAATTGTAATTTTGAAATAAAAACATTTAAGGACCTTGGATTATGGAATATGGCAGGATTTGTCCTTACTTGTACTTTGGGGGAAGTTTCAATTTCAGCCCCTTAATTTTCATCAAATTACATGTTTAGTCCTTGTGTTTTATTTAAACCAAATGAACCCTTGTTATAATTAAAACCCAAGTTACAAATCCAAACATAAAACCAAATCCAGTCCACCCTTGGCCCATCACCATCACCCAAGCCCAAAGCCCCATCCCACATTTAATAATTATACAAGGTCAAACAACAAGTCAACCCCACCCATCCTTTCTTCCTTGCCTAAACACCCAGCCCCCAAACACACCCCTGCAACTCCAACAATCTTGTCCCCCCAACATAACCAACCATAGCCACCCTACCTCTCCCCCTCACCAAAGTCAACCCCAATTAGTTACATCCCTTTGTCCCCCACCTTCATATAACTCCAACAATTCTAGGGTTGATGAGAAGTAGCAGGCAATCAAAGGGCTAGGAGATGTTTTCCAGGGGACAAAGACAACACATAGACAGAAGACAAAGAGGAAAAAGAAGAAAAAGCCCCTGGTTCCAGTTTTCTTTTGTCTTTTCTTAGTATTTATATATAATCAATTGTAAGCCATTTTTTTTGGCAGTAGATGGTGGTAGATTTTAGAAATTAGTAGTAGAATAGTTTTAGTGTTTAGTTTTTAGCTTATTAAAATTCAGTTCTATCTAAAATTTGTACTCTTAAATCCTAGTGTAATGCAATTTCAGATTTCTTTTATCTTACTCTCTACATTTGTAAATTCTTAGTTAATTTGCTTTAAAATTCTAGTCTCCCATTTTCAGCTTATGGTACTGTTTATACAAGCTCAGTCAAGCTCATAAAGCTTATTGTGAGGTTGTGCTTTCTTAGAAACTGTTTTTCAAATCATTTATTTAAATTTTCAAAAGTATCACAAAAATAAAAAAAAGAAATATAGTTGTAGCTTAGCAGCTTATTTGATTGCTCATTTCTTGTTCACTACTGCTTTTCTAGCTTAGTTAATGCTTTATATATCAATTGCTTGTAAGTTTCAGCTTTAGAAATCAATTTTTAGTTTAAAGAATCAAACAATACCCCTGAAAAGGAGAGTTTGGCATAACTCCTTCATGTTTTCCAAAACCTGCTTTTGCCACTTCTTAACTTTGATTCAGCATTGTTTAAGGATATTTAAAAGTTTTTAAGTCATACTTTGCAGTTTCAAATAGTTGCTAAGAGATTAGCCAAGCTTTTAAAGTACTTTTCATCATTAACTGTTTTCATTAGTTAAGCTAGGGTAGATTCAGTTTAAGCTTTCTTTAGTTGTCTCTTAGTTTTGTTTTATGCCCCAAATAGGATAGTGATAGATTAGAGATCTAGTATTAAACTTTGCATAGGTAAAAATTCCATTTTATGCCAATTGCACACCCCTGAACATCAGCAGATGCAACCCCAAAAGCCCTCACTCAATCAGTTTTCATCAGCTCAATTCTCACCCTTATGCCTTGAAATTTGGTTTACAATTATTTTGACAGCTTGTGTACAAGCTACTATTTTTATTTTATTTTTTTACAATTTTATTTGTTAGCTTATTTGGCCTTAAAGTAGCCTGTTTGACCCAACTTATGCCCTGCTCCCAACCATTGCAGTCTTGACCCATTTTTCTCTCATCCCTGCCTAGCTCATCCCTAGAGCTTAGGGCTTGCTAGGTCCATAAGTTGTTTGGGCTGAAGTGCTTGTTAGTTCACTCATTTTTGCTTTCATTTGGACTACTGCTTCTGATATTTTTTATTTTTGTTGATGCACGATCTGAACCTGTTGATTTATGAGTTGCAATTGATGCTATTGTTGTTGTTTGTGGGATTTATTATTCATTACAGCTGTTGTAATTATTGTTCAATTGTGGAGCAAACTCTTTTGAGCTTTGAGCTTATTTTGGGCTTATCATTGATGTCCTTTTTGACTGCTGCTGTTGTTCACATTCTGAGATGGCATGAATCAGGTTCTCCACTTTTGTTGACTTAATTGTGTAGGTTTATATAGCTTTTTTATGTTCCCTAGGCCTGTTGCCCTGCACCAGGGGTCTCATAAACCTCTTTTATATTGCATCTAGCTTGATCATTACTTGAAACTAGCTTAAGTTTCTTGTGGTTTTAGATTGCCATTCTAGCCTGCTACATGCCCATGTGCTTATATCTCACTCCACTGCCTATTTATCTTCTTATTTGTAGCATTCAAGTTCTTATCCTTTTACCATGAACGCTGATTCATCAGTGTACTCAAGGTAAGTTCATAAGCCCCTAGTGAGCTTATCTGTTAAGCTTATTTTGAGCTTTTGGGTTCTTTGAGAAGCCCACTGGCCCTAGTTGTTGAATTCAAGTTTTCCTTAGTTTCCTAAGCTCAATGGATAAGCCAAAACAGGCCTGCAACTAGCTTGGTTGGCCTGTTTTACTGATCAGGTATTGGATCTGCTTATTCCCATTATAAGCTCATTCAGTGAGCTTTCCCTGATGTTTGAGCTTGTTCCTTGTCCATCCCATCTATGTCTTGCTAAATTTGTGCCTTAGATCAGTGGGTAGCTTAGAAACAGCTTGTGCTTCTTCAAAAGCTCACTCCATTAAGCTGTTATGCTAATAAGCTCAACCTGAGCTTATTTTTGAGTTTCAAAGTTTTTGTCTTCACAAAAGTTGTTACATTTCAGTAGTTTAATGGTTTTGTAAAAGAAAATTCAAGAAAAAAAACAAATTTAATTTCTAGTGATAGCTTCCATTTAATATAATTTAGCTTTTTAATTTTTCTTTTTAAATTTTTGTCAAGTACTTATATGTTTTTATATTTTTATTAAATTCCTAGTATATTAAATTAATTGTAGGAATTTTTTCAGATTTTTATCCTTTCATTTAGTATTTATTATAATTAATATTAGTTTAATAATAATTAAGTAATATTAGTTAATTAAATAGGTTTATTAATTTTTATTTAACAACAGTACTTTTTTATATTTTTCCTAGGTTTTATATATCATAAAATAATTTTAGGAAATTTTTCATAATTTTCACTATTCATTTTTTATTTTTCTTAATTTTAGTTAATTAATAAATAGTAGTTAATTAATAATAAATAGAGAAAAAGTAGGAAAAATATATTTTTAGTTTTAAAATTACTTTAATATTATTTTAGAATTTTTAGAATTAAATTTTCATTTTTCTAGCTTAAATTCATAATTAGTGTAATTTAAATATTATTAATTAGTTATTAAATAGTAATTAATTAATAGTAATTAATTAAATAGTGTAAAAATTATTTTTCTTTTTCTAAAAATTTTCTTTTATCATTAGGATTGTAAAAATGTAATTTTCATGTTCGTAGGTATTTTATTTCTATAAAACTCGCGTTTTATTTCGTACGTCTACGTAGAATTAAATCAAACGAACGCATTTTTAGACTTAGCTCACGTTTTTAGTATATCTGATTATCAGTAAATGTTAATGTAGTATTTCTAAGTTATTTTCATTCCTCATCTCGTAGTGTAATCATTCAAAACCCCTTTCTGTCCAAACTCACCCGATCACAAACCCGTTTTTGATCACCATCACACCTCGTCGGGACATAACGACCCGGGGAAACACTATACTTCCACGGAGATTTGGTCAGAGACGTTTGACCTTGTTGACCATTCACCTGGTCAATTTAGGTTGACCGTTTGGGACCAATCAAATTTTGGCGCCGCTGCCGGGGAGGTGTGCGCGCTATTCTAAACGGTTTGCTGATTAGTGAATCTGGATATACACTCATTGTATATTTACCATCCTATGTTCATATTTTCTTATTATAAAAACAAAACTATTCCCGAAAACTTTTTAAAATTAGTTTTCAACGAACACAAAAAACCCAAAAAGATTTTCTTTCTTCTTTGTACAAAATGTATTTCAAAAACACCAAAAATATTCACCTTTTACCTCTCACATCTTTGATTCTTCATCCTACCCCTCTATACACATTTGACTCTTTCTATGTCTCATCCACACTTTCTTATTTGCCATTGGTGTGGTAATCCTCATAATGATGGTAATTGCCCCAGTTGTGGCATGGTAGAGTCAGGAAACGGGTCTGTCTATAACCAAGATCCCTATTCCTACCATGACACGACTGATTTATTCCATCAGCTACCACACCATGAGACTCAGCAGTTTTACTGTTGTGAGTACTGTGGTGGTTCACACTACAGTTCTGATTGTCAATCGGGAAACACGCTTGTCTATGAGCAGTTTCCTGATAACAATTATAACTCAAGCACATACAACCCACAGCCACATCAGTTTTACTGTTGTGATTACTGTGGAGGTCCACACTTTAGCTCGGATTGTCAAACAAGGAATCCATTTCCTTATAACAATTACGACTATTCATTTTCAAACCCACCTCCACAGTACCAAATGATCCAAGCAACTCCTCATGATACTGAGCAAAACCTTTTACTAAAGGCTCTTGATATATTGAAAGAACTTAAGGAGGAGTTGGTTACTACATCGTTTCAAGACTCTCGTGAGAAATCCATGGCAGAATTACTTGCTGAAGAACGAGATGCTAGAAATGAATTGAGCAAGGAAGAATTGCTGGTCTTAGAACAAGCAGCTATAACACGTGCCAAATTTCGTAAAGCTGCTCTTCTCGACGATGATGATGATGAAGTTACCCTTGATATTTCTCAATTTTGTAAGGGTTCATCAAATTCATCTGTTGTGATTCCTTCCTCGGAAAATCAGGGAGAAAAGACTATGATAGAATTACTAGCAGAAGAACAAATGAAATTTATAAAACCCATGTCTGCTAGTCCCTCTCTACTCCCTCAGTCTATTGATATCACACCCGAAGTTCACACTCACTCTCTGAACATGGGGGACGAGCATCTTAACACTGTTCCTGATAAGGAATCAAACGAATTCATAAAGTCTAGTGTTAAGAACCTTGTCCCTATCCCAAGAAAGTCACAGGGAACTTCTGATCATGTGTGTGATTTACCTTCCCCTCTTGAGTGTTCAAACGATCATTTTGAGACTTTCTCAGATTTTAATGATGATTGTACATCTCATGGAGACATTGAGTATATTGAGGCATCACTCCCACAGTCTGATGCTGATCCTCTTCTTGAGGAGTTCGCCGATGAACTTACTCACATCAATCCACTTTCATTGGAAAGTGATGATGGTCTCCTCGACTTTGAAGCCGATCTGGGAGAAATTGAAAGTCTCCTATATCATGATCCACCACTCACTTCTCATCCTAGCAGTCCAATAGAGAATGTTATTCACTTTGTTCCCGAAGCATTCAATACTACTCTCACCAATCCTCTATTTGAATTCAAATCTGAATTCACTTTGATTTCTGATAATCCAGTCTTTGATATTCAGAATGAGGATTGTGATGAGTCTATTCCGGGACATGAGTTCACAGATTCACATCTTGTGAATAATTCTCTTCATGAGGAGTTCTCCGGTGAACTCACTCATCATATCATGACTCCTCCGGAGTTTGATAGCCCGGGGGGAGATGCTCTCAATCATGAGAATGTGCAAATTCCCACCCACCCTCCCGGGTTGTTTACGAGCTTAACCTTTGAAATCCAAACTCAGACTAATGAGCCTCCTCTCGAGGAAGAAGATCAACTCATGATTTTCATCATGATTTTCTTCCTTTTCTTCACCTATAAGGTGACTTCTTCTCTTCTTCACTCCTTCGGGAATGAAGATACCATCTTTGACCCCGGCATTTTCATGAATCCTTATCTTGAGCCGGGATTATGTCTCATCGGTGTGGAACTTTCACGTGTTTCAAATGTTTGTCCAAACATCTTGAATGAAAGTCCGATGGAGATTGTTTCTTCCACATCATGCTTCCCCAAGGACAAATGAATTTGGGGTCGAGTCAAGCTAGCGACTCGGTAAACAAAAACAGTAGCATGTACTTAGGGTTTTCACCCTAAGTGTGGGGGAATTACCCCTACTGTGGTTACAAAAAAATTTATAAACACGAATTATCTAGCACATACGAGCAAGTATACTCGTCCGGTGTAATAAAGGTGGGTAAGTCGAGATCGTCCCAAGGGATTTGGTTGTTTTAGTAATAAGAAAAACGTTTGTTAAATAAGGGTTGTCAATCCAAATTTATGTAAAATCTTAAAAGAAACTCAATAAAAACTAAACATATACTTGTGTATAATTCCTTGATTGGTAATTAGGAGTATTGTAACAATTTGAGTACAAAGTTTGGTGTAAAACTTGTATGATGCGCAACTAAAAATGAGTAGTTATACAATCTATGATGTATGTCATGTTTTCACTACTACTAAGAATTCTATCACCTAAATGACTCCTTTCGGACATATCAAATTAGTATGACAATCCTATAATCACATGGTTGTTTAGAAAATCAATTCTTTTCTTATGAATTCCTACGAATCCTTTCGGTCCTTTTTCGTGATGAAATCGTCTCAAATCTATTTTAACAAGTAAATAAGATGGTTGTCAAGCATCCTATTCCATACTAATTTGGTGCATTAATATTTTGGAATAAAAACAAGTTGAAAATCCTTTCGGACCTATTTTTCAAGAAATTGTTTTTACCGACAAATTAAGCAAGAAAAGATGTTATTTCAACAAACTCAAAAAATAGATATGTTCTCAAGCATCACCTTTTTCATAAAATAATACTCCATTAACCAATCACATCATATACACAAGTATATCATAAATAGTAGTTAATTAATTTTCTATTTTTCTTAATTTTAGTTAATTAATAAATAGTAGTTAATTAATAATAAATAGAGAAAAAGTAGGAAAAATATATTTTTAGTTTTAAAATTACTTTAATATTATTTTAGAATTTTTAGAATTAAATTTTCATTTTTCTAGCTTAAATTCATAATTAGTGTAATTTAAATATTATTAATTAGTTATTAAATAGTAATTAATTAATAGTAATTAATTAAATAGTGTAAAAATTATTTTTCTTCTTCTAAAAATTTTCTTTTATCATTAGGATTGTAAAAATGTAATTTTCATGTTCGTAGGTATTTTATTTCTATAAACCTCGCGTTTTATTTCGTACGTCTACGTAGAATTAAATCAAACGAACGCGTTTTTAGACTTAGCTCACGTTTTTAGTATATCTGATTATCAGTAAATGTTAATGTGGTATTTCTAAGTTATTTTCATTCCTCATCTCATAGTGTAATCATTCACAACCCCTTTCTGTCCAAACTCACCCGATCACAAACCCGTTTTTGATCACCATCACACCTTGTCGGGACATAACGACCCGGGGAAACACTATACTTCCGCGGAGATTTTGTTAGAGACGTTTGACCTTGTTGACCATTCACCTGGTCAATTTAGGTTGACCGTTTGGGACCAATCAACTAGCAACTAATTCCGCCCACATCCTTCAAACCCGAGATATTTACTTGCTTTCTAAAAAATATAAAAATACAAAAATAATCATCCTTCATCTTTAGCACTAGTAATTAGGTTTTCTAATCCTAGCGACACTATTCCTAGCTAAACGATCAATCCCCCGGTACTTGTCACTATACTATACTACAACGATCAGGTAAACTGCCTGGTGGGGGTTGTAAGCTTCTCGAGATCCCTTGAGAGGTAAAGCCTGGTGCGATTCCCACGTATCAAGTTTTTGGCGCCGCAGCCCGGGGAATAGTTATTGTCTAGGTTAGAATCTCTTTTTATTAGGTCTACTTGCTAGATTCCTTTCTAGTAAGATTTTATTTTTATTTTTAGGTTTTCTTTAGTCTATCTTATTTCTTTGTGTGTTTGTTCGTAACTTTTCACCACCCGACATCATGGACGATGGGAACATCTTTGAACCCGTCATCCCACCACAACAAAACCCACCACTAGAACCTCTTAGGCCTCGAACCTTAGGAGAGTATTCTCGACCTAGCCACCAAGGCTACCGAAACACCATTGAGCTCACCGGAGCCAATGTGACCCCCTTGCGATCCGACACCATCCGGTTGGTGCAAAGCGGATGTGCATTCCATGGACTTCATTCCGAAGATCCAAACCAACATCTTAAGGACTTCCTTAAAATCGTAGACTCCATAGACCTAGATACAACTAGAGAGACAACCCGATTACGCCTATTCCAATTCTCTCTACGGGATCAAGCTAGTCAATGGCTTGAGCGTTTACCCGCGGGATCGATCACCACATGGGATGATCTCACCACTTGTTTCCTTGCTCAATTTCTCCCACCGGGGAGAACTACTAAGCTTAGAAATGACATCTTGATGTTCCAACAACGTCAAAATTAAACCTTTTACGAAGCATGGACTCGATATAAAGACCTGCTCCGAAAAGTCCCTCATCATGGCATTGAACCATGGCTCCAGATTCAAATCTTTTATGATAAAGTTAACTATCAAACAAGGAGAGCTATAGATTACGCAGCCAAGGGCAGGCTAAATAGACTTAGCATTGACGAATGCTGGAAAGTTCTTGAGGGGTTGGCACAATACGAAGAAGATGGATGGGAGGACCCAATGTTCCCAAGCAAGGAAAAACATGACTACGCACACGCCACCCAAAAGCAGTTATTAGGAAGTATCGAGAGGCAGGTAAAAGAATTAATGAGGATTGAGAAACCTGCTGCTGAAACCGTGTGGAACCCTAATTTACGTAGGAATGCGGTTATTAACCATAATTTACCTGAACGGTCACGGCAAGAGGAGTTCGAGGGGATAATGGTGACCTTCATGAATAATCAGGAAAAACAAATCCAGCACTTAGAAGCACGCATGGAAAGTACTCGCAATGCTTTTATGGATTTAGCAGACCAATTCATATCAAGGATCAAAGAGAAGATTAAGGAAAATTCCGCACCAAGAAAAATCGAAAAAGTCTTCGAGGTTTCAACTCCTTTGGTGTTTAACCAAGAGGATAACGAGAAATTTTCCCCAAGTGCTTCACCGTCAATCACCTCCCACTTTTGTGAGCATCCTCAGGAAGAGAAGAATTCACAATTTCATAACATTTTCGTTGGATGCTTGCAAACCACGCTCCCAAACTTGTGCAAGAGATGTTTTTTTGGTTTTAAACCCGGTGTAAAGAGGTTGCACCTCAGAAACACCACAGATTTGAAACCCTCTATGGAACAACACCTCTTTGTACACACCGGTGACCCGTGCGAAGGTTACAACTTAACTAAAACATCACCCACTCCTTTCTACAACCACACTTCCTTCCGTGACAGTAATGAAACGTCCGACCCTGGTGGACTTCACTAATGGAATAGCTACTCATGGTTTTACTTGTGTTTAGCTATTCACACTAAGTGCAGGGACTAAATGTGGAATTACTTCATTTAACACCTCACACGGACATCTGATGGTGTCAGATATTAACTCTTGACGCTGTCACCTCGCTAATTCAGCAATAATAACCCAAATTCAATCACTTTCAACTCATACCCCACAAATCTCACCCAAAGTGCTGCTACCACTCCGAATCTTCACCCTCCAATTCGACATCGTCCGCGACTAATCTCCACTAGGTAAGTAGTTTTTCTTCACTCTTTTTCGATCAATTGTCCTTAGGATCAATCAATTTTGAAAACCCCTTTCGCCCGAAACCCCATTTTTGACCCATCATTGACAAATCGTAATGCCATCCATTTGGTGATTTGTAAACATGGGGTTACCTTTTGATGATGTTATTCCACTCGAATCATGCGTTAGTTTAGGAAAAGCCATTCATGCCACGGATTTTTTGACCCCCCACCCATGTTTTCTGATTAAAGGAGCGTTTGGGTAATGGGTTAAGAGTTTGAAAATTGATTTTTCCCTCGTAATTGCATGATTCGGATTCTGCTAGGTCTGACGGCGTCAGGACCTCCTCCTGACGGCGTCAGATGTGTCTGACAGCAAAAATCAATAAAATTCTCGTTCTAATTGTTTCCGTTCACTCTATCTTTTTCCAGGAAAATGAGCAAGCGATCTCGTCAACATCGTGGCAGCTCCTCTAGGTCCCAAAGGGTTAACTATGGGGAATTGGGCCATAGTTGGGGTGAATTTGACAATGTTGCCGCCACCACCAAGTATGCGGAACTTTGTAATCACCACATTGATGCTGGGGCCGTGGTTGATTGGGAGTTTCTTAGGTCCCAAGGGTTGGAAGCTGCATTTCTGTGGAGGATCCACACTGATGGGTTTGCGGGTCCTCAATGGGAGAGGTTGTTTAGGAGTAGGGAGACGGTGTATAGTGAGTTGGTGCGGGAGTTCTTTGCGACCTTCCATTTTGATCAGGCTGAGGCTAGGACGGACATGGGGGGCACCACTATCTATTTTAGGTTAGGAGGGGAAGTGCGATCATGTTCGGTTACTGAGTTTGGTTGGAGGATAGGGTTGTATACTAGGGAGGAGGCTGTTGATGGAGGTTTTATGCAGAGGTTGTTGCATGGGGAGACTTTGAGGAGTGATATGAGGTGTGTCACTTTTTGGCCGACCATTGGGGACGGGGTTTACTCCTCGACTACTGGGGAAGCATCTATCAGGGACCCCATAGTTAGGTTGGTCCACAGATGCATCACATACAGCCTGTCAGGACGTCATGGCACCACTCACCGTGTCACTGCTTCAGATCTTTTCTACCTGTACACCATCTTTTCAGCGGATGTTTACTGCAACATCCCATTTTGGGTAGCTAGTTATTTGAGGACCAGTGTGGGTGAAAGGGATATCGATAAGGTGTATGGGGGATGTTCGTGACCCGGTTGGCTCGTTCCTATGGTCTTCCTACTCCCCCGATCATGAGATACTTGAGCGACTGTGGGGCTTGTAGGGTAGTGAGGGCTAAATCCGCCAGGTAGATGAGCATCGTGATGCTGATGAGGAATGGGACCTATAACTGGTATGAAGCAGGGGGACCTGATGATGATGATGATGAGGGAGCGCCCCAGCAGCATCAGTTTGAGGGTTATGAGGCGGGGACAGCTGACTACTACCGACACATGAGTCGGGGAGACTGGCAGGCACACCAGGGAGCCTGGATGGGTCAGGTGGACTGATGAGTGTGTAAATACTCATCATTTTTATCGTATCTGAACTGCCAAAACATCCAAAAACACCTAAATACGCATCAAAATACACAATTTATCCCAAAAGTGTGTTTTATATGTTTTAGATGCAAAATGTTTAAAAACAAATGAAAAACGAACAAAGTTTGCACAATTGGCAGTTTCAGTCCCTCAAGTTTCAAAAATTGACAATTCTAGTCCCTGAAGATTTTAAATGAAAGAAAAGTCAACCCAAAGTTTTTAAAAGTCAAAAATTATCAAATTTAGACTTTGGGAGAAAAGTTTGAGAAAATTACAGGTTTGGTCCCTGAAGTATCACAATTGGCAGAAACAGTCCCTGAACTTCAGAAATTGACAGAATTGGTCCCTGGTGGGATATTTTTGGATAAAAATCATTTTGGGTCTTTGGGAATTCACATGTGTCACTTTTAATCCCTGGATGAAAATTTTGAGAAAATTACAAGTTTAGTCCCCGGAGTTTGGAAATTTGCAAAATTAGTCCCCGGGTATTTTATTTTGGAAAATATTAATTTTCATCCTTGTAATATTCCAATGTTATCAAAATGAGTCCTTGTGAATACTTTGTGAGAATTACAAATACAGCCCACAACTTTCTGAAAATTACAAAAGAGGTCCTTGTGAAAAATTAACAAAACCAAACGGATCCCTTTTTAAATCCAAACAACAAACCAATCACCACCCTTCTTGATCCAATCCACCAGCCCACCTAGCCTACCCCAACCTCAGCCCACTCAAATTTCAGCCCATCACCACAAACCTTACCCCGTTTAAATATATACTCCCTTCCTTTGACCCACGTTGACCAACATCCACCCTCACCACTTGATACCTGCTTAACCACTGCAACACACAAACTCTTCCCCCTCCTCCAGCTCACTTACCCACTCCATATTCCCCCTCCAAACAGAACCAAACAAAAACCAATTAAGACTTTTGAATCTCTCACAAGCAATCCCATAACCTGCCAAAAATAGATTTCCCGCCAAAATGGTTTAAAGGTTGAGATCAAACTTCACTCATCCAATGGCTAAGAAACCAAGTGGGAAAGTGAGAGGAAGCTGCTAGGACCTTTATAAGTCAAGGAAAAAGGCAGAAGAATTTTTTAGTTAGCTAGTAGTGTAGCTTAGTGTAATTTTTAGTGTAAGTTAATTTCCATTGTAATTTTCATCTTTCAAGTTGTAAGGTTAATGTTTTCAGGATATTTGTAACTTACTTGAATAATCAATTTCAAGTTCTCTTCAGAAAATTTAGAATTGGCATTTTTGAGTGAAATTGATAAATTCACTTGAAACTTGTTAATTGTTGTTGAAATCATTTCATTAAGTTCCCATAAGTTCATGTGTTAGTTTTTAAAAAATCTTCCAAAGCTATTTAACTAGTTTAGCTCATAATTACAAAAATACTCAAAAATACAAGAAAAATAAAAAATTCAGTCTTGAAGATTAATGATGCAAGGAGCATGGTTGATTATTGGATGGCTATGGTTTTAGGACCTCAGGGAGGTGTTAGGATGGTTGTTGTGCCTTGGCTCATTGTTTTCAAGTAATGATCACTTGTAAATTCATGAATCCATATTTTGCAATTTACTGTATAAGCTCCTACTTCTGTGTTTTTTCTATGTTCTAATGCTTAGTTAATGTTTTAAAGTTGGTTGTTGTTAATTATACTCATGCTTGTTCTTTAAATTTAATATTTGCTTGATATATAATTTTCACAGTAGATGTAGCATTTCAGTGATGTATGTTGTTTTGTTGTTATCAGTGTAATATTTATGCTTAAAATAGTTGATGTTAGTATATTTCAAACTTTGGAATCAGGTTCATGGTCTAAATAAGCTTGTAGCTTGGAAAATCTTTGAATTCTGTCACTAAGGGGGTGTTTGGATTTGCTTACTTAACCTTGTTCCTGGGTATTTCAGTGTTGTAAAGTTATTGAGATTTCATCTTTAGGTTCAATATAGCTAGGTTATGACATAAAATCTGAGCTCATAAGGCAAAAGTCAAAATTTTCATGTCTAATCTCTTGACAGTTGACTGTCATAGTTTCTAGGCCCCAAGATCACTCACATGAGCTCATTACTTGTTCTAATTACCTAAGTTCATCATTTTCTGGCATAACATATCATTTTCACTCAGTAATTTAGGATCAAATTTCACCAAAGTCAACCATTCTCAAAATAATCAAAAAGTCAAATCTCAACTTTATCAATTTTACCAAATCTTGGAGGAATTTTCTATATTTGTGTGCTTAGATTTAGGATGTGATCTTTTCACACATGGTAGTCCCTCACCTCAGCTACAAAGTTCCACCATCCCTTCATTTTTAGTATTTTTCCTCTGGGCCCCACTTGGCCTGAAACTCAGCTGCAGGGCTGAGATATCCCCTGTGACAGCAGACTTCACCCCAAACACTACCCTTTGGTGGTTGTTTCCAGCCACCACAATGATCCATAGCCCCTCCAATTTAGTTCACTCAACCCCCCTCCTGGTAGGGTGCATGTTTTGACCATTGGGTTGACTTGGGAACCACTGGGACCCACCTAGATCAAGGCCTCATGGCTGTCCCATTTTCAGTTTAGTTCAAATAAGCCAAGTGTTTATTTGGTGGCTTATTGCTTAATTTGTGGGGCTTTTTGGCTTATTTCTGCTTAAACATGTTACTTTAACTTATTTAGACCAGATTTTACCATTGTGGGCCCCACCCTTGGTCATTTAAGCCTATTTTCCATTTTGGTAAACAAAAGTCAACTGTTGACCAAATAAGCACCTCAAGTGCTTATTTTTGATTTTTATAAAAGTTGTTTTTGTAAAAGTTTGTTGTTTTTAGTTGTAAAATAAGTTTCTAAAATAAAAATCAAGAAAAATCAATTTAAAATTAAGTGATAGTTTCTATTTAATGTAATTTAATTTTAATTTTCATTTTTAAATTTTAATTAAGTACTTAGCTATTTTATATTTTTATTAAATTCCTCATATATTAAAGTAGTTATAATAATTTTTTCAGATTTTTATCTTTTCATTTAGTATTTATTAGAATTAATCTTAGTTTAATTAATAATTAGTTTTAAATAGCATAATTAGTTTTTATTAAGTAAAATCTAGTTTTTATATTTTTTATAGCTTTTATATGTTATAAAATAATTTTAGAAATTTTATTAGAATTTTTACTGTTCATTTAGTATTTTTCTTAATTTAAAATAGTTTAATTAGGTAATTAGTAATTAATTAGTAATTAATTAATAGAAAAACCACAAAAAGACAAAAATACTTATTTTTAATTTTAAAACTTATTTTTAGTTATTTTATAATTTTAGGAATTTTATTTTCACTTTTTTAGTATTTAATTAGCATTAAATTATATTTAAGTGTTTTTAATATTAATAATAAGTATTAATTAGTATTTAGTTAATATTAAATAATTAATTAGTGTTAAAATTTATTTTCTTTTCTTAAAAATTTTCTTTTACCTTTAAGTTTGTAAAAAAGTCATTTTCACTCCCTGGGTGTTTTCAGATTTCCGTTTTTACGTTTTATTTCGTACATTTACGTTTTATTTAAATGTAACGTACGCGTTTTTAAGTTTTGAACGTTTCTGGTTTTTGTAACTTTCCCGTCTTATTCATATAGCTTATTTAAGCTATTTCTTCGTCTATTCCTTAGTTTAATCTCACTCAAACCCTTATCCATCCAGATTCACCCGATCACGAAACCGTTTGTTAACCATTCACACCTCGTCGGGACATAACGACCCGGGGAAGCCACTGTACTATCACCGGAGTATTGATTCTAAGCTGTTTTTGACTAATTGACCTTGGTCAATTATATCTGACAGTTTAGACCCAATCAAAATTTTGGCGCCGCTGCCGGGGAGGTTGTGTGCGTATCTAAACGGTTTTTCTGATTAGTGTCTTTGGAATTCATTCCATTGTACATTTATCCATCCTTTGTTCATATTATCTATTTATAAAAACAAAACCGTTCCCGAAAACTTTTTAAATCAAGTTTTCAACGAACACAAAAACACAAAAACATTTTCTTTCTCATTTGTATAAAATGTTTATCCAAAAACCCAAAAATATTCACCTTTACCCTCTCACATCTTTGATTCTTCATCCCTACCCCTCCCAAACCTTTTGATTCTTTCTATGTCTCATCCACACTTTCTGGTTTGCCATTGGTGTGGTAATCCTCATAATGGTGGCAATTGCCCCAGCTGTGGCATGGTAGAATCCGGAAACGGGTCTGTCTATAACCCAGATCCCTATTCCTACCATGACACGACTGATTCATTCCATCAGTTACCACACCATCAGTCTCAGCAGTTTTACTGTTGTGAGTATTGTGGTGGTTCACACTACAGTTCTGATTGTCAATCGGGAAACACGCTTGTCTATGAGCAGTTTCCCGATAACAATTATGACTCTAGCACGTACGACTCACAGCCTCAACAGTTTTACTGTTGTGATTACTGTGGAGGTCCGCACTTCAGCTCAGATTGTCAAACAGGGAATCCATATCCTTGTGACAATTTTGACACACCTTATTATGACCAACCTCCACAGTACGATTTGAATCAAGCACTTCTTCCAGAAATGCAAAATATGATGAAAATCGTTGATGAGCTTAAGGGTTTAGTTCAAGACTTTGCCCAAAGACACACTCATCAAAAATCCATGGAAGAATTGCTTGCCGAAGAGCAGGCTGCTAGAATAAATTCCCAAGATGCCTATGAAAAATCTGTGAGGGAATCCATTGCAAGAGAAAAAGCAGCCAAATCTAGCTCTTTGTTCCGTTTCATTCCTGATGACAGTGATGATGAGGATACACTTGACATCCTTGAATTTTAAAAAACTTCAAGTTCATCAGTTGATACCCCAGCAGTTGAGATTCCATCTCAAACAACTGCTATCACACCCGAAGTTCACACTCACTCTCTGAACATGGGGGATGAGCATCTTAGCACTGTTCCTAATAAGGAATCGGACGAATTAATAAAGTCTAGTGTTGAGATCCTTGTCCCAATCCCGAGAGAGTCACAGGGAACTTTGGATCATGTATGTGATATTCCTTCATCTATTGAGTGTCCTAAAGATCAATTTGAGACTTTCTCAGATTTTAGCAATGATTGCACATCTTATGGAGACATCGAGTATGTTGAGGCGTCAGTTCCACATTCTGATGCTGATCATCTTCTTGAGGAGTTCGCTGATGAACTTGCTCACATCGATCCACTTTCATTGGAAAGTAATGATGGTCTCCTCGATTTCCAAGCCGATCTGGGAGAAATTGAAAGTCTCCTATATCATGATCCGTCACTCACTTCTGATCCCGACAGTCCAATAGAGAATGTTAATCTCTTTGTTCCCGAAACATTCAATACTACTCTCACTAATCCTCTATTTGAATTCAACTCTGAATTCACTTTGATTTTTGATAATCCACTCTTTGATATTCAGAATGAGGATTGTGATGACTCTATTCCGGAACATGAGTTCACAAATTCACATCTTGTGAATGATTCTCTTCATGAGGAGTTCTCCGGTGAACTCGCTCATCATGTCATAACTCCTCCGGAGTTTGATAGCCCGGGGGGAGATGCTCTCAATTATGAGAATTTGCAATATGAGAATTTGTAAATTCCCACCCACCCTCCCGGGTTGTTTACGAGCTTACCCTTTGAAATCCAAACTCAGGCTATTGAGCCTCCTCTTGAGGAAGAAGATCAAATCATGCTTTTTATCATGATTTTCTTCCTTTTCTTCACCTACAGGGTGACTTCTTCTCTTCTTCACTCCTTCGGGAGTGAGGACACTATATTTGATCCCGGCATTTTCATGTATCATTATCTTGAGCCGGATACTTATCTCATCAGTGTGGAACTTTCACGTGCTTCAAATGTTTGTCCAAACATCTTGAATGAAAGTCCGATTGAGATTGCTTCTTCCACATCATGCTTCCCCAAGGACAATTGAATTCGGGGTCGAGTCACGCTAGCGACTCGGTAAACAAAAACAGAGCATGCTTATAGGGTTTTCACCCTAAGTGTGGGGGAGTCCCCCGTGCTATGGTTACAAGAGTGAAAAACAAAATGGTGTTTTCCACGCTTAGTTTGTAATGTTGCCCTTTAACGTTCAAAATGTCGGCATAATAGCTGGGATTTTGAATATTGAGGACAATATTCATGCTAAGTGTGGGGGGGTATTTGCTATTCTAGCGAATTTTATCACATTTTACTATATAATACCCCCGTTTTAGCCAAAATTTCAAAAATTTTAAAAATTTTTCACTGGTGCTTCAAAATTTTTGTGGTAATCAGTCTGCCTTGTCTAACCGACAAAAGGGATTGGCTAGTCCAGGAGCAAACGGCTCTTGGTAAAGACAACTCAAATCCGTTTACGGCTTGCAATTTGCCCAAAATTGTACGGTTCCTCAGCTCCCCAAAAACAAATGAGTTGGCTAGCCCGCAAGATTATGGCTTGTGGTAAAGGCCGTGGAAAATCCATAATTGGTAATCAGCTCACCAAGATGTTGACTATTCCATCAAGAGTTGGCTAGTCCAGGAGCAAACGGCTCCTGGTAAAGACAAATCAAATCCGTTGACAGCTGGTGGTTTGCTCAAAATCACACGGTTATCAGGTGTGCCACAGTTCTTACACCTGGCTACTCCAGAAGTGATGGCTTTTGGTAAAGAGTTTCAAATCCATCAAGTTTTTCTCAAAATATTGCTAGGGACTAGCAATAGTTTAGTGTGGGGGATTGATGAGTGTGTAAATACTCATCATTTTTATCGTATCTGAACTGCCAAAACATCCAAAAACACCTAAATACGCATCAAAATACACAATTTATCCCAAAAGTGTGTTTTATATGTTTTAGATGCAAAATGTTTTAAAAAAATGAAAAATGAACAAAGTTTGCACAATTGGCAGTTTCAGTCCCTCAAGTTTCAAAAATTGACAATTCTAGTCCCTGAAGATTTTAAATGAAAGAAAAGTCAACCCAAAGTTTTTAAAAGTCAAAAATTATCAAATTTAGACTTTGGGAGAAAAGTTTGAGAAAATTACAGGTTTGGTCCCTGAAGTTTCACAATTGGCAGAAACAGTCCCTGAACTTCAGAAATTGACAGAATTGGTCCCTGGTGGGATATTTTTGGATAAAAATCATTTTGGGTCTTTGGGAATTCACATGTGTCACTTTTAATCCCTGGATGAAAATTTTGAGAAAATTACAAGTTTAGTACCCAGAGTTTGGAAATTTGCAAAATTAGTCCCCGGGTATTTTATTTTGGAAAATATTAATTTTCATCCTTGTAATATTCCAATGTTGTCAAAATGGGTCCTTGTGAATACTTTGTGAGAATTACAAATACAGCCCACAACTTTCTAAAAATTACAAAAGAGGTCCTTGTGAAAAATTAACAAAACCAAACGGATCCCTTTTTAAATCCAAACAACAAACCAATCACCACCCTTCTTGATCCAATCCACCAGCCCACCTAGCCTGCCCCAACCTCAGCCCACTCAAATTTCAGCCCATCACCACAAACCTTACCCCGTTTAAATATATACTCCCTTCCTTTGACCCACGTTGACCAACATCCACCCTCACCACTTGATACCTGCTTAACCACTGCAACACACAAACTCTTTCCACCTCCTCCAGCTCACTTACCCACTCCATATTTGTAACACCCCAACCCGACAAGGGTAAAGATATCACAACAATGGTTTCACATCAGATCATAATAAAGCATACAATTACAGTAATACTAAAGTTTCAAATAAGATTTAGGATCTACCAGGTTATCAAGTCCAGATTTGCTATCAAGTCTTCTAATCCAAGGGTACACTCTTTCCATAACCCAGCTTCCTACTAAAACCTGCCGCAGGAAAAGGAAATGCGGCTGAGCTTAAAAAGCCCAGTGAACAGATACATATACAAAGCAATGATAATAAAACAGAACTGAAATATAGTGCATTGGAGAAATAGAATAAGGAATAGATAAAAGAGAAATAGAATAGAAAGAAGAAAGGATAGTCATCTACCACGAGCCCAGAAACATATCATATCATATAAGCCGTCAATACCATAATTCTTCATAATCATATAGAGGGGAGTCCTCTCAGATAATCAGATAATATGAGGGGTGTCCTCATTCTTCAAATGGGTGGAGTAGCGAACTCCCAGAAATTGTGAAAGGCATGTATAGCACACAGTACCAGTCACCAGACATATATCATAATCATAATCATAGTTAAATCCACTAAACAGAACAGATCTAGGATGCATCCATACGCCCCCGCAGAAATCATAGTGGCCATAACAAATCTTATCATAAAGCGCGCATATCATATATCAGAAAGGGGACGGTGTAGCCAAATCACTAGGGCCACACACTAGTCATGCCAGTGGTGCATCACAGACACGCCTATGGTACCTCCATAGGTAGGGAAACAGAAATGGCTCGGGTATCAAACTAAGAGTCAGGTCTCATATCATACAAAAAGTCATATAGCAAAGGTTTATCTCAAGGTCATCTCAAAGTCATAATATCAGAAGTCATATCAATGGTTCAGAATATCCAAGGTTCATTCCCAAAGGTTCATTTCAAAAGATTCGTTATTAAGTTTCGTAAGTTCAAAATAAAATGTGAAAGAGTTAAGAGAAAAATAGATTTAAAACTTTAATAGTCATTTACCCATTTCATCTCAAAGATCTCCCTTTTTAAACATTCTTAAAAAAAAAACCAATTAATCCTTCATTTAAAATGGTTTCGTTTCAAAATCATAGAGTGTCATTTCAAAACAGTTTCCTTCCATAACATCAAGTTATATTTTCAAAAGGTTTTCATATCAAATTATCATAACAGATGAACCAGAGATATCGGATATTCAAGGGTCAGAAATTATAGCAACGAAATCAGATCAGAAGCTAACAAATCAAAGTTTAACAGAAATCAGAGGAAGTTCACAACAGAAGGAAACATAGCAATGGCTTTGGGAATCTTAACTGAATCATAGCTCAAAGTCATAAGAAAAATATAGGAGCCTTTACTGAAAAGGCAGAGTATCCGTACCTTATTACGAAAGCACAAATAGAAACAAGCACAAAATAAGGAATAGCTCAAGATCTTTTCTTCTTCACACCTAGAGGAGAAGAGGGGGAAATCATAATTCATTCTCAAATTCATGCCTTTCCATTTAAAGTAACTTTCCCTTTTTAGCAGGTTTCTATAAATAGTAGTTTCCACTTTTAGAAAGTTTCCATATTTAGAAAGTTAAATCATTATTATTGGTAATAAGATATCTTTTAACATAATTACACCTTTGGTCCTTGGGGTTTCATAACTTTGCATTTTATATCCTTTACTTTCCAAAATTACACTTTAAACCTTTTAGTATTCAAAGTTATACATTTAAACCCTTAACTTATCCATTTTACACCATGATCACTTATTTTATCATATAATACGAATGGATACTCAAGTATTCATAATTTACACATTAAGTCCCTCAAGTAATCAAAGTTACATATTTAACCTTTTAATTTACAATTCCCACTTTTAATTATCTATAATTACATATTAAGCCATTAAATTACCAAATTAGCACAAAACCCCCTGAATATATTTTATTACTCAAATCAGTCCCAAGTTTCCAGAAATTACACTTTTAGTCCCTCTACTTTAATTATTTAATTTTCGAACCATAATTAATTAATAAATACATTTTAATCCTTTAAATTACAAAAATTACACATGATACCCTCAAGTTACATTTTAGTCGAATATTACCCAGCCCATAATAAGTTTTAAAAATAACCCTTAAGTTTCAAAAGTTACAAAACTCACCCAAAACTTTTATTACAAATCGTATAACATAAAATACCAAGATTAAAAACCCTAACCAACTCTAATCCATTTTTAATCATCACCTCATCATTAAATGTCATTTAATATCACAAAACAAACCCTAGATCAAAACCCTAAGTCACACGATTTTATTTTCTTTTTCTTTTATACGTTTTAATTAAAAATCAATAAATCAAAATAATTCAAAAACTCATGATTCAAGCCATGTTAATTCTTCCCAATATTTTTACAGGTTATATTACATTATAATAGGTGTAAATAAATTTTACTTAGAATTGCTATGAACCGTATGATGTGTTTCACAATTTACACCCGTTTTCAATATGTAATTCACGAATAAGATATAGAATATGCATGGATCATTTAGAACATTTTATTTGGTGTTCATGGAGTGTAAGGGATCTGAGAAAAATACCAAACCAAGAATTGAACGTGTGGAATAGGCTGTGCGAATTGTTGTGTACGCGTATGATCCAAATCGAACCAAAAATGACCACGACTCCAAAAGCTTCTCCATGACCTTTCCAATATTTTTCCCAGAGTATACATGATATGAGGATTATAAGAAAAATCATAAACGAATTTTAGGGAGGTCGAACAAATCAGAATCGATCTTACCTTGTTTTTAGGGCTCGACAAAAGAAACCAAGACCACGATCGTACCAAGCTTCAACAATTCGAATGGGTATTTTTCTAGGACTTCTTGGATGTTGTTTGATCACAGAAAAATGCCTAGGAATGATGGGGTTGTCGAATGGAGGCTATGAGAATTTCTTGTGTGTTTTATTTTGGATCGGCAAATTAGGGTTTGGGGGAAAAATGTGTGGATTGAATTTTAAATGATGAATGCCAATCCTAGGGGAGGGCTTGGGCCAAAAGTTTCGGCCATTGAGGTTGAGGAATATATTTGGTGATTATCTTCCATAATTATAAAGATTTACATCATTTTATTTTAATTTATATCACTTTAAAATCAATTATATCTCATTCGGCCAAACTAGGGGTATTTTTGTAATTTTACCACTTGTGTAAATGTTAAATGTAATTGTTAAAATTATTTGGATACATAACTTGTGCATTGTTGGAAGTTTGGAATTTATTTGGATATTTAATAAGCTTTTAATTAAATTTTAAATATGTAAGGGCATTTTGGTCTTTTCACATTCTTTCAGATTTTAGGTGTTACAACTTCTTCCCCTCTAAAAAGAAATTTTCGTCCTCGAAAATTGAAGTCGCAAAGTTAGACGGAGTCGTAGCAAACCGCAAAAGTCGTCACAACGTTCTCACGCCCGGAGAGGTTCTTCCAAAAGAGCTTCAGACCAGATAGTTTCTCATGACTCGTAAATATTGTCAAAATAGTTTCAGATTTCTCAGAAAGGCATATCATACTGAATTTGAATAAAAAGGGTAATGTACCAAACATAACGGATGATAATTGAATTCTCCCGGAAGAGGTATAAAAATACATAGGATTTTCATCGAATTGATTAGGCGAATCAGATGAGAGTACATTGAATTGTAGCAAACATGGGGTGATATAATGTTTAACTCCTCAGCTTCTCAGATAGTCTCGGCTTTCGGATAACCTTCCAAAGGTATTCTCATAAACAAACAGATCTCGTTTCCTCAAAGTCCACAATCATATATTTTACTCATAGCAGATCATAATGAACCACTTCACGAATGCGAATCGTATACGGACAGAAAGCGTATCGTTAGATATCGTCAACGGCAGAAATTTCATAATGGAACCTAAGATTCTTATCAGAAATTTGCAAGATCAGCAAAACACGTGTCGAGAGTCCAAACGTATCGAATCGTATGACAAGGACAGCATATCAAACGTATAGGTAGAGTGAACCTAAAGTCTCACTATATCGCGGATAGTCGCCAACGGAAAGAAATCCAAGGCTTCTCTAAAGCACTCTTCAAGGTATCCTATGCCCACAACAAGTGCACTTTATATGACGTTAGTATTATCACGTTGATCAGGCGTCATAATACTAGCCTCACATAACATGCCCTTATGGTGGTCATCCTCTATCTCAAGTCGTGAGTTAAAACCACTTATCTTAATCCACCTAGTACTTCTACAGCCTCAAAGGTCACCAGAATCAAACATAACTAAGAGAACGTAATTACTCGAAGAGTAACAGAGATCCGAGAATGTCATTCAAAATTAAGATACGTCATCAATAGCGTCAATCCTTTACAGCATCATCTCGTTTAAACACACTGTCCGCTTCAGAATCCGTCCACTCAAATACGAATTTCAAAATTTCTTACAAGTTGGGGTAGTCTGTTTACTCTTGTCCATCTTACCTCATGATTAAAAGAATTTAAAACTCGAGTCGGGTTCCTCCGGTCTTCAGCAGCTCCTCTTGGTAGTGTGGCATCGTAGCGGCAGTCTCTGACGCGCCTACTGTGCATCCCTCCATCTGCAGGTCCGCTTCTGCTCTCAATTCATCTTAGTACAACTAAAATGAATAGAGAAACAAGACTGCGTATCTTCGACAGGTCTTCTAACATAGCTCCAGGTTTTAAGGTACATGATGTTGTTGTTGACTCCAGGTTGTGTGTTGAATGGTTCGTCTTCTTTGGTCTGGTTGTCTTGATGCCCAAGCTGAAATCTTCACGTGTTGCATGATGTATGATTGAGCACTATACCAGTTTCTCTCTTCTTCTTGTATGCTTCTTCCATGATAATGCTTGTCACAACCATCTCCTCCTACTCTTCCACCTGGTTTCTACCTCCGATAACGGTCTTCGATCTTGGTCCCTATTGTGAAAGCTCTGTCTCCGCATTATACAGGGTAGTGTTGTCTACTATGAATTCTGAACGTCAATCAAATTTCTCTTCCAGAACAAAAAGGTCATCTCACCAATAATCTCTATGTTCTTCTTTCGTTTCCGATCTTACTACTAAGTCATACAATGACCATTATCCTAGTAGTCGTGCAAAACTCTAATTTTCAACCTCCTAAGCAGTCAGAGGTTTAGCTAGTACCATTTGCGTAACTAATCATTATTACAGGTGTCTATAAATTTGGATGGTGATTCTAAAATTCACTCCCAAAAGGGAAACTTCACGCTTAAATTTGAGCAAACATGTGATCGTTCCTGAGTTGGAGGAAATTAAACATACTGGTGGGTTAATCAGAAATCTTCTTCCGAAAACTTAAAATTTTCAATCTATCTCAAAGTGAGGTTCATTCTTTGATGCACGAAAAGATTCTAAAAGACTTCAATACTTGAAAATCTAAGGAGATATTTGTAATTGGTGTCAGAAATCAGGATAATCATGAGAAAAATCAAAATTCGGGCTTCCATAGCCAAAATGTTTGACAGACTAAAAAGGAAGAAGAATCAAGATAGGCACATATCAAAATAATTCCCAAAAATTCTCTCAAGTCTTATTATTTCACATTCGGAAAAAGCCCTTGGTTTAACACAATCCATACATCATCATCATTCAAAAGAAACCTAAACAAATAATACAAACACGCATGGCTTGAGCTCCATTTCCCTGTCTAGATAGAGTTACTTGCGGTGGATTCCAAATCTGAGTCTGCTTCCTCTTCTTCGCTGAGCCAACCGTTTCTGTTCCCCTCTGGTTGTAGCTGTGGTCGTCTTGCAAAATCATTGTCATGATTCCTTTCTACAGCCCGCACTCTTCCTCCTACTTCCACAAACTGGGGACACTTTCCCTGGTACCTTGTCACGATGCCATTCCTGTCAGTGACCTCTGTTTCATACACATGTACCTCTTTTCCAAACATCTTTACCACAGTTAAATTTTCTTCAATTAGGCATGGCCACATGCCTGCTGGGACCCATATTCTCCAGCTTGTCCTCTTCCAGTTACCAATTCGTCTTTGGCCAGTCGGCAAAACCATCGTCCGACGGTAGTTGCTGTTTGTTGGAGGTGCCATGCTGAAGATGACACAAACGATAATAAGTACTAGAATCTAATAAACGTCTCAATTACTCATAATCTTCAGAAAAATTTAAACACGTATAATGCCAGCGCCTGACGATCTTGGAAAAATGATTGAAGGGGTATAGATAATTTATTAGAAGGAAGGAACAAGTAACAGATTGTATCAGATATATCGTCTTCATGGGAAATATGGGAATGTCCGAAAAGGTCAAAATAATTAGCAGAAGATTCAGAGGTTAGAGTCGGAGTCTGGAGACAAGGATCAATTTGTGTCAGGAAGTCACCGTGCAAGTCTCAATGCTCTCAAGGTTTCAAACCTTAGGTGGTGCAAAACATACGTTTTGAATATCTAAGAGTAATTCCAACAGGCTTAAATCAAAAGAAAAACATGGATCAGAGTGATACGGAAACGAATATACGTAAGCAGATGTATTATAGTCTACCCATTCCTCACTGGTTAGAAATTTAGTTCCTATAGGGAAAATCCTAAGGCAATTCCTCAAAGGTTGTCCTACGAGCGCCTACAGTGGAAACTTAGTGGTCCTAACTTACACAGGTCAAGGGTAAATGTATTATGAATCGCAGCCTGGCTCTGATACCATAATTGTAACACCCCAACCCGACAAGGGTAAAGATATCACAACAATGGTTTCACATCAGATCATAATAAAGCATACAATTACAGTAATACTAAAGTTTCAAATAAGATTTAGGATCTACCAGGTTATCAAGTCCAGATTTGCTATCAAGTCTTCTAATCCAAGGGTACACTCTTTCCATAACCCAGCTTCCTACTAAAACCTGCCGCAGGAAAAGGAAATGCGGCTGAGCTTAAAAAGCCCAGTGAACAGATACATATACAAAGCAATGATAATAAAACAGAACTGAAATATAGTGTATTGGAGAAATAGAATAAGGAATAGATAAAAGAGAAATAGAATAGAAAGAAGAAAGGATAGTCATCTACCACGAGCCTAGAAACATATCATATCATATAAGCCGTCAATACCATAATTCTTCATAATCATATAGAGGGGAGTCCTCTCAGATAATCAGATAATATGAGGGGTGTCCTCATTCTTCAAATGGGTGGAGTAGCGAACTCCCAGAAATTGTGAAAGGCATGTATAGCACACAGTACCAGTCACCAGACATATATCATAATCATAATCATAGTTAAATCCACTAAACAGAACAGATCTAGGAGGCATCCATACGCCCCCGCAGAAATCATAGTGGCCATAACAAATCTTATCATAAAGCGCGCATATCATATATCAGAAAGGGGACGGTGTAGCCAAATCACTAGGGCCACACACTAGTCATGCCAGTGGTGCATCACAGACACGCCTATGGTACCTCCATAGGTAGGGAAACAGAAATGGCTCGGGTATCAAACTAAGAGTCAGGTCTCATATCATACAAAAAGTCATATAGCAAAGGTTTATCTCAAGGTCATCTCAAAGTCATAATATCAGAAGTCATATCAATGGTTCAGAATATCCAAGGTTCATTCCCAAAGGTTCATTTCAAAAGATTCGTTATTAAGTTTCGTAAGTTCAAAATAAAATGTGAAAGAGTTAAGAGAAAAATAGATTTAAAACTTTAATAGTCATTTACCCATTTCATCTCAAAGATCTCCCTTTTTAAACATTCTTCAAAAAAAACCAATTAATCCTTCATTTAAAATGGTTTCGTTTCAAAATCATAGAGTGTCATTTCAAAACAGTTTCCTTCCATAACATCAAGTTATATTTTCAAAAGGTTTTCATATCAAATTATCATAACAGATGAACCAGAGATATCGGATATTCAAGGGTCAGAAATTATAGCAACGAAATCAGATCAGAAGCTAACAAATCAAAGTTTAACAGAAATCAGAGGAAGTTCACAACAGAAGGAAACATAGCAATGGCTTTGGGAATCTTAACTGAATCATAGCTCAAAGTCATAAGAAAAATATAGGAGCCTTTACTGAAAAGGCAGAGTATCCGTACCTTATTACGAAAGCACAAATAGAAACAAGCACAGAATAAGGAATAGCTCAAGATCTTTTCTTCTTCACACCTAGAGGAGAAGAGGGGGAAATCATAATTCATTCTCAAATTCATGCCTTTCCATTTAAAGTAACTTTCCCTTTTTAGCAGGTTTTTATAAATAGTAGTTTCCACTTTTAGAAAGTTTCCATATTTAGAAAGTTAAATCATTATTATTGGTAATAAGATATCTTTTAACATAATTACACCTTTGGTCCTTGGGATTTCATAACTTTGCATTTTATATCCTTTACTTTCCAAAATTACACTTTAAACCTTTTAGTATTCAAAGTTATACATTTAAACCCTTAACTTATCCATTTTACACCATGATCACTTATTTTATCATATAATACGAATGGATACTCAAGTATTCATAATTTACACATTAAGTCCCTCAAGTTATCAAAGTTACATATTTAACCTTTTAATTTACAATTCCACTTTTAATTATCTATAATTACATATTAAGCCATTAAATTACCAAATTAGCACAAAACCCCCTGAATATATTTTATTACTCAAATCAGTCCCAAGTTTCCAGAAATTACACTTTTAGTCCCTCTACTTTAATTATTTAATTTTCAAACCATAATTAATTAATAAATACATTTTAATCCTTTAAATTACAAAAATTACACATGATACCCTCAAGTTACATTTTAGTCGAATATTACCCAGCCCATAATAAGTTTTAAAAATAACCCTTAAGTTTCAAAAGTTACAAAACTCACCCAAAACTTTTATTACAAATCGTATAACATAAAATACCAAGATTAAAAACCCTAACCAACTCTAATCCATTTTTAATCATCACCTCATCATTAAATGTCATTTAATATCACAAAACAAACCCTAGATCAAAACCCTAAGTCACACGATTTTATTTTCTTTTTCTTTTATACGTTTTAATTAAAAATCAATAAATCAAAATAATTCAAAAACTCATGATTCAAGCCATGTTAATTCTTCCCAATATTTTTACAGGTTATATTACATTATAATAGGTGTAAATAAATTTTACTTAGAATTGTTATGAACCGTATGATGTGTTTCACAATTTACACCCGTTTTCAATATGTAATTCACGAATAAGATATAGAATATGCATGGATCATTTAAAACATTTTATTTGGTGTTCATGGAGTGTAAGGGATCTGAGAAAAATACCAAACCAAGAATTGAACGTGTGGAATAGGCTGTGCGAATTGTTGTGTACGCGTATGATCCAAATCGAACCAAAAATGACCACGACTCCAAAAGCTTCTCCACGACCTTTCCAATATTTTTAGCAGAGTATACATGATATGAGGATTATAAGAAAAATCATAAACGAATTTTAGGGAGGTCGAACAAATCAGAATCGATCTTACCTTGTTTTTAGGGCTCGACAAAAGAAACCAAGACCACGATCGTACCAAGCTTCAACAATTCGAATGGGTATTTTTCTAGGACTTCTTGGATGTTGTTTGATCACAGAAAAATGCCTAGGAATGATGGGGTTGTCGAATGGAGGCTATGAGAATTTCTTGTGTGTTTTATTTTGGATCGGCAAATTAGGGTTTGGGAGAAAAATGTATGGATTGACTTTTAAATGATGAATGCCGATCCTAGGGGAGGGCTTGGGCCAAAAGTTTTGGCCATTTAGGTTGAGGAATATATTTGGTGATTATCTTCCATAATTATAAAGATTTACATCATTTTATTTTAATTTATATCACTTTAAAATCAATTATATCTCATTCGGCCAAACTAGGGGTATTTTTGTAATTTTACCACTTGTGTAAATGTTAAATGTAATTGTTAAAATTATTTGGATACATAACTTGTGCATTGTTGGAAGTTTGGAATTTATTTGGATATTTAATAAGCTTTTAATTAAATTTTAAATATGTAAGGGCATTTTGGTCTTTTCACATTCTTTCAGATTTTAGGTGTTACAATATTCCCCCTCTAAACAGAACCAAACAAAAACCAATTAAGACTTTTGAATCTCTCACAAGCAATCCCATAACCTGCCAAAAATAGATTTCCCGCCAAAATGGTTTAAAGGTTGAGATCAAACTTCACTCATCCAATGGCTAAGAAACCAAGTGGGAAAGTGAGAGGAAGCTGCTAGGACCTTTATAAGTCAAGGAAAAAGGCAGAAGAATTTTTTAGTTAGCTAGTAGTGTAGCTTAGTGTAATTTTTAGTGTAAGTTAATTTCCATTGTAATTTTCATCTTTCAAGTTGTAAGGTTAATGTTTTCAGGATATTTGTAACTTACTTGAATAATCAATTTCAAGTTCTCTTCAGAAATTTAGAATTGGCATTTTTGAGTGAAATTGATAAATTCACTTGAAACTTGTTAATTGTTGTTGAAATCATTTCATTAAGTTCCCATAAGTTCATGTGTTAGTTTTTAAAAAATCTTCCAAAGCTATTTAACTAGTTTAGCTCATAATTACAAAAATACTCAAAAATACAAGAAAAATAAAGAAAAATAAAAAATTCAGTCTTGAAGATTAATGATGCAAGGAGCATGGTTGATTATTGGATGGCTATGGTTTTAGGACCTCAGGGAGGTGTTAGGATGGTTGTTGTGCCTTGGCTCATTGTTTTCAAGTAATGATCACTTGTAAGTTCATGAATCCATATTTTGCAATTTACTATATAAGCTCCTACTTCTGTGTTTTTTCTATGTTTTAATGCTTAGTTAATGTTTTAAAGTTGGTTGTTGTTAATTATACTCATGCTTGTTCTTTAAATTTAATATTTGCTTGATATATAATTTTCACAGTATTTTTTTTGGGTAAAAGGTCAACGACCCGGTAAATATATTACTCCAAAAAACATTTAAGTACAACGGATATGAGTGATTCTCATATCTCAGCCCGTTACATAGGCGAAAGGCTTACATAACAAGATACTTCCAATTTTCTAGACAAGAAAACAAACCATTTAAAGACATGGACAAAAATTTAACCTACTTCCTACGACCTTGGAGATTAAAGCCATAAATGGCGTTAAGAGCATCCAATTCCCCTGGAAGATCAGAAATTTGCTTCGAGTAATCATCATAGTCGTCCAACTCATCTTCACGCTCAAAACCTCCACCAAAAAGATTTGCTGATTCATCGAACGTGTTAAGAACCTCCTCCTCATCACTATCAGTAACCACAATATCACCCACCTTAGAGAATGGGTTAGCCCTCTTATTGGCAGATGCAGACGGAATAGGAACACCTTTATCATCCAAGAGGGTAGCTTTCCCATCGATAAGTAGCTTTTCAAGCTTACTAATTTTCTCAACTATAGGAGTAGCACCACCTTCCTTAGTTTCCATTAAATCACTCACAAGAGGTTCTTGTGATGTAGTACCAGTCTTAGCCAACGCATCCTCATTAACTTCCATTGTACAGCTAGCATCCACATCCATGTTGGTGTCATCAGTAGGAATACCAAACGTATCCGTATCATCCATATTAAGAGCATCAAACTGGTTAGATGTAGAGATCGTTGTACCACTAGAACTAGCCACATCAGGAGTCTTCTTCTTATTGCCACCAACATTCTTGGGTTCAGGAGGTATCTGTTTGGGTTGATACTGAAACTTCTTACCCACAACAGGTTTAGTAAACCCTCCTTTACCCGGAATTGTAGAACCACCTTGTTTTCCTTTCTTCCTGTTATTGACAGTCTTGAAACTATCATCAACAGGCTTAGTAGGCTGAACAGGAGGTATAACAACCTTAGGGCAGTCAGTCAGAGTATGACCAAATATCTTACACATGTCACAACGAGGTGGTTTCCACTCGTATTCAACCCTTATCTTCTCAATAGTCGAACCCGAACCGTCAAGTAACGGTATCTCAACAGTGAGGCAGTCCCGCAGCACCTCATCTGACTTCACTTCTATCATGCATCTAGCAAAACTACTACGGCCCCACGATTCCTTGCACATATTGCTTGTAAAAGCATCTAACCTTTTGGGCGTACCAATCAGTGTGGCTAGAAGACTGAGGCCATCATCCGAAAACATTGCTAGGGGGACATCATGGAATTTAACCCAGACAGGGATGTTAGTCAAATCCTCTTTAAGAAGGTTAGTGTTCAAATTCCATGGTTTAAGAATAATAGGAACATTTCTGATCAACCAAGGACCGTTTTCAAGCACATCATCAACACCTTTCTTCGAATTGAACTTAAAGAAGAAGAACCCCTTTGCATTCATCATTACCTTTTGCACACCAAACTTAGCCCATGCGTTGCGGACATAGTAATCAACAACTGGAAAAGCAAGGCGTTGGCCAAGAAAGTAACCGTATAGAGTATTCTTAAACCGTGTGTTCACCTCTTCCACTACTTTCATTGGAACTGAAAGATCGACATCCGCCTTCTTCTTGCTACATTCCAACCTACGAAAATTTGAAACATGTTTCAGAGGTTCATTAGAAGTAGCACCCGCGTAAGAAACCAACTTCACTCCCGTACCACTAGTAGTATCAACCTGGTGAGCATTAGGACCAGAATTTACATTCTTATTCATATTCACATTTAACCCAGCCGAAGGAGAAGTACTTGTAACATTAGCTCCAATCTCACTTTGAATTTTCTTCATGGCATCATCAAAATTCTGATGCGCATTAGCAATCAATTGCTCCACATTAGACGGTTGTGAATTACCAGCACTAACATTCTCATGCGTATCAAGTGAAACCGGCTTCACTTGTTCATCCGTACATGTATCAAGAGAAATCGGCTTCTCTTGACTAGAACCAGAGTTACCATCATCATTACCATCACTACCAACAGCAGCATTATCATCACCATTCAAACGAGCAGCAAGTTCACCACCATCACCACTACTTGCACCAGCCTTAGCCTTCACACTCTTAGGACTTAAAAAACCCTTGTTCATCTCTCACAACCACTAAAACAACTCAAATAGATAGCAACCAATCCAAACAAGCATATGCAATACCAAATAAAAAGAGAACCCTAATCGCAAAGATTAGGGTTTATAGCACTAACGATCAGATCACACCTAACCCATACCAAATATTGTCGATCACAGGATATAATAAGATAGAAGAATAATCGATCAACACAATAAATCAATAACCGACTATGAATCAAAACAGATCCGAGGTCGATTATAAGTAGACAAGCGAAACCCTAACAAATCGACCACACCAAATTCACAAAAAGATGAATTACTTACAACAAATCTGTTCCAGAACTAATTAACACGAATGGAAATCAGTAACTAGATCAAATTGAAGCAAGAATCATGAGATTAAAGGGTAGAATTAGTGTAAGCCGGTTGAGAAAAAGTTAGGGTAATGATCGCCACAAGAGAGGATCGTTTAGGGTTTTTTTTCACAGTAGATGTAGCATTTCAGTGATGTATGTTGTTTTGTTGTTATCAGTGTAATATTTATGCTTAAAATAGTTGATGTTAGTATATTTCAAACTTTGGAATCAGGTTCATGGTCTAAATAAGCTTGTAGCTTGGAAAATCTTTGAATTCTGTCACTAAGGGGGTGTTTGGATTTGCTTACTTAACCTTGTTCCTGGGTATTTCAGTGTTGTAAAGTTATTGAGATTTCATCTTTAGGTTCAATATAGCTAGGTTATGACATAAAATCTGAGCTCATAAGGCAAAAGTCAAAATTTTCATGTCTAATCTCTTGACAGTTGACTGTCATAGTTTCTAGGCCCCAAGATCACTCACATGAGCTCATTACTTGTTCTAATTACCTAAGTTCATCATTTTCTGGCATAACATATCATTTTCACTCAGTAATTTAGGATCAAATTTCACCAAAGTCAACCATTCTCAAAATAATCAAAAAGTCAAATCTCAACTTTGTCAATTTTACCAAATCTTGGAGGAATTTTTTAGATTTGTGTGCTTAGATTTAGGATGTGATCTTTTCACACATGGTAGTCCCTCACCTCAGCTACAAAGTTCCACCATCCCTTCATTTTTAGTATTTTTCCTCTGGGCCCCACTTGGCCTGAAACTCAGCTGCAGGGCTGAGATATCCCCTGTGACAGCAGACTTCACCCCAAACACCACCCTTTGGTGGTTGTTTCCAGCCACCACAATGATCCATAGCCCCTCCAATATAGTTCACTCAACCCCCCTCCTGGTAGGGTGCATGTTTTGACCATTGGGTTGACTTGGGAACCACTGGGACCCACCTAGATCAAGGCCTCATGGCTGTCCCATTTTCAGTTTAGTTCAAATAAGCCAAGTGTTTATTTGGTGGCTTATTGCTTAATTTGTGGGGCTTTTTGGCTTATTTCTGCTTAAACATGTTACTTTAACTTAGTTAGACTAGATTTTACCATTGTGGGCCCCACCCTTGGTCATTTAAGCCTATTTTCCATTTTGGTCAACAAAAGTCAACTGTTGACCAAATAAGCACCTCAAGTGCTTATTTTTGATTTTCATAAAAGTTGTTTTTGTAAAAGTTTGTTGTTTTTAGTTGTAAAATAAGTTTCTAAAATAAAAATCAAGAAAAATCAATTTAAAATTAAGTGATAGTTTCTATTTAATGTAATTTAATTTTAATTTTCATTTTTAAATTTTAATTAAGTACTTAGCTATTTTATATTTTTATTAAATTCCTCATATATTAAAGTAGTTATAATAATTTTTTCAGATTTTTATCTTTTCATTTAGTATTTATTAGAATTAATCTTAGTTTAATTAATAATTAGTTTTAAATAGCATAATTAGTTTTTATTAAGTAAAATCTAGTTTTTATATTTTTATAGCTTTTATATGTTATAAAATAATTTTAGAAATTTTATTAGAATTTTTACTGTTCATTTAGTATTTTTCTTAATTTAAAATAGTTTAATTAGGTAATTAGTTATTTTATAATTTTAGGAATTTTATTTTCACTTTTTTAGTATTTAATTAGCATTAAATTATATTTAAGTGTTTTTAATATTAATAATAAGTATTAATTAGTATTTAGTTAATATTAAATAATTAATTAGTGTTAAAATTTATTTTCTTTTCTTAAAAATTTTCTTTTACCTTTAAGTTTGTAAAAAAGTCATTTTCACCCCCTGGGTGTTTTCAGATTTCCGTTTTTACGTTTTATTTCGTACGTTTACGTTTTATTTAAACGTAACGTACGCGTTTTTAAGTTTTGAACGTTTCTGGTTTTTGTAACTTTCCCGTCTTATTCATATAGCTTATTTAAGCTATTTCTTCGTATATTACTTAGTTTAATCTCAATCAAACCCTTATCCATCCAGATTCACCCGATCACGAAACCGTTTGTTAACCATTCACACCTCGTCGGGACATAACGACCCGGGGAAGCCACTGTACTATCACCGGAGTATTGATTCTAAGCTGTTTTTGACTAATTGACCTTGGTCAATTATATCTGACGGTTTAGACCCAATCATGGACGCATGGCGGACCACCACTGACCAGCGCTTTGATTGGATGTATGATCACACCATCCGCCAGATGCAGCACCTCTCCACCCTTGATCAGCTTGAGCCTCACCTGCAGATTGACCCATTCCCCGGTCGTGAGACAGACTACCGTCCCTACGGGTACACAGGACACCTCCCTCCTGGCTATGACTACCGTTTTGGTCCTCCTCCCCAGTGATCTTTCTTGATGTCTGTTATTTCTGAACAATTTATTGATGGTTGTGTAATTTGAAACAATTGGTACTGTAATAGTTTAGGATGCGGCCACTGTTGGCCTTGAACAATTTTAATTTTTTATGTTTACGTTTATTTGAAATAATTGAATGTGCTTATGGTGACATTCTTCGCTTTGTGTGATTTTATTTTGTTTGTTTGTTATTTGTTTCCGTATGCATACTTTATTTTTATTGTTGGTAGATCATGTTTCTAAACTAAAAAGTGGAAATACTTTACTTTGTTGTTTTGGCCTAGTCTTAACTCCACCTAAAGGTATTTTTGCAAAAGATAAGTGTAAGGGGAAACCCCAAATATGTTTTTAAAGAAACAAACCGATCATGATACTCCACAATATTAAGTGAACATGTATATTCGTATTTGTTAGAGTCAAATGCTTGTATCGAGTCATAATGAAGTTTTGCAGGATTTTCCAGGAAGTAGGACCAAGTTTTTCCAGAAATTTTCCGGAAATTTAACACAAGAATTTCTGCAGGCCACTTCTGACGGCGTCACGAGTTTACTCTTGACGGCATCACGAGTAAAAATCTGGAAATTTTACCAGTTTTGTTTTTCTAACGGATTCTTAAAGTTTTTGTTGAATTATTAAGTTTTATAATCTCCAGGAAATCTGCAAACTTCATTCCACAAGCATTATATCTTTTTTTGTTTTCTAGGATTTGGTAACTTATGTAGATTGCCGCCGATTTTATGCGAGGTTGCTTTGTCTGTTTTCTCAGGATTTACAGGTTATGTATGACAAGAAGATGATTTATATTCTGGAAGGGAAGCTTTGATTGTTCATTTTCTTGGAGGAAGATTTAACCTGGCCACCTTATTATCCATACCGAGCGAATCAGGGAAGTATTTGATTTCATTCTTTTTACTTATTTCACTTTTACATTCTTTACTTGAACATTGGGGACAATGTTCATCCTAAGTGTAAGGGGAGGGTAAAATGATGATACCTTACAGATACACTTTCGCTTGAGTTTGTTTGTTTAATAGTAGATGTGTAATAAAACTATGAGAAATACTTGTTAGTGCAATTTTAGCGCCAAATTTAAATTTTTTTACAACATTTAGGAGTGAAACTTTAGCCATACCAAGCGTCTCATGGATAGGAGATCGTATGACTAGCACATAACCGTATCATTCAGAAAAATTTTATACCCAAATATGTGAGGTTCGCCTTTAGATTTGATAGGAAAAGCATTTACTATTAGTGCTTATGAGTGTACCGGTAGCATTTAGATTCTAGAACTTGCGTTAGTGATGCATCCCGAGACCGCTAGTGAGACTACATTCGTGTGGTAGGATTTACTACATGATAAGAGGCATTAGGATCACCCTTGTGTTACACCCGTATCATAATTACTTGACCATTTAAGTCATATTACTTGGCTAGTTAAGTCAACTAATTTTTCCCACACCTTAGCGTTGTACTCATTTTTAGTACACGAAACCCCTAGTACACCCCTCCGAGCCTATCTTTTTGTTTCTAACTTTAAGCATTTTACTTAAAGGAAGAATTTGTTACACCCCACTTAAATGTACACCCAAATCGCCTTAGCCGTCCGTGTATGCACTCATCTTTAGTGCATTATTGTTATTTATTAAACCCTAAGTTAACTATCTTGTTGATATAAATAATGTTTGTGAATGTTATTAATATTTCTCAATAAACCTATGTTTTGATAATCACAAAACTTAAATCAAATTAAGTCAAGAATAAGACATAAACAAGTATTTGGTGACAAATATTTACCTCTACATCTTATATCACTTAAGGTATGCATAAACTTAGTAACTTATGCATTACATGATCAAAGGAAATTTTATATTAATACATAACATTAGATAAAATGATTTTAACATTTTATATATATTTGTAAATCATTTTTGGTAAAGCTTTATTAAACCACAAAAATATGATTTCAAATTTCCAACCAAAAAGGGCAAATTTTATCCAGAGAATCTTTTCAAACGTTCAGGAGGGCGGCCCCCTTAATCATTAAGGGGACCGGCCTATTATTAAGGGGACCGGCACGCTCCCGAACAATATTTTCTGGCCCTATAAATAT
This sequence comes from Artemisia argyi, assembly GCA_030686995.1. NCBI lineage: Eukaryota > Viridiplantae > Streptophyta > Magnoliopsida > Asterales > Asteraceae > Artemisia > Artemisia argyi. Next base: position 200,815,026 of record CM060676.1, read on the forward strand.
TGGATCATTCCACATATTTTTCTCACCTTTTTGCACTATAAACTTTCTGATCCAATCTTCTTCTCTAGATCTAAAATCCTTTGATCATATATTTCATAAGTCTTTGTTTCCAAGTGATCCAAAGCTTCATTCATTCAAGTGCAAGAAGAAGAACACTTCTCTACATCCATCTTATTGTAGTGGTGTTGTGTATAGCTAGTTTCATATAGTACTAGTGATAGTTATTTGTAAAGGTGTTGTGTATATTTATTGATTGTAGAATCTTGGTGTGTTGTAAACTAGTTTAGTAGTTGTGACTTAGTTGTGCATAGAAGAAGGTGTGAAGATTGACTAGGTGTGAAGACGGTGTGAAGTCTTGAAGAAGGTGTGAAGGTGTGATTAAGGTGTGAAGATCACGTGGTGTGATATTTGGTGTGAGATTGGTTCTAGCTACGATTAGAACTCGACATTTAGCTTAGTGTCGTTAACTTGTGTAAGCCAAGGTGTGTAAGGTTTCTCCACCGTAAGGAGTTTGTTGACATAGTGAAGAAAACTCTCGAGTGTGGTACTCGGGGAGTGGAGTAGGGCAAGGAAGGTGTCCTTGTAGCCGAACGACTATAAATTCACGTGTTGTGATTTAATCTTTCTAACTCTATCTTTTCTTCATTATATTTCAATACTTTTAATATTAGTTTAGACTTGCTCATATTGGTTGTTGCTTGAATTCATTTAAGATCGAATCGAAAGTTTTTATAACCAACAAAATATTTTTAGAAATAAATTTAAAAGGACATAAAACTATTCAACCCCCCCTTCTAGTTTTCCACAATTGGTATCAGGAGCCACGTCTAGCAAGATCTTTAAAATATATTGTATTTTAAAACTTGTAACGATCTATGGAATCTGAAAAATATTTAGAAGGGCAATCTATGCAAAGACCACCACTATTTAAAAGTGATGGATTTTTATATTGGAAAAATCGATTCGAAACTTATGTGAAGTCAAAAGATCTAGATCTTTGGCATGTTATTACTAATGGTGATTTTTTACCTATTCAAAATAACCCGGAAACTAAGAAATATGAAATCGTACCTTTTGAAAAACAAAATGATGATTTAGAAAGAAAACTTGCTAAAAATAATGAAGCAAAAATGGTTATTTATAATGCGCTACCACGTAAAGAGTACGAAAGGATCTTTATGTGTGAAACCGCAAAAGAAATTTGGAACTCTTTACTAATAACTCACCAAGGTAATAGTCAAGTCAAAGATAATAAGATAGATCTACTTGTTCAACAATACGAGCAATTCACGATTCCGGAAGAGGAATCAATTGACAATGCTTTTGCTAGATTTAACACTATCATCACAAGTTTAAAAGCACTTGATGAGAATTTTTCTAGTAAGAATTTTGTTAGGAAGTTTCTTAGGGCTCTTCATCCAAAATGGCGAGCTAAAGTGACGGCTATTGAAGAATCGAAGAATTTGTCAATTTTGCAACTTGACGAATTAATTGGAAATCTAAAAGTCTACGAAGTCATCATTAAAAAGGACTCCGAAATGGTCAAGGAAAAACGAGAGCAAAGCAAGTCAATCGCCTTGAAAGCTAGAAAGGAATCTAGTATCGAAGATAGCTCATCTTCCGAAAGTGATGACGAAGAATACGCCATGGCCGTAAGAGATTTCAAGAAATTCTTCAAAAGGCGAGGAAGATTCGTAAGACAACCATATGATGAAAAGAAAACATTTCAAAAGAGTAAAGATGACAAGAACAACAAGATTGAAAGAAAGTGTTTCAAGTGTGGAGATCCAAATCACCTTATTGGAAAATGTCCAATGATGACAAGAGATCAAAATCAAAGAGCATTTGTTGGAGGTGCTTGGAGTGATAGTGATGATGATGAGAATGAAACGACAAAGGAAGAAAAATGTCTCATGGCGAATACACCAAATGAGATACGTTCCGAAACCGAATATTTTAGTGATGAAAGTATATCATTAGATGAAAAAGATCTAGATAAGGAATATATTAAACTATGCAAATTAGGACAACTAGTAATGGCCAAAAACAAATCACTAAAATACATTAACAATCAATTAGAAAGTGAAGTACTTGAACTAAAAATTAAAATACATCAACTAGAAAAAGGTAAAGAAATTTTTGAAGGATGTAAATCATGTCAAGAGCTTAAAGGTGAAAACGAAATACTTAGGGAAGAAATTTGCAAACTTGACAAATTTGAAAATAGTAGTCAATCACTTAGTAAAATAATAAGTATTCAAAGAACACCCGGAGACAAAACCGGCTTAGGATTTAATTCAAATGAGGCTTCAACAAGCGAGATTAAAAATGTAAAATTTTAAAGTGAACTCAACAAACAAAAACCTTTAAAATCTAATCCTAAGTATATACTTATTAATGATAAGAAAATACCTCTTGCCAACGATGAAGAAGTTAAAGATTTTTATAAACCATCTTTAAAGACCGAAGTAGGATCGTCTAAACCCAAAATAAGATCTAAAACTCCACCACCTAGAAAACCAAATAATTCTCATCCTAGGTCTAAAACACCTCAACCAAGAAGAAATCAAAATAGACAAAACTATAATAACAATAGTAATCAAATGTGGAACTACCAACAAAGCTACAATCCTTGGGGCATTCTACCACCTTTCATGCACCCGAGTCAAATGTTAAACATGTTTGGACCAAATAACTTTGGACTAAAAGGACAATGGAGATCAAATGGCTAGACGAACATTCCTTGAGGCAATCTTGGTTTTTCTCTCAACATAGACTTTTTCAAAGTCTATATTTCATCTTGATGATGTTGAAGATTTCTTTTGAAGACCACCGGGTACGCCATTCTTTCACAACTAATTGCCATGCTTAGATAAATATGCATTGTTTGATTTCGTCAATTATTTAGATATAATTTGTCATTGTCTTCTATTTGTTAGAATCACATATATACTTATATATACATATATATACTATTATACGTAATATATTAAATATATATATATATATATATATATATATATATATATATATATATATATATATATATATATATATATATATATATATATATATATATATATATATATATATATATATATATATATATATATTCACTTGCACATAACCTAGATACGTCATTTGTTGACTTTCTAGAACTCCAAGAAATCGTTCTTTATCGAACCCTTTCTTTCCCCCCTCACGTTATTCTAGTAAGTCCTCTTTTAGGAGACTCATGATGATGAAGGGATATGAGTCAAGTGGACTTTTATAATGCAAGAACGCCTTCGCACGTGAACACTATGGATGAAACAAACTCCTCTCGCCAACTATATCCTATCTCCGCTACTATCCTTCAAATCTCACTCATCAACCCATCTTTCAATCACATTTATACTTATATATATATATATATATATATATATATATATATATATATATATATATATATATATATATATATATATATATATATATATATATATATACACTTATTCACATATTCCCGAACACACCTCAAACCCTTCATCAACTTAACACTTTGATCATTTTATCCAAAAATTGTCAGAGGTATATTTTAATTATCGAAACGGTAATTAAAAATTGTTAAGAATTTTATCATCGTGCCAATAGACGTTTACGTATTTTTGATATATTATGAATCTAAGTATATACGTATAAATATTTTTGTTCCAGAAACGAATTCCGCGAAATTTGGAAAATTTCAAAGGCGGCCCCCTTAATGATTAAGGGGACCGGCTTGTTATCGAGGGCGGTCCCCTTAATGTTTAAGGGGGCCGGCCATCTGACAGTTCCAAATCCGTTTTTCCTTCTTAATTCCATTCCCAAACACTCCATTCACTCATTTGTTCTTCCCCACTGCTACTGAGTACGAACCAAAACCCCCAAAAACTTCAAAATCCCCCATCATATCACCAATCCGGGGTTATTTCGCAAGGGGCAAACATCAACCAAACATATAACAACATCTTTTGTAAGTTTTCCAACATGCATTTCATCACATTTCATTCGATTTGGTGTCTAATCAATAATCATGCATTTTATTAAAATTCATTTTAATTCGATTTTAAGAGTAATTGAGGCTAGAAATTGAACTACCAAATGCTCCCCATAGGATTAGGATGATGTTTTGCAACTCAAAATTAGTATAACATATCATCTTGTCAAAATCATTAATCGCCCATAAACCCTAGTCGAATTTTATTTTTCATAAGTCACATTGTTGATATAACTCTTAAAAACCATTTAAAACTTACTACATTACGTGGTTTTAACGATCTAAACAATCAAAGCATACTTTTCAAGTTGTTGTTAAATGGTTCATGAAGACAACATGGGCGTTTGGTTCATGAATAAACCATAACTATATGAAGTTATTTGAAACCTAAAACTAGCTTATAAGTTTTGTTAATAATACTAGAATCCATAGAGGTCATCAAGATATATAATCAATATATATATTGATATTTTTAGGATATTGTTATCTAGTTAAGGGAGCGTTTGGTTCGTCTCAAAAATGATATTTTTTTTGAAAACTAAAATTCGCATTTTAATCTTTTAGACAAACTTGTGTTGTCTCAAACTCTTATGGAATGGAAGATATATAATCTAATATATATCTAGCCTTATTTCGAAATGAATTATGATATCATACTCTTCGATATTATATATTCTAAACGAGTTTAAAATAAAAATAAAAGGAACATCATGAAACTACTTCATTGAATATTTTTTTTTGTGTCGAAGTAGAATTTCGTTCCACATATAGTGCATATAATTATATAATTATATAACATATGCATGATAGTTGTTTTTATATTAATTTTATTTTTGTTGTTATATTGTTTAGGTGAAAATGCCTAAGACCACGGTTGGTGATGTCTCTAAAACCAAACAATACATTCCAAATGTCTCTTCCACTCTCGGCATGTCTCTTTCAGTTGCATGTTTCTATCGTCCTATTGAAAATAGAAACATTCACGAAGGACGAATTGTCGATCCGTCTTTCTATGAAAATGATCAAACCGAACGAATGTTCACCAATATTCGTTTTGAATGTCTTTTCCAAATCAACGAACCTATCATCCCTCGTTTTATCCTCGACTTCTATAGCCAAGTGACGGTGCAAACCGATCCCTATGGCCATCTCCTCATTTCCTTCATGATTCAAAATCAATTCATCACTCTTTCTCTTACTCAATTTGGGCAAATTCTTAGAATCCCATTCAACGGCCAAGCCGTTTTCTCAAATGAATGGGATCTTTCCACTCTTGAAAGAAATCGTCCTCAGGATGGCCCCTACTATTCTGAGATTCCTAGTCCTGAAGACATTCGTCGAATGCTTGAACTAGAACGTCGTACAACTAGTCGAGTAATCAAGTCGAAGAATGTCGATATTCATGCCAATCAAATCCTCCTCAAAGAGCTAAGCCAAGATATGAAGAAGTGGGAAGAACTCATTCGAGAGAATGTACTGGTGGTCACCGTGATCATGTCACGGCGAGCATTGCCCACATGCTTTATTGTGTCATTGCTGAAGAGCAATACAATTTGGCTTATCTTTTTGTTCATCGAATCATGTCCGCCAAAAACACCCCAAATGCCAATCTTCCTTACGGTATGTTTCTCACGCGACTTTATCGTTATGTGATGGAACATTACCCACATCTTCAAAGAGACTACTACGTTCATATCCTTCCTACTTTGAACCAACTTACTCGTGTTCGTACTCACCGTCCTCGTAGTGACAAAGGAAAATCTCGTGTTCCCTTGTACTCTAGGGGTCGTGGTTCTACATCTCATCATGATGACGATGATGATGAGGAGGAAGACACCTCACGTGTTAGTACTCCATCCCCCACGACCTTTGTTGAAGATCTTTCCGATCTTGATGATACCGAGTATCAAATTCCTCTTCCTCATGAACGTACCGATGAGCTTCTCTTTACTCGTCAAACGTCTATCATCAGTCATCAACAACAAATGCATGAAGAACTTCGAGGAGGATTCAAATCCATTGGGAAGATGTTTAGGAAGATGGTTGGAAAGAAAAAGAAATAGAAGATTTTGATGTATTGCTACTTATTATTAGTTTTTATTTGACATATGTATGGTTTAATATTTGTCCGACGTGTTCGGAAGTACTTGTGTTAGTTCTTGTTTATCTCTTGGATGATTTTTAGTCTTTGAATAATTATCATGCTACAATCTTAATTATATGATATGCTATGTTTCTCTTTTCATATGGATTATAATATGTCAATTTGTATGCAAAATTTGGTTATACATATATGTTTATATATCATCATTCCTAGTGCATATGATTCTAATAGAGCTTGCTGGAAAAACAAACTTGAAAAATGGCCAAATTCTGCAAATTTTGGGTTTCTGGTCGTCTGGGAAAACACCAGATGGGCGGCCCCCTTAATTCCCTAGGCGGTCCCCTTAATGATTAAGGGGGCCAGCATACAATTAAGGGGACCGGCCATCTGGAACTGGATTCATTGTTTTCTTTTGCATCTTGTGAACCCCTTCTCTAGTTTCAGCTATCATTTCCCATTTTAACCAAACTGATTTTAGAGTCTCTTTCAACCATTTCAAACATTTACCTAAATCACCCATTTTCATACTATAAATTCCCTCCACTATCACCATTCTTCATCTCATCATTCATCATATCATCATGACTCCTCCAAGCACCTCAAACTCCAAAACCTCCAAGAAACAAAAACTTGTGGTCATTCCTCCAAAACAACTCTTCATTGACTTAACAAATGAAGACAACAAAACACCATCACCTCCACCAAAATGCTCATCCCCAAGTGCACCCAATGCACCATCCAAAACACCTTCCACTCATGGAACTTCTTCATCATCCATACCCTCAACCTCATCAATAAATGACTACATCAACTTACACTTGTCACCACAAGTATTATCACCACCTCCTACACAAGAACCCATGTCTACTCATCTTACCATCTCACTTTCACCAATAACACCACTTGATACTCAACTCTCATCTCCACAAACTACACCACCATACTTTGCCAATCCCGTACCTTGGAGGATGCTTGAATCACATGGTGATTCTTGCCTTTGTTGTATCCATAACCGCACGGTCATCTTTGGCCTTAGAGATGAAATTCAATATATGTTTTCATATATTGAACATTTGCTTAACAACCCACCACCACCACCAACTCCACCATCCTCTCCAATAATCCCTCCACCATAATTCTCATCCATTACTCCACCATCACCATCATGCTCTCCAAATTAAGCATATGATATGCTTAATAAATAAAGCCTTTACCATCCCCTTTTGCGTGCAAGCTCTATGGAGTTCATGTACCCTTTGCATGATGATGTATTTCTAGTGTTGTTAGATTATGTAGTTGCTAATATCTTGTATTGTTATGTCTTGACACAACCATTGCTCTAATATGAATGTTTCTTTCTTTCCTTATTACATTATATTTGTGTGCATGTTTATACTTGTGCTTCTAATATTTTTGTTTTGCAAGCATTCCATAGCTCGTTCTCTTGGTGCCCGCAAATGAGGGGGAGCACACATCAAGGGGGAGTTTCTACCCGTCAAAATTTTCACGAATGAAAACTTGTCGGCTTAACCTTTTTGATGTTACAAAAAGGGGGAGAAGTACATATAAACTCACTAAAATACATGTTTAAAAACTAATTTTTGAGTTAATGAATTTAAGTTTTGTAATCATCAAAAAGGGGGAGATTGTTGATATAAATAATGTTTGTGAATGTTATTAATATTTCTCAATAAACCTATGTTTTGATAATCACAAAACTTAAATCAAATTAAGTCAAGAATAAGACATAAACAAGTATTTGGTGACAAATATTTACCTCTACATCTTATATCACTTAAGGTATGCATAAACTTAGTAACTTATGCATTACATGATCAAAGGAAATTTTAAATTAATACATAACATTATATAAAATGATTTTAACATTTTATATATATTTGTAAATCATTTTTGGTAAAGCTTTATTAAACCACAAAAATATGATTTCAAATTTCCAACCAAAAAGGGCAAATTTTATCCAGAGAATCTTTTCAAACGTTCAGGAGGGCGGCCCCCTTAATTTTACTAGGCGGCCCCCTTAATCATTAAGGGGACCGGCCTATAATTAAGGGGACCGGCACGCTCCCGAACATTATTTTCTGGCCCTATAAATATTGGATCATTCCACATATTTTTCTCACCTTTTTGCACTATAAACATTCTGATCCAATCTTCTTCTCTAGATCTAAAATCCTTTGATCATATATTTCATAAGTCTTTGTTTCCAAGTGATCCAAAGCTTCATTCATTCAAGTGCAAGAAGAAGAACACTTCTCTACATCCATCTGATTGTAGTGGTGTTGTGTATAGCTAGTTTCATATAGTACTAGTGATAGTTATTTGTAAAGGTGTTGTGTATATTTGTTGATTGTAGAATCTTGGTGTGTTGTAAACTAGTTTAGTAGTTGTGCATAGAAGAAGGTGTGAAGATTGACTAGGTGTGAAGACGGTGTGAAGTCTTGAAGAAGGTGTGAAGGTGTGATTAAGGTGTGAAGATCACGTGGTGTGATATTTGGTGTGAGATTGGTTCTAGCTACGATTAGAACTCGACATTTAGCTTAGTGTCGTTAACTTGTGTAAGCCAAGGTGTGTAAGGTTTCTCCACCGTAAGGAGTTTGTTGACATAGTGAAGAAAACTCTCGAGTGTGGTACTCGGGGAGTGGAGTAGGGCAAGGAAGGTGTCCTTGTAGCCGAACCACTATAAATTCACGTGTTGTGGTTTGATCTTTCTAACTCTATCTTTTCTTCATTATATTTCAATACTTTCAATATTAGTTTAGACTTGCTCATATTGGTTGTTGCTTGAATTCATTTAAGATCGAATCGAAAGTTTTTATAACCAACAAAATATTTTTATAAATAAATTTAAAAGGACATAAAACTATTCAACCCCCCCCCCCCCTTCTAGTTTTCCACATATCTAATTGATTACATGGAGCTAAGTCGAGTCATATCCTTGTACATATTGTTTTGGGACGATTGGGACTCATGGGTAAAATACTTATTTATGGAGTAATGGGGAAGAACATCATATATTACCCCCATATGTGCGTTAATCTTAAAAGTACTCCAAGTGTTTTGATTTTCTTAATTCGAGTCATTAGATTAGTTTATTGTAAAGTATGTAAAGATTCAAGTGTAAGGGGAATTTTCATTCCCTATGATGTATCATTTTGGATGGTAGGGTAAGAGTGTATGCCAAAAAAAAAAAAAAAAAAAAAAAAAAAAAAAAAAAAAAAAAGGTAGAAAAAGAAAAGAGAAAAAAACATACGGACTACCATCCCGTTTCATTCTATGTTCATTTTATGTTTTTGTTATTTTTCATTTATTAGCTTAAGTCGAGTCTAGTCTTGGCTTAGCAACGCCACATTGTACATGTAATTAACCAAGATTGTTAACACGCCACCAGTAAAGACTGCCTATATCCAACAAAACCGTGTATTCCATATCCCTACACCTAACATTACAACCCTTTTAAAGACCTCTTTGATAGTTTATCCTAGGTGCTTATGCCATGTGGTGGAGGTTTGATCCTTTCCCAAGCCTATGGTAATCTATTTTGCTATGACAGGTAGTGAGAGATATCTTCCGTTTCTATATTGTGATATTACTTTATTACACCCGAGAGATGTGAGTATCTAAACACTATTTGTGAGGTGCTAGTATATGACCTCCGTGCTTGTCTTTGGTTTTTAGTGGAATGATTATTTGTTGTAATTACTTTTATATTAGTGTTAAATGACCCCTAACTTGTCTTTTGATTAGAATAAAAGCGCATTTGCTTGAGGACAAGCAAATCTCAAGTGTAAGGGTATGTGATGAGGCGAAAAATGAACCACTTTTAGGGGGTCATTTAAGCCCGGAATTGAATTTATTTGATCAAATATTGCCCTAAATCATTCCTTTTGTGATTTTAGGAACTTTGGGAGTGAAATCTGGAAAAGGAAGCAATTCGGACGTTTTTGGAGCATAAAAGTGAAGAAAACGCCAAAGACTTAATTTTCCAAGCTGGGAACAGTAGGTGACGGCATCAAGAGTAACAATTTGACGGCGTCAAGAGTAAATTTCATGACGGCCCAGTAGAGAAATGAAGGCGTCACAAGGAAGAGCGTCAAGAGTAAAATACGTGACGGCCTGGAAAAATATAAAACGTGACGGCGTCAGATGTAGATCAAGGCAGTCCGAGAATTCTTTTGGCGGCGAGATGACGGCGTCACCATGTTGGTCTTGATGCCGTCAGCCTCAATTTTCTATATATAGTTTTCTAATTTTCATTTATTAAGGAGGAACAAGTTTGGAGAAACCCTAAGGCCGAACCATATACGAATTTTACAGGTTTTTCAAGGGTTTTCAGCCCTTGAACCCTTACATGTGTAATTGAGATAAGTGTTCTTTTAATTCAATCAATATGTCTATGTGTTGGTTGTCTATATCTTGTGCTTGTCTTGATTCCACCATGCTAGGCTAGATTTATCTTGTGTTTGCTTAGATCTAATGAAACCTAGATGTTGATTATGTGTTGATTACTTGTTTATGGTTGTATTGGATGAATGATTTCAATGTTAGGCTTAAGAAAACTGGCAGATCTCCAAATGGTAACATGCTTGAACGTCTTAGGAAACATGAACCGATGTGTACTAGGTTTTATTGGTTGTATTTAATGCATGATTAAATTCTAATGATCCCATGTTAGGAGCTTCTTAGCCGGCTCGACATAGGAGTGAAGTAGGCACTCATAGGATTGGGGAGTTAAGTACGCCACCCCATGAATGGTATTAAGGAATACAATCTGTCATCCACGCAACTATAACAAGTAATTAACGTGTAAAAGATATCTAGAGAGTAGTGAAATCTAAGTAAACACAATTTCTCCACTTATTGCTCACAACCTTAGTTTAATATAGTTTATTTTCATTTCTAGTATTTTATTTTGATTGCATCTTTAGTATTGGGTTAGTTGACTAGCAACTAATTCCGCCCACATCCTTCAAACCCGAGATATGTACTTGCTTTCTAAAAAATATAAAAATACAAAAATAATCATCCTTCATCTTTAGCACTAGTAATTAGGTTTTCTAATCCTAGGGACACTATTCCTAGCTGAACGATCAATCCCCCGGTACTTGTCACTATACTATACTACAACGATCAGGTACACTGCTTGGTGGGGGTTGTAAGCTTCTCGAGATCCCTTGAGAGGTAAAGCTTGGTGCGATTCCCACGTATCAAGTTTTTGGCGCCGCAGCCCGGGGAATAGTTATTGTCTAGGTTTGAATCTCTTTTTATTAGGTCTACTTGCTGGATTCCTTTCTTGTAAGATTTTATGTTTATTTTTAGGTTTTCTTTAGTCTATATTATTTCTTTGTGTGTTTGTTCGTAACTTTTCACCACTCGACATCATGGACGATGGGAACATCTTTGAACCCGTCATCCCGCCACAACAAAACCCACCACTAGAACCTCTTAGGCCCCGAACCTTAGGAGAGTATTCTCGACCTAGCCACCAAGGCTACTGAAGCACCATTGAGCTCACCGGAGCCAATGTGACCCCCTTGCGATCCGACACCATCCGGTTGGTGAAAGCGGATGTGCATTCCATGGACTTCGTTCCGAAGATCCAAACCAACATCTTAAGGACTTCCTTAAAATCGTAGACTCCATAGACCTAGATGTTGCAACTAGAGAGACAACCCGATTACGCCTATTCCAATTCTCTCTACGGGATCAAGCTAGTCAATGGCTTGAGCGTTTACCCGCGGGATCCATCACCACATGGGATGATCTCACCACTCGTTTCCTTGCTCAATTTTTCCCACCGGGGAGAACTACTAAGCTTAGAAATGACATCTTGATGTTCCAACAACGTCAAAATGAAACCTTTTACGAAGCATGGACTCGATATAAAGACCTGCTCCGAAAAGTCCCTCATCATGGCATTGAACCATGGCTCTAGATTCAAATATTTTACGATAAAGTTAACTATCAAACAAGGAGAGCTATAGATTACGCAGCCAAGGGCAGGCTAAATAGACTTAGCATTGACGAATGCTGGAAAGTTCTTGAGGGGTTGGCACAATACGAAGAAGAAGGATGGGAGGACCTAATGTTCCCAAGCAAGGAAAAACTTGACTACACACACGCCACCCAAGAGCAGTTATTAGGAAGTATCGAGAGGTAGGTAAAAGAATTAATGAGGATTAAGAAACCTGCTGCTGAAACCGTGTGGAACCCTAATTTACGTAGGAATGCGGTTATTAACCATAATTTGCCTGAACGGTCACGGCAAGAGGTGTTCGAGGGGATAATGGTGACCTTCATGAATAATCAGGAAAAACAAATCCAGTACTTAGAAGCACGCATGGAAAGTACTCGCAATGCTTTTATGGATTTAGCAGACCAATTCATATCAAGGATCAAAGAGAAGATTAAGGAAAATTCCGCACCAAGAGAAATCGAAAAAGTCTTCGAGGTTTCAACTCCTTTGGTGTTTAACCAAGAGGATAACGAGAAATTTTCCCCAAGTGCTTCACCGTCAATCACCTCTCACTTTTGTGAGCATCCTCAGGAAGAGAAGAATTCGCAATTTCATAACATTTTTGTTGGATGCTTGCAAACCACGCTCCCAAACTTGTGCAAGAGACATTCTTTTGGTTTTAAATCCGGTGTAAAGAGGTTGCACCTCAGAAACACCATAGATTTGAAACCCTCTATGGAACAACACCTCTTTGTACACACCGGTGACCCGTGCGAAGGTTACAACTTACTAAAACATCACCCACTCCTTTCTACAACCACACTTCCTTCCGTGACAGTAATGAAACGTTCGACCCTAGTGGACTTCGCTAATGGAATAGCTACTCATGGTTTTACTTGTGTTTAGCTATTCACACTAAGTGCAAGGACTAAATGTGGAATTACTTCATTTTACACCTCACACGGACATCTGACGGCGTCAGATATTAACTCTTGACGCCGTCACCTCGCTAATTCAGCAATAATAACCCAAATTCAATCACTTTCAACTCATACCCCACAAATCTCACCCAAAGTGCTGCTACCACTCCGAATCTTCACCCTCCAATTCGACATCTTCCGCGACTAATCTCCACTCGGTAAGTAGTTTTTCTTCACTCTTTTTCGATCAATTGTCCTTAGGATCAATCAATTTTGAAAACCCCTTTCCCCCGAAACCCCATTTTTGACCCATCATTGACAAATCGTAATGCCATCCATTTGGTGATTTGTAAACATGGGGTTACCCTTTGATGATGTTATTCCACTCGAATCATGCGTTAGTTTAGGAAAAGCCATTCATGCCACGGATTTTTTGACCCCCCACCCATGTTTTCTGATTAAAGGAGCGTTTGGGTAATGGGTTAAGAGTTTGAAATTTGATTTTTCCCTCGTAATTGCATGATTCGGATTCTGCTAGGTCTGACGGCGTCAGATGTGTCTGACAGCAAAAATCAATAAAATTCTCATTCTAATTGTTTCCGTTCACTCTATCTTTTTCCAGGAAAATGAGCAAGCATTCTCGTCAACATCGTGGCAGCTCTTCTTGGTCCCAAAGGGTTAACTATGGGGAAGTGGTCCATAGTTGGGGTGAATTTGACAATCTTGCCGCCACCACCAAGTATGCGGAACTTTGTAATCACCACATTGATGCTGGGGTCGTGGTTGATTGGGAGTTTCTTAGGTCCCAAGGGTTGGAAGCTGCATTTCTGGGGAGGATCCACAGTGATGGGTTTGCGGGTCCTCAATAGGAGAGGTTGTTTAGGATTAGGGAGACGGTATATAGTGAGTTGGTGCGGGAGTTCTTTGCGTCCTTCCATTTTGATCAGGCTGAGGCTAGGACGGACATGGGGGGCACCACTATCTATTTTAGGTTAGGAGGGGAAGTACGATCATGTTCGGTTACTAAGTTTGGTTGGAGGATAGGGTTGTATACTAGGGAGGAGGCTGTTGATGGAGGTTTTATGCAGAGGTTGTTACATGGGGAGACTTTGAGGAGTGATATGAGGTGTGTCACTTTTTGGCCGACCATTGGGGACGGGGTTTACACCTCGACTACTGGGGCAGCATCTATCAGGGACCCCATAGTTAGGTTGGTCCACAGATGCATCACATACAGCCTGTCAGGACGTCATGGCACCACTCACCGTGTCACTGCTTCAGATCTTTTCTACCTGTACACCATCTTTTCAGCGGATGTTAACTGCAACATCCCATTTTGGGTAGCTAGTTATTTGAGGACCAGTGTGGGTGAGAGGGATATCGATAAGGTGTATGGGGGGATGTTCGTGACCCGGTTGGCTCGTTCCTATGGTCTTCTTACTCCCCCGATCATGGGATACTTGAGCGACTGTGGGGCTTGTAGGGTAGTGAGGGCTAAATCCCTCAGGTAGATGAGCATCGTGATGCTGATGAGGAATGGGACCTATAACTGGTATGAGGCAGGGGGGCCTGATGATGAGGATGATGATGATGGTGAGGGAGCGCCCCAACAGCATCAGTTTGAGGGTTATGAGGCGGGGACAGCTGACTACTACCGACACATGAGTCGGGGAGACTTGCAGGCACACCAGGGAGCCTGGATGGGTAAGGTGGATGCATGGCGGACCACCACTGACCAGCGCTTTGATTGGATGTATGATCACACCATCCGCCAGATGCAGCACCTCTCCACCCGTGATCAGCTTGAGCCTCACCTGCAGATTGACCCATTCCCCGGTCGTGAGACAGACTACCCTCCCTACGAGTACACAGGACACCTCTCTCCTCCCTATGACTACCGTTTTGGTCCTCCTCCCCAGTGATCTTTCCTGATGTCTATTATTTCTGAACAATTTATTGATGGTTGTGTAATTTGAAACAATTGGTACTGTAATAGTTTAGGATGCGGCCACTGTTGGCCTTGAACAATTTTAATTTTTTTATGTTTACGTTTATTTGAAATAATTGAATGTGCTTATGGTGACATTCTTCGCTTTGTGTGATTTTATTTTGTTTGTTTGTTATTTGTTTCCGTATGCATGCTTTATTTTTATTGTTGGTAGATCATGTTTCTAAACTAAAAAGTGAAAATACTTTACTTTGTTGTTTTGGCCTAGTCTTGACTCCACCTAAAGGTATTTTTGCAAAAGATAAGTGTAAGGGGAAACCCCAAATATGTTTTTAAAGAAACAAACCGATCATGATACTCCACAATATTAAGTGAACATGTATATTCGTATTTGTTAAAGTCAAATGCTTGTATCGAGTCATAATGAAGTTTTGCAGGATTTTCCAGGAAGTAGGACCAAGTTTTTCCAGAAATTTTCCGGAAACTTAACACAAGAATTTCTGCAGGCCACTTCTGACGGCGTCACGAGTTTACTCTTGACGGCGTCACGTGTAAAAATCTGGAAATTTTACAAGTTTTGTTTTTCTAACGGATTCTTAAAGTTTTTGTTGAATTATTAAGTTTTATAATCTCCAGGAAATCTGCAAACTTCATTCCAAAAGCATTATATCTTATTTTGTTTTCTAGGATTTGGTAACTTATGTAGATTGCCGCCGATTTTATGCGAGGTTGCTTTGTCTGTTTTCTCAGGATTTACAGGTTATGTATGACAAGAAGATGATTTATATTCTGGAAGGGAAGCTTTGATTGTTCATTTTCTTGGAGGAAGATTTAACCTGGCCACCTTATTATCCATACAGAGCGAATCAGGGGAGTATTTGATTTCATTCTTTTTACTTATATCACTTTTACATTCTTTACTTGAACATTGGGGACAATGTTCATCCTAAGTGTAAGGGGAGGGTAAAATCATGATACCTTACAGATACACATTCGCTTGAGTTTGTTTGTTTAATAGTAGACGTGTAATAAAACTATGAGAAATACTTGTTAGTGCAATTTTAGCGTCAAATTTAAAATTTTTTACAACATTTAGGAGTGAAACTTTAGCCATAGCAAGCGTCTCATGGATAGGAGATCGTATGACTAGCACATAACCGTATCATTCAGAAAAATTTTCCACCCAAATATGTGAGGTTCGCCTTTAGATTTGATAGGAAAAGCATTTACTATTAGTGCTTATGAGTGTACCGGTACCATTTAGATTCTAGAACTTGCGTTAGTGATGCATCCTGAGACCGCTAGTGAGACTAAATTCGTGTGGTAGGATTTACTACATGATAAGAGGCATTAGGATCACCCTTGTGTTACACCCGTATCATAATTACTTGACCATTTAAGTCATATTGCTTGGCTAGTTAAGTCAACTAATTTTTCCCACACCTTAGCGTTGTACTCATTTTTAGTACACGAAACCCCTAGTACACCCCTCCGAGCCTATCTTTTCGTTTCTAACTTTAAGCATTTTACTTAAAGGAAGAATTTGTTACACCCCACTTAAATGTACACCCAAATCGCCTTAGCCTTCCGTGTATGCACTCATCTTTAGTGCATTATTGTTATTTGTTAAACCCTAAGTTAACTATCTAATTGATTACATGGTTGCTAAGTTGAGTCATATCCTTGTACATATTGTTTTGGGACGATTGGGACTCATGGGTAAAGTACTTATTTATGGAGTAATGGGGAAGAACATCATATATTACCCCCATATTTGCGTTAATCTTAAAAGTACTCCAAGTGTTTTGATTTTCTTAATTCGAGTCATTAGATTAGTTTATTGTAAAGTATGTAAAGATTCAAGTGTAAGGGGAATTTTCATTCCCTATGATGTATCATTTTGGATGATAGGGTAAGAGTGTATGCCAAAAAGAAAAAGAAAAAAAATATATATATATATACGGACTACCATCCCGTTTCATTCTATGTTCATTTTATGTTTTTGTTATTTTTCATTTATTAGCTTAAGTCGAGTCTAGTCTTGGCTTAGCAACGCCATATTGTACATGTAATTAACCAAGATTGTTAACTCGCCACCAGTAAAGACTGCCTATATCCAACAAAACCGTGTATTCCATATCCCTACACCTAACGTTACAACCCTTTTAAAGACCTCTTTGATAGTTTATCCTAGGTGCTTACGCCATGTGGTGGAGGTTTGATCCTTTCCCAAGCCTATGGTAATCTATTTTGCTATGACAGGTAGTGAGAGATATCTTCCGTTTCCATATTGTGATATTACTTTATTACACCCGAGAGATGTGAGTATCTAAACACTATTTGTGAAGTGCTAGTATATGACCTCCGTGCTTGTCTTTGGTTTTTAGTGGAATGATTATTTGTTGCAATTACTTTTATATTAGTGTTAAATGACCCCTAACTTGTCTTTTGATTAGAATAAAAGCGCATTTGCTTGAGGACAAGCAAATCTCAAGTGTAAGGATATATGATGAGACGAAAAATGAACCACTTTTAGGGGGTCACTTAAGCCCGGAATTGAATTTATTTGATCAAATATTGCCCTAAATCGTTCCTTTTGTGATTTTAGGTATTGAAAAGGAAGCAATTCGGACGTTTTTGGAGCATAAAAGTGAAGAAAACGCCAAAGACTTAATTTTCCAAGCTGGGAACAGTAGGTGACGGCGTCAAGAGTAAATTTCATGACGGCCCAGTACAGAAATGAAGGCGTCACAAGGAAGAGCGTTAAGAGTAAAATACGTGACGGCCTGGAAAAATATAAAACGTGACGGCGTCAGATGTAGATCAAGGCAGTCCGAGAATTCTTTTGGTGGCGAGATGACGGCGTCACCATGTTGGCCTTGACGCCGTCAGCCTCAATTTTCTCTATATAGTTTTCTAATTTTCATTCATTAAGGAGGAACAAGTTTGGAGAAACCCTAAGGCCGAACCATATACGAATTTTACAGGTTTTTCAAGGATTTTCAGCCCTTGAACCCTTACATGTGTAATTGAGATAAGTGTTCTTTTAATTCAATCAATATGTCTATGTGTTGGTTGTCTATATCTTGTGCTTGTCTTGATTCCACCATGCTAGGTTAGATTTATCTTGTGTTTGCTTAGATCTAATGAAACCTAGATGTTGATTATGTGTTGATTACTTGTTTATGGTTGTATTGGATGAATGATTTCAATGTTAGGCTTAAGAAAACTGGCAGATCTGCAAATGGTAACATGCTTGAACGTCTTAGGAAACATGAACCGATGTGTACTAGGTTTTATTGGTTGTATTTAATGCATGAGTAAATTCTAATGATCCCATGTTAGGAGCTTCTTAGCCGGCTCGACATAGGAGTGAAGTAGGCACTCATAGGTTTGGGGAGTTAAGTATGTCACCCCATGAATGGTATTAAGGAATACAATCTGTCATCCACGCAACTATAACAAGTAATTAACGTGTAAAAGATATCTAGGGAGTAGTGAAATCTAAGTAAACACAATTTCTCCACTTATTGCTCACAACCTTAGTTTAATATAGTTTATTTTCATTTCTAGTATTTTATTTTGATTGCATCTTTAGTATTGGGTTAGTTGACTAGCAACTAATTCCGCCCACATCCTTCAAACCTGAGATATTTACTTGCTTTCTAAAAAATATAAAAATACAAAAATAATCATCCTTCATCTTTAGCACTAGTAATTAGGTTTTCTAATCCTAGCGACACTATTCCTAGCTGAACGATCAATCCCCCGGTACTTGTCACTATACTATACTACAACGATCAGGTACACTGCCTGGTGGGGGTTGTAAGCTTCTCGAGATCCCTTGAGAGGTAAAGCCTGGTGCGATTCCCACGTATCAGTACTTATCTCAATTAGAACATGAAAGTTTCAAAGGGTTGAAACCCTTGAAAAAGCTGTCAAAATCGGACCTAGGGTTTTTCTCTCAAAGTTGCACCCCAATGAATAAAATTTGGAAAACTATATATAGATAATACAGGGTGACGGCGTCAAGAAGGAATTTGTGACGCCGTCAACTCGCCGCCTATAATGAAATCGGATTGCCTAGATCCACTTTTGACGCCGTCATGTGTAATTTTCTTCTAGGCCGTCACTAATACATGGACCATGACGGCCTTGGGTGACGCCGTCATCTCCTATGTACAAAACTTTCTGGATCGTCACGGATTTTGTCTACTTCCACCTCTCGTATAACTCTTGACGCCGTCATTAAGGAATATGTGATGCCGTCAGGTACTGTTCCAGGCAAGGAAAATAAAGACTTTGCCGTTTTCTTCACTTTTATACTCCAAAAACGTCCAAAATGCTTCCTTTTCCAGATTTCACTCCAAAAGTACCTAAAATGATAAAAGGAACGATTTAGGGCAATATTTAATCAAATAAATTCGAATTCGGGCTTAAATGACCCTTTAAAAACGGTTCATTTTTTGCCTCATCAGGTTTGATAAAATAAAAAGGGGATCAAATTGCTTTGTAAAAATAGAAGGGGGTGTTTTGTTATTTTTGTAGTAAGATTTTATTTTTATTTTTAGGTTCATTTTTCTAGTAAGATTTTATTTTTATTTTTAGGTTTTCTTTAGTCTATCTTATTTCTTTGTGTTTTTGTTCGTAACTCTTCACCACCCGACATCATGGACGATGGGAACATCTTTGAACCCGTCATCCCACCACAACAAAACCCACCACTAGAACCTCTTAGGCCCCAAACTTTAGGAGAGTATTCCCGACCTAGCCACCAAGGCTACCGAAACACCATTGAGCTCACCGGAGCCAATGTGACCCCCTTGCAATCCGACACCATCCGGTTGGTGCAAAGCGGATGTGCATTCCATGGACTTCGTTCCGAAGATCCAAACTAACATCTTAAGGACTTCCTTAAAATCGTAGATTCCATAGACCTAGATGTTGAAACTAGAGAGACAACCCGATTACGCCTATTCCAATTCTCTCTACGGGATCAAGCTAGTCAATGGCTTGAGCGTTTACCCGCGGGATCCATCACCACATGGGATGATCTCACCACTCATTTCCTTACTCAATTTTTCCCACCGGGGAGAACTACTAAGCTTAGAAATGACATCTTGATGTTCCAACAACGTCAAAATGAATCTCTTTATGAAGCATGGACTCGTTTCAAGGACTTACTCCAAAAAGTCCCTCATCATGGCATAGATCTTTGGCTCCAAGTCCAAATCTTTTATGACCATATCGATCTCTCCACGAGGCGAGACATTGACCAATCGGCCGGTGGTAAGCTACGTGATCTAAGTGCGGAACAATCATGGGAACTCATAGAAGATCTTGCTCTCTACGACAACAAAAGTTGGAATGATCCCCGTGATTTGAACAAAACAGTCAAGGCAATATCTTTACCTTTGAACAACTCTAGCACTCCCGACTGTAGGATCATGGAACTTGAGGAACAAGTCAAGTTTCTTATGAAATCCTATGAAGCTCCTAAGCCGTCAAGCCAAGTAAACAAAATCACTTCTTCATGCGAATTATGTAGTGGTCCCCACGACACTCGTGATTGTATGGAACTCCCTGGAACAGCTTTTGCAGACTACGCATCCACGCGTACCGACGAAGCGGGAGATAAGTGGTACACTTTCAAACCCGAGCCAAACCCTTACGGTGATTCATACAACCCCTCTTGGAAAAATCACCCAAACCTTAGGTGGAAACAAAATCAACCCAATTCTTCCAATCCGCCTAATCGTTATTAACCAAACGGTCCACCCTCCAACCGTACTTTCAACAATAATTCTTCTAACAATTATGGTAGTACCAACAATCTTGAAGGATTGATGTCTAAGTTCATGGCATCTCAAGAAGCTCGCATAGCTAGGTTTGAAACCGAATTCAACCAACAACAAACGGAGATGACCAACAAGATTGACAACTTGTTGAAGGCCCTCAACAACCAAGCGTTAGCCACACCTAGGAAGGACACTAGGGACACCAATAACGGAATCCAAATTAAGGACCCCTCATCATCCAAACATGTCCACTTTGTCAATGTTGTCACCATTAAGCCAATAGATAAGGAGATAGAAGAAAGTGAGAAGGATGAAGTTGGAGTAGAAACCGAGACTAGGGATGAAAGTAGGGAAGTTGAGGTTAATAAGGGAGAGGAATTAGAGGAAGTAGAAACTATAGAGAAATACTTTGATAAGATGCCCACCAAGGAAGAACGGGAATACCATAAGGATTTATTTGATAGTCCCGAGAGACCATATATCCTTGGCACACCCCTTATCAAAATGGGAGACCCCTCTAACATTAACATACCATGCAATATCGGGCACATGCATATATGGAAAGCTTACATCGATCTTGGGTCCTCCATAAACATCATGACTAGGACTTATTACAATTGGGTGATGAAGAAACAACTTGATTTTAGGATGATGCCCAATAAGAATTTGATAAGTAATTTTGTAGGAAGAGTGAAGGGATTGCATGTGATTATAGGTAATTTCACCTATGAGATCGATTTTATGATAGTAGAAGACACTCGTCCGGTGATAGATGCTTGCCTAAGCCAAATAATATTTGGACAACCATTTGTTGAGGCCACTAGGATGAGTTATGATCCGACTCTAGGGATAGTTAGATTCAAGGAAGAGAGTGATGAAGTTGCCTACCAAATGCCCTACAAAATTGAGCAATACCGCCTCCTCTCTAATATAGAAAAAGAACACAAGCAAGCGGCTTATTATAGGAATGAGGAGGATAGACGTAGAGGAGTAGAGTATGTGAAGAGTAGGATGCTTGGTTTCTACAAAGAATGCTTGCAACTAGGTCCGGAATACAAAACTTGTTTAGAAGACGACCTAGAGAGTGAAACCAACGATGAGGTCACGTAGTAACCCATGACCTTGAGTCTAGCTACAAGACTCGTAAATAAAGAAAAGCGATTCTTGGGAGGCAACCCATGTTTTGTGTGATTTTATTTTGTTTGTTTGTTATTTGCTTCCGTATGCATGCTTTATTTTTATTGTTGGTAGATCATGTTTCTCAATTAAATAGTGGAAATACTTTACTTTGTTCTTTTGGCCTAGTCTTAACTCCACCTAAAAGTATTTTTGCAAAAGATAAGTGTAAGGGGAAACCCCAAATATGTTTTTAAGAAACAAGCCGATCATGATTATCCACAATATTAAATGAACATGTATATTCGTATTTGTTAGAGTCAAATGCTTGTATTGAGTCATAATGAAGTTTTGCAGGATTTTCCAAGAAGTAGGACCAAGTTTTTCCAGAAATTTTCCAGAAACTTAACATAAGAATTTCTGCAGGTCACTTCTGACGACGTCACGAGTTAACTCTTGACGGCATCACGTGTAAAAATCTGAAAATTTTACCGGTTTTGTTTTTCTAACAGAGTCTTATGGTTTTTGTGAATTATTAAGTTTTATAATCTCCAGGAAATCTACAAACTTCATTCCACAAGCATTATATCTTATTTTGTTTTCTAGGATTTAGTAACTTATGTAGGTTGCCGCCGATTTTACGCGAGGTTGTCTTGTTTGTTTTCTCAGGATTTACAGGTTATGTATGACAAGAAGATGATTTATATTCTGGAAGGGAAGCTTTGATTGTTCATTTTCTTGGAGGAAGATTTAACCTGGCCACCTAATTATCCATACCGAGCGAATCAGGGGAGTATTTGATTTCATTCTTTTTACTTTTTTACTTTTACATTCTTTACTTGAACATTGGGGACAATGTTCATCTTAAGTGTAAGGGGAGGGTAAAATGATGATACCTTACATGTACACTTTCGCTTGAGTTTGTTTTGTTTAAGGGTAGATGTGTAATAAAACTATGAGAAATACTTGTTAGTGCAATTTTAGCGCCAAATTTAAATTTTTTTACAACATTTAGGAGTGAAACTTTAGCCATAGCAAGCGTCTCATGGATAGGAGATTGTATGACTAGCACATAACCGTATATTCAGAAAATTTTTCCACCCAAATATGTGAGGTTCGCCTTTAGATTTGATAGGAAAAGCATTTACTATTAGTGCTTATGAGTGTACCGGTAGCATTTAGATTCTAGAACTTGCGTTAGTGATGCATCCCGAGACCGCTAGTGAGA
This sequence comes from Artemisia argyi, assembly GCA_030686995.1. Classification (NCBI taxonomy): domain Eukaryota; kingdom Viridiplantae; phylum Streptophyta; class Magnoliopsida; order Asterales; family Asteraceae; genus Artemisia; species Artemisia argyi. Next base: position 200,838,132 of record CM060676.1, read on the forward strand.
CTACATTCGTGTAGTAGGATTTACTACATGATAAGAGGCATTAGGATTACCCTTGTGTTAAACCCGTATCATAATTACTTGACCGTTTAAGTCATATTACTTGGCTAGTTAAGTCAACTAATTTTTCCCACACCTTAGCGTTGTACTCATTTTTAGTACACGAAACCCCTAGTACACCCCTCCGAGCCTATCTTTTCGTTTCTAACTTTAAGCATCTTACTTAAAGGAAGAATTTGTTACACCCCACTTAAATGTACACCCAAATTGCCTTAGCCTTCCGTGTATGCACTCATCTTTAATGCATTATTGTTATTTGTTTAAACCCTAAGTTAATTATCTAATTGATTACATGGTTGCTAAGTCGAGTCATATCCTTGTACATATTGTTTTGGGACGATTGGGACGATTGGGTAAAGTACTTATTTTATGGAGTAATGAGGAAGAACATCATATTATTACCCCCATATGTACGTTAATCTTAAAAGTACTCCAAGTGTTTTGATTTTCTTAATTTGAGTCATTAGATTAGTTCATTGTAAAGTATGTAAAAATTCAAGTGTAAGAGGAATTTACATTCCCTATGATGTATTATTTTGGATGGTAGGGTAAGAGTGTATGCAAAAAAAATAAAAAAATAAAAAAAAAAAAAAAAGAAAAAGAAAAAAAAAGAAAAAAAAAATAAAAAAAAATAAAAAAAAAAGAAAGAAAAAGAGAAAAAAACATACTGACTACCATCCCGTTTCATTCTATGGTTATTTTATGTTTTTGTTATTTTCATTTATTAACTTAAGTCGAGTCTAGTCTTGGCTTAGTAACGCCACATTGTACATGTAATTGACCAAGATGATTAACTCGCCACCAGTAAAGACTGCCTATATCCAACAAAACCGTGTATTCCATATCCCTACACCTAACGTTATAACCCTTTAAAAGACCTCTTTGATAGTTTATCCTAGGTGCTTACGCCATGTGGTGGAGGTTTGATCCTTTCCCAAGCCTATGGTAATCTATTTTGCTATGACAGGTAGTGAGAGATGTTTTCCATTTACATATTGTAATATTACTTTATTACACCCGAGAGATGTGAGTATCTAAACACTATTTGTGAGGTGCTAGTGTATGACCTCCGTTCTTGTCTTTGCTCTTTAGTGGAACAATTATTTATTGTAATTACTTTTATATTAGTGTTAAATGACCCATAACTTGTATTTTGATTAGAATAAAAGCGCATTTGCTTGAGGACAAGCAAATCTCAAGTGTAAGGGTATATGATGAGGCGAAAAATGAACCGTTTTTAGGGGGTCATTTAAGCCCGGAATTGAATTTATTTGATCAAATATTGCCCTAAATCGTTCGTTTTGTGATTTTAGGTACTTTGGGAGTGAATTCTGGAAAAGGAAGCATTTTGGACGTTTTTGGAGCATAAAAGTGAAGAAAACGGCAAAGTCTCAATTTTCCTTGCTGGAACAGTACCTGACGGCCTCACCAAGGCCGTCACCAAGGCCGTCACGTGTGTTGGTGATGGCCCAGAAACTTCATGAAGGCGTCACGTAGGCCGTCACGTGTAAATTGTCCAACTTGCGCACGCGGTAGCTGACACCGTTTTGGCCATAACTTTTACATACGAACTCGGATTTGAGCGATTCAAAAAAGGAAACGATTAGGACGAAAAGATCTACGATTTGGTGAAGAAAGATTGTTCATGACACCATCAAGGTTTGGCTGACGCCGTCATGATCGGGACGGGCATAAAATAGCCTATAAATATAACATCATATCTTCACTTTTTGTAAGCCCTAAACCCTAAGGTCGATTCCTGGGTTTAGGTGGGTGTTTTTCCAGCAACTTAGACGGTTTCAATCACTCCATAAACATCTTGTAATGGTTTGATGATTCTATCTTACTTCATGTATTCAATTATCATTATTATTGCTTGTTCTTTATTAATTATGCTTGGCTAATTCACCTTGTGTCTACTTATGATTGTGTGAAACTTGTGTATAATTGATTAGATCTCATTGATTTCTTGTTGATGTTTGTGTCTATCTCCATCAATGAGGGCTTGTTGATGTGTGTGTCTATCTCCATCAATTAAGGCGTGACAACTTCAATAGATCTAGTTGGTTTAGTTTATAATTCTTGTTTCCTATTGATTCTTGTTTTGATTGAATGTCTCATCAATGTTAGGCTTAAGAAAACTGGCAGACTTCCATAGGGTAACATGCTTGAACATCTTAAGAAACATGAACCGATGTGTACTAGGTTTTTATGGTTGTATTTAATGCATGAGCGAATTCTAGTGATCCCATGTTAGGAGCTTCTTAGCCGACTCGACATAGGAGTGAAGTAGGAGCTTATAGGATTGGGGAAGTAAGTACGCCACCCCATGAATGGTATTAAGGAATACAACCCGTCAATTAAAACAAGGTGTAACAATTCAATAGGTAGAATTGGATAGCTAGCAAGGAGTAACATATCATAGGTAGACATGCTTCACTTATCTTGTAGAACCTTAGTTTATTTTCTTGTTTATTAGTTTAATTAGTAACATTTGGGTTAGTTGATTAGCAACTAATTCCGCCCACTCTCCTAATACCCGAGATTTTTACTTGCTTTTCATAAAATATAAAAACATAAAAAGAATCATCTTTCACCTTTAGACCTAGTTAGATTAATTTCAATCCTAACGACACTATTCCTAGCTGAACGATCAATCCCCCGGTACTTGTCACTATACTATACTACAACGATCAGGTACACTGTCTGGTGGGGGTTGTAAGCTTCTCGAGATCCCTCGAGAGGTAAAGCCTGGTGCAATCCTTACGCATCAAAACCATACACAAAGCCGTGGTACGAGAGTGGGTTTTTTGTTTGTTTTACTTTCAAACATTTTTTCTCTTCAAATTTTAAACCATCTTTAGACTCATACAAAAGGTCAGCTGACAATCCTTTTCCCATATCTTCATCGTTATACAAAATAGGTGTCAACTTTTGCACTTTGTTTAAAAAACAAGGTTTTTCATTTTCCACATGAGCACTATTCACAAAACCAATCCCAGATGTTTGTTTATCAACCTCCACATCTTTAGTAGGCAGCATGTTGATAGTCTGAGAAGTCTGTCCCAATTTTCGAAGTTTGTTTTTTCGAAGTTTGTTTTCAAGATCGTTTGTTCGTTTAAAAAATTCTTGATTTTCATTCTCAAGTTTTGTATTAACATTCTCAAACTTTGAAGTGGTTTTCTGAAGCCTTGAATTTTCACTTTTTAAATCACTGTTCTCTTTTACAAGCGCTTTAACCTTTCTGTTGTTAAGAACCATTTGTTCATCCAATTGTTTAATGGAACATTTTTTTTAATCCAAAACAGCTTCTCTATAACCAACTTCAAGTTCTTCTTTTCTTTTTAAAAGTGGTTTGACAGACTCTCCATACATTTCAAACTTTTGAGCATGAGATTTAAGGTTTGAGATTTCAAATTCAAGTTCAGCTTTTCTTTTTGTTACATTTTCAAAACCTTTTTCCATTTCCTTAAATCTCTCAAGCTCTCTTGTCAATAAGACATTCGCTTGCTTATTTTTGCGATTGTCCTCTTTGCATTTTTCAAGTTCATGTTTGAAATTATTGATTAATAAAACAAATAAGGCACGATCTTGATCATAAGTAAATCCATCCTAGGCAGGCTTACCTCTATTAAGATCCATATCTGGAGTAGCAAAAGTGATATTACTATCATTTTGTTCCACCACATATGTGTCACTAATAGACTCATAATGCTCAGGACGTGTCTGATTATGAGCAAACACATTATCGAACACAACAACATTATCATTATTGTTTGAATGTTGTACCTTAGTCAGTATCTCTGTGTCAAATGAAGGTCTGATGTGATCATCCTCGGTATCCCAAACAGCTTCAATCCTTTGTGTACCATCAGTATCTGAATCATAGCTAGGACTGCTGCTTTCAACGTGCTGTTTTGAAGATGAATCACTTCCCGTGAAAACCAAACTATCATCAGATGCTTCACCCTCATTGACTGTTTCCATTTCTGTTTGAAAATCTCTGTCTGTCTCTCTTTCAATCACCTTTGTTTCCTTTAACTGCATCTCTCTTTCAATTAACTCTCTTTCTTTTAACTTCATATCTTTTTCAATCTGCTCTCTTTCCCGTTTCAGCTTCTCAATTTCATTTAACTCAGCTTCCTCAGCATCAAGTATCTTATCGATTTCACCCATGTCATTTATGCATTTAGTTCTGAAGGTCGAATAGCTTACCCAAAATCTTTGGTAGAATGCATCGATAAACTCTGACTGGTTCATAATCTAAGGGTTAAATATACTCTGGAACTGAGTTTGGATCACTTTAAGAGTTGCTTTGCAGTTACTTGTGTGAAGTTCTTCTACATTAAGTAGCTTTTCAAGTTGATTCAGGCTTTGGATGAGTTTTTCTTGGAGAAGATGAAATTGGACTCTGACGTAGTACTCAAATGCCACATCGAACCTTGGTTCACATCCATATGTATTAATGACTTTCTCAACTTGTGACTTGAACACTTTAAACACTTTCTTTGAATCTCTCTCTTGGATATGCACTTTCATTTCCATTGTGTAACGATGTGTGATAAAGTTGATCTTGGATCGTTGAAGATAACAAAGGTTGTTGTTTGAAGATTAGATGTTTTTGGCGAAGTTTGAAAATCGTATATGGTTGCTTTTAGCTATTTCGAATTTTCCCTCCAAAAAATGAAGTTGAAAATTTTCTCTCCCAAAATTTGAAAATCACTATGAAAGGAAATTCTAAGGTTATCAAAAAAAATTTTGAGTTTTAAAATTTTTGACGCTAAATTTTACCGAAAAAATTTGAATTTTGGCTTAAAAATTTGAATTTTTGACCAAAATTTTCAACGTTATACCAAATTTTGAATTTCGCGTAAAAATTGAACGTTTAATCTCCTCTAAAAAATAAATTTTACTCAAATTTTCCCGCCAAAAAACTTTTTTTTAACCTCTTATGCTTACTCGATAAAACCACAAGTCACAACCCTTACTCGGTAAAAATTGACTTCTAACTCGGTACAACTTTATGTTCTAACTCGGTAAAGCTTTGGTTTACTAATTCGGTAAAGCTTGCAGGATTACTAACTCGGTAAACAAGCTTCTAACTCGGAAAATCTTGTAACTCGGTAAAGATTTGCTAACTCGATAAACTAGAGAAGTTTTGGCAGAGTTTCGTTTAGAAAGCCCAAGTGAAATCCTTACTCGATAAACGATAAGGTTGAACCAGCCTTACTCGGCAAAACTTATGTTACTCGGCAAAGAAAGACCCTAACTCGATATCTAAGTTGAATCCTTACTCGATATCACACTTTAGAAATCTTACTCGGTAGAATTTTTCCCTTACTCGATATCACAAATCACAACCTTACTCGGTAGACTTTGAACCCTTACTCGAAAAAAAAACAATACCAATACTCGATAAAACCCTAACTCGATAAAACATTACCAATGCTCGATAAAACCCTAACTCGATAAAATCTCAGATGAACAGTAACGAGATACACAAATAAGCCTTCAAACCTAGTTTTTTCGACCAAATCTAACCTAAAACAACCTATATTATCCCTTGGCTCTTGATACCACTTGTAGGACCGTAGATCTAGCTTTATCACCTAAGATTATGATGTTAGAGAGAGATAGAAGAGCTAGAGAGAGAAAGTAGAGAGAGAGGTAGAGAGCACTATGTGAAATAAAACATTGATTAGCATGAACTCCCCCCCCCCCTTCCTAACAAGCTTAGGAGGGTATTTATAGTTTTTACATTTGCCACCATGGGCTTTCTCTTGGGCCTTCTTTTGGGACAAGCCATTTAGGCTTTTACATAAACATAATGGACTAGCATTTACTAATTATAACATGGATATATTTAACTAACTATTTGACTCAATAATGATCATCACTTTTAATCCTAACACAAGATCATCTCTGTCACATGATCTGATAAGATCTTCAAACTGCATAGAGGAAAATGTTTCACCACCTAATCTAGTGATCTTCCATGTTGATGCAAAATCATCAGTAAATACTTCCCAATCAATAATTAGATGCCTAACTTGTAATGGCTCAACATAGAAATCTTATTCTTCAAGAATAATCATGCTACCCAGCTGTTCTTCATTAAGCTTTTCTTCAAACTTTGATTTCTTAGCTTATTTGGATTCAATATTCACTCCTGATCTTTTGTATCTCTTAGCTTCTGCTTCTGAATGCATAGGTAGAAAATCTTTATCTTTTCTGAATTCCCTATAATATAATCTTTCAATTTCTTCATGAGATTTTCCCTTAAGCTGATACATCTTCCATCCACCTACATGGCACAAATATTTCTTCATTCCAGCAATGACCTGAGCCTCGGATGGTTGTCTCTGTTTCTTCTGAGTCTTCTTGATTGAATCATCCACCATAGAATCAAAAGCTTGATCATTCTTCATCATGATAAAATTAGCTAGTTGAGCTGATCTTTGTTCTGCTGTTAAACTTTCATCAGCAATAAGCTCAATAGCTTTCTTCTTGAAGACTGGGTCTAAATCAATCATATGCTCAATCTCTGCTTCTGTTAGCTGATAAGAAATTTTTGTGTTTGGAATGGGAACAATTTCTTAAGGTTCTGTGAACTCTTTTTGGATTCTTTGCTGTTCCATGAACCATGCTACATCCTCTTCTTCATATTTCCTTGCCAATCCATTATCCATATCAATCTGAGCTTGAGTTCTTGGTTTAATCTTTCTAGTTTGCTCAGCTGATTCTTCAATGGCAATAACTTTCCCTTTCTCTTTTCTTCTTTTCTCAAACTATGCATCATTTGCTTCTTCTTTAGTGTCCACTGCTTGTGAAATTGATGTAGAAGCTTCTCCTACATGTACCTTTGGGATTTCCTCTGTTGCTTGAACATCATCCAATGGCTGATCAAAACCTTCTTCAAAATCCAACTTCCTCCCCTCAGTTGTAGCATCTGTTTTCCTCCCCTGTTTGGGAGAATCACCCATATCATCACTTGATGCTGCAGAATCACCATCATGAGCTGAAGATGGAGAAGAGAGTACAAGATGAGCAACCATTTTCTTCTTGAGAGAGTTGATCTCTTCCTGCCTAGTTTGTATCTGACTCTAAAGCTTGGAGAGATCATTTTGGTATTGTAGCTTAGTCTGCCTGAGCTCATCTTCTAAGGTTTGAACTTTAGCCTCCAATATGGTACATCTGTCCATTAATTCATTTATGTTACCACTGCCTTCAGCACTTCCAGTTGTGTTACCTGCTGAGAGAGGTGCATCATGGGACATTGGCTCAGTTTCTTCCCTAGTTGGACCAGGAAATACTCCTAAACCACCACTGCTTGTACCTGCACCAAAAGGTGAAGACACATGTAGTGTCGGGATGGAAGGAGTTGGCAGTTTTTGCCTCCTCTCATGTGTGTGAGTAACTGGTGGGGTATAAGATATGGATGGAATAGTGATTGTGGGTGTGTGTTGGGGTGAAACTAGGATTGCTACACCTTCACCCCGTACCTGAGCAATAATTTCAAGTATTTGAGGAAAAAGAGCATGAACTACCCCATTATAACCCCCTATTGCCTTAGTCATATTCTGAAAAACTTTTGGTTTAAGGCAAGGAGTTTTGTAAACCCTTTTATGAGGTAGCAACTCATATTCATTTAAAACTATTTGAATAAACCTTGGGTACATCAGAAATTTGTAATTACTCCTTACATTGCTAACCATATTATTGAATAAAAACTTTGAAAAATTGAAAGTCCTGATTGTTGCCAAACACACCAAAGGATAAGCAATGGTAGTGCTGAACTGTTCATAAGAAGTTTTCTTAGGACTTAAGCAATGTAAGAGAGTATGTATGAAAAACCTCCACTATGGGGAGAAACATCCTTTTCGAAAAGTTAGTTTATTATTGGATGTATCATACCCTATACTAGAGATGTGTTGGAGAATTTCTGGTTTGGGTAAGGTAATGATACCTCCTAAATCATTCAATTGGAGAAGTCTTCTCAAATATGATTCAGTAACAGTAATAGTTACCGCATCCACTGTTGCACTTAAAACATCAACAGGTGAATGTGTGTCTCCATCTTCAATAGTTGTAACAGTAACAGTCTGCCAAAACTTTTTGATTTGAGAGACAAAGATTGTGAGGTTTAAAGTTAAAGCATACCTTATGTGAGAGGCATTGAGAAAATCCCCAATCTCATGAAAGACAGGTCCATCCTTGACCTCTGTTTTCTCCAAGTAAGCAACCTGGTTGTGTTCATTAACAAACTCTAAAGAAGCCATGGATTATTTTGACAAAAATATGATCTTAAGAATGTTAATTGAAAAATAAACAAGCCAATTGAGATAAGAAGAATGTGTTGCTAGGGTTTGAGATTAATACGCAAAGGGAGAATTGTATTAAGAAAGTAATTATCTTTGGAAAAGAATAAGTTAAACGAATAAAAGATAATGCCCTTGTATATATCCCTAGAAATACGGTTAAAAGATTTTACTCAAACGGCTAGTTGAAAAATTAGTTACTGACACAACAGTTGCAACGGCTAGTTCAACAGTGGTAATATTTACACTGACAATGGAAACTGTGAACTAGCAATGGAAACTTTTTCACAAAAATTTCTAAGAGCAGTGGAAAATTAAAATCAATGAATACTGCCCTTATCATAGTTTTTAGCAAACTACCAGCTATCAACGGATTTTATATGTCTTTACCTTGAGTCGTTTGCTATGAACTAGCCAACTCTTAATCATACAGAATATGGTGAGTTGATAACCATATAGTTTTTGGTAAACTATCAACCATAAATAGATTTAATGAGTCTTTACCAGTAGCCGTTTGCTCTGGACTAGTTGATTCTTATATGGATTAGACATGGTGAATCAATAACCATTTGTTGTGTGTCTTAGTTACAAACCTCCAGAAAATCAATTCTTATCACAATTTTGCTTAGATACCTGCAAGAGTTAGTCCAAAACCAAGAATAGGCAAACCAAAGTTAAGAATAAATGTCCAAAATTACTGTTTCTAAAAATATCTTTTGTATAGTCAACCCTTTAAAAGAAATATCTTCCAAACTTAATTTCACCCACCAACCAGAGTTAATAGCAATTACTCTTTTAGGTAGAAACCTAGGGTTGACTTGGCCTATGTAAATAACTCGACTCAGAGTATGAGTTTTAGTTTTTTGGAAAGCCAATAAGCTCAGCTTATTGGTTCCACTATTATTTTGGGGTTCCAACCTTCCTAGTGGGCCCCACAGACCTGCAAAAGTGGCCAATTTGGCCTGTGTGGTCTGTGGTGAATGTGGATTTGCTTATTGCTTATTTCAAGCTTATTTCTTGTACTTCTTTGTTTCATTTTGCTTAATTCAAGCCTCTTTTGGGAATGTTGTAGCTTATTTGTCCTTGTGACTTCATTTGGTAGCTTTTTCAAGTTTCCACAAATCCTAATAAGCTACAAGTTCACAGCTGATAAGCACTTGGTTCCCCATTTGTGCTTATTTCTGAGATTCAAGCAAAGTTCCTTTGTTAAAGTTTTTTATTTTTAGTTTATAAATAGTTTTGAAAAAAGAAAATCCAGTAAAATCAAGTTTTAAATTAAGTGATAGTTTCTATTTAATTTTATTTAAATTTTTAATTTTCCTTTTTAGCTTTTTATTAAGTAATTTGCAATTTTATATTTTTATTAATTTTCTTTTATATTAAAGTATTTTTAGTAATTTTTCCAGAATTTTATATTGTCATTTAGTATTTATTAGATTTAATATTAGTTTAATTAATTATTAATCAAAATTTAAGTATTGAATAGTAAAATTAGTTTTTATTAAGTACTGCCTAGTTTTTATATTTTTCCTAGGTTTTATATGTCATAAAATAATTTTAGGAAACTTTTCATAATTTTCACTGTTCATTTTCTATTTTTCGTAATTTAATTTAGTTTTAATTAATTAATAATTAGTTTTTAATTAATAATAATTAGATAAAAAGTTAGAAAAATATAATTTTAATTTTAAAATTAGTTTTATAATATTTTAGATTTTTCCAAATTTAATTTTCATATTTTTAGTGTAATTGTATAATTAGTTATAATTTAGGTTAATTTAAATAATTAAAAGTAAATAGGAAATTAATAATTAATTAATAATAAATAATTAAATAGTGTAAAAATTATTTTTCTTTTTCTAAAAATTTTCTTTTATCATTAGGATTGTAAAAATATAATTTTCATATCCGTAGGTATCTTATTTCTATAAAACTCACGTTTTATTTCGTACGTTCACGTAACTTTAATCTTAACGTACGCGGTTTTAAGTTTTAAATGTTTCTGGGTTTTCTAATTTTACAATCTTGTTAATATAGCTTATTCAAGCTATTTCCTTGTATATTTCAGTAGTGTAATTAATCACAACCCTTTCCTGTCCAAATTCACCCGATCACAAACCCGTTTTAATACCTTTGCACACCTCGTCGGGACCTAACGACCTGGTGATACCCTATATTACCCGGAAGCATTGACTCTAAGTCTTTTGACCTTTTTGACCATTCACTTGGTCAATTTAGGTTGACCGTTTGGAGCTAATAACTCACGGCTTTGTTTTTGTGGCCTCATTTGAAGACTTCCCAGCAGGTCACCCAAGCCAGTGCTACTCTCACATGAGCACGCTTAACTGCCAGTTCCTAAGAAGTCCACCTGCAGTAGACCACAAAAAGCGTTGTGTCATTGTAAGGCGAATGTTATCTTATGAGCCCAGCATCTCTCCAGGCCACAGCTGATGTGGGATTTGCCTAGAGTGTTACACAGATTCTCTTCAATCTTCTTTGTTCTCAGATTGTATATTATGAAGGCTTTACTAACCATAGAGTACCCAACAAAGAAGCCTTCATCTGACTTTTCTGCAAATTTACCCAGATGATCTATGGTATTGAGAATTGTAACATGACATCCAAATGGTCTCATGAAATCCAAGGTAGGAGGTCTACCTCTGAATAACTCATAGGGTGTCTTATTCTTTGTCTTCATCACTAAAACCCTGTTCTGAATATAACAAACAAAGTTAACTGCTTCAGCCCAAAAGGTGACTAATAACTTGGAATAAGCTAACATGGTTCTACCAGCCTCAATCAGTGTTTTGTTTCTTCTTTCAGTTACTCCATTTTGCTGAGGAGTTCTTGATACACTGAATTCTCTCTTAATACCATTCTCTCTGCAAAAGTCATCCATAACTCTATTCTTGAACTCTGTCCTATTGTCACACCTGATAATCTTGATCTTCATATCAACTTGGTTTTCTACTTCAGTGATAAAAGTTTTAAGGATGCCAGTTGTTTCATCCTTGGTTTTTAGAAAGAAAACCCATGTAAACCTGCTAAAATCATTAGTTACAACAAGACAATATTTCTTCAAATTTATGCTCCTCACAGATGTAAAACCAAACAAGTCCATATGTAACATATAGAGAGGGTGAGCAATTGAGTTATAGGCATTGGTCTTGCAAGAAGCTCTATGTTGCTTGTCTTTGAGACAGGCAACACAGGTTTGGTCATTCTCAAATCTCTTCTCTAGTAATCCTCTGACTAAACCATCTTTCACAATCTTGTTGATGGTCTTAAAGTCAACATGACCAAGTCTTCTGTGTCATAACATGGATTCATCCAATGTGGCCTTTACAAGCAAGAAAGTAACATCATCTTTAGCCACAATGTTCTTCATGTCAATGCTGTATAGATTGCCTTTTCTAGGAATTTTAAGTAAAACCTCACTTTCATCAGGTAACTTATAATCCTTAGATATGACAAAACATTCATCTTCTGTAAAAAGAACTCTGTGTTTCTTGTCACACATCTATGACACACTAAAGAGATTATACTTAAGCTCTTTCACATAGTACACATTCTCAAAATCCAAATTTCCAGCTTTGATAGTGCCTTTGCCAGAAACTTTACCACTAATTCCACCTCCAAAGCTGACAAATTGTCCATCATAAGGTTTGAAATCTGTAAGATAGGACTTGTTGCCAGTCATGTGCCTAGAACATCCACTGTCTGAATAGCCTTGATCTTCTTTAACCTTTGAATGTTCCTGCACATAAAATAAAGGAATTAGTTCCTTTTGGAGACCAAAGCCACAATTGACTTGGATCTGCCTCGTGTATTAATATAGTTGAATCTGTCAAAGGTCATTGACACACCATTGGGATTGTTAGAGTTGTTAATTCCTTTAATTTTCCATTCCTAACGTGTTGAGGCCTTCACAACATTTCCCAATTTTACCCCTTTCTTGTTTACAAAATCAGCAGTGGTGTCTTTTGGTCTAGCTGTGGCAACTGCTGGCTTAGCAGTGGCAATTGCTGGTTTAGAAATTTTAGTTTTTGGAACCCACTTCTGATTGTAAACAACCTTCTTCTCATAAAAGGTCTTATTACCTGTTTGTGCAGATTTAACAAAAGTTGTAATAGGTTGGGCACTTTTAACAGGTGACTTTGGGTAAGCAGTGTTAACTTTTCTAGCATTTGTAAGAGGTTTGATGCCAGATTTTAGTTGAACTCCACTAGGAATCATATTACTTAATGGATTAGGGTGAGTATATTTTTGAAAATTGTTTTCATTCACCCTTGTGTTCCCAAAAACTTCCCTTCCTCCCTTATGGTAGTTACAATTAGCATGAAGATGATCAAAACTATCACAGATGTGACATGCTTTGTTGTTAAACACAAAATCACTACCAAATTGTTGAGACTTAAGATTATTCCAGTTCCTCTGGTTTCCCCTAGGAGCTGGTGTCCTGTTTCTATACATCTCAGCATATTTTATAGTGGGCCTAGTTTGATAAGCTTGTTTCCTAGGCTCTTCTTTTTCAACTTTAACAACTTTAGGAACACTTGTTTCTTCTTCAACCTTAACACGTTCTTCCACTAGAGATGAATCAATAGCACTCTCAAATGCATCAGTCTCTACCTTAACCTTTTCATCAATAGCTTCTTTCACAAATTGAGGACCATAAGACCTAATTGGTTCTTGAAACTCTTTTATCCCTGTATGTGCTAGATCTTTGCCTGGAGGTGCTGGAACACCTCTTAATGGTGGGGGGGACAGACTTGTAACCTACACCTGATTTGGCCTTATTAACCACTTGTGCTTCCCAAATTCTTCTTATAGAAACATAGCAATATGATCGTTACTGACTTGATCGTCAGAGGGGGTTCTCTCAAGCTCAGCCCGATGACCTCTCTAACGAGTTTTCTTTGTCTTTTCAGCACTGTTACCAAAGACCCGAAGTCAAGGTCAACACAAGTCAAATGGTCAGCTCAACACCTTGACGATCATGTCGATTTTGGTATCATCATAGTACATAAATAAAGTAGTCATATACAACGGCAGTAAAAATATCAATAATATATTATAGCACTAATTATAATAAGGGAATAACATCCTGCGTACTATCTCCCTTAGACTACCTTTATCAATAGATTGTCAACCGGGTTGGATGGGAAAAAAACAAAAAAAATAAATATATTATATTGGGGGTGAAAAAAAAAAGATTGGATTGACAACCTAAGATCACATGACAACCAAAGATTACAATTCCAATATGCCACATGTCAATATTAATATTTTAATAGCTACTTGTTTTTTTCTTTACTTTTTCTTTTTTCTTTTTAATACTTATATTATTTTAATTTTGGTTGTTGATAAATGGTAAAAAAAAATATGAATCAATTGTATGTGTTAGTTGTGTATGTTGAGGGAAGAGAAAATAATATTTTAATAAAAAATTGGGTTGGGTTAGGTTATTGATAAACATAATCTTGACAACAATATATTATCATTATTATTATTATTATTATTATTATTATTATTATTTACACTTTTCATCCTTCAAGATTTTAAATTATACATGAACCATCATCTGCTATAATACAACAACAGATAATCTTACCTACAATTTGTAGCCGGGATCATTTTGCCTTAGAATAATCAGAATAATACTTAAACATCCAAGTAATAGAGAAAATATATGCATACTCCACTTGAAATGATCACGTAGTTATCTGGTTAACTAGTCCTATTTGGTGCCAGGGTTTATCGAGACCACAATGATTTTAACTGACTCGATAAATTTTCCTATTAGTTTTGTTCTTCGATATTGGTTACATTTCATCTAGTTCAGTCTAGCTTTGTTCAAACTGGATGCACACTTTTATGTTACTTTTTATAACTAAATGGAAAAGAGCACAAAAGAGAGGCCATAAAGAATTTAAGTTGAACTTAACCTGCTCTAACCCGCAAGAAAACACATTGACCTGCAAATGCACCACCTTTTCTAATTACATACGTATTAGATTATGGCAAATTAATCTTGGGTGGCTTTTCTAGTTCACAAAATAAACGGGGTGAGCATGTTGGGTAACATGTTACAAAAACAATTGGATCGCCACAAACGCATCTCTGTAATTACTATTCCAACGTTGCAGACAATTAATGTCTTTGGATGATTTTCAAACCATTTGGCACATCCTTTTATGGTTAAATTTTATAGCTTTAACCTGTTAGAATGTAAAATCAGCTAGCTAACTATTTAAAATTGGTACCTTATGAACAGCGTTGCAACACAGTTTACATACATGTATAGTGCATAACAGATTATGTTCAGTAATACAGCACTATCCCAACACAAGAAAAATGAAAACACGTAGCAACCCGATCTCTAACTTTCTACGACCATCACTGAAATGACATTGCATCACAAAAGATAATACAGTCACATAAACAGATGTGATTCGAATACAACTTCATCACATAACATACTAGCATATGCATAAAAAGGAGATTAAACCAGGTCTTTAGGACACAAAAGATAATACAGTCGCATAAAAAAAAACATAGCTTACAATAACCGTGCAGGAAAAGAGTATTAAGGCTTTATCATAACGACATTGCTTGGGCTTCAAAGATAGTTTTATGCAGCTTCATATTCCTTACATGAACTGACCAATTACGGAGTTGCATATACGTTCAAGTCCCTTCTTCTTGTCCTCTATCACATTGATTTCTGCTACCTTATTCACATCGAGCCAGTTCATTGCCTCCTCAACCACATCATCCATCTTCTTCAAATCTTCCAGAAATAGCTTGCGCCTGATGTTGCCGTCCTTTAATTTTGTTTTTATGGCATAAATGTAATCTTCCAATGCATTATAGGCCTCTACCTTCTTTTTGTATTGTTGATCATCAAGTTTGTACCTTTCTGCATCTTCCAACATCTTCTCAATTTCATCCTTTGTAAGTCTTCCCTTGTGGTTTGTGATTGTGATGTTGTTCTTCTGATGGGTTGTTGGTTCTTCAGCTGAAACTTTTAGAATACCATCAGCATCAATGTCAAATTGAATCCTTGCTTTTGTAACACCCCTGGGGGCAAGAGGAAGGTTGGAAAGCTCAAATTCACCTAGTAAACTGTTGTCTGTAGCTCGACTTCTCTCACCCTGATAGACTATGATAGTAAAGCAAGATTGGTAGTCGTAACTTGTAAAACCCATCGAGTCCTTCATAACAGGGATGGGTGTGTTTTTTGGGATCACGACAACCATGTCTTCTCCATGTGACTCCCAACCAAGTGAAAGAGGGGTGACATCCAATAACATCAAATCTCGAACCATTTGATTGCCTTTTCCATTCAATTTTGCAGCCAAAACTGCTGCACCATATGCAACAGCCTCATCTGGATTGATAGTCTTGCAGAGGTCTTTACCATCAAAGAAATCCTGCAACATTCTTTGGACCTTTGGAATCCGGGTCGACCCGCCAACTATAACCACCTCATCCACTCTATTCTTCTCCAATTGCGCATCATCTAAGCAACCTTGCACAGACTCCATGCACTTATTGAAGAAGTCCATATTCAGCTCCTCAAATTTGGCACGCGTTAATTTTGATGAAAAATCAACACCATCATACAAGCAATCAATTTCTATGAAAGTTTGAGTCGTTGACGATAGAATCCTCTTTGCTCTCTCAGAAGCAACCCTCAACCTTCCCAAAGCCCTAGAATTCCCGCTTATATCTTTCTTGTATTTCCTCTTGAATTCTGCCACAAAGTATTCCACGATTCGGTTATCAAAGTCCTCACCACCCAAATGAGTGTCACCACCAGAAGCTTTCACCTCAAA
This sequence comes from Artemisia argyi, assembly GCA_030686995.1. Taxonomy (NCBI): domain Eukaryota; kingdom Viridiplantae; phylum Streptophyta; class Magnoliopsida; order Asterales; family Asteraceae; genus Artemisia; species Artemisia argyi. Next base: position 200,854,348 of record CM060676.1, read on the forward strand.
CCTCCCTCTATTGATGGTGAGAACAGAGACATCAAAAGTACCTCCACCCAAATCAAATATAAGCACGTTTACTTCACCACTATTTGTAGAGTTTTGGTGCAGCCCATAAGCAATTGCAGCTGCTGTAGGTTCATTTAGCAAACGTAGAACATGGAGACCGGAAACAATAGCTGCATTCTTAGTTGCTAGACGTTGTGAATCATTGAAATAAGCAGGAACGGTGATCACTGCGCTTCTCACGTCAGTGTTGAGGTATGCATTAGCTACCTCTTTCATCTTGGTGAGAACCATGGAAGATATTTCTTCAGGAGCAAAGTGTTTCTTATCACCCTTGTATGTGACTACGATCATAGGCTTACCATTTTCTCCTCCTATTATTTTGAAAGGCCAAACCATCATGTCACCCTGCACAATGGCATCATCATACCTTCTTCCAATCAATCGTTTTGCATCTGAAAATTCCAAGCAACAAAAAATAGCATCTAGGCATTAGATTGAAAGTAAAACTGAAATTCAAAAACAATTAACACCAGATTGACAATGGCAATTGAAGTGCACCATACTCCATATCAAACGTAAAACAAGTTTTTCAACTGTTTCCCATTTAATTGCCGTTGTACTCAAGCATTAGCGCTAAAACGTAACATTATTTTAGTGAGAACAATGATAATGTTCAACTAATAATAAATATAGTCAACATTATCCATGCTTAAAACCTAATATGTGCACTAAATCTAAGATATTAGCATAAGCAATAAAAAATTAAAAAAAAAAATGTTTGTAAAACTAATATTTGATAAGTTTCTTATTGATACTATCAAAATGACATCAACATCGACTTATACAATTTTAGATTATTTCTCTATTCAAAGCATTTGTATGTATTTTCACAAAATGTTTGATAACTGAGTGTACTTCCCTGGCCTGTCCGAGAACGATACATAGAAGCCAAAGTTAAGCGGCCACTTAGGAGCGTATGGGTTCATAATGAAATATAACCATATCACAAAAATCCCCCGCAGAACCAACTAAATTACGCATCAAGGCTGCCCCAAAATTGCAGCCTACGGAGACCCAACTTGGTTCTCCATCGAGGAATTACAAACAGCCACCACTTAGCTAACCCCTTGGGATTGCATTAGTATGTACATATATTAGTGTGAGCCTAGAAACTTTTTTCTTTTCTTATTCACACTATTTAGTACTGACAATAGAGATGCTCAACCTCTGTGCGACCTAGTTTATTAAAAGATAGTCCAAGTAAAGTCTCTAAACGATGAATATTTACCTACTTGAACAAAATATCTTAATGTGTATATTTTTCAAGTTTGGTTACATTCTGATTTATTTTAACAATTAAACGGTATTGTATCCATCAAAATGATCTCAAATATAGTCAGGGGCGCTTTAAGCCTTTTAAAGGCCTAAAGCGAAGACTTAAATCACACAACATTTTACGCATATACTTTTTTATGTTTCCTCAAAATTTTTGCTCTAAATATACGCAAAAAATTTAATAAATTAATATGATAAAATAACTTCTTTCCGGTCGGTAAAATTTTACTAAGAAAATTAACAGAATTAAACTGACATATAGCAATTCCAAGCACATACTTGACATGGGAAAATGTTGCCTAATCACAAAAGGTGCGAATTGGCGGGAACCCTCTGACCCGGGTGCCATTTGGCACCCGCCATTATCCACCCCACAAGGAATAGCTCCGGCAATTCTCCTGGCAAGTTGGTGTCCAACTGGCCCAACTGGAGTGAGCAAGAGCCGAACTTCATATTAACCACAAAACCATTCAAGTTTCAATAGTGTTCAATTGTTGTGTAAATGTTCAAAATAAGTGCATTGTTTGATTGTGCCTTAATAATAAACACCCATCCCTGATTTTCACTAATCTCAACTAACTGAATATACAACCAACTTATTCACACATAAAAAGAAATATAAGTCACAAAATAATAGTAACAAAGTTTGAGAATTGTTCCGTTTTGGTCACTCAAACCTAAAAATTACATAAGAATAGAACACTTGTGAAACTTGATGGTTAAACCTAACCAAGAAAAGTATGAGTGACTAAATTGGAACACTAATAAAACTTCATTACAATTTAATGATTAAAAAGGAACCAAATAAAAGAAGAGATGATAAAAAGGGAAAACAATGTATACACGGCCTAAGAACATCGGAGGCCTTAAAAACTCAAATGCCTAGTTTTAGGGGTTTTTGTTACGATCTCACATCGGCAAAGTATGGGATTGGTTGGTGGATTATAAAGTCTAGTGTCCCCTCCTCTTTGAGCTAGCTTTTTTAGAGTGAATTTTACACCTATCAGTTTTATACTTGAGACTAGGGGTGGAAACAAGCCGAGCCAAGCCCGAGCCCGAGCCTGAGCCTGACAGAGCTCGAGCTTGGCTCGTTTCGAGCCTTATATTTTAAGCTCGAGCTCGGCTCGTGCTATGTTATATAGGCTCGGGCTTGGCTCAAGCTCGGCTCGTTTATACGATATGGAAATGAAAAAGTTAAAGCTTGGCTCGAGCTCGAGCTCATAATATATCTTTATTGAGCTCGTTAATAAGCTCGAGCTTGACTCGTATATATGTTTAGTACTTAAAATATCATAATGTCGTATAGGCTCGCGAGCCCAAACTAGCTTTGTATATAAAGCTCGGACTCGAGCTCGACTAATAAATGAGCTCCAACTTAGGCTCGAGCTCGGGCTCGAACTTGTTTATGCTCAGCTCGTGAGCGGCTCGGCTCATTTCCACCCCTACTTGAGACACAATGTTTTTTTTTTTTTTTTTTTTTTTTGAAGGCAACAGACACAATGTGGAGTATATAATACAAGTGGCCAAGACTAGAACTAAAAAAGTTACTGTAGTGAAGAATATACCAAAAACGGTGTTGGTAGGGTTGGTTGCAGCTTGGTTTTTAGCCGCGTCACCTATCAAACGTTCAGTATCCGAGAAAGCAACGCAAGAAGGCGTAGTCCTGTTGCCTTGTTCATTAGCTATTATCTCAACTCGCTCGTGTTGCCAAACCGCAACACACGAGTATGTTGTCCCTAGATCAATTCCAATTGCGGGCAATGCATCTCTTCTTCCAGCCATATTATGGATGTAGATTCTTTAAAAAGGAAAAAAGCTTGCACAAACACGCTCGATCACACAAAATGACAAATGGTTGTAGCTATAAATTTGCCAGTAAGCTGTTCAAACTTTGGAGATATGAAAGGGTATTTGAAATTTACGTGATTGGGTTTTAAAGAAAGGAAAATGAACACTATGTTGAGAAATGAAAGGAAAAGAAAATGAAACTCTAAAAAACTAGTGTTCTCTAGTTTTTTAAAGAGAGGAAAATGAATGAAATGAGGAAATTTGAGGGATAATGTGGCTAAAACTTTCCTTTAAAAAATGAGATGAAATAGAAATAATTAAAGTATTGCATGTGAAATAACAAAATTATAAATATTTTTTTGGTCAAATGGCACAAAAAGGTACTTAACTTAGGGTCTATTTTCAATCAAGTTACTATAGATTTTTTCTTGCACAAAAGGCGGCCAACTTTTTTTTTTGCAGATTTAGATTTTTTACTAACTTCCGTTATCCAATTCGTTAGAAAATTACATGTTTGGTCCTTGAATATGTATAATCATTTCATGCACACTACATCACCAACAAAAATTTCCAAAAAAACATTTTCACAAAAAATATAGAAATTTTTTTTTTTTAAATTAGAAATTAAAAAAAAAATTATATAAAAATTAAAAAAATAGAAAAAAAATTAAATTTACTAAAAAATTTAAAAAAAATGAAAAAATAAAAAATAAAAAGTCCAAAATTTTTTTGAAATAAAAAAATTAGATAATAAAAAAATTTTGAAAAAAAATTGAAAAACATTTTTTTTAAAAAATAATTATCGAAAAAAAAAATTTTGAAAAATTTTTCAAATTCAAAAAAAATTATTTTTAAAATTAATTATCGAAAAATAAATATTTTTTTCTAAATTCGAAAAATCTTTCCAAAATTTTTTTACGACAATTATTTTAAAAAATATATATATATTTTCTAAAATTATTTTTTGAATTTTTTTTTTTTCGAATTTTTTTTTTTATTTTCTAATTTTTATTTTTTGAAAAAAATATTTTCAATTTTTTTTTGATTTTTTTTAAATTTTTTTAAAGTTTTTGGAAATTTTTTATTTTTATATATTTTAATTTATTATTATTTTTTTAATTTTGATTTTTCTTTCAAAAAAAATTTTGAATTTTTTTCTACAATTTTTTTTTTTGATTTTCTATTTTTTTAATTTTTATATAATTTTTTTTTTTTCTTCTAAATTTTAAAAAAAAAATTCGATATTTTTTTTGGAATTTTCTTGGTGGTGATGGACTGTGCATGAAATGATTATACATATTCAAGGACCAAATATGTAATTTTCTAACGAAGTAGGTTAGCGGAAGTTAGTAAAATACATAAATCCGCCAAAAAAAAAAAAAAAAAAAAAAAAAAAAAAAAAAAAAAAAAAAAAAGTTGGCCGCCCTTTTGTGCAAGAAAAAAAGTATAGCACCTGGGAAACAAACCATAAGTTGGGTACCTTTTTATGCCATTTGCCCATATTTTTTTAACTTTAAAACTTAAAAATATGGATATAATTTTCAATGGACACACTAATTTTTAAATGGACTCACTATTTTTATTTTCGCTCTTTAATTTTCAATTCAAGAATACAAAGCCTTAATAATCTATTCTTCTTTTTCCTCTCTTTATTTTTCGACTCAATAATACAAACTTTTTTTACTCTCCACTTTTTTTACTTTTCTTTTCTTCCTTATCAGTTTATTTTTTTTGAATAAAAAACTCGAGAATACAGTGGAAAAGAGTAAGAAATGGAAGCATATGAAAATAATATGGAGGAAAAGGTAATGAAAGTCTCTGAGATAGTGGAAGAAAAAGAAAAGTAACAAAGAAAAGGTAATCAAAGTGTTGAGATAAAGAAAGAAAAAGAATCGTGTTTTTGGTAAAGAAGAAGAAAAATAATTTGTTCTTACATGTATGTTATTTGATTGTTATTGTCAAATTTTCTTAGAAATAGCATATTAATCTTTACACAACACATTTTGAAGTTCTTTTTTTTTTTTTTTTTTTTTTTTTTGAAAATGAGGATTTTTTAAAAAACTCTCTTTTAAAAAAAACCTAAGAACACAATAACATTCTCATTTCCTTTCAAATTTTAACTCAAGAATACAATTTTTAAAGTGGAGTTTTTTTTTTTTTTTTTTTTTTTTTTTTTTTTTTTTGAGAAAAGTACGTTTTTTTTTCCGGGAAGAATTTTGAAATTGAAACTTTTTTAAAAAAACAACTATGTTTCCTTTTTTAAAAAGATTATATCGGGTTGCAACAATGGGGGTGTCTTTTATTTGTTAGAGATGCTACATCAACAAAACTTTTACAAAATTATATTCACACGATAGTTAGGCAATTAATTATGCAGAGTAAGAAAGAAGAAAGAGCAATAGATTCACTATATATGACAAGTCATTTTGTTAGTATAATTGTATAAACTCTTAATTGATATAGCATTTTTTTATTTTTTTATTTTTATTTATTATTATTTTTTTTAACAACTAAGCCCTACGTAAATTTTGAGATGATTGAAATGGTTGCTGGGCCATCCTACCTATTGGTCTTTTCTACTTATGCTTGCTTCGTAAGTATTACTAGGAAGGATAGATAAAGTTATTGAAATTTAAATTTTGGGACCATTGAAATGGGTGCTGGGCCATCCCACCTTTTGGTCTATTTTTCGTATGCTTAGTTATGAAGTTTTATTTGAAAGGACTAAAGGGATATTCACGTGTTATGGTGCCGTACTCTGTGATTAAAATTTATGCATCAATAAAATAACAATATAAAGCTAATTAATCAGAGAAAAACGAGAAAAAATGGATATCAGACCGGTCCGGTTCAGTCGTTTTTACCAGTTCCGACGGTTCTCAGATTCGTTTTCGGACGGTTTTTAATGACGAACCGAACCGATTCTTGGTTAAACCCGTTGGTCCGGTCCGATCCGCTTTTTAAAATATCTGTACCATCAACTTGTTTGCCTATACATTGTATGAAGCTTTTTATGTTTTATTAGTTCGTAAAATATGTATAATAATATGTATTTTTTATTTTAGGTGTGTTTTAAAAATAATTTTTTTTAGAATAGTTAAAAAGTCAAATAGGTAGTTATGGTTAAAGATGATTTTTTCCTTATATTAAATTATATTCTTTATTTTAAGTAATTTTTTAATACATGTTCACATAAAGTGCTTTAAAATGTTGCAAATAATGCTATCATAGCTATATTTATTAAAATTTGCATTTATTTATGATGAGTATGTTGCAAGCTATTGATTACATAGTAAAACCAACATAATTTCATAATAAGTAAGTATGTTAGCTTAATATTTTAATACTTTAATTTTGAGAATGTCACAAATGTTTTATAACAAGGTTTCCAGCCCTCGCGTTGCGGCGGAGTATTAGCACACGATAGTGTTGCGACAGTTGGATCTCTAAATGATAATATTGTAAACACCGGAACCGTCAAATTTTTTCTCGCTCAAGATCAGCTTACCTAATTAAAGAATTACAAACACATATCTACAAATCCACAAATAGCATACAAACCAAAAAGAAACTAACATACAATGCTAACGAGCCATTCATATAGCCATGAAATAATTCATTTAATTAAAGTTCTTATAATGTTTATTTATATTTACAAAAAGCACTTAAGATTTACCCAAATCTTTTCTTCTCGTACTCAAACAACAACTCTATTCTAATACATTTGAGAACTAAAAACAAACTGAAATGACAATTTTATAATTTGGAGTGTGCCAATCACTTCCCATTAAAAAAAATACTAACACATATCTACAAATCCAAGAATAACATACAAACCAAAAAGAAACCAAATACAATTCTGATGAGCCATTCATATAGCCATGAAATAATTCATTTACGTAAAGTTCTTACAACTCTAACAAATTTGAGAACTTAAAACAAACTAAAATGACAATTTTATATTTTGTATATGTTCCTGTGGTGCAGCTTCTGGCCCTAATATATCCACAGTCATCTTCAAAATCTCCGTCAGCAACTTTTGAGTACTTGATCTACGCTGAACAAAAAGATGGGAGAGCAATACTGAATAATATGATGACCAGAAGGTCTGTTGCGTGAAAACATTGGCTTAGGCTGTGTATAGAGCCCCGATGATGATAACACTATTAGAAAGCTAAAAACACAAATTCAAATATAAGGAGAGATCCTTGATAACCTGTGAAACGACCAAATAACAGACTCCAAAAGATATCACAAACATTAAAAAAACACCAAGACGAACCCATAAATTCATTAAAGAAATCAGCAATAATGACAACATCTATGTCGTTTAAATCTGAATACATGAACTGACATATAAGAACAAATCTGTAAGCAGTTATAGAACTCTAAAGACGATCGGAAAACTACATCGAAGCACATTTAGCACAAAGGATGATTAATCTGCACATGTCTTATCAAGCCTACTTCATACAACAGTACATCCCCCCATATGAGAAATAAAAACTATAGCAGACACATAGGATTCTAAACTAAAAACCCTGATTCTTATTTTTGTTAGTAACACCTATGAAATCATCAGTATAACATATACGCAAGAGATAGTCATCATTTATTCTGCACACCAAAAAAATTAGCACCCAACACCTATGAAATATGCATATGATACCACATGTTAATAGCGAACTTATGTGACTAATAAGCCCATGATCAGCCACAGTCATAAGCAATAGGCTAAAATGTATTATTTTTAAAGACGAACAGTGAATGTCACTACAAAAATTTTTTCTCAACACATTCAACCTACATCAAGTAATTTTCCAAAACATTCCTATTATCAAATACAACAACAAAAGCTAAAGGTCAAGCGAAGAAACCTAAAGTACAAAAAAGTAAGCAAAAACATACCAATTAACCGATAAAAAGAAACCTAAAGTGTAAACGCAGTAAGAAAAAACATAATAAATAACTGAGAAAAAGAGTACAACGGACCTTTCGATCCTCGGCTAACTTCTGTTGATATAAATAATGCCTAAAAACATTATTAACATATATCGATATCTCTATGTTTTGATAATCACAAAACGTAAACTCATTGAACTACAAATTATGACGTAAACAAGTATTTAGTCGTAAATATTTGCTTTAGCATCCATATCACTTAAGGTATGAATAAACAAAGTGTCTAATGCATTTTATGATCAAAGGAATTTTTATTTTTACAAACCTTACATTTTATTAAAGTGGGACAAACATTTTTAAAATTATACAAAACAATTTTGTATTTATAAGAAATGTTTTATTCAAAATAAATAGTTTGAATTCAAATTTCAACCCAAAAAACGGCTACATTCTTCAGGAAAAACCTCCCCCACAAAAAGACAAAAAATCTGAAGAAAAAATATTTTTTTATTAGGCGGCCCCCTTAATTATACTAGGCGGTCCCCTTAATTATTAAGGGGACTGGCACCCAATTAAGGGGACCGGGCACGCTCCCAAACAGTATTTTTCCCCTTATAAATACCGGTTCATTCCACAGATTTTTCTCACCTTTTGCACCCCAAAACTTTTTGTTCTAGATCTCATTTCTATTCTCTAAAATCCTTTGATCATGCATACATAAATCTTTGTTTCAAAGTGATCCAAACCTCTACCTTTCAAGTGCAAGAGAAGAATACTTCAATCCTTCAAGAGAAGAAGTATTACAACTTGTTATGACCTCCACATCCAAGTTGTTAGAGCATCATCCATTATATCTATTTCTTTATGTAACTAGTTGTGAATATTTGATAGAAGATAGATTAGCAAGGTGTGTAGATAGAGTGAGTGTGTAGTAGATAGTTGTGAAGTAGAGAAGTTGGGAAGTAGATAGTTGTGAAGAAGATTGTTGTGAAGTAGATAGTTGTGAAGATAGATAGGTGTGAAGAAGTAGTGTTGTGATTAAGTAGTGACTAGGTGTGAAGAAGTAGTGTTGTGATTAAGTAGTGACTAGGTGTGAAGAAGTTGTGTAGAAGGTGTGAATAAGTTGTGACGAAGTTGTGGTGTGTATATTGGTGTGTAAGGTTTTCTCCGCCATAAGGGAACTTGTTGACATAGTGAAGAAAACTCTCGAGTAGGTGACTCGAGGAGTGGAGTAGGGCAAAGAAGGTGTCCTTGTAGCCGAACCACTATAAATCCTTTGTCTCGCGGTTAGATCTTTCCATATCTTACTTATCTCTCGTATATAGCTATAATTGTTTATATTGTGCATGTGTTGATTTCACATACTTAGCTTATATTATTATTGTTCATACTTAGATATAGTTGTTCATATTGTTCAAGATTTGAGTTCACATAAGATTGAATAAAAGTTTTAAAAGCAAACAAGGTTTTAAAACTAAACTAAGTTTTCATAATAAAATTAAAAGACGTAAAACTATTCAACCCCCCTTCTAGTTTTCCACAATTGGCATCAGAGCCAGGTTAAACAAGATTTTTAAAATATACTGTATTTTAAAACTTGTATCGATCTATGGAATCTGAAAAATATTTAGAAGGGCAATCTATGCAAAGACCACCACTATTTGAAAGTGATGGTTTTTTTTATTGGAAAAATAGATTCGAAACTTATGTGAAATCAAAAGATCTTGATCTTTGGCATGTCATTACCTTTGGTGATTTTCCCCCTATTCAATATAATTTTGAAACCAAAATGGATGAAATTGTATCTTTTGAAAAACAAAATGATGATTTGAAAAAGAAACTAGCAAAAAATAATGAGGCTAAAATGGTTATTTATAATGCGTTACCACGCAAAGAATATGAAAGAATTTTTATGTGTAAAACCGCAAAAGAAATTTGGGATTCTTTACTAATCACTCACCAAGGTAATAGTCAAGTTAAAGATAACAAAATAGATCTTCTTGTTCAACAATATGAACAATTTACGATTCCGGAGGAGGAATCAATAGATAATGCTTTTGCTAGGTTTAACACTATCATCACAAGTTTAAAAGCACTTGATGAGAATTTTTCTAGTAAGAATTTTGTTAGGAAATTTCTTAGGGCTCTTTATCCAAAATGGCAAGCTAAAGTTACGGCGATTGAAGAATCGAAGAACTTGTCAACTCTTCAACTTGATGAGTTGATCGACAACCTGAAAGTCTACGAAGCAATAATAAAGAAAGACTCCGAGATGGTCAATGGAAAAAGAGAGCAAAGCAAGTCAATTGCGTTGAAAGCTAGGAAGGAATCTAGTAACGAGGATAGCTCAACCTCCGAAAGTGATGACGAAGAATATGCGATGGTCGTAAGAGACTTCAAGAAATTCTTCAAAAGGCGAGGAAGATTCGTTAGACAACCGCATGATGAAAGGAAAGCAAACCAAAGAAATAAAGATGACAAAAATGGCAAAAGTGATAGGAAGTGCTTCAAATGTGGTGATCCAAATCATCTTATCGGAAAATGTCCAATGATGTCAAGAAATCAAAATCAAAAGGCGTTTGTTGGAGGAGCTTGGAGTGATAGCGATGACGATGAGAAAGAAATCACAAATGAGGAGAAATGTCTTATGGCTAAGACATCAAGCGAGGTACGTTCCGAAAGCGAATACTTTAGTGACGAAAATTTATCATTAGATGAAAAAGACCTAGATAGTGAATATAATAGGTTATGCAAATTATGTCAAAAGGTTATAGCTAAAAATAAGTCACTAAAACATATTAATAATCTATTAGAAAATGAAGTACTCGAATAAAATATTAGACTACAACATTTGGAAAAAGGAAAAAAAGTTTTTATAAAATGTAAAACATGCATAGAGGTTAATAATGAAAACGAAAAACTTAAAGATGAAATTTTGAAACTTGACAAGTTTAAAAATAGTAATAACCCACTTAAGAAAATAATAAGTGTTCAAGAAACTTCGGGAGATAAAACCGGTCTAGGATTAACCTCAACTAATGTTTCAACTAGTGAAAATAAAAGTATAAAGTTTGAATGTGAATCTAGTAAACAAAAATCATTAGAATCAAAACCTAAGTATATACTTACAAAAGATAGAAAAATACCCATTGCGAATGATGAAAAAGTAAAAACTTTTTATAAACCATCCTTAAAGACCGAAGTAGGATCCTCTAAATTTAAATTAAGATCTAAAACTCCACCACCGAGAAAACCAAATAATCTTCATACTCGATCTAAAACACATCAACCTAGAAGAAACCAAAATAGACAAAACTACAATAATACTAGTCATCAAATGTGGAATTATCAACCAAGTTACAATCCTTGAGGAATACTACCACCATACATGCATCCTAGCCAAATGTTGAATATGTTTGGACCAAACAACTTTAGACCAATGAGACAATGGGAACCAAGTGGCTAAGCTGTCAATCTTGGAAGAAGTTGGAATGTCATCTACAAATGACTTCTATAAGTCAACATGGTCACTTGAAGTGCTTGAAGATATTCTATTGAAGACTAAAAGGTACGCGTTTCTTTTAAGTTCATCGCTATAATTTGCATGCTTAGATATATGATTAGTTAGATTAACGCTTAGCTATACATATATGTGTACATAATAGCTTATATTCTTATAACCTAGAAACATCATTGGTTGACTCTCCTAGGAATAAGATAAAATTGTTCATTGCCGAACGAAATAGAAAATGGAAATCTTCTATATCCACTATTAGCAAACTCATGGTGATGAAGTGAAATGAGTTAAGTGGATCGATCGTTAATATAGAAGTAGGATTAGATCCCTCGCGTAAGAAAACTATGGATGAAACAAGCTCTCGTAGACTATGGCATTAAGATAGATAAGCGTGCGAAAACAAAGGAACTATAGATGTTAGGTTATACCCCATTCAACACTCTCGCATCTAACATATAAATTATCGTCTTCATTTCCTTTAGGATCATAGGATATGTAGAAACGATAGCATGAGATAATAATAGGCTTAACCAATCCTCTTGAGCATGAGATCTTTAATAAACATTTTTTAAAATATTTGATTTATGATATTTGTTGTCAAAAATCTAATATCTCTAAAAATATGCAAAAACCTCACATTTTGGAAAATAGTTTTTCAAATAACTATCCCACTTTTAAATAACATGTTTTCACTATCAATATCCATAATTTTGTTTTGATCAAAACTAAAGATTGGGAAAATATTCTTTACCGTTCATTCACACATTTTGAAGTAAAAACCCAATCTATTTTATTCAAATAATTGTCACATCTAAGTGAAAACTTACTTTCAAACATTGTTGAATAATGCTAAAAATGTCTCTTTTAAAATCATGCATGGTGATCTCATATTTGTCATCTATATTTATATAAATGACACTTATAAGTGAACTAAATCAAATCAAGAGGACCATGGTTTGTTCATTAAGACTTCGTTTGTAACAAGTCTAGAAATCCATGCTATCATAACTACCCACTTATTGCACATTGATACACATTAGGATTAATCCTCCTAGTTATGTAGTTATGAAATACTTGATGTTGCTCATTGTTTCCTAGCACTTATATTTTACTTGCTTGATGAGTATGTTTGCATGCTAGATGAAATTGCTTGTTTACTTAATCTCTTTGATTAACATGCTTTGGCTACATAATTAGTATATGCTTAATTGCCTCAAAGAGTTGGACTTGTTTGAAACCAAAAACACAACCTTTCTGAAATTCACTACCAAAAACCCTTTTCTGGCAATCTGGGAATCACCAGATGGGCGGCCCCCTTAAATCATAAGGCGGCCCCCTTAATTATTAAGGGGACCTTCCTCCAATTAAGGGGACCAGCCATCTGATGGTCGAAAGTGTTGTTTCATTTTTCTACTTTTTAGCCCATTTCATCCTACACTTCCCAAAATTCATAAACCTATTTTATCCTAAACCTTCTATCAAAATTTATACATCCTTAATCCCACCAATCCTACATTATAAACACTCTCATTCCTCTCAATCTATACTCATCTCTTCATGACCTCTCCCATTAAACCAAAACCACCAAATAACCCGTTTGGAGAAGAAAGCCTAACTTCCATTAAAAGCCCGTCAAACCAAATGATGTTGTCAAACATCCAACACCAAATTCCTCCTATGTCTTCAACATTACATACCTAACACTTCACTCTCCTTCTCACCAACATTACATATCAAAAACCTTTACTCACCCATATCCTTCTACATTACACTCAAACCTCATAATCTTTTCACAACTCAAGCGATGTTGTTCATAATCAACCAACACCTAAACCTCACTCTCACACAAATGATCCATTTAACAACAAATCATCCATTCGTGCTTCCACTAATGCTCCTTCATATGATGAGCATGCACAATCCCAAAACAATAATCCCAACCTCATTACCAACACTTTACATGTTGCTCATTCAACAAAAACACCATCCACTCATGAAGCATCTCTTCCACCCATATCATGTTTTCATGATTCCCAAGCTCAAACATGTCTCCACCACCAAGAGTATCACCACCACATCCTACAACTTCACATGCCATTCCTATGTTGCATGTTCAAACCCTCACCCAAGACAACTATCATGCTCCACCACCATCACCTTCCTCCGAACACTTAATGTTCATTGAGGCGCTAAAAGAATCCCATGAGCTTAGTGCTCTTTTAGCCTTACATCTTGCTCAACGCAATTTGGATCCACCTTCATCTAGATCACCCTCATCACCACACAACATAAATCAACTTGAGAAGCATGTCAAAAATTGACCTTGTTGCATCTTTCTCCTAAAAACCATTGCATTCAATGAACACTTCACTTGGATTGAATATCTTCTCACTAGATCACATCCAATACCCTCACTTGAACAACATCCAAAACCTTAATCAATCTCTTCCGCTACAAACTCTCCACAACCAAACTCTCCAACATTCATGACCCAAACATATACCTCCATTAATCCAACAACCTTACCCTAACTCAACCATCTTCATTCCAAACACTCCATCATCAACCATCTAAGCATACTATATGCTTATGATTTTCACTTTCAAATACGAATCAACCAACCTTTTGTTACTGATGCATAGGGATTGCACCAGGCTTTACCTCTCGAGGGATCTCGAGAAGCTTACAACCCCCACCAGGCAGTGTACCTGATCGATGTAGTATAGTATAATGACAAGTACCGGGGGATTGATCGTTCAGCTAGGAATAGTGTCGCTAGGATTAGAAAACCTAAAGACTAGGTCTAGAAATGAGGGATGATTCTTTTTGTATTTTTATATTTTTTAGAAAGCAAGTAAAAATCTCGGGTTTGAAGGATTTGGGCGGAATTAGTTGCTAGTCAACTAACCCAATACTAAGATGCAATCAAAATAAAATACTAAAAATGAAAATAAACTATATTAAACTAAAGTTGTGAGCAATATGTGGGAGAAATGTGTTTACTTAGATTTCACTACTCCCTAGATATCTTTTACACGTTAATTACTTGTTATAGTTGCGTGGATGACGGATTGTATTCCTTAATACCATTCATGGGGTGGCGTACTTACTTCCCCAATCCTATGAGTGCCTACTTCACTCCTATGTCGAGCCTGCTAAGAAGCTCCTAACATGAGATCATTAGAATTTACTCATGCATTAAATACAACCAATAAAACCTAGTACACATCGGTTCATGTTTTCTAAGACGTTCAAGCATGTTACACAATGGAGATCTGCCAGTTTTCTTAAGCCTAACATTGAAATCATTCATCTAATACAACCATAAACAAGTAATCAACACATAATTAACATCTAGGTTTCATTAGATCTAAGCAAACACAAGATAGATCTAGCCTAGCATGTTGAAATTAAGACAAGCACAAGATATAAACAACCAACACATAGACATATTGATTGAATTAAGAGAAGACTTATCTCAATAGCACATGAAAGGATTCAAGTGGTGAAAACCCTTGAAAAAGCTGTAAAATACGTACAAGGTTCGGCCCTAGGGTTTCTCCACACAAGTTCCTCTTAATGAATGAAAAATAGAAAACTATATATAGATTTTAGAAGGTGACGGCGTCAAGAACAAATGTCTGACGCCGTCATCTCGCCGCCAAATAGTTCCTCGGACAGCCTAGATCTAGATCTGACGCCGTCATGTAGTCCCCTTATGCAGGCCGTCACACAATTAACTCTTGACGCCCTTCTTGTGACGCCGTCAGGTTTGTACTGGGTCGTCACCAAATTAACTCTTGACGCCGTCATGCTTTTCCTCTTGACGCCGTCATACACTGTTTCCAGCATGGAAAATTAAGTCTTTGGCGTTTTCTTCACTTTTATGCTCCAAAAACGTCCGAATTGCTTCCTTTTCCAGATTTCACTCCCAAAGTACCTAAAATCACAAAAGGAACGATTTAGGGTAATATTTGATCAAATAAATTCAATTCTGGGCTTAAATGACCCCCTAAAAGTGGTTCATTTTTTGCCTCATCATATACCCTTACACTTGAGATTTGCTTGTCCTCAGGCCAATGCGCTTTTATTCTACTCAAAATACAAGTTAGGGGTCATTTAACACTAATATAAAAGTAATTACAACATATAATCGTTCCACTAAAGACCAAAGACAAGCACGGAGGTCATATACTAGCACCTCACAAATAGTGTTTAGATACTCACATCTCTTGGGTGTAATAAAGTATAAATTACAATATGGAAACGGAAGATATCTCTCACTACCTGTCATAGCAAAATAGATTACCATAGGCTTGGGAAAGGATCAAACCTCTACCACATGGCGTAAGCACCTAGGATAAACTATCAAAGAGGTCTTTTAAAGGGTTGTAACGTTAGGTGTAGGGATATGAAATACACGGTTTTGTTGGATATAGGCAGTCTTTACTGGTGGCGAGTTAACAATCTTGGTTAATTACATGTACAATATGGCGTTGCTAAGCCAAGACTAGACTCGACTTAAGCTAATAAATGAAAAATAACAAAAATATAAAATGAACAAAGAATGAAAAGGGATGGTAGTCCGTATTTTTTTTTTTTTTTTTTTTTTTTTTTTTTTTTTTTTTTTTTTGCATACACTCTTACCCTACCATCCAAAATAATACATCATAGGGGATGAGAATTCCCCTTACACTTGAATTTTTACATACTTTACAATAAACTAATCTAATGACTCGAATTAAGAAAATTGAAACACTTGGAGTACTTTTAAGATTAACGTACATATGGGGGTAATAAATGATGTTTTTCCCCATTACTCCATAAAATAAGTACTTTACCCACGAGTCTCAATCGTCCCAAAACAATATGTACAAGGATATGACTCGACTTAGCAACCATGTAATCAATTAGATAGTTAACTTAGGGTTTAACAAATAACAATAATGCACTAAAGATGAGTGCATACACGGAAGGCTAAGGCGATTTGGGTGTACATTTAAGTGGGGTGTAACAAATTCTTCCTTTAAGTAAGATGCTTAAAGTTAGAAACAAAAAGATAGGCTCGGAGGGGTGTACTAGGGGTTTCGTGTACAAAAAATGAGTACAACGCTAATGGTGTGGGAAAAATTAGTTGACTTAACTAGCCAAGTAATATGACTTAAATGGTCAAGTAATTATAATACGGGTTTAACACAAGGGTGATCCTAATGCCTCTTATCATGTAGTAAATCCTACTACACGAATGTAGTCTCACTAACGGTCTAGGGATGCATCACTAACGCAAGTTCTAGAATCTAAATACTACCGGTACACACATAAGCACTAATGGTAAATGCTTTTCCTATCAAATCTAAAGGCGAACCTCACATATTTGGGTGGAAAATTTTTCTGAATGGTACGGTTTTGTGCTAGTCATACAATCTCCTATCCATGAGACGCTTGCTATGGCTAAAGTTTCACTCCTAAATGTTGTAAAATTTTTTAAATTTGGCGCTAAAATTGCACTAACAAGTATTTCTCATAGTTTTATTACACATCTACTATCAAACAAACAACTCAAGCGAAAGTGTATTTGTAAGGTATCATCATTTTACCCTCCCCTTACACTTAAGATGAACATTGTCCCCAATGTTCAAGTAAATATTGTAAAAGTGAAATAAGCAAAACGAATGAAATCAAATACTCCCCTGATTCGCTCGGTATGGATAATAAGGTGGCCATGTTAGATATTCCTCCAAGAAAATGAACAATCAAAGCTTCCCTTCTAGAAAAATAAATCGTCTTCTTGTCATACATAACCTGTAAATCCTGAGAAAACAAACAAGGCAACCTCGCATAAAATCGACGGCAATCTACATATGTTACTAAATCCTAGAAAACAAAATAAGATATAATGCTTGTGGAATGATGTTTGCAGATTTCCTGGAGATTATAAAACTAATAATTCAACAAAAACTTTAAGACTCCGTTAGAAAAACAAAACTGGTAAAATTTCCAGATTTTTACACGTGACGCCGTCAAGAGTAAACTCATGACGCCGTCAGAAGTGACCTGCAGAAATTCTTATGTTAAGTTTCTGGAAAAACTTGGTTCTACTTCCTGGAAAATCCTGCAAAACTTCATTATGACTCGATACAAGCATTTGACTCTAACAAATACGAATATACATGTTCATTTAATATTGTGGAGAATCATGATCGGTTTGTTTCTTAAAAACATATTTGGGGTTTCCCCTTACACTTATCTTTTGCAAAATTCCTTTTGGTGAAGTTAAGACTAGGCCAAACAACAAAATAAAGTATTTCCACTATTTAGTTTAGAAACATGATCTACCAACAATAAAAATAAAACATGCATACGGAAGCAAATAACAATCAAACAAAATAAAATCACACAAAACATGGGTTGCCTCCCAAGAAGCGCTTTTCTTTATTTACGAGTCTTGTAGCTAGACTCAAGGTCATCGTCGGTTTCACTCTCTAGGTCGTCTTCTAAACTAGTTTTGTACTCCGGACCTAGTCGCAAGCATTCTTTGTAGAAACCAAGCATCCTATTCTTTACATACTCTACTCCTCTACGTCTATCCTCATCATTCCTATAATAAGCCGCTTGTTTGTGTTCCTTTTCTATGTTAGAGAGAAGGCGGTATTGCTCAATCTTGTAGGGCATTTGGTAGGCAATCTCATCATTCTCTCCCTTGAACCTAACTATCCCTAAAGTCAGATCATAACTCATCCTAGTGGCCTCAACAAACGGTTTTCCGAATATTACTTGGCTTAGGCAATCATCTATCACCGGACGAGTGTCTTCTACTATCATAAAATCGATCTCATAAGTGAAATTACCTATAATCACATGCAATCCCTTCACTCTTCCTACAAAATTACTTATCAAATTCTTATTGGGCATCATCCTATAATCAAGTTGTTTCTTCATCACTCAATTGTAATAAGTCCTGGTCATGATGTTTATAGGAGATCTAGGATCGATATAAGCTTTCCATATATGCATATGCCCGATGTTGCATGGTATGTTAATGTTAGAGGGGTCTCCCATTTTGATAAGGGGTGTGCCAAGGATATAGGGTGTCTCGGGACTATCGAATAAATCCTTATGGTATTCCCGTTCTTCCTTGGTGGGCAACTTATCAAAGTGTTTTTCTATAGTCTCTACCTCCTCTAATTCCTCTCCCCTATTAACCTCAACTTCCCTACTTTCATCCCTAGTCTCGGTTTCTACTCCAACTTCATCCTTGTCACTTTCTTCTATCTCCTTATCTATTGGCTTAATAGTGACAACATTGACAAAGTGGGCATGTTTGGATGATGAGGGGTCCTTAATTTGGATTCCGTTATTGGCGTCCCTAGTGTCCTTCCTGGGTGTAGTTAACGCTTGGTTGTTGAGGGATTTCAACAAGTTGTATATCTTGTTGGTCATCTCCGTTTGTTGTTGGTTGAATTCGGTTTCAAACCTAGCTATGCGAGCTTCTTGAGATGCCATGAACTTAGACATCAATCCTTCAAGATTGTTGGTACTACCATAGTTGTTAGAAGGATTGTTGTTGAAAGTACGGTTGGAGGATAGACCGTTTGGTTGGTAACGATTAGGCGGATTGGAAGAATTAGCTTGATTTTGTTTCCACCTAAGGTTTGGGTGATTTTTCCAAGAGGGGTTGTAGGAATCACCGTAAGGGTTTGGCTCAGGTCTGAAAGTGTACCACTTATCTCCCGCTTCGTCGGTACGCGAGGATGCGTAGTCCGCAAAAGCTGTTCCGGGGAGTTCCACACAATCACGAGTGTCATGGGGACCACTACATAATTCGTATGAAGAAGTGATTTTGTTCACTTAGCTTGAAGGCTTAGGAGCTTCGTAAGATTTCATGAGAAACTTAACTTGGTCCTCAAGTTCCATGATCCTACAGTCGGGAGTGCTAGAGTTGTTCGAAGGCAAAGATATTGCCTTGATCGTTTTGTTCAAATCACGGGGATCATTCCAACTTTCGTTGTCATAGAGAGCAAGATCTTCTATGAGTTCCCATGATTGTTCCGCACTTAGATCACGTAGCTTACCACCGGCCGATTGGTCAATGGCTCGCCTCGTGAATAGATCGATATGGTCATAAAAGATTTGGACTTGGAGCCAAAGATCTATGCCATGATGAGGGACTTTTTGGAGTAAGTTCTTGAAACGAGTCCATGATTCGTAAAGAGTTTCATTTTGATGTTGTTGGAACATCAAGATGTCATTTCTAAGCTTAGTAGTTCTCCCCGGTGGGAAAAATTGAGCAAGGAAACGAGTGGTGAGATCATCCCATGTGGTGATGGATCCCGCGGGTAAACGTTCAAGCCATTGACTAGCTTGATCACGTAGAGAGAATTGGAATAGGCGTAATCGGGTTGTCTCTCTAGTTGCAACATCTAGGTCTATGGAATCTACGATTTTGAGGAAGTCCTTGAGATGTTGATTTGGATCTTCAGAACGAAGTCCATGGAATGCACATCCGCTCTGCACCAATCGGATGGTGTCGGATCGCAAGGGGGTCACATTGGCTCCGGTGAGCTCAATGGTGTTTCGATAGCCTTGGTGGCTAGGTCGGGAATACTCTCCTAAGGTTCGGGGCCTAAGAGGTTCTAGTGGTGGGTTTTGTTGTGGTGGGATGACGAGTTCAAAGATGTTCCCATCGTCCATGATGTCGGGTGGTGAAAAGTTACGAACAAAAACACAAAGAATTAAGATAGACTAAAGAGAACCTAAAAATAAAAATAAAATCTTACTAGAAAGGAATCTAGCAAGTAAACCTAATGAAAAGAGATTCTAACCTAGACAATAACTATTCCCCGGGCTGCGGCGCTAAAAACTTGATGCGTAGGGATTGCACCAGGCTTTACCTCTCGAGGGATCTCGAGAAGCTTACAACCCCCACCAGGCAGTGTACCTGATCGATGTAGTATAGTATAATGACAAGTACCGGGGGATTGATTGTTCAGCTAGGAATAGTGTCGCTAGGATTAGAAAACCTAAAGACTAGGTCTAGAAATGAGGGATGATTCTTTTTGTATTTTTATATTTTTTAGAAAGCAAGTAAAAATCTCGGGTTTGAAGGATTTGGGCGGAATTAGTTGCTAGTCAACTAACCCAATACTAAGATGCAATCAAAATAAAATACTGAAAATGAAAATAAACTATATTAAACTAAAGTTGTGAGCAATATGTGGGAGAAATGTGTTTACTTAGATTTCACTACTCCCTAGATATCTTTTACACGTTAATTACTTGTTATAGTTGCGTGGATGACGGATTGTATTCCTTAATACCATTCATGGGGTGGCGTACTTACTTCCCCAATCCTATGAGTGCCTACTTCACTCCTATGTCGAGCCTGCTAAGAAGCTCCTAACATGGGATCATTAGAATTTACTCATGCATTAAATACAACCAATAAAACCTAGTACACATCGGTTCATGTTTTCTAAGACGTTCAAGCATGTTACATAATGGAGATCTGCCAGTTTTCTTAAGCCTAACATTGAAATCATTCATCTAATACAACCATAAACAAGTAATCAACACATAATTAACATCTAGGTTTCATTAGATCTAAGCAAACACAAGATAGATCTAGCCTAGCATGTTGAAATTAAGACAAGCACAAGATATAGACAACCAACACATAGACATATTGATTGAATTAAGAGAAGACTTATCTCAATAGCACATGAAAGGATTCAAGTGGTGAAAACCCTTGAAAAAGCTGTAAAATACGTACAAGGTTCGGCCCTAGGGTTTCTCCACACAAGTTCCTCTTAATGAATGAAAAATAGAAAACTATATATAGATTTTAGAAGGTGACGGCGTCAAGAACAAATGTCTGACGCCGTCATCTCGCCGCCAAATAGTTCCTCGGACAGCCTAGATCTAGATCTGACGCCGTCATGTAGTCCCCTTATGCAGGCCGTCGCACAATTAACTCTTGACGCCCTTCTTGTGACGCCGTCAGGTTTGTACTGGGTCGTCACCAAATTAACTCTTGAAGCCGTCATGCTTTTCCTCTTGACGCCGTCATACACTGTTTCCAGCATGGAAAATTAAGTCTTTGGCGTTTTCTTCACTTTTATGCTCCAAAAACGTCCGAATTGCTTCCTTTTCCAGATTTCACTCCCAAAGAACCTAAAATCACAAAAGGAACGATTTAGGGTAATATTTGATCAAATAAATTCAATTCCGGGCTTAAATGACCCCCTAAAAGTGGTTCATTTTTCGCCTCATCAGTTACAAGCAAGTCCGATGGCTCTCTTTGGCAATTAGGATCTTTAACATAATCTCTTTGAATTAATTGTTATGTATCCTTAATATTTGTTTGCTATGCTTGTTATTTGTATATTGCATATTCTTCTATAGATGCTTGTGCTTCTAATATTTTTCTTGCGAGCATTCCATATCTCGATCCCTTGGTGCCATCGAACGAGGGGGAGCACACATCAAGGGGGAGCTTTCATCCCGTCTAACTTCATTTATGAAGCTAGCCGGCATAACCTTTTTGATTCTACAAAAAGGGGGAGAAGTGAATATAAACTCACTAAGTACTTGTCTAAAAAAAAATTAATTTTTAGACTTAATGAGTTTAGGTTTTGTAATCATCAAAAAGGGGGAGATTGTTGATATAAATAATCCCTAAAAACATTATTAACATATATCGATATCTCTATGTTTTGATAATCACAAAACGTAAACTCATTGAACTACAAATTATGACGTAAACAAGTATTTAGTCGTAAATATTTGCTTTAGCATCCATATCACTTAAGGTATGAATAAACAAAGTGTCTAATGCATTTTATGATCAAAGAAATTTTTATTTTTACAAACCTTACATTTTAGTAAAGTGGGACAAACATTTTTAAACTTATACAAAACAATTTTGTATTTATAAGAAATGTTTTATTCAAAATAAATAGTTTGAATTCAAATTTCAACCCAAAAAACGGCTACATTCTTCAGAAAAAACCTCCCCCACAAAAAGACAAAAAATCTGAAGAAAAAATATTTTTTTATTAGGCGGCCCCCTTAATTATACTAGGCGGTCCCCTTAATTATTAAGGGGACCGGCACCCAATTAAGGGGACCGGCCACGCTCCCAAACAGTATTTTTCCCCTTATAAATACTGGTTCATTCCACAGTTTCTCACCTTTTGCACCCCAAAACTTTTTGTTCTAGATCTCATTTCTATTCTCTAAAATCCTTTGATCATACATACATAAATCTTTGTTTCAAAGTGATCCAAACCTCTACCTTTCAAGTGCACAAGAAAAATACTTCAATCCTTCAAGAGAAGAAGTATTACAACTTGTTGTGACCTCCACATCCAAGTTGTTAGAGCATCATCCATTATATCTATTTCTTTGTGTAACTAGTTGTGAATATTTGATAGAAGATAGATTAGCAAGGTGTGTAGATAGAGTGAGTGTGTAGTAGATAGTTGTGAAGTAGAGAAGTTGGGAAGTAGATAGTTGTGAAGAAGATTGTTGTGAAGTAGATAGTTGTGAAGATAGATAGGTGTGAAGAAGTAGTGTTGTGATTAAGTAGTGACTAGGTGTGAAGAAGTAGTGTTGTGATTAAGTAGTGACTAGGTGTGAAGAAGTTGTGTAGAAGGTGTGAATAAGTTGTGACGAAGTTGTGGTGTGTATATTGGTGTGTAAGGTTTTCTCCGCCATAAGGGAGCTTGTTGACATAGTGAAGAAAACTCTCGAGTAGGTGACTCGAGGAGTGGAGTAGGGCAAGGAAGGTGTCCTTGTAGCCGAACCACTATAAATCCTTTGTCTCGCGGTTAGATCTTTCCATATCTTACTTATCTCTCGTATATAGCTATAATTGTTTATATTGTGCATGTGTTGATTTCACATACTTAGCTTATATTATTATTGTTCATACTTAGATATAGTTGTTCATATTGTTCAAGATTTGAGTTCACATAAGATTGAATAAAAGTTTTAAAAGCAAACAAGGTTTTAAAACTAAACTAAGTTTTCATAATAAAATTAAAAAGACGTAAAACTATTCAACCCCCCCCCCCCCACCTTCTAGTTTTCCACAACTTCAACATTATTTCATCTTCCTTCTTCTGCTCCATAATCTCCAATTGAAACTACGAAAAAGCCATAAACAAAACATTAAATGTCACCAATGACAGAAAGAAACTCAAGTTGCAGACACATAATAAATCAGATTAACATACACATCATTTCTAACACAACATTGTGGTACCGTTTTCTTCTCACTGCGTATAAATGTCAAGCTCGTAAATTGCTAAAAAAGCTAAAACCTCTACTAAAGCTATCAATATTCACAAGAATCGTTAAGCAAGCTAGATATAATCATAAGGAAACACGCAACAAACCTTAAGATTATACTAAACACCTTCAAACTTCCCAAGAATATGCTGCATTGAAATTTTCTGGATAAACAAAAAATTTCAGTCATTGGGAACAAAATTCTAATTCGGTGATAATGGTTGCAAGTTACAAAACAATTTGCGCTCGAGCCTAAATATCGTATTGGCTGGAAAACACGTTTGTATTTTATGCCACCTGGTTCTTGCTACACCCAAATTACGAATCACACAATATCTTATTCACCATAACCATGCAGATCCAAAGCAGATCCATAACACAACCTAAATGCCCAGTACCCTAACCCATATCTCAAATTTGACACAAAACACGTTTGCATTTTATGCCAGACCGAATAACTATAACAAATTTTTTTGATAAATTCTCTAGGCTTCTTTTACTTATTGGACAGTCTCAAGTATTACTTCCACGTTTAAATGATGAGCCAAGTTTGAAACAAACAGATTTCTTACAGGACTATTATCAAGCAATACTGCCACAGTTCAGTAGTATTGACTAATCATCTTGTTAATGCAACATTGACGAGGTCCCTCTTATGTTTTAATGATGATAAATAAATCTTCGTAACACATAAAATCACAAATGTTAGCAAAAAACCAAGTCGTTCCTTAACTGGAACTGGCGTGCTGGTGTCGCGCCGCAGAGCCAGTAGCGCGCCAGCCTTCTGTTAAGGAATGGTTCGATTTTTGAAAGTCGGCTTTCCCATTATTCGACAAATGTGGATCTTTCATTAAAGGTATGTATATGATAATTAAGTTTCAAAACGAATGTTAGATTTAGAGGGATACCAAATCAAGACCTCCCGTTTTTTACTTATGTACGATTTTATAAAAAAGTGTTGAACTTTACTGATTTTGCCAAAAAGAAAAAGAAATTCAAAACACACCCTTGAACTATGTAATAATTTTAAAAGGTGCCCTAACGTTTGTTAAAACATAAATGTAAAAATAATAATAATAATAATAACAATAATAATAATAATAATAAATAAATAAATAAATAAATCTAAAAACACACCCCTAAACTGTTTAACAAGTTATGAAGCTAACTTAAACTTTACTTTTATTTATTTATTTTACATAACAAACGTTATTTATTAAATATCTAATAAACATTCAATAATTTTCTTATAAAAAATATACCAATAAAAACATCTTAAAATTTCAAATATAATAAAATTTCAAATCAACTTCTTATTTTTTAGATTGTAGGTCAAAATTTAATTTCGTTATAAGAATACACCAATAAAAGGTCTTTAAATTTCACATAAAAGGATCCAAATATTACAATACTTTTAACTTCCATTATATATATATATAAAAAAAATATAAAATATAAAAAAATCAAATAAAAAAATAAAAAACAATTAGGGATTAAAACTTTAAAATTAACTTCTTATTATCCCGTTAGTAAGTCAAAATTATTGCAAATATTTGAATGATATAGACAGTAGACTCATTACAATAATTATGATTAGTTTATGTGGGTTTTTATATATGTTTACTTTTAGAATATAAACTATTTTGTTAAAAGAAATTAATGGTATAATAATTGAATTCTATGTTTTTTAATTACGTTAGGTTAATATATAAAGATAATAAATTGCAAAACATAATTCAGTCATATGAAAACGAATGAATATCAAACTATATAGAGGTATGCAATATTTTTTGTCAAATAAAGTAAAGTAATTAAACAGTCTTAAGTGAATATGTCATAGAAGTTTTATCAAATAATACTGACCTTATATTTATGTGTACCGAATTGAGCTGTATTTCTATAGACATTTATTTTAAAATGAAGAAAATGTTGCACAATAATATAGACGAACTGAGTTTGGAATAGAAACAAGGAAAATGGCACGGTGTCTATTGAATGTTTTACAGTTCAAGACTTTTTCAAAAACTGGTTCTTGGTATGGTTGAAAACCAAAGCTGCTCCACTTGAAATGATCAAGTAGTTATCTGGTTAACTAGTCCTATTTGGTGCCAAATGGGTATATCGAGACCGCAATGATCTTAACTGAGTCTAGCTTTGTTCAAACCGGATGCACACTTTTATGTTACTTTTTATAACTAAATGGAAAAGAGCACAAAAGAGAGACCATAAAGAATTTAAGTTGAACTTAACCTGCTCTAACCCCCAAGAATACACATTGACCTGCAAATGCACCATATCTTCTAATTACATACATATATTAGATTATGGTAAATTAATCATGGGTGGCTTTTCTAGTTCACAAAATAAACGGGTTGAGCAAGTTGGGTAACATGTTATAAAAACAATTGGATCGCCACAAACGCACTCTGTTATCATTCTTCCTATGTTGCAGACAATTGAAGTCTTTGGAGGATTTTCAAACCATTTGGCACATCCTTTTATGGTTAAATTTTATAGCTTAACCTTTTAGAGTGTAAAATCAGCTAGCTAACTAATTAAATTTGGTACCTTGGACATCGTGGCAACACAGTTTACATAAAAACGACACTCGTAGCAACTGAAGCCTCAACTTTCTACCCCCATCACTGAAATGACATTGCATCACAAAAGATAATACAGTCACATAACCAGATGTCATTTGATCACAACTTCATCAGATAACATACTAGCATATGCATAAAAAAGGTGATTTAACCAGGTCTCTAGGACACAAAAGATAATACAGTCACATAAAAAAACTTGCTTACAATAACCGTGCAGGAAAAGAGTTTTAAGGGTTTATCATAACGACACTGCTTGGGCTTCAAAAGATAGTTTTATGCAGCTTCATATTCCTTACATGAACTGACCAATTATGGAGTTGCATATACGTTCAAGTTCTTTCTTCTTGTCCTCTATCACATTGAATTCTGATACCTTATTCACATCAAGCCAGTTCATTGCCTCCTCAACCAAGTCATCCATCTTCTTCAAATCTTCCAGAAATAGCTTGCGCCTGATGTTGTCATCCTTCAATTTTGTTTTTATGGCATAAATGTAATCTTCCAATGCATTATAAGCCTCTGCCTTCTTTTTGTATTGTTGATCGTCATATTTGTATCTTTCTGCATCTTCCAACATTTTATCAATTTCATCCTTTGTAAGTCTTCCATTGTGGTTTGTGATTGTGATGTTGTTCTTCTGACGGGTTGTTGTTTCTTCAGCAGAAACTTTTAGAATACCATCAGCGTCAATGTCATACTGAATCCTTGCTTTTGTAGCACCCCTGGGGGCAAGAGGGAGGTTGGAAAGCTCAAATTCACCTAGTAAATTGTTGTCCGTCGATCGACTTCTTTCACCTTGATAGACCTTAAAAAGAAAGCTAGATTGGTAATCTGCAATTGTGTAAGCCATCGAATCCTTCATAGCAGGGATTGGTGTGTTTTTTGGGATCACGACAACCATGACTTCTCCACGTGCCTCCCAACCAAGTGAAAGAGGGGTGACATCCAATAACATTAAATCTCGAACCATTTGATTGCCCATGCCATTCAGTTTTGCAGCCAAAACTGCTGCACCATATGCAACAGCCTCATCAGGATTGATAGTCTTGCAGAGGTCCTTACCATCAAAGAAATCTTGCAACATTCTTTGCACCTTTGGAATCCGGGTCGACCCACCAACTATAACCACCTCATCCACTCTATTCTTCTCCAATTGTGCATCATCTAAGCAACCTTGCACAGACTCCATGCACTTGTTGAAGAAGTCCATATTCAGCTCCTCAAATTTGGCACACGTTATTTTTGATGAAAAATCAACTACCATCATGCAAGCAATCAATTTCTATGAAAGTTTGAGTCGTTGACGATAGAATCCTCTTTGCTCTCTCAGAAGCAACCCTCAACCTTCCCAAAGCCTTAGAGTTCCCGCTTATATCTTTCTTGTATTTCCTATTGAATTCTGCCACAAAGTACTCCACCATCCGATTATCAAAATCCTCACCACCCAAATGAGTGTCACCACCAGAGGCTTTCACCTCAAACCTCCCTTTATCGATGGTGAGAACAGAGACATCAAAAGTACCACCACCCAAATCAAAGATAAGCACGTTTATTTCATCAATGATTGTAGCCTTTTGGTGTAGCCAATAAGCAAGTGCAGCGGCTGTAGGTTCATTTAGCAAACGAAGAACATGGAGACCGGAAACAGTAGCTGCATTCTTAGTTGCTAGACGTTGTGAATCAGTGAAATAAGCAGGAACGGTGATCACTGCGCTTCTCACATCAGTGTTAAGGTACGCATTAGCTACCTCTTTCATCTTGGTGAGAACCATGGAAGATATTTCTTCAGCAGCAAAGTGCTTCTCATCGCCCTTGTATGTGACTACAATCATAGGCTTACCATTTTCCCCTTCTATTAATTTGAATTGCCAAACCTTCATGTCACCCTGCACAATGGCATCATCATACCTTTGTCCAATCAATCGTTTTGCATCTGAAATTCTCAAGCAAAAAAAAGTAGCATGTAGGCATTAGATTGAAAATGAACCTGAAAAATACAAACAAGTATCTCCAGAATGACAATGGCAATTGAACTGCGCCATGCTTCATATCCAACGTCGACTTATAAAAGTTTAGATTATTTTTTCTATTTAAAACATTAGTATGTATTTTCACAAAATGTTGATAACTGAGTGTATTTCCCTGGCCTGTCTGAGAACAATACATAGAAGGCAGAGTTGAGGGCTCACTCAGGAGCGTGTCTGTTCATATTGAGAAATATAACCATATTCACAAAGATCCCCCCTATGGAACCAACTCAGTTACGCGCAAAGGGCTGACCCAAAGTTGCAGCCTACGGGGATCCAACTTGGATATCCATCGAAGAATTCTAAAAAAATGCCACTTAGCTAACGCCTTGGGATTGCATTTTACTATTTTAGTATGTACATAAATTAGTGTGAGCCGGGGAACGTTTTCTTTTCTTATTTACACTATTTTAGTGCTGTCTATGCTATCTAGTTTATAAAAAGTTCAAGAAAAGTCTACAAACAATGAATATTTGACTACTTGAACAAACTATCATAATGTGTATATTTTTCAAGTTTGGTTACTTTCTGATTTATTTTAACATTAATGGTATTGTATCCATCAAATGATCTCAGATATAATCCCGGGCACTTTATCATTTTAGAGGCCTAAAGTGAAGACTTAAATCACGAAACGTTTTAAGCATATACTTTTTTTATGTTTTCTCAAAACTTTTGCTCTAAATATACGCAAAAATTTTAATAAAATTATATGGCATAATAACTTGTTTTCAGTCGGTAAAAAGGGAAAAACAATGTATATATACACTGCCTAAGAACATTGGAGGCCTTAAAAATTCAAAGGTCTAAAGTTTTAGCGGTTTTACGCTTGAGACACACTGTATATAATACTCTGGCCAAGACTAGAACTAAAACAAATTACTGTAGTGAAGAATATACCAAAAATGGTGTTGGTAGGGTTGGTTGCAGCTTGGTTTTTGGCCGTGTCACCGATCAAACGCTCAGTATCAGAAAAAGCAACGCAAGAAGGCATAGTCCTGTTGCCTTGTTCATTGGCTATTATCTCGACTCGCTCGTGTCGCCAAACCGCTACACACGAGTATGTTGTCCCTAGATCAATTCCAATTGCAGGCAATGCATCTCTTCCCGCCATATTATGGATGATAAAACAAGCTTCCACACACACTTGATCACACAAAATGATAAAGGTTGTAGCTATAAACTTACTTATAAATAAGCCGTTCAGAATTTCGAGATATTGAAGGGTTTTTGAAATTTAAATTTTGGGATGATTGAAATGGGTACTGGGCCATCCTACCTATTGGTCTTCTTTTTTTCGTAACTCGTAAGTATTTATCTACCGTTATTTAACACGACTAAGGCGAGTTATATTATACGTTTAAGTAGAGATAATTAACATTAACATTTGGTTTTAAAACTGACCAACGTATAGTTAAGTTTAACCGGCATATACTATATAGAATCCGAAATTGGCAGCCAGTATATGAATGACAGAGTTTTAGAAATTTTGTTTAATACTAGAAAAGATCATATGAATTGCGTGAAGACGTATTAGAATTATCAGAGGAAAAAGTAGGTTTGTGTTAATTTTAAGGGGAATAATTTGCAAAGAATGACGGATTTTATTTATGACTCATCAAAAAATCAGAATTTAATTTGAATGAAATTGATGGTTTTATTTGTTGCCATTGCCGACCACTTTTTTTAAAGAAAGAGTTTTAACCTGTTTAACTTTGTGTGGTGACGGGTAGGGGTATAAAGGAGCCGATTCGAGTCGAGCACTGCCAAGCTCAAGCTTGACTTGATTGCTAAAACTCGAGCTCAAAAATCGACTCAAACTGATCGAGCTTTAGATTCCAGCTCGAGCTCGAAACTCATCTCGAGCTCGATTATTTCCATATGTCAAGCTCGAACTCGATGAAGGTCAGACGTGTAATTTAATCAAAGCTCGAACTTTAGTGAAATGTAAGTAATTGTATGTGTATAAAAGGGCAGACGTGTAATTTAATCAAAGCTCTATAAAGCTTGCGAGC
This sequence comes from Artemisia argyi, assembly GCA_030686995.1. Classification (NCBI taxonomy): domain Eukaryota; kingdom Viridiplantae; phylum Streptophyta; class Magnoliopsida; order Asterales; family Asteraceae; genus Artemisia; species Artemisia argyi. The sequence continues at coordinate 200,884,826 of CM060676.1, forward strand.
TTAACGAGTCGAGCTCGAACTCGACTCATTTAATTCGAGTCGATTTTGAATAGCTTATGAGTTGATCTCGAATAGTTTGCTAGTTGTCTCGTCTTGTTTAAACCCATGGGCTCAAGTCCTATACATCGGTTGGCAAAAAAGTCTGAAAGTTTTCGTTAAAAAAAGATTGAGTGCATTTGGTATGATGCCATGAATGACAATGGGTATGAGTTTGATAGTAGTAATGGGTCCCTCACCTATGAAAGATCCATACCTAGCCCTCTTGATGTATATGAAGTATGAATTATATCTATCATTCGTTACCATAGTGGTGGGCCCTCTCATCTTAAACAAACACCTTTAATCACATTCATAGTCATAATCTCATTCCCATAGTGGGATACCAAACGCACCCGCTCTTGATTGTTTAACAGGAACTGACTTAAGTTATAAACGATGACTCAGCAATGTTTCTTTTATAAGCAGGAAATCGGATGATTTTCAAACCATTAGAGATCAACTCACTTAGGAGTACAAAAGTAGTGCCATCGGATGATTTTCAAACCATTAGACATCCCTTTTTGGTCAAATCTTTTGGCTTAGAAACTTGAATCAACTCACTTATATATGAAATTCAAAAATGCCACTTTTTGGGTGCTTCAACGAAAATGACATATATTGATAGTGCATAACAGATTGTGTTCAGTAAGACAGCACTATTCCCACAGACAAAAAACGACAACTCATAGCACCCGAGCCTCAACTTTCTACCTCCATCAGCGAAACGACATAGCATCACACCAACCTGATTTGAGATTCTCACTGTCTGAAACATATGATTCACTTACGAGGGAGCCATATAGCAGCAAGCCGAGGCTGCCCATAAAACAAGATTCCAATGTGCATAAACTAGATGAATACCCATTTCAGAATCCAGCAGATCCTACTAACGATGAGTATGATTCATTTTCATCATCAGCTTTAGGCTTCTGATGTGATGATGCTTTTGCAGATGTCTGCGTCGTATGTAATAGAAGTTGGCCAGTCTCTAAATTGGCTATACCACAGAGTTTTAGTCTTTGGCGTTTTGCTTCCTCCACGTCACCTTCCCAGCAACATTCAGACACTATTTCAAGTGCATTATCTAAATTTTCCTCGGCCACAAGATCCCCATTTTGGATAAGAACTAGATAAACTTGTTCAGCGCAAGCCTTTCGAATCTGTGAAATAGAATGGTGCAAGAATATCAACAGGATGCAGAAGATTGTGGTTATAAGTAGCATACTGGCATTAGTGGCATTACCAGTTACTTGAGACACATGCATGCTAGAGATGGCAAAATGGGTTAAAACAGTAAGTGTTTGGTATAGGTTGGCTGATAAATACTTTTTGTCTGAATATTTAACAATAGTTGGTGTGTCAAATACTATTTCAATAATAAATATTTGAACTAAATGGTTTAGAAGGTTGTTTGGATTACTTTGAGCGACCTTACACCCATTTGAATCATTTCCTTTTTAGCTGAACTGTTTTTGACTTTACACAATTTATTGAACAAACTTACTACAATCTATTAAAGAAACAAGGCCAAAGAACGGATGTGAAATAAGAAGACACTTATAGAGCCACATATACCTTGGGATAGCGATGAGAAAGGAAAGACAGAAGATGAGAGAAAGCCTGAATATTGATTGGTTCTGAAATTGAAGCAATGTATCCAAGTATTCCAATGCCAGCATATAACTTGGAGAAATCCTTTGTTCCTTTTAACTCGGTAGCGAGAGACTCCAGAACACCCGAACAAAAGACCTGAGTCTGAGCCTGGAAATTGTTATAAAACTAGAATTTGTTAGGAGCACATTATGCTATTAAATAAATCAGGTAATACACATAGCATATGAATTAGGTGTGGCCACCTAAAGTCAAAATCATTTTAATCGTAGTTAAAGGTAATGATCAAAATTTTAATCGTTGAAAGCCTATAAGTACGTATGTCAAAATTTGTAGTAAAAGGTACGTAATAATTAACACACCCAAAAATATAAGAAATTACCATAGAGTAGTAGAAACAATTTAAAAGGTAAGTGAACCAACCTCCATGTGTAGGAAGATCCGTTTGCTGAAGAGAATCTCTATAGTCTACAAAAACCGACATGATTATAAACACAGTTGGGTGTTATTCATGAAAATAAAAAAGTTCCAACCAATAATACCTTTAAGGTTGGAATTATGACTCGGTCCCGTTTTTTGTACTTTTGAAGTACCCAAATAATGTCATTAGATAAACTGATTTCTCTGGAGTTTGTTTCACTTTCATCTTTAACTTTAACAGCTTCAAGATACTCTAACAAAGCACCAAGTGCAGCCTTTTTCAAAGATTCTTCTAATCCACCAATGGAAATTACCAACCCAGATAGAACAAATTTACTGTAACAACCAAACTGAAGCAATTGAATGAAGCGAGGGAAAGAACAACTGGGTACCTACAGGACAGTACATGGCAGTTCCCTTGTCAATATGAGAGAGGTGGAAAATGGGCACGTTGGGTAACGGCCCAGAACAGGTCAGGTTAACCCGAAACATAATATCTCCAAACAGTGATATAAACAATCATTGTACCAAACATGATCACAAAACTAGCAAAAAAGAAAAAGTAATGTTTTGAATGGGATAGTTGGGAGGTTTTGTGAATAAAGATACTGATTGAGTGACTGTGGACCCATTTGAAATGTTCAACCGTTACCTTTTAGATAAGTTTTATTAACCTGTTTATACCATTAGAGAACAAACGTAACCATAAAAGACCCATTCATAAGTAAATGAGTAGAAATTTGTATCTATAATATAATAGGTTAGCAGTTAAGCACTTACCCCCCATTTCAATTCATCTTCCTTCGGAACAATTTTTTCTATTTTTTCCCTGAATGGTATATGAGGAACAGAAACTTCTTCACTGTATAAAATCCTTTGAAGAACTTTCGCAGCCACTTCTCTTAGCCTGTCCATCTTTTCTACTGCTTGTTTTACAATACCTCCAACTAAACTGGTTGCAATATCAGCATCAAAAAGTGATTCACTTCGAATTGCTTTCTCTCTCTTGCATAAAATGAATGTAACCTTCTCAAGACCATTCATTGCAGCCGTACGAACCCATGAGCCTACATCACCTCTATTATCAACCGAGTAATCTTCCAGAGCGTTGAATAAACTCTGCATCACTGAGGTTTTTATCATAATAAATAGAGACGTGGCCTCATCTGGTTCTAAACCAGAACACTCTGTAGTCGAAGTTAGTGTTTCACACACTGATACAAGTCCCTTAACAGAATTTACACGTGCCTCAGCATCCCTATCTTCAGGGTTATCCTAATCAGGTTAAAAAAATCCCGTCATGTGAGATATTCATCTGCCAGTTTCTATTATCAGGAGTATTTATTAAAGAAACTTTACCTCAATTGCACAAGATTTGCAAAGTTTTTCAAGGACCATCTTCCATCTTGTGGCAAGAAACTCAAAGGGCAAAACCCCTATTGCCAATGCAGACCCTCTTCTCACAGCTACATTCGCATCAGTCAGCTGCTCGAGGTACTTTAGGGTAATATCATAACTCCCTTTATCATCCATCTTTGCAAAATAAGTTGGAACAAGATGTTTGAAAGCTTGATTGGCAGCATTCTGTATAGGAAAAACATTAAGAATATTAGAAGTTGAAAATGTAAAACATAGTAGGGAAAAAGTTGGTAGACAGAATTTACCTGTATTTGACCATTCGGATGCCTCAAATTCTCATTAAGAGTATCAAGCAGACTTTTCTTTATTTTTTCTGTCAAAGTTATGTTTACAATAGAAATACACTCAATGAACCGAGAAACAGCAGCACGCATTATCTCACCACCCTTTCCACGATACAATCTTGCTTTCTCAATAGCAGGGACTACACCAGCAACAACTTTTTGCTTATCTGAAATAAAAAATTGAAAATAAATGTTATTACGTAACTGAAAAAACACTGAAAATAAAATTCAGTAGAAAAAAGATTGCAAACCTTTTGGAAGAACATAACCGCAGTTATTTAGAGCTAATACAAGCTCACCAACTGCCAATGTTGCACCATGGCGCATGCATAAATCAGTAGCAAGAGTGCATGGTATTAATTTCTCAAGCACAAAATTTGCAGAATATTCAGGATCATATTTCACAAGAGCGGATAACGCGTTTGAGGCAAGTTCTCTCAACCCTTTTTCCTGGATGTATCAGTAGTGAGTAAGTTAAATACTTAGAGATAACATATTATTTCCTCAAGTATCATATTTCACAAGAACATACCCAGTGACCAATCTTATTAGACAGGAGTTCATCCATGAATGAATGAAGGTAACCATCGTACTGAGCTATAGTAACAGCAACATGAAGATAAGAATTTACTCGTGAAGAAAGAGCAAAATAATCAGCTGTATTCACAATGTCGATTCCATGAGGATAATTTCCTTGTCTCCCAACATTTTCCTGAAAAGCAGCTGCAGCTGCTCTTCTACAATTAACCTACAAAAGTTGTTACATATTAGAACTCTCAATGAGATGAGTAATTATAAATCATGCAAAAGTGTTGCTATTGCACCTCACGGTCATAACATGCGATTATTAAAAGGTGAGGTGCAAGTTGATCCAGTATGCCCTTCATGTCAGTTTGATTATATGCACGGCCAAATGCCCAGCAAACATAAGCAGCAGCATCACGAATATGAGACCCAATACTATGTGGACCTCTTCTTACATCATAATGCAGTGCCTGCAAACAATAATCATTTCGATTTTATAACAAATTAAGCCACATCAATTATCGAAATCTTTTGTTTTCAGGTGTAGATGAGATGAAGAACCTTTATAACAACAGGTACAACTTTAGGAAGGCTAATAGGTAAAAGTAATCCCCTACGTGCGAGCTCAGCCAATGCCAAGCATCCACCATGCCATGAACCATCACCCTGCAGAGCACATGAAAATTCAATAAGTAAATCAGAGACCAGCATACAACAAACAGAACCAAGTGGATGTCTGCCATACCTCACCAGGTGAAAAAAGTTCTAATACAGACAAAAGGACTTCTTCTGCCAAAGTATATGTGAGACGGGAGGTTATGCGCCCAATGCCTTTGGCAGCAGACCAACGGACAACAGTATCCTGAAAGTTGAGGGTCAAAAATGTCAATTACAAAACAATTTGGCTTTTGAAATAACAGAATATTGCATCATAAACATACGGTATCTTTTAATCCAGTCAATAGTAACTCGATAATATCTTCAATAATATCAGGAACATCCATCTCTTCATCTTGAAGAGAGTAATCAGGGCCTGAATTTATTGAGCCAGAATTTGATACATGACTGTTTGGATCAGTTTGTGATGCATTTTTTGACAGATTCCCTCCAAGGGTACTGTGTTTACCCTACATAAAAGAACATAATGGCATATCAAAAAAGTTATGCGTTATTATAATCAACAACTAAAAAGTAAAAACAATATGTAATATCTTACCACATAGCGCCAGGTTGTTGGACGATGAGGTAGACAAGTGAGGCCCGATCGTTGTGTAAGTTTAATTAAATATTTGCGAAGTAAAGGACTACGAGCTGCAGGGGTTGACTTAATCAAGACTGATGTGTCATTCCAAACAACTGGAACAATATCAAGTAATGCTTTCCGGCTTCCATTCTAACATACAGATCATAAGGAAAATTCAACAAACTGTAAAATCTACAAATAAATACAAATACACTTCCATATTGCACAAGATATCAACACAACCCCATAACCTTCAATTTTTGAATTTAAACCTTGTAACATAATTTTAGAGGCTGAAGTGAACTGACAACCATAACATACATAGAAGAAGAACAAGAAGCTATCCACTCGGATTATTTTCTACCATTTATACAATAATAATGATGCAAACTTCAACAACCTACATCAGACACCTGCTGAAACCTGTGTCTGATGGATGAAACAATCTTCAAATATACTGTAGTTTATCTCCCAAAAATGGTGTAAATGATTTCCATAGATTTATTATGGCACGGTTCATATTTGTAAGCTAAAAGTATCTTTATGTCGCAATGTTATCAATATATTCCTGGAATAGCTACTACAGAAACAAATTTTTCACAGAACATGAAAAAGAGATTAAAAACAGACCTTGAAAATAGCAGCAAGGGATTCTACAGCACCAAGTAACTGGAAATGATTTATTACATCTTCTGTGGCAGAAGATAGGACTTCATGGGTCCATTGAATAAAGCTGAAAAGAAAAATAGCTCTAATTAGATGCATGCATTTCTGCAAAATCACATAAATTTCATTGCATTAATGCAAACTGCTCAAGGATATTAGTGAGGAGACTCCGAAATATACATACCAACTGAAAAATCCTAGCATCTTATGCAGCTATGATAAGCTTAAATAATATGAATTACGATGAGTAGAACCTGGTAAAAGCAGGCAACATATCTGGACGTGTTAGAAGCTTGGAAAGAAGCAATCCGGCTATAGCTTGCATAGGACCCGCACTTGAAAGGTGCTCCTTTGAGATATCTAATATCCTAGTCACCAAGGGAGGTGGTTTATTTGCATCGACAGAATTATTACTTGCAATACTTGTATCCACAGATGATATATCAAAAGGAACCAAGACAAGTATCGATAGCCACAATAGTATCACACATTTGGTCTCCATCTCTCCGGTACTTTCCTCCCGCAATGCTGTTCCTGCAGTTGTGCCGTGACATTTCTCCAAAAGAGACACCGCTGGTTCTAGATCAGAAACTTGATGTGGAAAAAACCTGATTACAGCCTTGTATCCACAAACTGTGACCAGTGAATAAATAATAATACATAAAGGCTTAATTATGTCAAGAAGTTCATTGGACTCTGCGCCTAATTCAATTGTCGTAGAACGGATTATTTGCATCAGGGGAGAAATTATGATCTCAAGGTATGGTTCTAGCAGTTGTCCTTGTTCCTGATATTTGTCTGTCTGTACAAAAAAAAGGATTTGATTTTGGCACATATACATAACATTATATCGCTTTTATAAAGACAGAATAGTGATTTCTTCTTTACATCGACATAGACTGAAAGAGAGAATAGTAAAACATTATGATTTAATTAGGGTAGTTTTATAAAGACCAAATAAGAAGATTCGCTGAAGGTTATAACCTCTGGGTAAAAGAAACTAGTCAAACTACACATGATGGCTTCATATTCTTACAATTATCAAAATCCTATGTACAATTGACATGTGTCTCGTCACTGGTAAAATATATATGGATATTTCTTCGTTCTTGTCCAGTTACTGGTTAAATTATGAGAATGAGAACATACAATAAATCATGTATTTTAATTTTCGGGTCAGAAATACAGATCTAATGTCTCTGTCTAATTCAACGTTACATTGGCTTCTGTTAATGCAATCTATAGGTTTGTCACGGGAAAACTAAAGTTCCTCTATTCTTATTTTGTCAATCACCCATCAATCACCTTATGCGGGCACAGCCTACGATTCATTCACGCATGCTTTGGTTTCAATATGAACTCACTTGTCAGCACATTTCAACAACTAACAGCCTAACACTCAACCTAAATCACCGTAAAAAGTAAAAACTCATCATAAATGTTACAAATCTATTTTAAACATTATTCAGAGAAAACAGTTTACAATTCAAACTGATAAAAGCTTTGAATCCATTCCACGCACTAAAACTAATAAAAAATAGAAATGCTAATGAGTAACCGAACATACTCAACATACAATGCACAACTTATTCTCCAATAAGGGGGTGTATGTTTAAGCTTATATATGGGCTTATGAGCTTATTATGGGCTTACGAGCTTATTTGATTTCGGCTTACATATCATAAGTCTCAATTTTCCGGCTTATTTGGAGACTTGTGGGCTTCTATAAGTTTATTATGATATAATAAACTTATAGAAGCCCACAAGTCTCCAACTAAGCCGGAAAATTGAAACTTATGAAATATAAGCCAAAATCAAATAAGCTCATAAGCCCATATATAAGCTTAAACAAACACCCCCTAAAAGCTAAAGTAAGGCGCTACAATAACAGTAATCCATTCGTGTAACCGCCATTCAAAATTCAAACCAAACGAGCTCCAAATTCAGCACTAAACCTACCTAATAGGAATTCAAAACACAACCGATCACACAACTAACACCTAAATTAAGAGCTTGTTTGGGGTTGCATTTTGGAGTACATTCTCTGATTAATGTTTATTCAAAGAAGCATATCAGAAAAAAGTGTTTGGACACGGTTTTGAAAAAGGCACTTCTGCAGACGCGTAATACATTCCCAAACACTCCCTAAGCTAACTTGTTATAATCTAATCATACATTTTTTTCTCCAATGACTAAGGGGGTGTTTGTTTCGGCTTATATAGCCGGCTAATGGCTTATGTGGTTTTCGGCTTATGTTTCATAAGCTCACTTTTTGTGCCTTATTTTGAAACTTTTCGGCTTATATATGTTTATCTGGTTTTGAGTTTATGCTTCATAAGCTCACTTTTTAGAAAGCCGAAAAGTTTAAAAATAAGCCACAGAAAGTGCGCTTAAGAAACACAAGCCGAAAACCAAATAAGCCATAAGCCAGCTATATAAGCCGAAACAAACACCCCCTAACTGATCAAACTAACACAATCTAATAGCTTATCTATATCTATTCTATACTACATTATAATGCATTTGGGACTATTCTATAATTAGAAAGGCTTAAAACTTTTTTTAATTAATTGGTTAGGAAATTTGTTAGGAAGCGGTTGGTTGTTGAAACTAAAATTATTTGGCTTAACCATCTCTAATATCTCTACTTATAAAGCATGAAGACAACTAAATGTGTAACCAACTAACGCAAAATATAATCACACGGTCGCATTGCGGGGGTACCGTTCTAGTAATAATAAATTTATAAATACTACCTAACTAACAAATACCATAAAATTGAAATAAAATGAGTGAATAATAAAAAAAACTAAAAAAGCATTACAATTGAACGGATCTTATGAACATTGGAAAGATCAAGGACTCGGCCATTGGAAACGATGTCGTTTAAGATAGACTTGACAAGCTTCCACTCTTGTAGAAAGTATCTCTGAAGCACCAATTCTTTAGAATCATGTTCTTCGTCTTCTTCTTGTTCTAAATTCGGTATTGGAGATGAAGCTTTTGTTCTGTCTTCGATTGATGTCATTATTGAATTGAATTGAGATCTTGTTGTTGGTGTTCCCGCGCTTTGATTTGATGTGGAGATGGGTGTGACTGTGAGAGGCTTGATTAAAATGTTGGTTCGTATCAGATATTAGGCTTCATACTGTAACCTGTTTTTTATTGTTTCAAATTACTCATTTAAAGTTATTAGTATTATAAATTGTATATATTAAAAAAAAAAAAAAAAAAAAAAAAAAAAAAAAAAAATCAATTAGTTATGAGCAAAATTGTCATTCATTATAAACTAACAAATAAAAAACGGTAATGATTGTGTTTTTGTTACAATTATGAGTATTTTTATCGGAATAAAATTATTTTAAAACTTAGAAGTATGATTTTAGTTAGATGTGGCAATTTATGTTCGAAAAAAAAAAAAATAAAATAAAATAAGCTAAATAGGTAAAATTTTTAAAAGATCTAGGTAATTTTTTTAAAATGAGTATATATTGCCCATTTAGAAGTTAAATGAGCATAATAAGTACATATTTTTCTCTCAATTGGAGAACATTAAATTGTTTTTAATGAAAAACTTATGTATATTTAGTTACTTAAATACAAATAAGGTGTTACGTTTGAGAATTTTTTTTTTTTTGTTGTTTTAGGTTTTTTCTATAGCGATTCGTATAACATACACCCATTTGACACGCGCCCTTTTAGCCAATAGCCCGTTTAAACGTTTAGCCCGTAGCTCATTTATCTCGGCCCACCCGTTTTGCCACCTCTAATTTTAGTTTATACTCCAAATAGGATAGCATCACTTTACATGCGGCCGGATCAAAAGCTCATATCACACTAAAGATTCCAGATCAAGTGATGCTATGATTTATTTATAATTTCTTAATGGTTTTGATGATGTTGGATGATGGTTAGTGATAATTTGACAATGAACGTGATGATGAGTGATAACCAAGAAAAAGTTTAAAACTAACAAAAAAAAACTATTAAATATACTAATTAGCTATTGTGAAAAATATGAAACATTAAAACCGAATGTCTTCATGTACAACAACAGTACATGTGGAATATAACAAGCATTTGATTGGTCATGTTTTGATTTGGAGTTGAGGTGAAAATTACATGGAGTAGAAATTGTTATAGATAAAAGAAATAAGTTGGATAAATTATTTAGGAAGTTAAGTTATTTTTATAAAAGTAAATAGAAATACAATGATTTGGATAAACAAAGAATTTGTAGAGTGGCTAATATGAACATTTTTCAAAAGTAATAATTACTTGTGAGTGCAAAATCCCATTAGAGAATGATTTTTTACAAAAGGCCAAAAGGCATGAAATTAAATTGTTGGCATAAGAAGTGTTGGTAATCCACAATGTTATTATAAGGCTAACTCTATGACCTACTAATGATATCATCTGCTCACAAATGTAGGTTGACATTAATTTTAACAAGAATGATTAATTTATTCATCAAAGTTAGTTTTAAAATTATTATGCTTTCATGTGCAGGTCATGTGAGGGGTTTAAACCTTTTTAACGAATGTATAAACGAGTCTAATCATTACAAATAGTCTACCACAAGGATGGCCACTAGAGCTGAGCAAAATCAATCAAAAATCGAACCAAACCGATGTTATCTGGTTCGGTTTTTGATTATATAATTATCTTTTCGGTTTTGGTTTTACTTGGTTCGCTTCTGGACAGAGCCAAGAAAAACACACCTAAACTATCGGTTTGGTTTGGTTTCGATTCAGTTTTGGTTTCGCTATGTTATGTATTAACTAGGATCTATGAACTTTCGTAGCCGAATATGTAACTTTTAACCGATCTATTAATGCGAATGAACTTTGGTTGAATGTTGTTGCGGCTTTGTTTGGTTGTATTGCACATTATCGACAGTGGCTGCTGCAGTATACAGGTAGATTTTTTCTGAAAAATTTCCGGGAAAAATCTGAAAACCTGCATATACAGCAAGGTGCTGCCAAAATCTTGCAGACTCATTGGCGAGGACATGTCTTCTCCAATGGTCTTCGCCAAACAGCAAGCTGCCACGTGTCCAGCCACGTGTCCAGGACTATTAGTTAATTAATCCCTCTTAGCTAAGCCTTTAGCGACGATGCAAAGGCGTTGCAAAGCCGTTGCAAAAAGGGTTGCCAACGTGGCACTTTCATCCTTGACCAAAAGAAAAGTGGGACCCACTGTGTCCTCGCAAAATAGTTGAATTTGACCTCGCCAAAGACCTTAGCGACGCTTTATTAGCGAGAATATGACGTCGCAATTTGGTAATTGGCGAGGACAAGTCCTCGCTGCGTTGAAAAAAAGTCCTCTCTAATGAGGTCGAAAATCGTTGTGACTTTCGGTTTCGGTTTCGCTAGGTTAAGTTCGGTTCGGTTCTCAGTTCACATTTTTCTCAAAATCGGTTTTCGGTCAGATCGGATCTGATTTGGTCAGTTCGGTTTGAGTTTGACCCGTTGCTTATTGGTCAGTGTTATTATTGTCTTATTGAAGATTAAAGACGAAAGATGGCGTTGTATGTAAATTATGAGAACGAACTTCTTAATTAACTCTTTTGATTAGCAGTCTCATAAGTTTAGGAATTAGAATCATTTGTTAATGGTTTGATAAGCTAATAAGTTGGCTTATTTGAAAGGAATTGAGTTTTGATATAGAAAGAAAATGAAAAAAAGAAAAGAGAAGAAGAAGAAGAAGAAGAAGAAGAAGAAGAAGAAGAAGAAGAAGAAGAAGAAGAAGAAGAAGAAGGGAAAAAAAAAAATTGTTGCCGATAAACGTAAGATGAACATAGTATGATGGTTGACACATACATAGAGATGATGTAAATGCTTAAAGAATTCGTATATTTCTCATCATATTCACAATCACCATCGACGTTATGAATATAGTATTTACTATCAAAGTATAGAATACATAGAAAAACAGAATGACAAAAAGTCAAGAACTAGTTTTACATTGTGAAATTAATTACCTTCATATCTATAATAACTTGTAAATCTATATATGTGTATAGATAGGGGAGTAACAAGATTTAGGGATTTTTGACGATGTGAGAAGCACGGTGTCGTGAAGTAAAACGATTAAACATAGCAAGCGAATTACTAGCAAGCTGCTTCACGTTCATAAACTTCACTTTGATCGTAGCCTTTTCTCTACCACCGATCCCATCCCCCAATAATCCATCGACGCACAAATCAGCATTTGTTAGAGCAGCACTGATCCAACTTTGCACGTTACCCTCATGCAACACGAAATTTTCTTCCCTGTCCTTTCCCATTTTCTGGAACTCCTTAACTGCTAATGTTATTTGGTCTACTCCATAGTTGATTTGACGTAAACACTCCTCAACGGCATGGTTGTCTCCAGAACTCCTAGTTTCGTTGAAATGTTTTGCCACCATTTTGACATACTCCTTTGTTGTCCTAGCTTTTGATAGGCACACGACTAGTGAAACTTGAGCTAATTGTTGCGGGCCTAGTATGTCTTTCGATACATAAGGTAAAAGAGTTCTAACACATAGATCACGATATAATGTTGTCCGACACTGTGCCTCTAGATATACCCTTGCAGCAGAGCGAGACTCAACCATGCCAGAAAACCCGAAGATCATGATAGTGAAAAACAGCAAAGAGTAAACAATTTGCGCCATTTTGATGAAGAAATTTGTGATGTGTGACTTTTGTATGTGTTTTGTGATATGAATGATTCAAATAACAGGTTAAGGATTATATAGAGGCACTGTCACATGCACTTGAATTAATCAACATTCCGCTGAACAAATTCAATTCCTTTACGTACGTGAGAAAGTTTCTTTCACGTTCCACATGCAACTTGCTTGTTAAATAATTGCATTTTTTTCGAGTTTAGCAAATCAAGAAACATCGTTAAAAAATATTAATTCCATCATGCATAATTTGTAATATTATTCATTTATACCAAGGTTATCAAGATCGCGATCCTACTTAGGATCGTTTTCGTCTCTGCAAATTCGGGATCGTAAGATCAAATCGAGATCGTAAGATCCTACAAAATGTGACTTTTTTAATAGCAATTGTAGTTATATATAGTTCAACATGAAATTCGATCAGAATAATCAACTTAAATGGATATGAATGAAAATTTAAAAGTTCATATGTCATGCTAATAATGCAATACATGCAATTAGTTCGTGTTTCAAACCATTACCTGAATGATTTGGGTATAAAAGAAATACGACTACAGGAGTCGTATATGATAAAAATAATTTGAAGCTTTAAACATCATAGCCTAAATGTCAAAAACCCAAAATTCTAAAGCATTAGTAATCGATCAATGATCAATATATGACTTAAAACAGTGCATTAACTTCGTTTGATGCGCTTATAAGATAATACCTCGCTTTAACATTTTTGTTCTCGTACTTAATTTCTTTCTTTGTAGTGACCATGGCTTCAAAAATGGGCCAAGTGGGCTTATTCTTTATGTTTAATAATAAAAGTTAAGTTTTTTAGTAGGATCGGGATCGATAGCGGTCCTACGATCTTACTAGCTATCTTACGATCTTACTCCGATCCTATGGTGTTTCCGATCCTACTCCGATCTTGCAAGGTTTTCTTGTGTAGGATCGTAAGATCGTACGATCTTACGATCAAGATCGCGATCTTGATAACCATGATTTATACTGCATAGAGTTTTCACTTTTTAGTTATATGCTATTTTAAGGAAAAAATCTAACTAAATATACATGTTCCTAACTCACGGCCTTACAAACAAAGAATTAGATAGGGTGTGTGAAAAAGTAAATATTATATATACATAGGGCGGATTTCAATTCGGAGGCATTGTGCGGTAACGATAAGAGGCATTTTGTTTGACAAGTTCTAATGTATAAAACAAAGAATTGTCGACTTTTTTATTCTTAAACATGCAATCGCCACATGATGTTTTCTTAATCTTGTATTTTAGTTGTGATCACATAACATTGTTTCACAATAAACTTAACTAAGGACTTAAATTCATGCACATATAACTTGATAATATATAAAAGGGAGCCTCGTAAAATCGATGACTTTGTGCAGCCGCCCCACTTGAACAGTGTTCACCGCCCCAGTATATGCAATTCTTACTAGGAGATAATTGTTATTTAGAAGTTAATATGTATAGGGTAGCTTAAGAAGGAATTCAAAATATTCGTTTAAGGCATACATGTATAGCAGTATGTGTAAAGGTGCATAGCTTAATTTACGATTCACGTTAGCTTCCATAGAAAAGTACTTCCATGCAACTCATATATGATACATACACGTGTAATATATAGGTCTTAACTGATGAGAAATGTCAACTTGACGAGGATATTATGGAATATGGATACATATATGTCAAGGCAATTGGAGATGACGTGGCGACTGAGTAGGAAGCTTATAATTTGTTTTGCAAACACAATCTAAAACATCCATAAGCCCTTATAAATGTTCACAACTAGTTGGAAAACCGCGCGTTGCCGCGGGGTGTTTTCCGAATAGAGAAAGTGTAATAACGGCTGGTAGCTACTTAACGTTAATTTAGTGAATAAGGACTGACTTTGCAATGGACGTATAACATGAATGACCAATCATGTAAATTATGAGAGGACTAAGTATGCAACGAACTTCTGAGATGAAGGACCAATTTGGTATGGATTTTTAAAGAAAATGTTAAAGATAACGACCGTTAGCTAACAGCCGTTAAATATCTAACGACCGTTTGTCCCGACCCGCCCAAACCCGACCCGCCTAAACCCGACCCGGGCCTAAGTGGTTTCTATAGTGTTGGCATGGGTGGGGTTGCCATAAAGGCTCCCAACAAATGTATATACGTATAATGATTCAGCATAGACCTACTTAAAAAGCCCGTTTTTTTTTTTTTTTTTTTTTTTTTTTTTTTTTTTTTTGCGGTTATAATGTGTTTCGGGTTAAAAACGTAAAATAATTAGTTGTTTGGTTGCATTTTTGGGCAAATTAAAAAAAATATTATACTTGCCACTGTTTCATCTTCTGGGCAGCGAACAATTTTTTTTCATTTTGAGGGTAATTTTTTTTCAAATTCATCATCTTTAGGGTATTTTGTAAAATTTTTGGACATTTTTGCCCCTCTTAGCTAATACAATTTTTTTCCCGAAGGGCAAAAATGTCACATATTACCCTAAAGATGATGAATTTAAAAGAAAATTACCCTCAAAATGAAAAAAAATTGTTCATTACCCAAAAGATGAAAGTGGCAAGTATAATATTTTTTTTAATAATGTGCCCTGCATTTTTTTGAGATTTGAGTTTAGATTTATATCTATACTAAATTATAAAGTATTTGAGATTTTCTTAAAATTGAAGACTTAAAAAATTTAGACAATACACTTACTAATAACAATAAAAAGAATGGATCTATTTTATCTAATAAAATAATCTTTTGTACAAGCCCTTCTAAGCATGAAGCATTAA
The DNA here is from genome assembly GCA_030686995.1 of Artemisia argyi. Classification (NCBI taxonomy): domain Eukaryota; kingdom Viridiplantae; phylum Streptophyta; class Magnoliopsida; order Asterales; family Asteraceae; genus Artemisia; species Artemisia argyi. Next base: position 200,900,497 of record CM060676.1, read on the forward strand.
AAATTCGTTTAATGTTGTGACATGGATTACCTTATTTAGCGAGAATGTACAAGCATGACACTGCATCTTTTTCTTCCTAAAACATTATCTCTGTTCCTTCTTCTCTACGCTCAACATTTAATTTGATCCAATTCTTGCAATAGTTTTTGTGAATCTATTTTTGCAAAGTAGTGATTGACCTTCTTCTCCACGCAAATCTTTAGTTACAACTATATACACCGTTTCTATTTTAATCAAATATTCAAACCATTTTGATCGATCAAAAATCAAAACATTCCGCGGTTCAAAAATAAAAACGAAATCCTTCTCAAATCATTCCACAATTTGATTTGTTGGGTTCATCAAATTAAAACGGGTAACGAATTTTTTTTTTTTTTTTTTTTTTTTTTTTTTTTTTTTTTTTTTTAATGTCGGATGTTAGTTGATTGATCATCTTTACAGTCTTCTTATTTAGGGTTTAGATTTAAATCGCATAATACAACATTTGTGATTGAATTACAATACATTTTTTATTTGTTTTATATGTAACAGGTTTTTGTTAGTTTTTTCAATTTATATGTAACAGGTTTCATCTCAATCTCATCAATCTATTTTTCTGATATGTTCCAGGTCACATAATTGAAGCAAATGAAAGAGCGTAATTGAAAGATCCGAAACATGTTTTCTTGGATTTAAAGGTTAGTTTTTGTTATGTTTTTATTTATTTATTTTTTTTTTTTTTATTTATTTATTTTTTTTTGATGAATCGATTTAGTTAATGGATTAGCAAGAGTCGCAAACTGTTGCAATGCATTATATGGCGGTGTCTCAAGTTGGGATTCCAGAGATGAATATATTGGTCTCGGGAAGCTGGGATAAAACTTTAAAGGTATAAATATTTTTTAATAGTGTTGATTTTTAGGATGTTTTTCAGATTTTTTCAGTTTACGCGAATTGCGGGTATAGATTATGGAGCGGATGAGGATTAATAGTCCTCCAATGGCTGTATGTTTTTGCAAGGTCTGATTTGTTGTTTTACATATAGGCCAAAAACAAATAAGCTCATAAGCATTCAATAAAATAAGCTTAAACAACACCTCCTAATACTTTTTATACTATCTGTTTTATTTTAACATATTAACTTGTGAAAATTTGATTATTGTAGACAATTAAGAATGCGCAAATCTTGGGTGCTGTGGTGAAGATGGATATGTTTGTTTATACAATATTAGATTGAAGTTTGATGATTCGGCTACTACTGCTGAAAATGCAGGTGAATGTTTGTATTTATTTATTAAATGTGTTGTATAGCTATTTTGTTTGAATGTGGTTTTGAAGTTTACGTTTCGGTTCGGGCAAAGCTAGAGTGTCCGTGTGGCTTGCTCATGACAATGCTATCTTTGATTTATGTTTGATTAAGGTACTTATGTTTATATCTTTCATTGATACTTGAAGTTATTTTTAATGATTTCATATAGCAATAGCAGCAAGTAGAAGTGTTCCGTTTCCTGGAGCTGATAGTACTTCATGTTACACTTCATACATTCTGTATTTTTTTTATTGCTTCTAAAAAGTGATTTAGAGGTGCTATGTTATTCAATAAAATTAGGTTTTGGGTCAATTTGGTTCTGTTGAAAATCTGGAAATTCAGAATTTGATTCGGTTTTAATGACCTCAATTTTATTTGGTTTTAATGTTGGTGTTGTAAATGAGTATTGGATACGCCATGTAGCCGTAATACAAAACAGAAGATTTTGGCAGTTGTGTTTGTGTTTAAATCGTGCTGACAGGGTCCAATCTTTTTAGGATGATGCAAATTTGCTGACACCGCCAGGTGATCATAGTGTAAGTAACCAGTACCATGTTATGATATCCTGCTTATCTCTTTCAAAATTTTAAACGCAATTTGACTGATGATATGCATTGTTTTCGTCTTTGTACAGATTAAAGTATGGGAGACTCAAGAAAAAAAAGTGTATTTGCAACACTAACTGGACACACCGGAAGTGTGAAATCGATCGGTGTTCACCCTTCAAACAATGGTACACTTATGATTTTTTAGCTATTTTTAAATATAATAATGTTGTGGAAGCTGAGTTAAATGATTATTTGTGTGTGTTTGTAACAGCTCTCTGTGGTGAACGAAGAGAGAAGAACATTCCAACATCGTTTTTTTTACTTCTGACTTCTGGTGCACTGTGCACAAGGTAGATAGAATGCCAAAGGTAAACAAACAGTTGTAAGTACCCAAAATGATTTACCTTTTATGTTTGCCACAAAACAGGATATTTAGCAGTTGTGTTTGTGTTTAAATCGTGCTGAGAGGCTCCAATCTTTTCAGGATGATGCAAATTTGCTGACAGCTTGCGGTGATCATATCGTAAGTAACCAGTACCATGTTATAATATCCTGCTTATGCCTTTCACATATTTTGAACGATTGGGTAACGTGTTTCTACTTATCACTATCACATATTTCTACTTATCGCTGTCTGATTTAATTATTCAATAGGTTCAAGCAACAAGAGATGAAGATCCAAGCTTGGGAGAATCATGAAAAGAGTAAAGCTGGGTTGGAGATGAAAAGAACATAGGTAACAATTTCGTGTTTTTCAGCATTAGCGGGCTAATAATAATTACAGTATATGGTGTTGATAAAAGGAAAAACCAATTTATAGGGTGTTTGGAATTGCTTATTGTTGAAGTACTTATCTGTTAACCAAACACTTATCATGGGACTGTAATGACATATGAGTGACTTTAGGATCATATAATTTGATTTGACCCGTGTTTTGAGCATGTAATGTTGACTGGTAATGTAAATATAAACTAATACTTAATGGTATTTGATTTATCACTGCTCAGATTCATATGTAAAAGTTCCCACACCCGGTGGATCAAACACTCCTCTGAGGCTTGAAGGATAGCTTTCCCCACACACCTGTGACAAAGAATGAGGTATGACGTAATATATGTTTTGGGTTTTATCATAACGGGTTGTTTGGATTTAAGCTCTGGAACTGATTATCACTCTGTGTTTGATAAAACAGATTCCTGACTATTTTCCTTTTAGGGGTCGAACAATCAGTCTCATACATTTGGTAATAATACCGAGAATCTAATGGTAAAATAAATTTACTTAAATAACTTCTTTTTTGTAACCTTAATCAAGTCTATCTATTTCCATTTTACAATATATTTTTTTTATTGTTTAATAAAAATGTATTTTTGATCATTTTATCTATTAGTTACTATCGGGTAATAATGACTAATAATAGTAGAAGCATTGTCCAAGTACTATTTTCCACAACCTGTTATCACAGCTAATTATCAGATTATTTTATCACTTAGCTTTACATCCAAATGCCCCTGAATTTTCTGAAACTGCTAATGGTTAGTGACATTATGTCATTGCAGGTTTCTACATTATTTAAAAAACTGATCTAAGGGATATTAGGATTAGACAAATGGACAAAAAGGGTGTCATACACCATGTCCTCCAAGTGATGTGTAAGCCATTGGTTTTGTGATTGCACTTGGTGGAAGATTGACTAGCGTAGGTACAATATCACCATTCGGAGGTGTCCACGTATGGTCTACAACATTGAATTTCATTCAGATAAGACAAAATATGAGCTATTATGGAATATTCATGCCTCACATGTTTGTAAGTGGCCAAGCTATTCACAATTCACAATTCATGCCTTTTCTATTGTGGTTAGTGTCTGCTGCTTTTCGCTATCTGTTTGGTTTGTTTGGCTTCAATTTGGGTGATACCTCACATGTTCATTTTGCTATCTGTTTAGAGTAACAAAATATAGGATGAATGAAATACTAAAGTCAGAATACTAAGGCTATAGAACTTAATGAACTACAAACATCATGTCCTTGAAACAAATATATATATATATATATATATATATATATATATATATATATATATATATATATATATATATATATATATATATATATATATATACATATATATACATTATGTGCTTATATGTAGCTATTTGGAAACCTTTTCTTATAAATGGGCTGATTTGGGCTGTGCATATATATATATATATATATATATATATATATATATATATATATATATATATATATATATATATATATATAGGGGAGCTTTATTTTCAGAACCCTGTTAAGTGCGGGAACTGCGAGAACTCCAATTTTGCATTAGAAAACATGCATGTTCATATAAAACATGCATGTTTTCTTACATACACCTTAATACACATACCTACGTAACATACATGTTCATATAAAACTATTTTGCATTGATATGTTGCACTTAACAGGGTTTTATATGAACATGTATGTTACGTAGGTATGTGTATTAAGGTGTATGTAAGAAAACATGCATGTTTTATATGAACATGCATGTTTTCTAATGCAAAATTGGAGTTCTCGCAGTTCACGCACTTAACAGGGTTCTGAAAATAAAGATACACTATATATATATATATATATATATATATATATATATATATATATATATATATATATATATATATATATATATATATATATATATATATATATATATATAATTCCAATTGACCTCTTAGAAACCCATCTTCTAACAAAGTTAACACTTTGATACTGCAGGTTATAAACAATTGAAATTGTAGAAGTCATGCCATGATGAGAGTAGTATAGGCATGTCTTTAAGGAATGACAAGCTTGGGAAAACATGTCACATTGATTTGCTTGGGTAGGTAAAAATAGTAGAGCATGCTTTGACGGGTCAAAAAGTTGCTCTAAACATCCGCAACAACTTGAGACAAAGGAACATGGACATTGCATAAAATGTATACTAAACAGGTTTTTTGATGCCTCATATTTATAAGTTATTTCTTTTAATCAATGTAACCGTTACTCTGTTTGAAGATTCTGTGACATATTAATCGAAAATCCAAACATGGTATTATGTCTGACTTGACACTAGATAATCTTAGACTCTGGTGTACTTGATAGAATGAAGGAAATTTTGATGTCAAATTATTATGTTTTCAGATACAATTTTGTTAATTTTATATCTTAATTGAAAAGCTTCAGGTTAGATATATAAGAACCTATGTGTTGTTAGTAACAGAGCTTAATCACAGTACCTGTGTATTCCCCATCATGCATTAGAAGATCACGTAGTTTGAAACAAGAACATTGACCAAATACTTTTGCTATCCACCTTTGTATACTTGATACAGTGAGTAGATTTAATGCTTACAAAAAGTTCCTTTTACTCTTTAGTGTACAGGTTCTTAATAACATGTATGTTTGTAACTCTATTATATATCAGGATAGTAAAAACTAATATTTTAAGGTATGTTTGTAACTCTATTATATATTAGTTGATATTTTGAGGGTGAAATGAGCTATTAAAAATATGCTTCTATATAATGGCTTTTTAAAAACTGCAAATGCTAATTTGCTTAATTGTGTAAGCTAAGCCAAACATTCCCAATGGTATGCGGTCCATAGTTATAATTAATATGTATTTTCTTTTATTAATTCATTTGCCAACTTCTTATCCATGATTGTTTTATGAAAAAATATTTTTTTTCCAATTTAAATGTAAGAGTTTGTAAAATTTGTAATATACCAAGTCTTGATATATTTTTATAATTTGAAACACTAATTTTGTTACAAATAGTTATGTATGTTTTGGATTATGCTATATATTGTTATCAATCCGCATTTTTTAAACCCGTCGAAGTAACGACCCGATACAAAGCGCGTCAACTGAATACGTCAATTTCAAACAGACTGCAACGAAGATGAGAATTTTGAAGCCTTGGATTACGAAGATGCATATTTAGCATTTGACCCAGAGAAATCTCTAAAATTTGATTATTAGCTTTATAAGAATATTGAACTTTCTATGTGACCCATATGAGTTAAGTGAAATGAACTTTGGATTACGGTTTCTTATTTCATTTTTAAACACTTTATACACATAAGTTTATTTACTGTTTTAGTTATAACAACATTAATATCGGGTGTGTTAACAAGTGAATAAGTTAACAAAACATTAACCGTGAAACCTAAGATAATTTATGTGTTGACGTATAAATATGACTAATCTGTTTGACATAAGTTGGTGACATTTGTTTGTAGTTATTATATAAACATGGTATATTTCATGAATAATTCCCTTAAGAAGTCACGTCATTCAACGGGTCTTTAAAGAAATGGTTTACTTAAGTTGCGACAACGTCAATAAAAGTGAATGTGGTGCCCAAATAGATGAGTCCATTTTCTCGCCTCAGTCTATCGGATTGAAGTTCTCCGGTGTTTCAAACCACAGGCTTGCTTTAAAAGTGGGAGTACCGATTGCGAAATATAACCAAGCAAATGCTTTATGTAACGGGACAAGACTGCAAGTTCTTAAATTAACACAAAATTCCATTCAAGCGCAAATCATTAACAGGACCACCTTTGGAAAACAAGTGATCATAGTCTCATACCAAGGTTGCGAATTACTCCGCCAGATAAGCGTTTGCCTCTTAAGATTGTCAGGAAACAATATCCAATTGAATGTCTTTACTTAAACTTTATAGAATTTTAGGTGTCCACGGCATTGGCATTGGGTATTAAATCGAGTAGCGCTCGCACCAATCATTTGCTATTCAAGACAATCAATTTTGGACACGCCAACGCATGGATGTCTATTACTTTAATTGTAACAAACTCAATTGCTTATTGACGGATTGTCTCATTCTTTCTTTCATATATTAATCAAACATGTTTACGTTTTACTTTTCTTATCATCTCATTTTCTCTATCTCTCTAAAAAATTACCTGGTGTCAACGGGTCTCTAAGCTAGTTTTCTAATATGTGTCATCATGACACTTGTTTAAAAGTATTAAATTAACTAAATTGTTTCCTAAAATAAATATATTTCTAAATAATATGAAGCCAATCATGGTAATTACAAGAGATTTAGGAAATTATTAATGTAAATTGTATTTAAATGTGGTAATTTATGTTTATTAATTGTGTTTAACCAATGCCATGATGGCACAAGTTAGAAAATTAAGTGTCTTAAATTTAGAAAAGAGTTTTGATAAATAGACCTAATTAGTAGACCTAAAATTAGGCCTAATCTTTTTATTGGAACACTTGGCAGCATTTAAACAATTCAACAAACTTTTAATATTATTCCTAATATACCCATCACTAATAAGTCCTAAAATTTAGCATTATTTTATCTGTCATTGTACATCTTCTTACCATGAGTTTTACATATTTCTTATATCTTGGTTTGTACGTAAATTTAGTATTGTTAAATAGTTTTATGAGAGGAATAAAAGACAATTAACTGCGCACATCTTTGAAACCCCTATACTCTTTGTTTGATTGTCCCCATGAGAAATACCAATCGGATCATGGAACATTTGCACACCAAACCTATTTTATTCATAAATTCACTAAAAAGTATATATATATATATATATATATATATATATATATATATATATATATATATATATATATATATATATATATATATATATATATATATATATATATAACATTGGATGTTATCATGTAACAAACTAGTGACTTATTAATTACAAAACATACCCACCATGTAATACATATGCATACGATCTAATATATCATCAGTAAAGTAATTAGTAAGAATAAATATGTAACTGATCATGTTACAAAGGATAAGTGTTTCGAGAAATGGTGGTTTCAGTTTCGATTATAAATCAAATCGCATGAAGGTCATGATAACAAAGAGAGAATTGTAACTGAATTGTATATCAAAGGGTAAATTAGGAATAACGAATATATTTAGTCAAATCTGTCAAACAAAGACACGTGTAATGCCATTGTTGTTAGGTCTCCTTTTAGGTCTAGATACTTAGGTCCACTAATCATTTTTCTTTAGAAAATAACGTATTTTTAAGTTTTATTTTAAGGGTTTTGTTAAACACAACCCTATGGGTTGTGTATAAGCATTCTATAAATGCATAATCAACATTTAATGAACACTTAAATAAAACTAAACATTCTATATTTAACATCACTCACCTTTTTTATAATGATTAAAAGTATATATTTATGGGATATATTAGTTCATTAATGATCATTTTCCTAAATTAGGAATGCTTAAAAACAACCCATAAGGTTGTGTTATACAAAACCCTTATTTTAATTACTACTAATAATAACAATCTCTAGAAACTATCATCATTATCGAAAATCAATAAACAATATTCACAAAAATAAAAGTAAAATCAAAAAATTGTTAAACAAAATTTGTCTCCGAACGGTTACTTTACACCATACATTGCTAGTCTCAAAAATGAGAGGATGCACTAAAGAAGGGGTTTCAAATGGTTTATTACAAAACATTAGATCACATATTAATTTTCTCTCTCTCAGTTTTTTTAATCCCCTCATTCTTAATATAAATAATTTTTAATTCGTATTCTAGTATATAATATATTTTAAATATTATTTTCTCTCTATTACTTTAATTTCAAATCTAAATCGTAAACCATATTTCAATTCAAATTCTAAAGCAATCTACAAACCAAACGGGCTTCAAGGTTTTTAAATATTTGTTTAGGTCTATCATCTATGTTATAAATGACCTTCAGTATCATTCTGATACTTGGTATATTTTCCGGAATTATTACTAAGCAATAGATTATAAGGCCCGAGCCGTCTGTGAGTTCTGGTCTATTAGGGTTTTCATGTATTGTCTTTATAAATAGTGCATCAATAAAACATATCTCTCACGGGGATTACATCATTGAACATGGCATTCGAGCATGTCTTATCCTGAGACCTAGTTGGCAACCTTGAGCCGACGTCTTTAGCCACCCCGACAAACCCTAGCCTTCGTTGTTTATCCATAGCAAAAGAAATCATATTAAACATTAACGGGTCACTGTTTCAACCATAACTCTAAAGATACGCATATCGAAATCGTTGCCATAATTAAATTCCAAAGATACGCATATCGAAATCGTTGCCGTAACTCTAAAGACGGGCCTTCATGCACCATAACAAGCCTTTGGTTAAGCAAAAAAAATAATTAGCTCACTGTTTTGCTTATAACTCTCAAACCGCTATGAGTTAGTTGATATCGTTAACGACCGATGGATTCATAATTAAATTCCGGAGAAAATGCTACCGGAATTGCTGCCTCCACCGGTCGGGCGCATCTTCACTCACCTTTGCGACTTATTACTATAAAAGTTTTGATTAGGTATCAAGATATCTATCTTTATTTTTTGATTTTTTAGCAACTATAGTTTACACTTCAATTTGAGCTTTCACGATTTCGACGCTCGAATTACGAGAGAGTATTAGGCAATAGATTATAAGGTTCTAGCCGATCTGTGGGTTCGTGATGAGGCGAAAAGTGTAGCGCTTTTAAGGGGTCATTTAAGCCCGAATTCGAGATTATTTGATCAATTATTGCCCTAAATCGTTCCTTTTGTCATTTTAGGTACTTTTTTTGGAAAGAAATCTGGAAAAGGAAGCATTTTGAACGTTTTTGGAGCATAAAAGTGAAGAAAACGGCAAAGTCTCAAATTTTCTTGCTGGAACAGTACCTGACGGCATCAAGCCTTTGTACATGACGGCGTCAAAAGTTAAAAAAGAGGTGGAAGTGGAAAATACACGTGACGATCCAAAGTATTTTTAAGCTTAGGACCTGACGGCGTCACCAAGGCCGTCAGGGTCCAACTACACGTGACGGCCCAGAGAAATTCTCCACATGACGGCGTCACAAACAGATCTAGGCAATACGATTTTATCAAGGCGGCGAGTTGACGGCGTCACGATCCAACACATGACGCCGTCAAGATGTATAATCTATATATAGTTTTCCAAATTTCATTCATTAGTGTGCAACTTTGAGGGAATAAACCCTAGTCCAAATTTTATCATTTTTTCAAGGGTTCCAACCCCTTGATTCTTCCATGTTCAATTGAAGATAAGTATTCATTATAATCATTCAATATGTCTATGTGTTGTGTGATTATACGCTTTTCTTCTCTTTAACATGCTAGGCTAGATTTTCATTGTGTTTGCTTAGATGTATTGAAACCTAGATGTTAATTATGGGTTGATTGTTTGTTCATAATTGTTACGGATGATTGTATTCGATGTTAGGCTTAAGAAAATTGGCAGACTTCCATTGGTAACTTACTTGAACGTCTTAATAACATGATCGGAGGTGTACTACGATTTTTTGTTGTATTTAATGCGTAGGAGAATTCTAATGATCCTATGTTAGGAGCTTCTAACGGCTCGACATAGGAGTGAAGTAGGATCCTATAGAGTTAGGGAATATTGTACATGGCCCTACGACTAGTATTAAGGAATATGATCCGTCATCCATGCAATTGTAACAAATTAATCAACCTATAAAAGATATCTAGGGAGTAATGAAATCTAAGTAAACACAACTTTCCTCATTATTGTTTCTACCACATTAGTTTAATAGTTTCATTTTCATTTTTGTTATTTCATTTTGATTGCATTTGTAGATAAATTGGGTTAGTTGGCTAGCAACTAATTCCGCCCACTCCTTCAAAACCCGAGATTTTACTTGCTTTCATAAAATATAAAAATACAGAAAGAATCATCCCTCACCTCTAGACCTAGTTTAGGAGGCTTTCTAATCCTAGCGACACTATTCCTGAGTTGAAACGATCAATCCCCCGGTACTTGTCACTATACTATACTAAAACGATCAGGTACACTGCCTGGTGGGGGTTGTAAGCTTCTCGAGATCCCTTGTCTAGGTTAGGATTTCTTTTAATTAGGTCTACTTGCTAGATTCCTTTCTAGTAAGGTTTTATTTTTATTTTTTGGTTTTCTTTAGTCTATCTTATTTCTTCGTGTCTTTGTTCGTAACCTTTACCATCCGACATCATGGAAGGTGGTAACCTCTTTGAACCCATCAACCCGCCATAACAAAACCACCCACAAAACCCACCACTAGCAAACCAACCTCCTAAGCCCCGAACTTTAGGAGAGTATTCCCGTCCTAGCCACCAATGCTATCGAAACACTATTGAGCTCACTCAAGGAGCCGATGTGTCCCCCTTGCGATCCGACACCATCCGGTTGGTGCAAAGCGGATGTGCATTCCATGGACTTCATTCCGAAGATCCTAATCAACATCTCAAGGATTTCCTTAAAATCGTAGATTCCATAGACCTTGATGTTGTAACTAGAGAGTCGACCCGATTACGTCTATTCCAATTCTCTCTACGTGATCAAGCTAGTCAATGGCTTGAAGGTTTTCCCTCGGGATCCATCACCTCTTGGGATGATCTTACCTCTCGTTTCCTTGCTCAATTTTTCCCACCGGGGAGAACTACGATGCTTAGAAATGATATCTTGATGTTCCAACAACGTCAAGGTGAAACCTTCTATGAAGCATGGACTCGTTTCAAGGACTTACTCCAAACAGTCCCTCATCATGGTATAAATCTTTGGCTATTAGTTCAAATCTTCTATGACCATGTCGACTTTTACACCAAGCGTACCATTGATCGAGCCGCCGGAGGCAGGTTGCGTGATAAAAACTCCGAGGAATCTTGGGAAATTATTGATGAGCTCGCCTTCGACAATCAAGAGTTATGGGAAGTTACTCATGTCATAAACTCGGCTATCAACGTAATCTCGACACCTGGGGAAACCAATCAAATCTCCGAAATAACTCCTTTGCAAACTTGAGACAAAGGTTGACTATCTCATGGAAATACAAAAGAGACCTTTAAGTCCTAGACGGGCAACAGTCAATTCTGTCTCAAATATGATTCCAACACCGTTGTCTAAGTCACCCTCGAGAGAGAATGTCAAAACCTTTCAGAATTATTCTCCACCTTATTCACCTCCTCAAAACCTCAGCCCAGAATTCGAAGCTCGAATGAGAGAATATATGGCAACCCATTCTGAGCGGCTTGCTAAGTTCGAGGAAGTTGTTTACAAACAAAAGGAGGAGATGCAAGAGAAAATGAATGAGATGATGAGCCTAGTGGAGGAATATGCAAACCAAAAAACCCCAGAAATGATGTTATTAAGAAAAGAAAGCGCTACCCCCACTACCCGATTTGTTAATTCTATCACGATTGTCCATGAGGATAATGAGGAAAACGAAACCCCTAGTGAACAAACCATTGAGGAACCGCCAAATCCCAATCACTAGGTTACTACCTAAAACATGATATAAATGAGAATACCATAACAAATTGGATAAAGGGTGACGAGCGTAACCAATCCTCCAAAGTCCAAACAGGTTTCAAAGAAGGAGAAAGAGGGGGAAGATGAGTATGATACATTACCTAGGGGACCGGTATTCGAGAAACTACTTATACAAAAAGTGGCTACTAAGCAGATGGCTTGTGGGAACTTTGAGATACCAGCCAGCATTGGAAATTTGCAATATCTGGATGCCTTTGCCGATCAAGGATCGGAAGTAAATCTTATGCCCCTAACTATTTACACCCAACTAACCTCGGAAATGCCAGCCACCACCCGTGTTAGGCTATCCTTCGCTGGTCACTCTTATGTATACCCTTTGGGAATTGTAGAGGATGTACTGGTCAATGTTGCAGGGTTCATGTATCCCGTTGATTTCGTGATCAACGATGATAAAGGAAGTGGATGCATGCCAATAATCCTTGGAGCACCATTCCTCACCACCGCGAGAGCTGTCATGAGGTATGAAAAAAGGGAAATTGAACTTAAGTCAGGAAAAAGAAAGATTAGCTTTCCTATGACCCCACGATGTGTGCAAGAAAGCTTGATGAAAAGAAAGCTCAAAAACAACATTGACACATCGCCTAATCATGTTCAAGAAAAAATCCTTGCATGGGAAACAAGAATCAAAAGCTACAAAGAAACTAAGCCTGAGAGAGGCAAAAGCTGCAATAAAGTTCATGTCAAGTTTGAATGTAGTCAACCAACGGAGAATCATGTACCATTTGCAGAAGGAGTCTTGGTACTCTTAAGGCATTCAGAGATAAAAGTACCTCCTGACGAGCCTAGTCCCTGGTGGTATGGACCATTCACAATTGAAAGCATAAGCCAAGATGGGATAGCTACCTGAGTAGTAAAGGAGGAGGGGAGGTGACTGCGAGTGTCGATCGATTGAAACACCACCACCACGATAGTGAGGATCATAATTACATGGGATAGGTCATCTCGAGAGATGAGGCCACGTAATTGCCCATGACCTTGAGTCTAGCTACAAGACTCGTAAATAAAGAAAAGCGCTTCTTGGGAGGCAACTCATGTTTTGTGTGTTTTTAATTGTTATTTACTTCCGTATGCATGCTTTATTTTTATTGTTGGTAGATCATGTTTCAAACTAAAATTGTGAAAATGCTTTATTTTGTCGTTTAACTTCGTCTTAACTTCATATAAAGGTATTTTGCAAAAGCTAAGTATAAGGGGAAACCCCAAATTTTTTTCTAAGAACGAAATTGATCTTGATTTGTGTCAATATTATATGAACATGTATATTAGTATTTGTTAGAGTCAAATGCTTGTATCGAGTCATAGTGATGTTTTGCAGGATTTTCCAGGAAGTAGGATATAAGTTTTTCCAGAAATTTTCCGGAAACTTAACATAAAGATTTCTGCAGGTCACTTCTGACGGCGTCAGGGCTTAAATCTTGACGGCGTCTCGTGTAAAATTATGGAAATTTTGCGAGTTTTGTTTTTCTAACGGAGTCTTAAAGTTTTTGTTAATTCTTTAGTTTTATAAACTCCAGAAAATCTGCAAACATTCATTCCACAAGCATTATATCTTAATTTGTTTTCTAGGACTTTTTAGTATATATAGATTGCCGCCGATTTTATGCGAGGTTGCCTTGTTTGTTTTCTCAGGTTTAAGAGGTTATATATGACAAGAAGATGATTTATATTTCTGGAAGGGAAGCTTTGAATGTTTATTTACTTGGAGGAAGATCTAACCTTGTTGACACACTATCCACACCGAATGAATCAGTTGAGTATTTGTTTTCATTCTTTTACCTATTTTACTTTTACATTCTTTAATTGAACATTGGGGATGTTAGCCTTAAAAGTAATGTTATATTTGGGAATAGCATCTCCTTCTATGTACAAGGACTAGTTTAGACAATAGTGCTAAGTTAGGCTTGTATTCTAGTATAAATACCCCTCCTAGTCTCAACTAGGAGGGTTGGATGTCTCATTGTATCACAAGGTGTGTGTGGTTTCCTTCTTTCTCTCTCTAGAAAACACACACACCTTCCCCATTCTTTTAATCTAATAATACCATGTCTATTCTTTATTTCGAGCATCCCCGACCTCCTGAAGGTGTTTCTTGGTCATAACAAGTGGCATCAGAGCTAACCGGGGGCGAATCGTGGTGTTTTTGGGTGAAAAATCATGTTTTTGGGTGAAAAAAGCGAATCTGGGTACTGTTCATCGCCATTTTAGCGAGTTAGACAGTTTTTTTATCGAGTTAGGATTTTGGCGAGTTAGGAAATTGGCGAGTTAGGATTTTATAGAGTTAGGGTACCGAGTTTGAAAGGTTTTATAGAGTTTGGGTACCGAGTTTGAAAGGTTTTATCGAGTTAGGGTACCAAGTTTGAAAGGTTTTATAGAGTTAGGGTACCGAGTTTGAAAGGCTTATCGAGTTAGTTCAATTTTTTGGCGAGTTAGCCTTGGTTCCTTATCGTTCATCGAGTAAGGATTTTTATTTGGTTAACTCTAAACGAAACTATGCCAAAATTGCTCAAGGTTACCGAGTTAGGGACATTATGCAAAGGTTAGCGAGTTAGGGACATTATGCAAAGTTTACGAGTTTGGGAGCTTTATTGAGTTACAAGAATTTTTCCGAGGTGATTATCGAGTATGCCAAGGTTACCGAGTTAGGATGATGCTATCGAGTTAGCAAAAAAAAAAAGTGTTTTGGCGGGAAAATTTGAGGAAAATTTATTTTTGTGAGGAGACTAAAAGTTCAATTTTTAAGCGAAATTCAAATTCTGGTATAACGTTGAAAATTTTGGCCCGAAATTCAAATTTTTAGGCCAAAATTCAAAATTTTTCGGTGAAATTTTGCGTAAAAATTTTTAATACTCAAATTTTTCTGGTAACCTTAGCATTGCATTTCATAGTGATTTCCAAAATATGGGCGAGAAAATTTTCCAATTCTATTTTTGGGGGGAAAATCCGAAATCACTACGAATCAACCAGATTGAATTTCAAGCTTTACCAAAACACACCACGGTTTGCTTAAAAGATCCTGATCAAGAATCACAAATGACAATGGCTAATATCGGATATTTGTGAATATGGGGATAATTCGTTATTATTTATTCGGGTTTGAAGTAACGTTTTACGGGCGCGTGTACTTATTTCATCTTCTTTCTTTCTTCACTTCCGCGAAGATGACTTGTTTGGGCATATATTAATGGTGATGAAGACTTGGATATCTAGTTACTTTTGTGATTCTTTCTCTCTTTATTCACAAAGTAGCTATCACTTTAAGGAGTTACGTTGTAGTACTCAGTGTCTCACGTAGTTGAGGATATGTCAAGATGGATTGTGCTTATTACACTTCTTTAGGGGTATAAGGTACACCGTTCTTAGTCACAGGATAGTACAAGCTTAAGTCACAAGTCTGAGGGATTTTACTTCATTCTCAAGTTCGTCATATCGAGTTATCTTCATATGGGGTTACTACAGAGAGCAGTTGTTGATTCAGAGGTTGATAAAGAGTAAGACAATTTCAAATGGTATTGTTAGTAGATTGGGTATATCGACATCTTCTCACGGGCTTATGTGATTAATGATAAAGTGCTTTCAGTTAATACTTCATGTACACAATGTTATGCTGATTCCGATGAGATCGCAATCATCAGGGGAGAGAAATGTGTACATCGAGGACGCACAACAAGTTCACGTGATCGAGCTTAATGATTTATGAAATGATTTGTGTCGGAGATTGCTTGATTCTATATCCTTATCCTCTCAACTTTTTCTACGTACTTCTACCTTATCCACCTTCGCCAATTTCGGGCAACAAATTCAAGATGATCGGTGTTTCAACTTGTTACTTTGGTGTTATCATTTCATGTGTACGTTATGGACTGATTTGCTTTATGCAAGATAACTGGAATGCATTTGGTGAGATGAAGATGTTGATATTCAGTTCCCCCGAATGGACAATCTTGAAGAAGGTCGAGTCTGCAGTCTGTTCTACATTTTCCGTTGCGTGTTTGAAGACTAAAGACGGTTTGCATTTAAGTATCAAAAGACTTCTTCAGTTTCAAGGCATTCATCAGAAAGGTTGTCAGTTTGGGGGAGAGCACTAATTAGGGGAGAGTGTCAAGCCAGATTTAATCCCTAATTAGATTTGCTCACATTGTTTTTCTGCAAGTAAAGAGATGGCAGCTGAGAAGATTCAGGAAGCTGAATGAATCAATGAAGTTTGAAGACCACTCTCGGAGCTGCTGCGCTTATGTTTTGTATTTAATCTTACTTGTAGGGAACGTTGTAAGCTATTCCCATACAACATCACTTTGGGGAGAGATTGTTAGCCATAAAAGTAATGTTATATTTGGGAATAGCATCTCCTTCTATGTACAAGGACTAGTTTAGACAATAGTGCTAAGTTAGGCTTGTATTCTAGTATAAATACCCCTCCTAGTCTCAACTAGGAGGGTTGGATGTCTCATTGTATCACAAGGTGTGTGTGGTTTCCTTCTTTCTCTCTCTAGAAAACACACACACCTTCCCCATTCTTTTAATCTAATAATACCATGTCTATTCTTTATTTCGAGCATCCCCGACCTCCTGAAGGTGTTTCTTAGTCATAACAGGGGACAATGTTCATCCTAAGTGTAAGGGGATGGTAAATGATGATACCTTATAGGATACTATTGCACTTGAGTTTGTTTGTTTGATGGTATGTGTGTGATAAAACTAAGAGAAATACTTATTAGTGTAATTTTAGCGCCAAATTTAAATTTTTTTTACAACATTTAGGAGTGAAACTTTATCCTTAACAAGCATCTCATGGATAGGAGTCGTATGACTAGCACAAAACCGTACCATTCAGAAAAAATTTCCACCCAAATATGTGATGTTCGCCTTTAGATTTGATAGGAAAAGCATTTATTATTAGTGCTTATGAGTGTACCGGTAGCATTTAGATTCTAGAACTTGCGTTAGTGATGCATCCCGAGACCGCTAGTGAGACTACATTCGTGTAGTAGGATTTATTACATGATAAGAGGCATTAGGATCACCCTTGTGTTAAACCCGTATCATAATTACTTGACCATTTAAGTCATATTACTTAACTAGTAAAGTCAATTAATTTTTCCCACACCTTAGCGTTGTACTCATTTTTAGTACACGAAACCCCTAGTACACCCCTCCAAACCTATCTTTTCGTTTCTAACTTTAAGCATCTTACTTAAAGGAAGAAAGTGTTACAACCCACACAAATGTGCAACCAAATCGCCTTAGTCTTCCGTGTATGCACTCATCTTTAGTGCATTATTGTTATTTGTTTAAACCCTTAGTTAATTATCTAATTGATTACATGGTTGCTAAGTCGAGTCATATCTTTTACATATTGTTTTGGGACTCATGGGTAAATTACTTGTGATATGGAGTAATGAGAAAGAACATCATAAATTACCCCCATATGTGAGTTAATATTTAAAAGTACTCCAAGTGTTTTGATTATCTTGATTCGAGCATTAGATTAGTTTATTGTAAAGTATGTAAAAATTCAAGTGTAAGGGGAATGTACATTCCCTATGATGTATTATTTTGGATGGTAGGGTAAAAGTGTATGCAAAAAAAAAAAAAAAAAAAAAAAAAAAAAAAAAAAAAAATCAAGAAAAAGAAAAAAAAAATAGAAAAAGAAAAAGAGAAAAAAACATACGGACTACCATCCCATTTCATTCTATGTTTGTTTTATGTTTTTGTTATTTTTGATTGATTAGCTTAAGTCGAGTCGAGTCTTAGCTTAGCAACGCCATATTGTACATGTAATTAACCAAGATGATTAACTCGCCACCAGTAAATATTGCCTTTATCCAACAAAATCGTGTATTTCATATCCCTACACCTAACGTTATAACCCTTTAAAAGACCTCTTTGATAGTTTATCCTAGGTGCTTACGCCAAGTGGTAGAGGTTTGATCCTTTCCCAAGCCTATGGTAATCTATTTGCTATGACAGGTAGTGAGAGATGTTTTCCATTTTCTTATTGTGATATATACTTTATTACACCCGAGAGATGTGAGTATCTAAACACTATTTGTGAGGTGCTAGTGTATTACCTCCGTGCTTGCTTTTGGTATTTAGTGGAACGATTATTTGTTGTAATTACTTTTATATTAGTGTTAAATGACCCCTAACTTGTATTTTGATTAGAATAAAAGCGTGTTTGCTTGAGGACAAGCAAATCTCAAGTGTAAGGGTATTTGATGAGGCGAAAAGTGTACCGCTTTTAAGGGGTCATTTAAGCCCGAATTCGAGATTATTTGATCAATTATTGCCCTAAATCGTTCCTTTTGTCATTTTAGGTACTTTTAGAGAGAAATCTGGAAAAGGAAGCATTCTGGACGTTTTTTGAACATAAAAGTGAAGAAAACGGAAAAGTCTCAAATTTTCTTGCTGGAACAGTACCTCACGGCATCAAGCCTTTGTACATGACAGTGTCAAGAGTTACAAAAGAGGTGGAAGTGGAAAATACACGTGACGATCCAGAGTATTTTTAAGCTTAGGACCTGACGGCGTCACCAAGGCCGTCAGGGTCCAACTACACGTGACGGCCAAGAGCAATTCTCCACATGACGGCATCACAAACAGATCTAGGCAATACGATTTTATCAAGGCGGCGAGTTGACGGCGTTACGATCCAACACATGACGCCGTCAAGATGTATAATCTATATATAGTTTTCGAAATTTCATTCATTAGTGTGCAACTTTGAGAGAATAAACCCTAGTCCGAATTTTATCAGTTTTTCAAGGGTTCAAACCCCTTGATTCTTCCATGTTCAATTGAAGATAAGTATTCATTCAAATCATTCAATATGTCTATGTGTTGTGTGATTATATCTTACGCTTTTCTTCTCTTTAACATGCTAGGCTAGATTTTCATTGTGTTTGCTTTGATGTAGTGAAACCTAGATGTTAATTATGGGTTGATTGTTTGTTTATAATTGTTACGGATGATTGTATTCGATGTTAGGCTTAAGAAAACTGGCATACTTCCATTGGTAACTTGCTTGAACGTCTTAAGAAACATGATCGGAGGTGTACTACGATTTTTGGTTGTATTTAATGCGTAGAAGAATTCTAATGATCCCATGCTAGGAGCTTCTAACGGCTCGACATAGGAGTGAAGTAGGATCCTATAGAGTTAGGGAATATTGTACACGGCCCTACGACTAGTATTAAGGAATATGACCCATCATCCATGCAATTGTAACAAATTAATCAACCTATAAAAGATATCTAGGGAGTAATGAAATCTAAGTAAACACAACTTTCCTCATTATTGTTTCCACCACATTAGTTTAATAGTTTTATTTTCATTTTTGTTATTTTATTTTGATTGCATTTGTAGATAAATTGGGTTAGTTGGCTAGCAACTAATTCCGCCCACTCCTTCAAAACCCGAGATTTTACTTGCTTTCATAAAATATAAAAATACAAAAAGAATCATCCCTCACCTCTAGACCTAGTTTAGGAGGCTTTCTAATCCTAGCGACACTATTCCTGAGTTGAACGATCAATCCCCCGGTACTTGTCACTATACTATACTACAATGATCAGGTACACTGCCTGGTGGGGGTTGTAAGCTTCTCGAGATCTCTTGAGAGGTAAAACCTGTTGCGAGAGTGCAATCTCCACGTATCAGTTCGTGTCTATTAGAGTTTCCATGTATTGTCTTTACTCTTTACAAATAGTAAATCAATAAAACATATCTCCCATGCGGATTACACCATTCAACAATTATATCGTTAAACAACAAACTTTTATATAACTAAACACGATATCTTTTAAGTTTTTTTCTAGCAAACTATTACTATGGGGATTTATATCCATAACTCTAGCTCAAGTCTCAACTCTCTTGGGAAAGAATCTGAAGATATAGAAAGTTATCCATGATGAAGATGTAGAAAGTATAGAATTAGATGAGAATGATGTGTATAATGACAAAAGTGGGACTGCAAAGTTTATGGCAGAGAATGAAATTCATGGAGAGGGAAGCAGTTTCTTGACAAAAGTTTGATCATGGATTTGAAAATTGCATCCTGGAATATCAGAGGTTTGGGAACAGTATCAAAACAGAATGAAGTTAAGAATCTCATTTGGAATGAAAAACTTAATATATGTGCTATTTTGAAAACTCATATGAAGAAAAATAGGATTGAAAAGGTGTGTATGAATATATTTGGAAGCTGGCAATGGCAAACTAATATTGTGCAAAGCACTAAAGGATGTAGAATAGCAGTTGGTTGGGATGCTAATAATGTTCTATGTCATCAAATATATAAATCAGGTCAGTCAATGCTTTATATTGTAGAAGTAATAAGTACAAATAAAACTTTCTATTGTACTTTTATATATGCTGCTAACAAGGGTATAGATATGAGAGAGTTGTGGAAAGATTTGTGTCTTTATAGCAGGATTGTGGGAGATGCTGCCTAGGTAATGATGGGAGATGTCTATGTTAGCCTAAATTTAGAAGATCATTCTGAAGGAATATCTCATTTTACTCAAGACATGTTGGATTTTCAAGAGTGTGTTAACACTGTTGAGATGGAGGATATCAATAGTACTGGCTTTCACTTCACTTGGATTAAGAGTTTGTTAAACCCAAACACTACAGTGCTCAAGAATATTGATAGGATAATGGGTAATGAAGCTTTTATGTTCAAGTTCTCTACTGCTAATGCTATGTTCCTTCCTTTTGGTATATCTGATCACAGTCCAGCAATTCTTAACATCCCACAAGTCATGATAAGGAAAAACAAATCCTTTAGGTTAGCCAACTACATTACTGATAAGGTGGAATTTAGAGAATTGGTGAGTAATAAGTGGAATATGGAAATTCATGGGCATGTTATGTTTAAACTGGTCAAGAAACTTAAAGCTCTTAAACCTTTCCTGAACAAACTGAATTGGAAGAATGTAAATCTATTTGAGAAAGTCAAAGAGTTGAGAAACAAGCTGCAAATAATTCAAGAGAAGATTGAAGCTAATCCTACTAATATTTTGTTAAGAGAAGAAGGAAGTGAAATTCTTAAAGAGTATAAAGAAGCTTTACAAGATGAAGAGAAGCTGCTTAGACAGAAAACTAAAGTTACCTGGCTCAAGGAGGGTGATAAGAATTCAGCTTACTTTCATAAAGTTCTAAAAGGGAGGATTAATAGAAGTAGAATCATGTCTGTTTGTGCAGAAGATGGACATAGATATGAGAATAATGATGTGGCTGGTCAATTTGTTAAGCATTTTGAAAACTTTCTTGGTATAAGTCCTGAGGTAACACTAATTACTGAGGAAGATTCAAACATGTTTGAAAGCAAAGTTTCTGAGAATGAAGCAGCAAAGATGGTCAGAGATGTTACTGATATGGAAATTAAGTAGGCATTATTTGATATTGATGATGATAAAGCACTAGGTCCTGATGGATTTACAGCAAAAATTTTCAAGAAAGCTTGGGATACAATTAAAAAAGACTTTTGTGAAGCAATAAAAGAATTCTTTGTGTCTGGAAAGCTACTGGGAGAAATTAATGCAACACTTATCACATTAGTACCTAAATCATTGACTCCCCAAAAGGTCTCTGATTTTAGGCCTATTGCATGTTGCAATGTAATCTATAAATGCATCAGTAAGATTCTAACCAACAGGATAAAACATGCTCTGAACCAAATTGTGGGTGATAATCAAAGTGCTTTTGTTCCTGGAAGAGCTATAACTGATAATATTTTGCTTACTCAAGAGTTGCTTAAAGGATATAACAATGCAAATGGTCCTAAGAGATGGTCATTCAAAATTGTCATACAGAAGGCTTATTATACAATCAATTGGTTGTTTATAAAAGAGATCATGCAGAGATTTGGCTTCCCTAGTAAGATGATTAACTGGATAATGACTTGCATCACAAGTGCTAAGTTCACTATCTGTGTTAATGGTGAGAGATATGGATATTTCAAGGGTGGTAGAGGCTTAAGACAAGGTGACCCTATTTCTCCTTACATTTTTACTATGGTAATGGAGATTCTAAACCTTATTGTGAAAGATGAAATCAAGAAAGAAAGTCTATTCAAATATCACTTTGGATGTAAACAATTGAAAATCACACACTTATGTTTTGCTGATGATTTAATCATGTTCTACAATGGAGGCAAAGAATTTGTGTTCACTTTAAAGAGGGCTTTAGATAAGTTCAGTGCAATGTCTGGTTTGTATCCTAATATTGGTAAATGTACTATGTTTTGTGGAAGCCTGAATGAAGAGACAAAAAGAGAGATAAGCAATATTTTCCCTTTAAAAGAAGGTAAGCTTCCTGTTAGATATCTTGGTGTGCCCCAGGTTACAAAAAAGATTGGAATAGTAGACTGCAAGTAACTTGTGGATAAAGTGCAGCAAAAGCTTGATGATTGGAAAAATAAAAGCTTATCCTATGTTGGGAGGGCTCAACTTATAGCTTCTGTTTTGGCATCAATGCAAGTTTATTGGGGGTCAGTGTTTCTATTACCTAAGACAGTGGTAAATGATATTGAAAAACTCTTTAAAAGATCTTTGTGGAATAAGGGTGAAAGTTGTAAAGGTAAAGCTAAAGTGGCATGGGTCGAGTTGTGTAAACCCAAAGATCAGGGTAGGCTTGGATTTAAATCATTAGAAATGTGGAATAAAACACTTCTTGTCAAGCACTTATGGAATGTGGCTGCTAGAAAGGAATCCTTGTGGGTCAAGTGGATTAATGTGGTGAAGCTGAAAGGTAGAAGTGTTTGGGATGTTGAGATTGAGACTAAAGATAGTTGGGGATGGAAATGCTTATTAACTCTCAGAGATATTGTTGGTAGGCATATGAGATATAAGATTGGTGATGGAAAGAATGTAAATATCTGGCATGATAAATGGAACAGTGAAATCTCTTTGGCAAGCAGAATTAGCAAAAAGGAAATATTTTATGTTGGATTTAAAGACACTAACTGTGTGGCAAATATGATTGATGGGCTTGGATGGAAGTGGCCTCCTAACTGGTTAAGTAAATACAATTGGTTGAGTGCTATTACTGTCCCAACTCTCAATAATCACCCTGATGAACCCATTTGGATTGATAACAATGGTAAGGAGAAACAATTTTCTATCAGTACAGTGTGGAAAGATATAAGAGGTGATTCTGCAACAGTTTGCTGGAAAGATAAATTATATCCCGAAACGCAGTTTTATTCTTTGGTTGGCTGTCAAAGTAAAACTGTGTACTCAAGACAAATTAGCAAAATGGCATCCTCAAAGAAGTTATGTATGCAGTCTGTGTAATAAAGAAATAGATTCTCATGACCACCTATCCTTCAAATGTGAATTTGCTAAAGTGTTGTGGGAGAAAGTTTGTGGAATGGCTAAATTGTCAGTTAAGGATGATTCATGGGAAAATATTGTGATATTAGTAAGTAATGACACTAAAGGAAGGAGTATATGGGGTACAAGCAGGAAACTATGCATTGCTGCTACCATTTATTACATTAGGCAAGAAAGGAATTGTAGACTATTCAACAATTGCAAAAGGAATGTAATGGAGACTTTTGATATCATTTGTGAAGAATTGAAAGCCAAAATGGTATCCATTACAGTCAAACAATCAACCAATGTACTTAATGCAGAACATGTATGGAAAATCAAATTTTTAAGAAAAGGTTCTGATCAATATAGGTGATTCAAGTGGATGTCAGTATTGATATTAGGAAGTCTCATGATGGTTTCAAGACAGAATGATTGGCTGCTACTATGATTAAGTCATGGATGCTGATTGAGAATATATTAAGGGGTGTTTGGTAACTTGTTTAACAGAAGCAAAATTTCTAATTTGATCACTGTTTCATATAATCAGGCCATTACATCTGAGAAGTACCTTATATCTTGGAGTCCTAATTGTGAGACTGTACCTATACTAGCCACTTAGTAGTTTCAGTTTGGCCTTGGGAGGAAATTGAAATGCTAAGTTTTGCTATATAGGAGGTCAAGCAGTATGGATGTACCATAAAGTAGGGCTTCCTTTTGTGAAGGGTAAATGGTCTTGGAGGATGGTGCATGATGAATGGAATAGAGAGGTCTGAAAGATGAACCTTCTTGGTCCATTCAATGCATCATCACAGGAGGATAGGTTGGTTATCATGGAGGGAATGTGTTCCCAAGCAATTGAAGCCTTCCTTTGAGATGGAAATGTAGGTTGCTTGGCAGAGCCCCCCATGGATGGGTTATGGGTGCCTAGTGATGCCACTCTCTATTCTATCTTGGCTACTGTGGTGGCAGGTTGAGTGGCATGATAGAATGGAGAATGTGGAAATGTAGCTAGATTGTGGGTGCTTTTAAAGGTGAATTGATGATAAGTAAGGATGAATGGTATAGTGATCAGAGTTTAGTTAGGCAGACATATAGTCTAGATATGTCAGATATCGGATAGATAAGAATGTCCTTGTTGTATGTTTCTGAGTATGTTCTTAGTTTGGAATAAAAGATTTTTGGGAGATGTCCAAAAATCTGTTACTTATGATGTAAATCTTTTGGAGTTAATATAATTTCATCTTTGCAAAAAAAAAAATAAAAATAAAAAAAAATAAAAAAAAGTCTCAACTCCCGGCCGATGCATGCGGCATCGAAACTTTAATACTTTATAATACCTCAAATTTGTCTCATAAAACATAAGACGACTCGATATCATATTTACATCACAAATAAAGTTATTATTATAAGTCTAATATACAGCAAGTCAAAAAAATGACATGTAAATGAGTAATATATTACACGAAAGACGAAAGAAACAGTCTTAAACAAAATGAACGCAAAGGATTGGGCCATTATAACCGAACCTAAACGCTTCTATACAAAACGGGTCTAATAAGCTGAATCATCAAGGGATTCTTTATTATCCTTCACATGGAAGCCCTTTTTATGAAATATATTGTACACCTAGTTCATATCTTCATAACATAAGGTTTTGTTTCACTACAAGATTAATATATATCATAACTAATAAAAAATATCTAATACATCTTATGATAAAATTTGTGGATTCTTGATACCACGAGAGGCGCGATATCTTGTTGTGAAACGACTAAACATCGCAAGAGAATTGCTAGCCAATTGCTTCACGTTCAAAAACCTTGCTTTGATCATAGCTTGTTCCCTCCTACCAATCTCATCCCCCAAGATCCCATCAATGCACGTGGTAGCATCCGTCAAAGCAGCACTGACCCAAGTTTGAACGTTGCTCTCGTGCCACATAAAATTTGCAACACCATCTTTTCCTATTTGTTGCAACTCCTTAAAGGATTGTGTAATTTGGTTCACTCCATCGTTTATTTGATGAAGGCATTCCTCAATTGCTTGATTATTTCCAGAATTCTCGGTTTCATTCAACTTCTTTGCTACCATGTTTAGATAGATTTTGGTGTACCGAGCTTTTGATAGACAAGATGCTAGTGAAATTTGAGCCAATAGTTGAGGGCTTGGTAGTCCGGTTTTGGTTACATATGGTAGGAGAGTTTCAACACATAGATCAGGATATAACGCTGATCGACACTGTAACTCAAGATACATTCTTGCTTTAGAACGAGACTCGACTATGGTTGAAACCCCGAAGATTGTGAGTGAGATAACTAACAAAGATAGTAAATTTTGTGCCATTCTTGTGATTTTTTTTTTGTTTCTATATGAGATTTGAAGAGGAATGAAAGGATCGAGATTATATAGACGAGTGGAGTGGTCACCTGAATCTTGGAATAAAGTCTCTATCCAAATTCCTTTACGTACAAAATATGTTTCATTCACACATGCAACTGGCTAGTGAAAATAATTGCATTAGTTTATTCGTAAAATACTTTCCAAGTATTACGATTCTGCACGTACATAGAAAATCGAGTAACATTGTTATAGTAATACAATGCATGTACGTGTCACTGAACGTATAAACTGATCATTATACACATACAAACAACATTATTGAAATGTCTAGTTTCTAATTGGATTTTCAACCACACGGTGTTACTTTGTTGAAGATAAACTCTCTATCGTCAAATTTACTTGTTAACATTGACATGCAATAGTACTAATTCTTTAGTGCGGTGATTGTAAAAAACTCTTTTCGAGATCTGTAACTTGTGATTTGGGATGAAGTCTTCAATGTTAAGGTCCTTAGAAATATGGTCACACTTCATGTTCTTCAATCTTGTTGAATTTTTTTCAACAGTTGACTATAAGAGGCAAGGTTAGCTTTTTATGGCATAAAAAAATGAAAAGTTAAATGAATCTGTTCAAGCATGTTTATTACTCATAGTTTATGTATATCATTGATTAGTCGGTTTTGTGAAAAATAGAGGGAATGTATGGAGATGTTTACTTGAGGTATACACCATCTTTTTCATCTCTTAATAAACCCTAATTGTTTCGATAACCTATTAAGTATTGTGTTCCGAAAGATCAAGTGATCAACATATTGAATCTGAGTATCATTATAGCTTACATAATTGATGATTAATTCTTTTATCAATGGTTATCTAGATCATAGACAATTATGAGAATATATACTGATGATCTGCATGGTGTTTTGATAAGTTATTTTTTTGGGTTTTTAGCCAAGCCTATAGAAAAATATACGGCTTTAGCCAAAAGATATTTATAAGGCGATTTAGCATAAACTCTTCCTACTCTTTAAAAAAGCTTTCAAGAACGTATGAAGTGTTTGGCTAATCGTAATATATATTTTAGGTAATACAGTAAAAGCAACTCGAATGAACTTTTAGCATCTTTTGTGCATGTTAGATTCGATGTATACATAAGTAATAAACGATCAATTTTACCACACATCTGAGGGGGGCAGAAGTCACGAAGTTCATGGAAACTTGTCTTTAGAAATTGAAACAGACAAATTACTTCATACATTAACATCATTCTAAACTAATAATTAACATTTGAATGACTTGACCTTCCACCATAGTTGATGATCATATGAGCTGGAGTAATGGGGTGATTGAGTATATATGAAAGCTATAAATTACATCAACTCAAATTGCTAGATAATTAATGCTAGCAAAAAGGGTGAAAACGCGTTCTGCTTTATTCTGTAAAACTTACTAATAAATGGAACACAGCAGATGAATATAAGTTTAATTTTTAATTTTTTAACAGCAGCAAATGAATACACTATTTATCTATTTTCACTTTAGGATTATCAACACCAGTTAGTTAAGACAAGATTTGATCAAATAACTAGAATAATCATTTTAGACCATATTTACCAAAATGATAAAACAAAAAGGCATCATGATTTTTTTATTTCTCTCAAAACATCGTTTTTCTTCGCAAATATCCACATTTCCTCAACTTTTGCGATTATTTCAGTGACAGCTATTTTTTCTTTTAACTTTTATTGACATTTTTAAAAGAGTGTCACTAAAAAAAAAGTTGTTACTAAAAAGACTATTTTCTTGTAAAGTGATTTAATAGTAGGTCCATATTGATAAAAAAAAAAAAAGGTAATTAAAAATCTTATATCCGTCGATTTAAATGGAGTAGTGAACGCGTGTTGGATATTTGAATGGTATTTGATAATAAATTGGCTTGGGTTGCTTGGAGAAAGTACGTTCTCATTCCACTTGTGGGTGCCTTGGTATTGGTAGTCTTTAAGCCGCAAACCTTGCTATGTAAGCAAAATGGTGGTGGCGTTTTCACAAAGAAAACAATGCTTTATGACGAAACATCATCTCTTCCATTCATGATCCAAATGGTGGCATCTATTTGAGCACCACTAACAGGAAGCCTAAAAACAGCCTCTGGAAGGTTATTGTTGATATAAACTCTCCTCTCTCACTGCTAACATAAATTTACATTCCATCTTTTGTCGAGTCATTGTAAATGGGTCATCGGTGTCATTTTGGAGTGACCATTGGTTAGGAAATTCTACTCTAGGATCATTGTTTCCTCGGTTGTTCTCACTTGAGGCTTTTAAAGAATGCAAAGTAAGTGATAGATGTAATCTAGCTTCTTTATGGGCCTACATCTAGGACATGGAATTGGCGCCGGCCCATTCGAGGGGGTCGGAAACAAACACAGTTTCAGGACCTACTCCTTTTACTCTAGGATGTTGACACAAATGATAATCCAGATGGTTGGGTATGTAATTTAAACACTTCCAACTACTACTCTGTTTTAGAATTGCTATTAAAAATTGATGATTCAATATTGGAGTAGAATGGAAATCAAACTAGATGGAATAAGATTCTTCCCATCAAAATAAACCTTCACTCTTGGCGGTTAGGACTCGATCGTCTTCCTGCTCGTTGCAATACGGATGATAGAGGGATCGACATCCACTCAAAAAGATGCTCGGTGTGTGATGATGACTTAGAATTGAACCAACATTTGTTTTTTTGGCTGGCTTTTTATGGAGGCAAATAGCATATTGGTGGGGATTTGATGATTATCTGAAGCAATTGCAAAGCCTAATCGTGTTCGGAACATCGACAAATCTTAATACCCTTTCGAAATTATGTTTTGATGTGGTTGTCCAAACTACCACATGGGTTATTTAGCGTTTTAGGAACCGTGTTTGTTTTGACTTGAAGCCCCCGTGTAAAGACACTCTCGAAGAAGAAAACAAGCTTCTCTCCCATTTATGGATCACTCATAGGCTAAAAAAGTCACATCCCTTATGGATAGATTGGATCTGAGATCCAATTTTGGTTTGTAAGAACTTGTTGTAACATGTTGTAAACTTCTTCTAGCATCTTGTTAGAGTTATTATATTTATATATATTCACATTCTACAGTTCCAAATAATAATAATAATAATAATAATAATAATAAATAATTTTTTTTGATAAAACTAGCAATTAACTAGAAAAGAGATTAGGAGATGTTGTCGATATCAGTTTAATAATGTCTTAGGCCTGTTGGTTTAAGGCTGTTTATCTTCTAAGGCTATTTTATTAGTAGTTTATTTAATATCTTGTATTTTCATGTTCTATATTACATTATCATTATCAATACAATTTCCACTTTTATATTGTTTTGGTAATCGTTCTAATTCGGTAGATATGGTTCGGTGATGTATTAAAAGTGACGCATGATCGATCGATGTTAGTCAAACTTGTCAGCCACTGATTGAGATAAGCGTTTTTAATATGAGAAATGATTCACACTCACGTTTTTTATTGAAATACTCTGATGTATGCATTACATATTTGTAGAGTGCTTACAGTATGTTTAACTGTTTGTATATTTAAGTATCCTAATAAAAAAATATGAATGTCTTAATCACCTCCTTTTTAATATGCCTTTTATTTATAAACAATGGCCCATTGAATTTGTATGGAGTATTTGATTCTTGCTAAGAGCTTTTATTTGTGATTTTGTGTGCTTGGAATTTATTATTATTATTATTATTATTATTATTATTATTATTATTATTATTATTATTATTATTATTATTATTATTGATATTGCTGATTTTATGTCTTCGTATATATATTTTTTTTCCTGGTGTGGTATAGTTGGTTCAATTTCGATTAATTAGTTTGATTCATTTTGGTAAACAAATTGGTTTGTGGGACAATTATTTAGAATTTGGTAATCGACCAGTAGTATATTATTGAGTTAGTTTTGTTACAATATCTGCTCTTAAGAATGATTCGTTGCAATTTATTAGTGTTCAATTAGATGGTAAGAGTTATACGTATTGGAGTTATGTAATGAAAAGTTTTCTCCGTGGAAAATCGATGTAAGAATTATACGTATTGGAGTCATGTTATGAAAAGTTTTCTCCGTGGAAAATCGATGTAGGGTTATGTTATGGGGGTAAAAAAAATGCCAAGTGATAACAAATTAGCTAATTATGTTGTGTTATTGGCAACTTAGGAGGTTGATAATTCTAAAACTATAACCTAGATTAACAATTTTGTTACGCCATCTATTGGACTTCAATTGGAAAAGTACGAGACGACGAATGTAGTGTGGTATCATTTTGCTAAATTATACACACAATCTAAGTTTTCTAAACAGTATCAACTTGAGACAGATATTCGTGCACCTCAGCAGAATGATACAAGTATTCAGGATTTTTATTCATCTATGTCAGCCTTATGAGATCAGTTGGCGTTAACATAACCTGCAACACTTAGCAGTTTTGATACTTACATCAAACGGAGAGATTCACAGCTTTTGGTTCAGTTCATTATGGCATTGCGTCATGATTTTAAAGGATTGCGGGGTTCAGTTCTTCATCATGATCCTTTACCCTTTGTTGATTTGGTAGTTATTGAATTACTTGTAGAGGAGATTCATCCAAAGTCTTTGGATGATCTGAAGATAGTTACACAACAAGGTTCGTCTGTTTTTGCAGCTTCACAATGGTCTTCGAATGACATACAAAGAAAACCTATGATTGCTATTGATGAGTGTGCGTATTGCAAACAGAAGGGTCATTGGAAATATGGGCGTCCTTTTAAATCTAAAGCATCATAACAACAGTAGCAGGTTTGTCCACCACTAAAGCAACCACCGCATCTTAATATGGTGTTGCTGCCTCATCTTTGGACCCTTCTATGATTGAGGAATTTCATAAATACTTATCTTTCCAGAATCATGCTATAACAAGTTAAATTGATAAATGTTTGTTAACATCATCACTAGCAACAAACAAGGAGTTTGATTGGAACATGCCATAGGCAGTGGGTTTTGTTATGTCTGAGTCTGCTCGTTTGTCTGCATCTGTCTGCCTGAATCTGCTCTGTCTAAATCTGCTCATCTGTCTGCACCTGTCTGCCTAAATCAATATGCATCTGTCTGCCTGAATCTACTGTTCGTCTATATCTGTTCGGATCTACCTACCTGAATCTGTTCTTTATCGTAGATGCCAGAGTTTTCTTGTCAAACTCTCAACGTAACATTGTGAGTTTGAGGGAGAATGTTAGTATAATAAAGGATTAGTCATGTTGGTTTAAGCCCATTTATCTTCTAGGGTTCTCTTATTTATACTCTATTTAATATTCTGTATTTTCATGTTCCGTATTACATTATCACTATCAATACAATTTTCAGTTTTATATTGGTTTCTACAGCAAAGAGTTTTACTATAAAGGTATACAAACAATCAAATTAAAACCCTGTTGGAAATTATGGGAGAAATGCTTAATGTCGTTGAGAATAGCATGTTTAGTTCTTTCAAAGTGGTCTCTTTTTAAATTTTTCAAAAGGCCCAGATGATTGTTTGGACTAGACCATCTAGCTTGAATACGAGGTTGAGATGTTGGCACTATGTATGCTACTGAAAGAACATCGACAAAGCGTGAAGGCTGAGAGATGTTGATTTTGTCGATGTTCCAGGTACCACTAATAGATCTCGATCCATGTCTCTTTTACGACTGCACATTTAAAGAAAATGTGGCCCACTGCTTCAGGGACTTCATCATAAACTGGGCGTTTGTAGCAATTTTTTCATAGACTTCGTAAAACATAGCACACGTTATTTTTTAGGATATGAAATCACACCAATTTAATTTGTTACTCATTCTTAATGATTGTTCTTCTTTTGATCATTTAAATACATGAGTGGTTTTGGGCCGGGGCACCATCAGCAACCGAGCCGAGCCCAACCCACTAAGGGGCACTAAAATTTTTTATACCCATTATATGTATTAGGCCCAACATGAAGGGAAAATTCAATCGGAACCACGGGCGGTCTATGGATATTATAATAAAAGGGCACCATTTTTTATTTTGGCCGGGCCTAATTTTTTTTTAGGTTCTCAGCACCGCCCCTGTTTAAATATTCAATATTTTTAGGTTACTTATGATTACCAAGTCAGAATGATTAAAGTGATGAATGTAGAAAAATCATCAAAATAGCTCTTGTGGCAGAAGAATGTACGATACTACGATTATCAAAAACCAAGAACCTCTTGCTTACAATTGTGTTATTTATTTAATAAATGAGTACGTAATTAATTGATAGAATAAGCACAATCGCAAAAATAATTAAACACATGAATGAATTACACTGACTATGCTTAATTTGCATAATACGGCATTTTAGTGTAATTATGAACATAAGATATAGCACGACTACAACAATATATATAACAAGCTTTATATAATAATAACAAGATTTGGGATTAGGTTTAAGGATTCTTGATACCACGAGCAGCCCGATATCTTGTTGTGAAACGACTGAACATCATAAGAGAATTGCTAGCAAGTTGCTTCACATTCAAGAACCGCGCTTTGATCATAGCCTTTTCTCTACGACCAAGCCCATCACCCACGATTCCATCAACGCATGTGGTAATATCCGTCAAGGCAGCGCTGACCCAACTTTGCACATTGCTCTCATGCCACACAAAATGTTCATCCCCATCCTTTCCCATTTGTTGTAACTCCTTAAAAGATTGCATTATTTGATCCACTCCATTGTCGATATGATGCATACACTCATCCAAGGCTTGGTATTCCATGATATTCCCCGTTTCGTTCAATTTTTTTGCTACATTGCCGACATAGGTCCTTGTAACCCGAGCTTTGGATAGACATGTGGCTAGTGAAATTTGAGCTAGTCGCTGTGGACTTAGTACTCCGGATTTATCTACATATGGTAAAAGAGTTTTAACACATAGATCAGGATACATTGCCGATCGACATTGTGACTCAAGATACACCCTTGCACGGGAGCGAGACTCGACGATCGTTAAAAACCCGAAGACTGTGAAAAAAAGAACCAAGAAAAAGATAATGTTTTGTGCCATGTTTGTGATTTTTTGTTTGTGTTTGAGATATGAAAATGATCAGCGGGAGACATTATATAGGGGAGTGAATGTAGCACGTGGATTTTTTTTAATAAACTTCTCATAAGATCAAACCAAAATTCCTTTACGTGCATTTTACGTTTGATATCACACATCTAACTTGCTGATGAAAATTGGAGCATTTGTTTATTATCCAAAATATTAGTCCAAGTATTACGATTAATTTTTCACAAAATCAAGTAATCTTTTATTTAAATAACATTAATTACTTGTGAAAATGCATAACTTGCACAATTATCTAACGAAGAATGCGTAAGGTGGCTTAATTTAATTTGTTAGCTAGGATGACGTACTTGATCTTCCACAAATTACAACAAATTCTTGTGATTCGTACTTTTTTTTTTGTCATTCCAGGCTTAATGTAATGTTGTTTGTCAGCTTCGTCAACCCGATTATAAATATGGAAACATATATATTCAAGAGGCAACTAGTAACGATATTCATGCAAAATTGCATATTAGCTAATAGCTTGTTGTTGTAAACGAATCGTGAGGCTAGGGGAGGGTAATAGCACGATATTCATGGAAATTTGTCTTGAGCAAATGAAACATAAAGTTACTTAATATAACATTATCCTGCGATTAAGGTAACCCAAACTCATAACTTTTACAATACTTGACTTTGAACGCCATAAGAGCTGGAGTAATGGAGTGATTTTTGAAAATGAATCAAGCTAAGCTTAACTTAAACTCAGTTAAATTGTTTCTTAATTTAGTGCTAGCTGCATTCTTACAAGTTACAAACGGGGTACAGCTGTTCCATTTTTTTTTTTGGGTAAAACCAGTATATATATGGATCAAACCTGAAGATTTTTATATATTTACAGCGTTCGCACGAAAGGAATTTGCATATCTTTCATTTTTAAATATTATGAAAGTTACAGTACTCACATCTTACTAATTGTAGCCAGATTTATAAAGTCAAAACCATATTTTCCAGGTTTGTACATGCTTGCAAGTGCAAGACCGACCATATTCTGTTTTTAAAAGTGTCAAGTAAACACTTCTCTAATTTTAATTGTTTAATTCACTCGAACATACATGCATGAAAAAGATGGAGCAACATTTTAAATTGAAACATAACACGCATATGAGATTTCCCTACGCTACCCTTTTGTTTTATTGCTTTTTGGCGAATAATATCTATTTTGACATAGACCAAGAATGGTTAAATTATGAAAACAATTGGTTACAAGGGAAAAACATAGATCCTAGACCAACTTGAGTCAAAACATTTGAGCCGAGATCTGAGATGAAACCATTATAAATCTAAAAAGCCCTATTTGCTTTAGTTGAAGGAGGTTCACGCGGTTGATTTGGTGGTCGTTTTTTGGTTGACGTGTTTTTTGGCAATTAGGTCATGGTTAAGTTCAATGCGCTCATGGTCATGGTGTGTTTTAGGGTTGTAGTTGTTTTAGTGTCGTGTTGGTCAAAACTATTATCAACCGCTGAAAATCCAAGCATCTTACTGGTCTTTAGTTTTATATATACTACCTTCTGAAGAAAAAAAACTCACTGAAGATTTGTTAACCGTTAAAGAGGAATGTATAGTACATGTTTAAACCAATGTGTAATTTAAGCGATAGATGTAAACCTTTTCTTGAGCCCAATAGCAGGAACTTTGCCTGTCACAAGGCCAAAAAGGGTGGGCTTGAATAAGCTCAATTTAATGAATTGCAAAACTTGATTAAGGAATTCATACCTTCTATCAAGGCAAACCTGATACGTGGATTTGCCATCTAACCCCTTCAAAAGTTTTCGCTGTCACTTCCAGGAGAGAAAAAAAAGAGAAACATTTGGCCTCTTTACAGCTGTTTAACCAATCCGTATGAACCATATTAAAGATCAAAATCCATACTTGGTGTGTTAATTTGTTTGGATCGGTTACCTAGCTACTAGATGTTACCCCGATGCTAGAGGAATTAACGTCCACTCTACTAGATGAATGACTCATATGTGATGAGGCTCTTGAATCTATTCATCACTTACCAGTGGATTGCACAATGTAAACAACTATACGGGTTTTGGTCAAGGCTAGGTAGGGTTTAAATGATTATTCGAATTCATTGTCCGCTCTAATCTCTTTGGGAAGATATGATAAACTTTTGCAATTTAATCAACGTTTGCTTTGATTTGGTGGTGTAGATTACAATATGCATTCTTTGAAGGCTTAGAAATTAGGCTTGCATTGATTTGGAGGCTCAAAGAAAAGACTTGCTCGTGAAAGATATGCAAGGTTTTTTATTTATTTATTTATTTTTTTCATGTTGTCAATAAGCATAAACTTTTAAGCTAAATTTGTTAGATTGGATTACGGATCCAAAAGCTTGTTGTTATAGGTTTTAATCTTTCTTCAAGTTGTTTGCTAAAGTCTTGTGGAAAAAGTTATTCGTTGATGAGACTTAAAGATGTGGTGCTGAATATTCTAATTAATTCTCTCGCAAGTAGGATAAATTTTAGAAATTATGTGTGCATGTTAAATGAGGTACACACTACAAGGGATAACACCTTTTGGGACGCTATTTTTATTGGTGACGACATTGTCGTCACAAAATTTAGAAGGGTCCACCACTTTCAACCTTTTCCACCACCAATATCTTAGTCAAACACAAATCGGAGGCCCACACAACTTAGTGACGACTATGTCGTCACCAATTTTTTTATATATCTACATAATATCTTTTCAATAAATAAATAATGAACTTTTTAATATTTGTGACGAAATTGTCGTCACCAAAATTTTATTATAACTAAATTATTATCTTTTTTGTAATAAAAAGTTTGTAAAATTATAAATAATGATTTTTCAAAACAAGTTTTCATAGTAAAATAAATTGTGACGACAATGTCGTCACAAAACTATTATTATATCTAAATTATCTTATATTTTATAATAAAAAAGTTTTAAAAAGTCCAAATTAAGATTTTTTTTTAAAGTTTTTTTAGTAAAGTAAATGGTGACTACACAGTCGTCACAAATTGTTTTTTATAACTAAATTACTTTCTTTTTTTTATAATAAAGAGACTTTAAAAATTATAATTTTTTAAGTTTTCTTGGTAAATTACATAGTGATGACAAAGTGGTCACCATAAATTTATTATTACTAAATTGTTTTCTATTTTATTATAAGAAGGTTTTAGAAAGTATAAATAATGATTTTTAAAATTTATATATTAGTGTTAAATTAATTATAGATTTTATATAAATTAATTTATTTAAAATTATTTTTTAGTTAAAATATGTATAAGTTGTAAAGGTTAAAAGGTATTAATGATGATAAACACCGTCCTATTTTCGTATTTCGTAAAACAAATACTCGAAAAAGACATGATATGTTAAACGTATGAGTCAAGATAGTGTTGTTATACATGAGATGTTAAACAGATGAGTCGATAAAATATTGTTAGACATGATATGATGGTATCGTTTATACATGAGATGTTAAACGGATGAGTTGAGATGATGTTGTTATACAAGAGATGTTAAACGGATTAGTCGAGATGATATCATTATACATGATATGATGATGTCGTTATACATGACATGTTAAACGGACGAGTCGAGATGATATCGTTATACATGAGATGTTAAACCGGATGAGTCGATATAGTATCGTTATACATGAGATGTTAAACAGATGAGTCGATGTGATATCGTTATACATGAGATTTTAAACGGATGAGTCGATATGATATCGTTATGCATGAGATGTTAAACGGATGAGTCGATATGGTATCGTTATGCATGAGATGTTAAACAGATGAGTCGGTGTGATATCATTATAGATGAGATGTTAAACGGATGAGTCGATATGGTATCGTTATGCATGAGATATTAAACAAATAAGTCGATGTGGTATCGTTATACATGAGATGTTAAACGGACGAGTCGAGATGATCTCGTTATGCATGAGATGTTAAACGTATGAGTCGATATGGTATCTTTATACATGAGATGTTAAACGGATGAGTCGAGATAATGTCGTTATACATGAGATGTTAAACGGATGAGTCGAGATGATGTCGTTATACATGAGATGTTAAAAGAATGAGTCTAGATGATATCGTTATACATTAGATGATGCTATCATTATACATGAGATGTTAAACGGGCGAGTCTAGATGAGAGTCGAATACCGTTAAGGTCCAACTAGCAATGTAAGGCGTTGAGTCTTATGTGGGTAGGACGTAACCGACTAGCACCAACAAAACATGAGTTAGTTAAAAGGATACTTGGGAACCCATTGAATCACACTTAAACAGGTGGACTAATTAGCTTGGGACATCCTTTAATCAACTGTGGGACACGGTTAAACGTTGTTGTTTCAATTGAACTTTTAGATCCAAAGCGAAAGATATTAAGGCAGTGGTGGTAAAACTCGGATCAGACTAGGGAGTTGGTTCAGATAGCAACCTTACAAAAACTATCAAGTAGTAAGCTTTGGAGTCTAATCGACATGTTTGGAATAACTATGGCGCCTGCAACATAAACGATCGTTATGCAAGTTTGGACTTCTAAATATTTTACGAGTTTGTTCGTGTTCTATTTGTGTTCGGAGAGCAACATAAACCGTATACCTAAAGTGTTTATATTTAGTTAAACAACAATAACACATTAAACTTTAACACATCACACCATCACCACAACAACAACAACTTGCGACGACATTAAACAACAACAAAAACTACTGCTACTCCATACGAAGGTTATACAACTAATTTGGCACCAAAAGTTTCCGCCACTTTATTGACACAAGAACCTGGTTAACTCATAACATAGTTATGCAACTAATTACTGCATCTCAATTTATGAAATTTGTGTGAAGATAAGAGGTTGTGAGGTGATGATAGGAGTTTTGTGAGGTTTATGTGAAGATAATAGATTATGAGGTTGATTTTATAGTAAAAAATAAGAGCGGGAAAGTTTAGCGAAAAATTTTAGAGCCAAAAGATTAGCGGAAACTTTTAGAGCTAGAAAAGAAAAACCAAAAAGTCAAACTTTGACTTTATATTAGCCGAGAAATTTACGCGCCAAATGAAAACGTAATTGAAAAACGTGTGATAGCCACGGTTAAATCATTTCTATAATTATTTAACTCATTTATAACTAATTAAAATTATTCAATAATTAATCTAATAAAATTTTAATAATTTGTAACTAATTTAAATTATTTTTATACAATTTTTAATTAATTTAAATAATTTATAAAAGGATAATTTTATATTTACCCAATCTAGATATGAAAATGTTATGTATACCTAAAATACAATTTGTGAATACATGAAATTGCTCTATTTATAAATTATTTATAAGTGATAAATGATTATTAAAATATATAAATATGTTTAGTTACGACATACTCGTCACCAAATTTACAACTATTTATAAAAGATATCTAGTTAAACTTTAATAATAATAAAAAATAATTTGTGACGACTTAGGCGTCACCAATTTCACTAGAAGACAACACTCAAATTTTTTGTTTATCCCGCCAAACCAAAAAGATACATCCCGCCGTTCAGTTCTTTTTGACAAAACCCAAACCAAATTTCATTGACTTTGAAAAGTTTCCTCCCTCCCATTCAAAATTTTGACTTAAAACTTTTTAGTTCCCTCCCATTTTCTTTTCACAATCATTTCTAGTATATAACTCTTTGTTATCATGTTTCTCTGCAGACTTATTTCTTCACCAATCCCACTCATCTACTCTAAAAGGTAGTAACACTTAATCTCTATAAAAGTGACGATGAATATAACTGCCATTTCAATTACTAAGGTTAACAATTCTATATAATTATGTTATTAAATTATATGTATTTGTTTTTTCTTTACTAACTTCTATTTGATTTTTCATTTTAGGAAAAGCTTGTCTTCTTTGTTTCGTGGAATGAACACTTCGAGTTTTTGGGTTTTGATTTCGTCACCAACAGAAATACCACCGCTTGATGCTCCAACATCTCCACCACAACCAACACACTTACCACCCAGTTGCAATGAATGTAGCCAGGTTTCTTGTACCCGAAAGTGGATACTGTATATATCTCAGTTTTGTGGAACTTTTAGATGTTTGGGTATAGTAATTTATATGTTTATGAAAAGGTTGTATTAATTGGTTTCTACAATAAAGGATTACTATATTGTTTGATATTCAAGCGTAACTTAATTATATTACGTATGGTGTTCTCCCTTTTCTTGGATTTATTGTTCTTAGATGAAAAAATAGATGTTTTGAATCATTGTTAAAAGTTTCTCCTAAAACATTATGAAAATAGTGTTGAAAAATATAAAAATACCGTTGGAGAACATTTAGGAAAGTATTGAAAACCACAACCGGAAAAATCATGCCGGAAAGTGATGGGGACCAAGGTAAATTACATTTATCATATTGATTTTATTTAAATTTTAAATGTTTAAAAAAGGTAAATAAATGTTACAGAAAACATTGGTGACGACTTTCTCGTCACTAAGAAAATGATATACCTATTATTTTTTTGTTTAATAAATGATTAAAACTGGTAAATAAATAAATTTGGTGACGAGTTTGTCGTCACTAAATAATTATCAGTTTTATTTATTTCAGTTTTATAAATTATTCACAAAATTAATAATTTAGTTTATGTAAAATATTGGTGACGACATTGTCGTCACAAAGTTGCTATGACCCACTTGTGTTTAGTCTTTGCGTTGAATACTTGTGGGCCCCTTTTGTCGACACTAATTACACTGCACTTTGTCGTCACGAAGTTGTTTTGTGACAATGGATTGGTGACACGAAATCTGTGACGATATATCGTCACAAACACACATGGTGACGACACCTAATGTAAATTGGTGACGACTTAGTCGTCATGAAAGGTGGTTTTATTTGTAGTGACACCATACACTTTGTCAAGTGTCGTAGCTAATATAATGGAGGCATGCGCAAAATTTATGCGATAACTAAATATGATGAATAAAAATATATCAACTACTGAAAAAAATCCTAATATTCTAATTATTTTACTTTAATTTTTATTTGAAATCTCATCACTCTCGCTCACCGGAAATAAATTAAGAAATATTCAAAGAATAAATTGATTATTGTTAATATCTTTGTATTGGTGGTGATTACGAGGTGTGGGGTGCACGTAACGTACATCCTCATATACGGCTTTGCACTTTGTTTAGAAATTTCACTAACAAGTACCGATACATGCATGATCATACAAATGAAAACTAAAACGAAAACGCAAAAGTACTCGGGAAAAATGAAAATTTAACATGATATACAACATGCTTAAACTTGTCAAAAGGGTAATCCTCTCCGCTCCATAGTGGTTTTTCAGCTATCAACACCTTATCATGACAAATCGAACATTTAATTTCTTGATCATGTTAAGCTAAAGATCGGTTAAAGAATCAAATTCACTTTTCATCCTTTTTTATAGTTGAGAACGTGTACATGTTTTGTGACCGTTTAGGAGTGCTGAAACATATTGACGCATTAGGTTGTCACAGACAACAGGCAATCTCTCTATCATGACAGTTTAAGAGTGTTTGACAAATATTCATACGCATACATATAACATATGTCACATATGTATTAACTAGACGTGAAATCACAACTTCTTAGTTGACGGACAACTAACATACCTATTAGAGGGTATATTAGATTCAATAATAATTATGTAGAACAGATGGATCATATTGCAGAAGTTGAGATATGATATCAGGATATATATACATCCGTGGACTAGTTCACTAGCTAGAAAACTATCAGCGAAGAATTTGAAAAATTGTCAAAGAATGGTTATTATATTGAAGAAACAATAATCTAGCAAAACATATATGAAACAGAAAGTTAAGAATTTGATTAAATGAACTTCAATTGATAATAATTAAAAAAAAAAAAAAAAAAAAAAAAAAATTACTTCAAGAATAGGAAACAAACACACCACAGCCGTGATTATAATTGAATTGCTAACCCCTTGTATCAACCAGTTAATTACTACATTAAAAAAAAAAAAAAAAAAATGTTTTATACTCGATTTATGGAACCCTAATACCATGTGAAGCATGGTATCTTGTTGAGAAACGAGTAAACAATGCCAGAGAATTGCTTGCGAGTTGTTTCACTTTCAAGATCCTATCTTACATCATAGCCTTTTCACTCTTGCTAATTCCATCTCCTATGATCCCGTCAATGCACGTGGTGGCATCCGTCAAGGCAGCACTAATCCAAGTTTGCACGTTACTTTCGTGCCACATAAAGTTTTCATCCCCATCCTTACCCATTTTTTGCAATTCTTTGAATGATTGTGTAATTTGTTTCACTCCATCGTTAATTTGACGTAGACATTCTTCCATTGCTTGGTAATCTCCAGAACTTGACGTTTTGTTCAATTTCTTTGCTACCATGTTCATGTAGGTGTTTGTAAACCGAGCTTTTGATAGACATGATGCTAGTGAAATTTGAGCTTGAAGCTGTGGGCTTGGGAGTCCTCTTTTGTTTACATAGGGTAAAAGAGTTTGAACGCATGTTGCAGGATATCTTGTTGATTTACATTGTGAGTCGACATACATTCTTGCACGAGAACGAGACTCCACAATGTTTGAAAAGCAGAATACAGTGAAGAACATAACCAAGAAAGAGAGCAACAGTTGTGCCATTTTTTGATTGTTTTTGTTTGATTTTTTGAGATATGAAAACTGGAAGAAGGGTGAGTGATTATATAGAGATGTTGTCACATGCAAATTTCTTTGCATACAAAATATCACACATGCAATTGCTTATGGAATTAAATAACTGCATTAAATTCTCACCGTCCTTCTTCTCTATACAAGATAATTAGATCACAAGATTTACGTATTTCAACATGGAATTTGAAGTAATAAGAAATACAATGACCTAATGAGTACAACTCACAGGCGTATAAACTTGTTGATTAACTTATACTCCGTATACAGAAAAATATAGAAGTTTTGCTAAGCATGCCTATGAACAATATAAGCAGTGACTACATGCATGTTTCCGAATGAAGATACAAGCAGTGACTACATGCATCTTTCCGAATGAAGATACAAGCAGTGACTAAAGGTTTTTTACCGGATACGATTACCATGCCCAAAGTAAAGCCGGCCCAACAACACTTTATTGGCCTGGACACCTGATTAAATCAAGTTAGTTCTGAATTAAAAATTTGGAAAATTTTTATATTGTTCTTTTTGGCTAGTTTAATTTGCTACGATTATCTCAACAAGAAAAAGCAGCAAAAAATTGTCAGTTTTCTTCACAAATCACCAGTTAAATTTTTCGAGAGTATTCATGAACCTTTTCTTTCAAAGGGTGTGTGGTTTTTTACCGCCTACGATGTTCATGAAAACTTGTCTCAAGTAAGGAAAACATAAAAAATACTTAATACGACATCTTTCTATGATTAAAGTAAATTAAAGTTCATAACGTTTAGAAGACGTACTTAAACTTTCAGGTCCGCTGATAATCATATGAGCTGGAGTAGATGAGTGATCTTTTAGGAATAAAAGTCAAGTGAAATCAACTTAATTTGCTTAAAATCTGGGGCTAATTGCATTCTTGCTGGTACGCGTTTAATATTTCATAAGCAAGACTTAATATAATTATTTATTAAGTACGTTAATCAATTGACTAAGAATACAAGTTTAGTAAATACGTTAGATCGAACAATAGACCTATATACGTACGTTAGTAGAGGATTCAGTTCTGGTCGTCTATAAATTTCAAAAAGACAAGATAGTTTTACCCAAAAGGTTTTTAGGGTCTGATCTTTTGACTGTTGTCTCACAAACATATACCATGGTAACCCTTGATAATACCTTATGACCATAATTTAAAATGATAATTTGTTGATCGACCAAGTCGACCTATTTTGGCACTGTTTCACCTCTAGTTTTATTCTTTATATATCTTTCTTTTTTCTATTGCCAACGTACGTACTCAACCTGCAGCCATTCTTGTTACCTATAGCAGGTGTTAAAAAAGTCGAGTTATTTTGAGTAATTTGAGCTTGTTTGAGCCGAGTGCTATCGAACCTCGAGCTCCAGCTCAGTAAATAAGCTCGAAGTGTTTAATGAGTGGAGCTCAAACTTATATAGGCTCGACTCGTTGTTACTCTCCAGTTTTTCGAGCTCTTGATTGATATATATATATATATATATATACATATATATATATATATATATATATATATATATATATATATATATATATATATATATGCGATGTATATTTTTTTTAGGTAAAAGGTCAACGATCTGGTAAATATATTACTCCAAAAAGCATTTAAGTACAACGGATATGGGTGAATCCCATATCTCACCCCGTTACATAGGCGAAAAGCTTACATAACAAGATGCTTCATATTTTCTAAACAAGAAAATAAACCACTAACCACATGATAACAAAAGACTCTGACAAAAATATAGACTACTTCCTACGACATTGGAGATTAAAGCCATAAATGGCATTAAGAGCATTCAAATTCCCTGGAAGATCATAAATGTGCTTCGAATAATCATCATAGTCGTCAAACTCATCTTCACGCTCATGACCACCACAAAAAAGATTTGCTGATTCATCGAAAGTATTAAGAACCTCATCATCATCACTATCAGAAACCACAACCTCACCCACCTTTGAAAATGGGTTAGCCCTCTTAATGGAAGAGGTAGACGGAATAGGATGGCCATCATCGTCCACAAGCTTAGCTTTCCTATCAATAAGTAGCTTTTCAAGCTTCCCAATTTTCTCAACGATAGGAGTAGAACCAACTTCCATTGTTCCCATTAAATCACTCACAAGCGGTTCTTGTGATCTATTACCATTTAACGACTCATCCTTATTAACTTCCATTGTACGACCAGAATTCACGTCCTTGTTGGTGTCAATAGTAGGAATACTAAAAGCATCCGTATCATCCATATTAAGAGCATCAAATTGGTTAGATGTAAAAATCTTTATTCCGCTAGAACTAGCCACATCAGAATTCTTCTTCTTAGTGTCATCCACTTTCTTGGGTTCAGGAGGAGTCTTTTTGGGTTGATACTGAAAGTGCTTACCCACAACAGGTTTAGTAAACCCTCCCTGGCCTGGAATTGTAGGATCACCTTGCTTTCCTTTCTTCTTGTTATTGACAGTCTTGAAACCATCATTAACAGGCTTAGTAGGCTGAACATGAGGTATAACAACTTTATGACATTCAGTCAGAGTATGACCAAATATCTT
Organism: Artemisia argyi; assembly: GCA_030686995.1. Lineage (NCBI taxonomy): Eukaryota > Viridiplantae > Streptophyta > Magnoliopsida > Asterales > Asteraceae > Artemisia > Artemisia argyi. The sequence continues at coordinate 200,944,797 of CM060676.1, forward strand.
ACACTTATCACAACGAGGTGGTTTCTACTCATATTCAACCCGAATCTTCTCAATAGTCGATCCCGTACCATCAAGTAAAGGTATCTCAACAGTGAGGCTATCCCAAGCACCTCATCCGACTTCACTTCAATCATGCATCTAGCAAAACTACTACGGCCCCACGAATCCTTGCACAATTGACTGGTAAAAGCATCTAACCTTTTGGGCGTACCAATCAATGTACACTACTACACAAACTGATTTTACCCACAGATTTTTCCCACGGAAACAAAACTGTGTGAAATTTCACACGGAATACCGACAAATTACACACCAAATTAATGACCAAATTTCAGTGGGAAATACTTCGTAAAATTCCCACAGATTTCCCACCATTTACACAATAAATTGTTGACCAAGGTTTCGTGTGAAATCCGTCACAAATTTCCCACAGATTTGCGACAACATTCACACTATTCGTGTTGATTAGACGTTTGTGGGAAACTAGTGGCAGATTTCACACATATTAGCCACGACCAAAATTATGTGGCAAATTTTAGATGCATTACTCACGGATTTAACACGTTCTTTATTTAATAAAATAACTATTTAACAGATCCATGGGAAATGTGTGGGTTACTAGCCACGTATTTCCCACAAAATGCTTTTTTTGTGTTACTCGTGGGAAATATGTCGGTACTTTCCCACGGATTTCCCAAATAACCTTTTTAAAGAACAAATCATTGTATATGTGTGGATATCTACACGTATATATTTCGTATGCCCATTTATGACCTTCATTGTATCTATATATGTTTTGTATGTAGTTATACATACATTTATAAGTGTGAGCATGTAACTATATCGAAAAAAAATCAAAGAAAACAATTATGTTTGTGGGAAAGTCGTCGGTAATTTCCCACTGATTACCTACCAATCTGATGAATCCGTAGAAAATATGTGTATAAATACCCACAGATTTCCCACAAGCAATATCGTTTATATGTTTTTGTATACTTACGCACTCCCCCATTACCTAGTATGTCTTCATATGTGTTTATAGTTTCATATTTTATGTGTTTCTTTATTAATGTAATTATTATCATAAGTATATGTGTAACTGTGTAAGTTTAGGTATAATCTTTTTGTCTAGCAACTACCCACTCCCGTTTATTGGTTGTTGGTGTATTGGCTCTTTGGTTTGGTTCCCTGTCAAAGCCGTGAAAGCAAAATAGGGTGAACACAAACCATTGTATATATGTGAATATCTACCAGATCATGAACTAGAATAAAGGAAAGAGGAAAATGTTCAAATATCAATGATCACGTATATGTTCCGCATGTCTTTTTATGACCTCTATTGTATCTATATATGGTTTGTATGTAGTTATACAGACGTGCTTGAGAGAATTATTGAATTGAAACCATGTCTCCCGAGAGAAAATGAACGATCGCCTGCTAAAGATCTTGACTAAAGTATTGATAGCTTTGCAACTATATTAAAAAATCAAATAAAATGATTATGTCTGTGGGAAAGTCGTCGGTAATTTCCCACTGATTACCTACCAATCTAATGAATCCGTGAGAAATTTGTGTGTGAATACCCACGAATTTCCCACAAACAATATCGTTTTTATGTTTCTGTATACTTACACACTCCCCCATTACCTAGTATGTCTTCATATGCATTTGAAGTTGGCAACGTTGACGATGAATGAGATGAGGATGATAGCTATTTCGAATGTTCAACTTTCATAAGTTTTTATGGTATTATACCATGAAAAAGAAATATACTACATATTTTGTTATTTATTTTTAGGAATATATATTTGTTAAATAAATTTTTAGACAACCATACTCAACTAAAAAACTCCACAAAAAATATTGTCTTTATCTGTTTGAGTCGTGTTTGAAACATATGTAGAAGTATATTAGATTGCATATAATTACGGGAATAATAATTTAAAAGAAAATTAAATTTTACCTTATTTTTAATTAACGTAGTAACATTAATTTCGAATTTATTTATTAAACATTAATTAATATTTTTTATAGTATTAATGTTTTAAAAAAAAACTTCATACGCATATGCCCTTTATTGTTTACTTGTTTATTTATCACTTGGCCCAACAAAAACAATAGTACCCAGCCCAAACTAAATACTTATAAACAAACTACTTACTCCTTCACTCTCTTAACCCTAACCCTATTTCTCTTATGCAGCCACCAATACTTTTATCTCATGACTTTCTTCGAACCGAGACACAAACACCCTTTCATTTTCTATAGTATTCGGACCACAAACACAAATCAAAGACTGACTCCCTTTGTTTCTTGATAACAAACTTGCATAAAAAATACAAATCGAAACAGCCATTTTGCTTGTCTCCTTTGGTAGTAACCGAAACTAAAAACATCCCTTAGTTTTTGTTTTGGGTTTGATATGAGTCAAACAAGGTAAGTTTTCAGTTTCTTTGATTTCGTTACTCATCCTATCGGTTTCTTGTTTTTATACAGATTCTGGAACCATTTTTTCTTGTTTGATATGAGTCTTGCAACGGCTCACTCGCCGTAATCAGCCATGGTAGATCTTGTAAGTTTTGGTTATTTTAGCTTACTTAAGTTTTTCTCAAGTGTTTTTTGTGTGCTTTTTATTTTTATATTTATTGTAGATCTCTTGAAACAGCCCGTGGGAAGCAGATGTACATTCTCTTGGAAGCAATTGCCGGAAAGAGATTTTGGAGTTAATGACAAATATACAGTTGTAGAAAAAGATGGAAGATGAGATGTATATTATGCAATAGTAAAACAATCATAGTTGTTTTTGTGTTTTTTGCCTAGATGTAATATGTATTCAACGTTTAATGTTTTTGTACTATATTAATTGGTATTTATTAGATTCTTCATATTGATTGGAATGGTTTATGAATTTCTTTGATGATTCGTGATTAATATGTTTGCCAAAAATTAAAAAAAAAATGTCAGTAAACCGTAAAAGAAAAACAAAATATTATATAAAATATTAAAATTTTATTGAATTATATAAAATTTTGATCATGAAAATCTGCGGGAAATCTTTTTCAAATTTTTTTGGAAAAGTCCGTGGGAAATTTTTTGAAAAATTGTGGCAAATCTTTGGGAAAAGTCTGTGGGAAACTCTTTTGAAAATTTGTGGAAAATCTATAGGAATATATTTGTAGGAAATCGGTGGGTAATAAACCTACAAATTACACACAAAGATATCTGTGGGAAAAATAGTCAATACTGTGGGAAAATCCGTGGGAAAATATTTACCCACAAGGGTTTTACACACGGAACAATTCCGTGTGAAATCCGTGAAAAAGGGCCCTTTTCTACGGAATTTCCCACCGATTTTGCCATGGGAAAAACCTGTTTTTATAGTAGTGGTAGCAAGAAGACTAAGACCATCATCAGAAAACATAGCAAGAGGAACATCATGGAATTTAACCCACACCGGAATACTGGTCAAATCCTCTTTAAGTAAATTGGTGTTCAATGTCCATGATTTAAGAATAATAAGAACATTTCTAATCAACCAAGGACCGTTTTCAAGTACATCATCAACACCTTTACACGAATTGAACTTAAAGAAAAAGAACCCCTTTGCATTCATCATTACCTTTTGTATACCAAACTTAGCCCACGCATTGCGAACATAATAATCCACAACCGGAAACGCAAGGCGTTGACCAAGAAAATATCCATAAAGCGTATTCTCAAATATGAGATTCACCTCTTCCACTACTTTCATCAGAACAGAAAGATCAACATCAGCCTTCTTCTTGCTACATTCCAACCTACTAAAATTAGAAAAATGTTTCTGAGGTTCATTTGAAGTAGCAACCACAAAAGAGACCGACTTCACTCCAGTACCACTTGTATGAGTAAGTAACGGCTGTTGCAAATCATTAGGGATAGGAGTGACCTTAGAAACATTAGGACCAGACATTATATTCTTATTCGTATACTCATTTGTCCCAAACTTCTGAGTTTGCATTGCAACACTAAAACTCGAAGGAGGAGTATGTGTTGTATTAGCTTCAGTACCTTTCATATTAGAATTTGCTTAAATGTAAATACCTAATTGTAAACGCTTATCTATAAATGTTTTAAGATTTTTGAGCCGATTTAGAGCCGAATTCATTTAGAAGATCACCATCATTAGACATAAACCGATCATGCTTTTTAAGCCAGAGCTCGAGCCAAATTTTAATCTTTCTTGTGTGAACTCGAGCTTCTCTAATGAAGGCACGCCAAGCTCGAGGCGAGCATCATATTGTCGAGTCTAGTGAAGCTCTGTCAAAATTTGAGTTGATTCGACTCGTTTACACCCATGTTAAGATACTCAAGATAATTTAATTCGTAGACAGTTTTACTTGGTAATATAGAGTCCAGATCTGAAATTCAAAATTCATATACATGTAACCATATCATTTTAATCATCAAAAAAACACATACATAGTGTCAACAATAAAAACACAACAAAAAGAAACAATTATTCATAGAATAACAAGACTTTCTAAGAAAGTACTGTCTATGGAGTCCTGATCCTGCGAGACCCACGGTGTCTTGTTGCGAATCTATTAAACAACGCAAGAGCATTACTAGCAAGGTGCTTAACATTCAAGACCCTCGCTTTAATCATCCCTTTTTCCTTACCCCCAATGGCTTTATCTGATATCATATCAAGACACGTGGTCACATCCGTTAGCGCAGCGCTAACCCATGTTTGCACATTACTCTCGTGCCACGAAAAATTCTTTTCTCCGTCTTTGCCCATTTTCTGTTGCTCCTTAACTGACTGGGTAATTTGATTCACACCATCATTTATTTGAGATAAACAATCGGTCACGGCTTCTTGGTATCGTGCATTCTTTGTTTTGTTGAATCTTGAGGCTACCATATTCACATAGGCCTTTGTGAGTCGTGCTTTGAATAGGCATGAGGTTAGTGAAATCCTGGCTAGTTGTTCGGGTGCAGGTGCATTTGTTTTGCTAACAAAGGGTAAAAGGGTTCGGACGCATAGCTCCTTGTATAATGTTGGATGGCATTGGTGCTCGACGTATGCCCTAGCTCGAGAACCGCACTCGACTGTTGGGTTTAAGATGAATATGGTTAGAGAAAGAGTTAGAACACAGAGGAATGTATGTGACATTTTGTTTGAGCAATTCCTTGAGAGGTTGTGCTGTGTTATATAAGGGGTTGCATGTTGTCACATTCGTTGCAATTCGATTAAATTCCAATGGAATGTAATTATTACATAAATTAATTAAAAATGCAACGTTCTAGACGTAGTATGATAGGTAGACTGATTCAAATATTTAAGCGATTTTCTCGATAACATGCAAGAAAGATTCCATGGATCTGTTGTGTTAACAGTGATAAACATAGATTAAAAGTTCGTAAGTCAACATTAATTTGTATGTCTACATTTGATATATGTTATGTAAGGACCCATAATCAAATCAACATCTAATTAGATAAACTCATTTTTTATCGTTTGTCGGAAGTCTTCCTAAAAGCGGTCTCACTACTCTCAGGTTTATCCTAGGTTATGAGTAGGATGTGTCTACATTCTACATTTCTCATACCAGGCTTTGATAGAATTGGGTATATTGTTGTTGTGATTTTCGATCTTTTATACATACGTTGTTCAACAGACCACAGCAAGTACTGTAAAACTGAAACTTACCTAGCTAGTATACAAATAAATAAATAATCAATATTTTATCCCCATATTTTTGTAAAATCAAATTAAACGACCTTAGTGGTAGTTAATATTTTAATACCATTAACTCAGCAATTGTGTCATGCATGGAAGTGTCGTATAAGAACATGTTAAGCATATATAGGTTGACCAAATAAAGATATCAAAACCAACATATGCAATCCTTTTATCAAGCTAACTAGTTATGATTACTGTGCATGTATGAATTTAGATATGAACCAAATTTTGTTATCAAGCTAACTACTTAAAATTAATAATAAAAATGAAAATAGAAATTAAAAAAAAAAAAAAAAAAAAAAAAATCCTGAATCATTGCATTATAACTTCGTGCAAACATTGTTCTTATGAACATGTTATAAGTATATGCGAAAAGTTTAATTAGTAAATTACTATATAAAATTTGTACATGAGTCTTTGTTATATGTACAACATTATGTCTCAATTTGCTTATTATAATAACTTGTGCTTTAAGTTTGATGTTTATAATTTGGTGCGTATATGGAGTTTTGGTATTACGATTAATTTATTAATTATAAAGGTTAAGTTGCCATTTTAAAATATAAAGCCAATGGGTATATGTTAAATTTATAAATCAGTAAAAGTTATAAAAATTGAAAAATTTACACCTAAATTTGTGAAATTAAGTTTACCATGAGATTATTTTCAAAACTTTTGAATTTGAATGTAAATATTATTTACTAATCAAAATATAATGTTATATTACATTTAACACCTAAAATTTTATAAATTATGTCATTTTTCGAGTGTTTCTTTTGTGCAATTTAGACAACAGTACATAGCTTTTTTTCCACACTTAATAGAAAATAAAATTATTGTAAAATTTGACAATCACTTTCAGTTTTGACTTTTATTAATCAATAAGAAGACTCAGATTTTGCCAAATGACAAAATCATACTCTCCTGTTAATTTTGTTTGATATTCCTCAAATAGTTTTCTTTTAAATTATGTTTTTACTTATTATATAAAAAATAGTATACTTCTTGTTTATAAATCTCTCTCTATGTATGAATGTACGCATTATATGAGTACGTATTTAAATTAAGATAGGGGTAATTTTATATCTCCCTCTTTTTAGTTGAAAATTTCATACGTATCCGGACATGCATTAAAAACATTGTACATTGTTCATTCAATATTTGTACTTTTTGGTATATATGAAATTAATTATGAAAGTATGATAATATATGAAATTAATTCTAAGACAACCTATAAAAGAGATAAGTGATGAGACGAAAAGTGTACCGCTTTTAGGGGGTCATTTAAGCCCTAAGTCGAGATTATTTGATCAAATATTGCCCTAAATCGTTCATTTTATCATTTTAGGTACTTTTAAGAAGAAATCTGGAAAAGATAGTATTTTGGACGTTTTTGGAGTGAAAAAGGGAAGAAAACGACAAAGTCTCCAATTCATGCTGAAAACAGTGCCTGACGGCGTCAGGATTTGCTTATGACGCCGTCACCCTTTGACAAAGAGGTGGATATGTAAAATACATGTGATGCGCCAGAATATTTTTGGAGGGTTTACACGTGACGGCGTCACCAAGGCCATCACGTACAAAATGCAAGAGACGGCCAAGAGAAAGATTACACATGACGGCGTCAGAATTGGATTTAGGCAATACGATAGTATTTTTGGTGACGAGTTGACGGCGTCAGAATTTACTCTTGACGCTGTCAGACTCAAAACTCTATATATTGTTTTTGATTTTTTATTCATTGTGGTGCAACTTAGAAATGAGGAACCCTAGACGAATTTTACCTTATTTTTAAGGGTTTCAAACCCTTGTTTCATCTATACTTAATTGAATCCAATAATCATTCAATATGTCTATGTGTTGTTTGATTCTATCTTATGCTTGTCTTCACTCTAACATGCTAGGCTAAGTTTTCTTTGTGTTTGCTTAGATGTAATGAAACTTAGATATTGATTATTGGTTGGTTGTTTGTTTGTTTATAATTGTTGTGGATGAATGATTTCGATGTTAGGCTTAAGAAAACTGGCAGACTTCCAATTAGTAACTTGCTTGAACGTCTTAAGAAACATGATCGGATGTGTACTACGATAAATTGGTTATATTTAATGCATAGGTAGCTACTAATGAGGTCATGTTAGGAGCTACTAGTCGGCTCGACATAGGAAGAGGTAGAAGCTTATAGAGTTAGGGAAGATCGTACACGGCCCTACGAATGGTATTAAGGAATATAACCCGTCATCCATGCAATTGTAACAAACTAATCAACCAGTAAAAGATAGCTAAGAAGTAGTGAAATCTAAGTAAACACATTTTCTCTTATTATTGTTTTTTCTCCACATTTACTTTAGTGTCATTTTATTTTATTTGCATTTGTAGTTATTTGAGTTAGTTGATTAGCAACTAATTCCGCCCATTCTTCCAAAACCCGAGATTTTTACTTGTTTTTCATAAAATATAAAAATACAAAAACCACGCATCAATAAGTTACTAATTCCGTCCATCCCTCACCTCTATACCTAGTTTAATTGAGTTTTAACCCTAGCGAACACTATTTTTTGAGTTGAACGATCAATCCCCCGGTACTTGTCAGTATACTATACTACAACGGTCAGGTACACTGCCTGGTGGGGATTGCAAGCTTCTCGAGATCCCTCGAGAGGTAAAACATTTTGCAAGGTTGCAAAACCACGCATCAATAAGTTAACATAAATTATAATTTTTTTTATAGATCAAATGAACAAACATAAACTTTTATTAAACTAACTATTTAAAAAAAAAAAAAAAAAAAAAAAAAAAAAAAAAAAAAAAACCTCACTTTCATATATATATTTTTAAATCAAATATCTCACAAACTAATAATCGTTATGCAAAATGAATCATACCATCACGGGAAGAATTATATCGTCTTTCTATAAAGGTGCACTTCTATATATATTTTTGACAAACTTTTTTCCCAGTTTTTTTAAGCGTTAAAATTTACACCCTGAAAATCACATGTGATTTGCGAAATCGTAGTTGATTTATTATTTTAAAAATCACATGTGATTTGTGAAATCACACACGATTTTTAAAATAACAAATCACATGTGATTTTTCAGGGTATACATTTCAAAAAAAAAAAAAAAAAAAAAAAAAAAAAAAAACTCTTCTTTTTTCTTTGGCAAAAATATACGGAAGTGCCCGTCCATTGAAAAATAAACATAATGTATTAATAAGTTTCACGTAATTTATGAGACAAAATTACTATGGTTGATGATTTTAATATGTATTTCGTATCGAGTTACATTTCATTTTTTTTATTAAATAATTGCATAAATCTATTTTCATGACGAGTTGAATAAAATAATCAATTATATTCATTCATTTTTTCGTTATAACATAAACGACACATGAATCTCCTCTTATAGTTGCTATCAACAATTACCCCTGCCAACAACTACCGCCGACTTTTTTCTTTTTAACTATTACTATATATCGGCGTCAATTATTCTGGCTTTATATATTTTTTTATGTGGTCATCGTAGCATTACGCAGTTAACATGATAGTAATTTTAAATTTCAGAATTCAATACTGTATAGTGTATACTAGCGGGGTTGCCCGCGCGTTGCGGCGGGTGTGTTTTGTGTTTTGCATTTTGTCGGTTGTACGGTATAATTAATAATTTTGTTATCTGAAGTATGCATATGTTTACTTGGAAGCATAATTTGTTTATATTTACGGTTTTTTTTTTTTTTTTTTTTTTTTTGGCGTTGCGGTTGAAATTTTTTTTGGTTGTTTGTTTTCTCGGTATGTTTTTTTTTTTTTTTTTAAATAAACAAATTTGTATAAGAAATTTTTTGTAAGTGTATTATTTTTTGTATTTTTTTATTTTTATTTTTTGTATTTTTTTTTAAAAACAAATTTTCTTAAAGAAATTTATGTTATAAAAAAAAAAAAAAAAAAAAAAAAAAAAAAAAAAAAAAATCTGTACCGACCGAGCACTTTAGCGGCGCAAAAAAAAATGTATTATTTTTTGTATTTTTTTTTAAAAACAAATTTTCTTAAAAAAAAAAAAAAAAAAAAAAATTACTGTAGAGTATTACTGTAGCACTGTTCATGCTACAGTGTTTGGACACGTGTCGCGTTGTGGGAGAGTGCCTGGGTTTTAGATAGTATACTAGTCGGGTAGCCCGCGCGTTGCGGCGGGTGTGTTTTGCGTTTTGTATTTTGTGGGTTGTACGATGTAATTAATAATTTTGTTATTTGAAGTATGCATATGTTTACTTGGAAGCATACTTTGTTTATGTTTGCGGATTTTTTTTTTTTTTTTTTTTTTTTGCGTTGCGATTGAATATTTTTTGTGTTGTTTGTTTTTTCGGTATTTTTTTTTCTTCTTGTTTGGTATTTTAAAAGAAACAAATTTGTATAAATTTTTTTTTGTAAATGTATTATTTTTTGTGTTTTTTTATTTTTATTTTTTTGAAAAAACAAATTTTCATAACAAAATTATTAAAAAAAAAAATAAATAAAAAAAAAAAATAAAAAAAAAAAAATTACTGTAGCAAGCACTGTAGCTGCTACAGTGCTTGTAACAGTGCTTGTAACAGTGTTTTTTGGATTCACTGTTTTCTGCATTTTAGTATATAGTATAACTAGATCAGTTGTGACCTACACCAAGTGAGACTCAACTTATATTACTTAAATATTATGCATTAGAATAATTGAAGCACCCACTAGTTAGTATGCTGGAAATTAATGTAAAGCTCGTGCGGTTAAGACCGGCCAAAATAAATAATTAGCTCATGTGATATGCTAAGATTAAATAAACTTAGGGCACCAAATATACATATGGTCCTTAAAACATGGATCATGAAGGTAATATGGTCAACACAAGCAACTAAAGGAGCTTTCCTAGCTACATGTATGTCTAGTTAGTTTCCCAATTTAAAAATGGTGTTGACCTTTACATTCACATGTTACACACATGTAATATCGGCGCTAATTAAACAGTTAGAGATCAAGGAATCACGACGATATTTGTGATGAAGAAATTGGGCTTAAGAGTGTTGGAGTTACCACTGACCACTTCACATTATTGGGCTACATGTATCAGCTATATTTTTTTGTTTTTAATATGGGCCGGACCATGTAAATCATCCAATCAAGGTTAGGGTTTAGTTTATACGAGTTTGGTACCCGCGCGTTGCTGCGGAATTCTTTTGTTGCCGTTAGCTACTTAACATGAAGTTAGTTACCTAGGACTGATTTTGCAATTGATGTATAACATGAAGGACTATTTATGTAAATTATTTGAGGACTAAATTTGCAATGAACCGCTGAAATGAAAGACAAAGTGCGTACAAAATTTTTTTTCAATGTTAAAGATAACAGTCGTTAGTTAACAGCCGTTAAATAACTAACGACCGTTAATACTAAAAAAAAAAAAAAATTACTGTAGCAAGCACAGTGCTTGCTACAGTAAACTCTTACCCTTTAGTATATTACGAGTTTGGTACCCGCGCGTTGCTGCGGAATTCTTTTGTTGCCGTTAGCTGCTTAACATGAAATTAGTTACCTAGGACTGATTTTGCAATTGATGTATAACATGAAGGACCATTTATGTAAATTATTTGAGGACTAAATTTGCAATGAACCACTGAGATGAAAGACAAAATGCGTACAAATTTTTTTTAAATGTTAAAGATAACGGTCGTTAGTTAACAGCCGTTAAATAACTAACGACCGTTAATACTAAAAAAAAAAAAAAAAAAAAAAAATTGTAGCGAGCACTGTAGCAAGCACAGTGCATGCTACAGTAACCTCTTACCCTTTAGTATATTATATAATTAGCTTATTCGCAAAGCTATATTCCATTATAAATAGACATGCTATTTTATGTAATTGACATCACATTCAATAATATTACTCTTATGCTATCTGACAATATGGCCGATAACAATATACCCTTCACAAACGATATGCAGAAGGAATCCGAATTACCATCCACTTCCCATGGCTCTGCCGTTGATGAACTTAATTTAGACTCTCTCGTTATCGACGAGTCCAAAAAAGTTAAAAATGTGCTTCTTGATGATGCTGAAGACGATTTCAACATTCAAGCAGTAAGAGAATATTGACTCGATTTTTTCGGAAATAGTAGTAGTAGTTTATTCAGAATTTAAGACGTTTTCCCTAGTATTTTTTTTGGAAGCTGTTTTATAGAGTGTGTTAATTATTCACCTTAGCTGTGGAAGCAAGCTATATTGGCTAGTCGTTAGCTGAAGCTGCAAATTAAGCTTCATATTATTATTATTTTCTTTCTAAAAGCATTTGATACAGAGCACAAGTAATTATAAAGTGTTGTTGACCATGATTGCTTAAGGCGTTCGTTGTTTAGGATTGATGTTCTGCTATCTCTGGTTCCTAGCTAGTTTTTCAATGATATTTTCAGACCAAAAAAGTTTATTGAGAGAGGGTTGTTTAAATATATATTAGGTTACCTCAGGAGAGACACCCTATACTTCTACTAGAAGATTTGAAGAATTGAGTCTCTCCCCGGAGTTGCTTAAAGGATTATATGTGGAGATGAAGTTCGAAGTCCCAAGCAAGATTCAAGCCATCTCGTTACCGCTGATTCTAACGCCACCTTACAAGAGCCTTATAGCCCAGGCACACAATGGTTCTGGGAAAACAACTTGTTTTGTGCTTGGTATACTAAGCCGGATTGATATGAACCTGCATGCTCCTCAGGCACTTTGTATATGTCCCACTAGAGAATTGGCGATACAGGTTGATATATTATTCAGATTTACTGTTTGTTTGTTGGCTTGTTTGTAACAATTGCATGCCCTCCTATTGATGTATATGCCTTTTTGTGTTATATGACTGAAGAATATGGAAGTGCTACTAAAGATGGGAAAGTTCACAGGGGTAACAACAGAATTGGGTCTTCCCGATAATTATAAACGCATTGACAAGAGAGCACCAATAAGCGCACAAGTAATTATTGGCACGCCTGGAACAGTTAAGAGGTGGATTGAAGCCAAGAAATTGGGTACATCTAACTTGAAGATTCTTGTGTTTGATGAGGCTGATCATATGTTGGCACAGGTATGGTTGATCGATCACTATTATTTGGATACAGTTTGAATGCTTCAACTATAACAAGAAATAACTTGATGTTTATCGAGTTTGCCTCATATTTGGTGGTTCCTCATATAATCTACTTTTGTTTAGGGTGGTTTTAGAGTTGAGTCTGTGATGATAATGAAGGCAATTGTCAAGCAAACTTCGGAAATCCAGGTTTAATTTCTTGTCATACTATGATTAATAATCGTGTTACTTGAGTTACATTTTATTTTGGTTTTTTGGTTTCTCACCGTTTCTACATTTGAGTGTTACTGTATATGAAACATACGTTATGCTTGTATCTTCTGTTTTGTGACTCCTACTTTTGACTGCCACCACTATTTCCATATAGGATGAAATTCTTTCTACCTGGCCTCTGACCCTTACAAAATAAATGAACAGGTGCTATTGTTTTCTGCCACCTTCAATGACAACGTGAAGGCTTTCGTATCCAAATATGCGAAAGATCTCTTTAAACAAGAATACAACCAACTGTTTGTAAAGAAGGAAGAGCTGTCTTTGGAATCTATTAAGCAGTACAAAGTGAATGTACCTGATGAGCTTTCAAAGATTATGGTTATTAGGGACAAAATATTGGAGATAGCGATGAAGGTTGGAAAGACGATTATATTTGTCCGCACAAAAGAGAGTGCTGGTATGTTGCATAATGCACTTGTACAAGGTGATTATGGCTACCCGGTAACATCAATTCATGGTGATTTTACCCGAGAAAAAAGAGATAAGATTGTTAAGGAATTCAAAGACGGGTATACTACAATTCTAATATCAACCGATGTTCTTGCTCGTGGGTTTGATCAATCCGAGGTTTGCATTCTTACTTTCCTCTTTTTAGGTGGTTTGGTTGTCGTTGTGAGATTTGTACTGTGTTTTCAATTCTTCATAGGTTTGGGCTATAAAAATAAGAATAACCTGCATAATCGGGTTTTGCTCACAACAAAAGCCACCCGCTATTGAAAGCCCATTCCAACCTTTATCAAATGCATACCCATCGTGATCATTAAGAGCACTTGGTACCCACCTTTATTTAAATATTTACAAAATACACACACATAAAACTACTTTTTTTGTCCACTTATGGCATAACTCAACGTTACCATGGTAACTTGGAGGGCAACGCATTGCCTTAACTCAAACTCACAATATCATAACTCAAGCATAACTTGAGTTATGGCAATGCCACATAAGCAATAACACAACATGAAAGGCATGGTACCGAGGGCTCTAACAATTAACCAAATGCAACCTTTATTTTATATTTGGTTCTTATTTGATAATGCTGACCTCGTTTTATCAGGTTAATTTGGTAGTGAATTATGATCTACCAGTGGTACATAAGTCTCCTTCGGAGCCTGACAATGACGTATACTTGCACCGCATTGGTAGAGCAGGACGGTTTGGCCGCAAGGGTAATGTGTTTAATTGATTATTTTCATCCATATTTTTTATTTTAGCCATATTTAAACTTAGAATTCTTTGAATATTTTGGGGCACATTAATTGGAGTATAACATATATGTATACTATCCTTAATTACAAATACGTGATTATGCAACATACAGGAGCCATATTTAACTTGATATGTGGTGAAAGGGACAGCATGATTATGGAAAAGATTGAGAAACACTTTAAACATAATGTTACCGAGGTAAACATTTCTTGTCTACATTACACTTGTTTAGTGTTTACAAACTTTGCATATCTAGGAAAGGTTTTTATCATAGAACGTAATGGTGTATTGGGTCAGAACTTTTTCTTAAGGGAAAATGATCACTGCTGTGACAGCAGTGATCAATAGCTGCTGTCAAGGCTTCGTGGGGGGGCCATTTTTGCCGCAAAATGAACATTCAAGGACCATTTAGTAACATCGGGGGGTGGGTTTGTGTGTTACTGCAGATAATTTATCTGCTGTGGCAGCAGCGATGCCCAGCCCTTTTCTTAATCTTGAAGGAAGTCTACTTAATTTGTTTCTTTTGTCTGCAATTTGTAGGTGTACCCGTGGACAGACAATGAACAGTTTGAAAACGCCTTGAAGAAAGCTGGTTTGATTTGAAGTTTTCATATCGGTATTATGTATATGACATCCCTGTATCAAAAACATGGTGGTTGAATGACTATGACTATTACTGCAAGTCATAATATAAACCATTTGATGGTGCTGATTTGTTAATCTGATGAATTTAATTGATTATGAAATTAAATTGAGTTTCATTTTGGGTTGTGGATTGAACTAACATATACAGTTATGAGCAAAATTCACGGATTTTTATATGTGACGACCATGTCAAATTTTTACCGATCAATGATAATATGTTTGTAATTAACTATAGAACCATAAGATGTTGAGTATCCAATCGGATATTTAAACATAATTCTGGATATTGCAAAACATATTAATTAAGCACGTTCATCTTTTTATGGTGTATCCAAATACGTACTCTAATACTTAATTAGGTGGACCGAATGATTTAATATTACAAGCCAGTCACCATAGACCATAGTTTTAACACTATGTAAAAAATATAAAAGTAGTGTACATACTGTGAGATTTTCCAAACTACACGGAAACATCCACTGGCAACTCACATCTGAAGACCGATAACGAGAACTTATCAATCACGTACTTAATAGCAATCTGATTCTTTTGGAAAAGCCAAGTATACATGAATTTTAGCATGTTATAGCTTTTTACAAAGGTCAAGACACTGCAAATGATGGCAAAACCATGCCAAGTCACCCATTGTGGTAGGAGGACATAAAATGCGGAATAGGGAGACAAGACTCCTGTAAATAGAAAGACGGTTTTGCAAACGGCATCTCTCCAATTCTTATGATCATGTATATCACCAGTAGTAAAGAACACGCCTAGTGATGCAACAAAATTCATAAGTAAAGTTAATAAGGAAATTGCTACCCGTATCTTGTTTTCAATGGTACGTTCAGTAAGTTGAACAATTGCTTGCACGAGTATTCCCACAATCCCTACAAAGATAGCATATAGTGCAACGTCCAACATCCTAAAAAACGATCATTGGTAGTCAACTCGTCATGTTTACGTTAACCAAAGAAACAAATTTAAGGAAACAAATACACATACATGCACATGCACATGCATAGGCTTATACACGGACTTGTAGCTAATATACAGTTTCTATTTTCATATCATTTTAAGTGTGCATGTACCCATATGAGTGTTTTTGGTAGTGTTACTACTACTAATACGTACTTTAACGCGAAAATCAAGCAGACATGTAAATTTCATGCATCATCAATTTCCATCAGAAATGGTGAGTGATGCATACGAGTCACAAGTGTGTACGTGCGTTTGTGGCAGCTGGTGTGAGTAACAGTGGACAACAATAAAGACGAGGAAAATTTAATAATACTCCATCCGTCTCAAAATTATTGTCCAGTTTAAATTTTCGAAGTCAAAATGATTCAACTTTGACTATAAATATATATTTTTTATTATATAATACATTAATACTTGATGAAAAATTATACTCCCTCCGTCCCAAAATTATTGTCCACTTTAAATTTTCAAAGTCAAAATAGTATAACTTTGACCACAAATATATATTTTTTTAGTATATAATACTTGTTAAAAAGTTATACCATTGAAAAGTAGACTTAAAACCAATCCATTTATATATTTTGCATCAAATATTATATAACGCCCACAAAAATATTTAAGGTCAAAGTTGAAGAAGAAAGACTAAAAAAGTCAATACTGGACAATAAATTTGGAACGGAGGGAGTAACATTTAAAAGTACACTTAATATTTTGCATCAAATATTATATAATACACACAAAAATAATTAAGGTCAAAGTTGAAGAAGAAAGACTAAAAAAGTCAATAGTGGATAATAAATTTAGGACGGAGGGAGTAGTTAATTACCTGCGATTGTCAAGATTAGTATCCATGAACGCAGTCTCGTAAGCTTTCCAATTTTATCTTTCCTTAGATTACTTGTGAAGTTTTGATAGATGGGTAGGGTGACAATGGAAATTGCATATGTTTTCCCCTTATTTATAAGCCTCTATCATATACGCATTGACTATAGAAAAAACCGACAAGTGAAATGAAAGAAAACGATGTCTAAATCTAAAATAATTAATTTGCCACTCACCGAACTCCTACTTTCCATGTACCGACTATAGCATGCTTTTTCCTATACGCAAGTTTCAAATATTGTCCTTAAACTATCACTGAAAAATAATTGTAATGGTTAACTTTTTACTTAGTTATATATCTAAAAAATATTAAGACATTGCATATGTGCCAAGATCAAACATAGACTTGAAAATGGAGAAAATGAATAAGAGCTAGATGTCTAAATAGACACAAATAATATTAAGCATGTTTTAGACTGACCAGTCAATATTCAAATAAATTCTAGGATTATTTTTGTGACCTATCTTCATAAAGGGGGTGAAGTGTAAAAGTGGAATGTTCCGTTGTCTAAACTCTAATCTACCGACCCAACCTTAGGCTGGTGACAATGACAACCCATATTGCATCATCTTTCCGGCTGCCACCTCAACTTTCTCTCTCTTCAAAACATATTCACTTCTCTCTTCACAGTGATGACTCATATTGCATAATCAACTTAAAAAAAAAAAAAAAAAAAAAAAAAAAAAAAAAAAAAAAAAAAAATTTAACACTAACTTTAATTTTATTAATAAAAACATAAACATAAATGCAAAACGATACAAAATTAAAACATTACAATACTAAATTAAAAACTTAAACCTCAATGATCCGGGTGATCCCAGGTTTGAGAGTTGTTGGAGTCGTAACCGTCGTCGTAAGGATCAAAGCTCGCAATCCTCTCTTCGTCTATCTGAGCTTCCTACCTGCTCAGCTCCCGCTCATCCTCAGAGTTCCAGACATCATCAGCAGCTCGCACATTTTCCTCAAAACTTAGCTGAAAGTGATCCATATGAGGTTGTTGTTGTTGTTGTTGTGGCTCAACAACTCTTGGTGCAGATGAACTTGATGCACCTTGCACAAATTGTTGTTGTTGTTGTTGTTGTGGTGCATCAGCAGCTGCCACATTTTTCTCAAAACTCCAACGTATCTTGTTGGATTTTTCGTTCTCAATCTTCTGCATACAACCCCACAATGTTTTAACCACATCAGCGTCTTTGCGAAACTCATCGTACAAAAACTGGTCGATCACAAATTTTCTGTCGTCAAAAGTATCTTTGCACTATGTGTATCGTGTTCTCAGGCGTTGTTTGCGTAACTTTGCCAGCTCAAACTTCTTAATAACTTCGACAATTGCATCTTGTCGTTCCTTGTCGTCTATGTCGACTTGTTTTTTGAAATAGCTTTGAACTTGTTTGACAGTGTGGGGAAGATTACAAGCCATTTTTTGTGTTTGATTTATGGTTTGAACTATGTTTGAAAGTGAGTTTGATTTTGGTATTTATATGATGAAAAGTGGTAAAATTTGAAGAAAAAAAAAGTTTTTTTTTTTTTTTTTTTTTTTTTTTTTTTTTTTTTTTTTTTTTAAGTAAATATAGTACAAACGTTCAAGTGTCAATATGAGTCGAAAATGCAACTGATTTCCTCAAAAATCGTCCGGCGACCGATCTTCAATCATAGCCCCACAATGGGCATAACCAATTTGTAAATCAGTCGACCAATTTGGCCAATCGATTTTTTCGGTTCCACTGTCACCAGCCTTATATCCAAGTAAATGGATTGAGAGACTGACTTTTTTTTTTTTTATTTTTTTGGGGAAAGGGGAGTAATCCTGCACCCTGGTAAATATAATAACCAAAACGTTTAAGTACAAAGGATATGGGTGAAGTCCCATATCTCAGCCCGTTACATAGGCAAACAGCTTACATAACAAGATACTTCCTATTTTCTAAACAAGAAAACAAACCACTACTCCAATGACAACATAAGGCAAAACAAAATAAAATTACTTCCTATGACCTTGAAGCTTGGTGCCATACATGGCATTAAAAGCATCCAAATTCCCTGGAAGATCATAAACCTGTTTTGCATAGTAATCATAGTCATAGTCATCATAATCATCTTCAAACTCTTGAACACCACCACCAAATAGATTACCAGACTCATCAAATGGGTTAGAAACCAACTCATCTTCAGAGTCAGAAACCTCAATCTCTCCCACCTTAGAGAAAGGGTTAACCCTCTTAGTAGAAGAGGTGGGCGGAGTACAAGAATCACTATTTTTAGGAGCCATAACCGACTCCTTCTCTTTCAAATCGCTCACAAGGGGTTCTTGTGAAGCATTACCTGTCTTATTAGACTCATCTTCATTAACTTCCATTGTACAACTAGAATCCCCCTCCATGTTGGTGTCATTCGTAGGAATGCCGAAAGCATCCGTATCGTCCATATTAAGAGCATCAAACCGGTTAGATGTAGAGATCTTCTTACCACTCGAACTAGCCACATCAGAAGTATTCATCTTATTGTCATCCACTTTCTTAGGTTCAGGAGGAGTCTTTTTGGGTCGATACTGAAACTTCTTACCCACAACAGGTTTTGGAACTCCTCCTTGACCCGGAATAGTAGAACCACCTTGCATCCCTTTCTTTTTAGTATTGACAGTCTTGAAACCATCATTAACAGTCATAGTAGGCTGGGTAGGAGATAACACAACTTTAGGACAATCAATAAGAGTATGACAAAAAATATTACACTTATCACAGCGCGGTGGCTTCCACTCGTATTCAACCCGAATCTTCTCAATAGTAGACCCCGACCCATCAAGTAAAGGTATCTCAACAGTGAGGCTATCTCAAAGCACCTCATCCGACTTCACTTCAATCATGCATCTAGAAAAACAACTATGGCCCCATGATTCCTTGCACATTTGGCTAGTATAAGCGTCTAACCTTTTGGGTGTACCAATCAATGTGGCAAGGAGACTAAGACCATCGTCAGAAAACATAGCAAGAGGCACATCATGGAATTTAACCCATACTGCGATGTTAGTCAAATCCTCTTTAAGTAGGTTAGTGTTCAAAGTCCATGGTTTGAGAATAATAGGAACATTTCTAATCAACCAAGGACCATTTTCAAGAACATCATCAACACCTTTACTCGAATTGAATTTAAAGAAAAAGAATCCATGAGACTGACTTTTTTATATGTTGACTTGAATCCAAACTGGCCACTCATGAATCGGTATTCTGGTTAGAGGTGTTCACGAATCGGTAATATCCACGGTAACCGAAAACTGAAATCGAACTTAACCAAAAAAATCGAATCGAACTAAATATTCGGTTATCGGTTTCGTTAAGTTTGTTTATAAATTTAGAGTTTGCATATATGTTTTTATTTTGTTGCTATAAATTTCGAAGATGAAAGAATGTATACTAGAAAAATATGTGTAATTACCATTTTAAGTAAAACAAGTTTAATGTCTAAATAATTATACATAAAAAATCATATGTAAGTTTACAATATTAAAAAAAATAATAATAAAAAATGCACCTCATTTTTTTAGAAAAACATATATGCTGGATAAAAAAAAGGACCTAGAAAACGTTTTTTATTTTAAAAAATTCAAAAAATAAAAAATGTGTTTTACTATTATACCCTTTTGATTTAAATAAAAATTATGAACAATATTAAATTCTTATTAGTCCAAAGTGGTTATGTATAGTTCTGTACAAAAAATTGGTTCTGCATTGAACGTGACCATATATATATATATATATATATATATATATATATATATATATATATATATATATATATATATATATATATATATATATATATATATATATATATATATATATATAGGTTTGGGTTAAAATAAAAAGGCTGGTATAATAAAAAGTGTAGGAAGCCCCCATAGCATGCCACGTGTCCCCCAAAGTCAACCCGCTTTTTTTATTAGTGCAAGGGTATTTTCGTCAATTTATAATACACTATATAAATCCTTTTTTTTACATCTCTCACAATTCACCTCTCCCCAATCTTCTTCCTTCACATCTCTTACAATTCACCGTCTTCCCCACCTTCACCACCGTGTTCCCCACCTTCCCCACCTTCACCACCGTGTTCCACCGTATTCCCACCGTGTTCCACCGTATTCACCATCGCTTTCCACCAATCGATCCACCGCCTTTACCACCGCTTTTTTGAAGATGTGTATTCAATCATCAACCATTGAATCCTCAGTTTCTGTTAATAATGAATCTAGTTCATCATCAATTTCTGATAGTAAGATTTTTGTTCAAGCTTAATTGCTTTTTAACTGTTTTTTTATTGCTACTTATAAGTATTTGATGCAGTATATTTATGTGTATGATGCAATATAAATTAGAGTGTAGTGTTTTGTTTTTTTAATTTTTTGATTTTTAGTTTCAAAGTTTATATATCAGTCATAAAAATATTTAAATTTCAAATCATACTCAAATAGAATAAATTGATATATGTGTGATGTACTAGATGTAATATTTTTAGTTTATAGGTACATTTTTTTGATCTGGTATTAAATTTCAACATTTTGAGTTTTTATAATTGTGATGCACTAGAAATAATTCTATGATGCATTTATTTATATTATTGTACTTTTTAAAATTTTATTACTATCTTTAATATTATTATGTAGTGGATTTAAGAGTTTGATGTACTAGTAGATAGTTTTTTTTTTTTTTTTGAGTTTTTAAAATCTCAGCAATGATTTTTTATATGTGATGCAATGTATTAAAACTGTGATGCAATGCTTTCAGATGTTGAGGTGGAAAGTGTTCGAGTTAGAGATCATGTTGGTTATTATATTTGTGACGATAATGGCAATAGGACATGGTATCCTGATTGCGGCGAAAAACCTATAAAAGGTTGTCAGTTTGTTTCAATTGATCAGGCTTATAGTTTCTACGTAGCTTATGGTAAAAAAGGCGGTTTTGACATTAGGAAAGGTGGACAGTACCAGGCTGCAGGTACAAAAGAGACAACTATAAAATACTTCTATTGCTCAAGAGAATGGTTACCTTTAAAAGGGAAATTTGTAGATGAAAATTCAAATGCCAATAACTCTGAAGAAGGTGAATGCAGTAATGGTTCTATTAAGTTTGGCGAGTTTAAGAATAAGCAAAAAAGGAGGAAGGCTTCTTTTAGATGTCGCTGTTTAGCCTCACTTACTCTTAAGAAAATTGGAAATGTTTATGAAGTTACTAATTTTGAAGACGGACATAACCATCCTCTAGTAGCAGAAAAGGATATGATTTTTATGAAGAATTCTAGGAATATGGGATATACAAAGCAGCATTTTCTTTACCAAGTTTTGAATGCAAATTTTGGTCCTGCAATCGGTTTTAGGTTATTGAAACAGTTGTATGGTGGCTTTGATAGAGTTGGTGTTACAAAGAGTGACTGTAAGAACAATAAGAAGAAAATTAGTGTTTTTATTGGAGACCGAGACGCTCAAATGGCTGTTGAAAAGCTGCTTAGTCGAAAGCTTCATTCGCCTGGCTTTTATGTCAATTATTATAAAGGTGATTCACTTATTCGTTACATCACAGTTATAATCTCTAGTGCATCATATTATTATATTTAGTGCATCACATTATTATTATTATTATTATTATTATTATTATTATTATTATTATTATTATTATTATTATTATTATTATTATTATTATTATTTTAATTTTTTGTTTTAGGTGATGACGATCGGTTGGTTGGTCTCTTTTGGGCTGATGAAGAAGCTATTAGGGACTACCAAACATTTGGTGATATACCTTTGATGCGACATTTCGTTCTAACAAGTACATTCTGTTCCGTATTTTGAATTTTTGTTTATTTACTGTTATTGACTGATATATACTGTTTTTATTTGGTATAAAATGTAGGTATCAAATGGTATTTGTTCATTTTACGGGTATCAACCATCATAACCGTTGTCTTACATTTGCTTCCGGGTTGCTTGCTGATGAGTCTGCCGGAGCGTACATATGGTTACTTAATGAATTCAAAAATGCTTTTGGGAAGGATCCAATTGTTGTTATTACAGATCAAGATCCATCAATGAAGATAGCTATAGAAGAATGCTTCCCGAATTCAAGGCATCGACTGTGTATGTGGCATATTATGCAGAAATTGAGTACGAAGGTATTTCATTATTGTACTTATGCCTATGATGCAGTAGCTTATATTAGATGATGCAGTTAATTTTTTATATCCATTCATACTAAAAAGATTTTTATATTTTGAAAACCGTTGATGTATTAATTTTTTTCAAATTGATGCAATCTTATTTATTACATAAACTGATGCAGTAAAATAATTTATATCCATTCCCATTCTTATTATATTAACAATTTTCTGTTTTTTCCAGGTTGGTTCTGATCAATTTAGTGGGCCTTATTTTAAAAAGCGCATATGCGATATTGTTTGGACCGACCAGATTTCACCTGAAGTATTTGAGAAAGAGTGGGAGAGAATGATAAATGATTTTGATCTCCTTGATAATAAATGGTTAGGTGAAATGTTTGTAATGAGAGAGAGATGGATACCAGCGTATTTGCGTGATGTTCATATGGCAGGGCTAATGCGTACTACTTCAAGATCCGAAAGTAAGAACCATTTTTTTGGTAAATGGACCAGCCCCCATCTTTCCCTTGTTGAATTCTTAAGCCACCACGACACTGCTATCGAGTATCAGAGGTACATTGAGCGTAAGAATGACCATGATTCAAGGTATAGATCTCCAGAATTCAAAACAGACCTTCTGATGGAACAAGATGCATCTAACCTATATACAAGAACTATATTCTTTAATGTGCAAGATGAGATGCTTGCTTCTTATAAGTTTTGTATTGCATTGAACGTTGTTCAAAGTGAGAATATGGAAAAATATTCAGTTCGTGATTCCCAGTTTGAGAAGAGAGAGCTCGTTGACAATGTTTATTAGGTATCATATTTTACCGCATCACTTTTTTATATCTACTGCATCATAGTTATAAATTTAGTGCATCATAGTTTGTATATATTGCATCATAGTTATACATCTAGTGCATCATAGGTTTTATTAATTTTTCAAAATTTTTTTGTAGGTTGAATTTTGTAAGTCTGAGATGAAACTTCATTGTAGCTGTAATCGGTACGAGTATTATGGCCTGTTATGTCGCCATGCTTTCTATGTTCTAAGGATGAACAATGTAGAGGAGTTTCCCCGAAACTACTTAGAGAAACGGTGGTTAAAGAACGTGAAACCTTCAAAATTAGCTCTTCCCAGAATCAGTGGTGCATCAGATGCAGTAAGGAATGAAGTTTTGGAATTATATGATATTTTTGAATCTACTGTTGATCGTTTGGTACATGACTTAAGCAAGTTAGATATCTACAAAGAAAAGATTCAAGAGTTATTGAATCAAGCTGTTAGTGATATTCCGTCAGTTCTCAAAATGAATGGGAAAGCTGTTATTGGTTCAATGCTTGGTGTTAAAGAGCTTGAAGAAAAAACAATGAACAATCCATTGAAGAGTAAATCTAAAGGAACCGGTGTCTTTTCAAGAATGAAGCCAAGAGTCGAAGTATCTGCTGAAGAACTGTCAAAGAGAAGGGCATGTGGGGTATGTGGAGAGAAGGAAGGACACAATTCCAGGACTTGTCAACAGGCGCGACCATCGAAGAAACCAAAGCAACAGGATACAACAAAAAGAGCTGGTTTGAGAGAATTTACGCGCAAAAAATGAATATTTTTTTCTATATTTTTTCTTTTTTTTACGAATAAAAAAATGATTCACTTGTAAACATTCTACATTTTTCCTTTTTTTTTACCCATAAAAAACTCATTCAATTGTAAAGAAAGAAAGGTGCATCATACAGTTTTAATGGAAGATTGGCTTAGTTTTCTCAACATGATATTATTTTTTTAGTGTATCAGTATGAATGATCTTCGTGATGCAGTAATAGATAAATATTGATGCAGTAATTATATTGAACTGTGATGCAGTTACAATTATATATTGATGCAGTAATTATAATGAACTATAATGCAGTAACAATTATATATTGATGCAATGATTATAAAACAGAAACCATAAATAAAAGTAATAACAAACACTGATCATTAAGCTCTTAATTTTGATCAATCATTAACCATATGTAACCATAGAAACATTGTCTAAATTCTAAAGTACAATTCAAACACTGATCACTAACCAAATATAACCATAGAAACATTGTCTAAAATATATCCAAAAGATTTCAGTTTTTAAGTAATTCCAACGCTAACTTCCCAACACTGATCTATTCAAGAGTCTTGATTAGAGTGTCGTTAAACATCTTCATCAAGTTTGCATCAACTTTAACATCAACATGAGTTAATATCTTTGACTTCTTTCCTTGTTTCTTGCAAAAAGCTTCTGCATCTTTCATTAATTTCTTCTTTTGGTCATTAAGATCTTTTAGTAAAATCTTTGCCAGGTACTTTGCACGAAGCATCTTTATTTCTTTATTCAGATGTACCCCTTTATCTTGTAGTTCAAACAAAAATACACCTTCCCCGACATAGATTTCCATGTGCCTCATGACAAAGATTCCGCAGTCAGCAGCATTGTAAGTTGTCTTCCACTTTAATGGCACCATTTTTGGGATCGACAACCATATCTCAGCAATCTTTGGATGCTTTATCTTTTCAAGGTAATTGACAAATGTATCAATCTGTGAAGAATAATAAGATTTTGTTAAATTAATTTTTTTTTATTACCCTGTGATGCACTAGATATTGAACTTAGATGTACTAGAAGTTTAACTGTTTGCATATTTGTTAAAACTTATAAAATATGATGTACTAGATTTTTAACTTTGATGTTGAACTTAGATGTACTAAATTTTTAACTGTTTGCATATTTGTAAACTTTTTACTGCATCATAGTGTTATATGTACTAAATATAACACTATGATGCAGTAAAAAGTTTACAATGTAGTAAATATGACAAAAGTTTTTACTGCATCATAGTGTTATATGTACTAAATATGACAAAAGTTTAACTTGTATGCACTAAATATAACACTATGATGCAGTAAAAAGTTTACAATGTAGTAAATATTTCATTTTTATGCAGTAAAAAACATTCTTTTTATGTTTAGGTATACTTACCAGAGCTTGTGCATACTTCCCATATCGAACTGAGATATCATCAATGCCATTGTCCACGTTGTCAAGTATGTTGATATTACCATTCTTCATATTAAAGCATATGAGATAATAATGATTCGACCACTTTCAGTGATCTTAATGCAAGGAAAGAAGATATGCAGACATTTTTACGCTTAATCATCATTGGAATTAATTATAAAAATCAAATTATTGGAACTCATAATAATAAATCAATTTTTTTTACTTACCAAACCAACATCATTCATGTCTTTCACTCCTGAATTTTTCAAAACACAGTTCAAATTATCTTCAAATGTTTTTCTTCTTTTTTCCAATTCCTTTCCTTCTTCAAAATCCACCATACGATGCGGCTGTTTTTGTAAATAAGAAACGTTTTATAAGCATAAATATGTTACATCTTAATTTTAGCTATATTATATAGTTGAATTACGCACCAGCATTAACGTAGTACAATAAACATTTCTCTTTTGTGAAATGTCATCTCGGAATTGCTCCTCATAGTTTAGTATTTTGCTCCATACATCTATCACAGGTGCAGCAACTTCAACTTCAGGGTATAGGCTTAAGAAAAAGACACCCTCTATTTGCAATCCATTCGATTCGAATACAATATCACTGCACATTTAAGATTCAGTAAAATTTTAGTATTGATGCAGTGTAATATATATTATAATGCAGTAACATAAAAAAACAGATGCAATGACATATGACCATTGATGCAGTAACTTATGAATAGTGATGCAGTAACATATTACCTTTCAGGACAGCTGTCACTCCACATGTACTCAACTAGTTTCATATCTGCTTCATTCCATTTTTTTAAAGATGTGTACTTTCCTATCATAGTATGGCGACTTCATAGCATTAGAGGGCTTTACTATACGCTTTTCCTTCAATATATCATCCTCTTTATCCTCTACCACAGCTTTCGCGCCTCTCTTTTGGACTCTTTTAGGTTTTTGTGTATTCTCTTGAACTGTTTTAGGCTCTGCTTTTTTCGATGGAGCTTTTTGAGGTTTGACCATTTGCTTTTTTGTTTCTTCCTTTTTACCCCTTCCCTTTTCTTCCGGTTCCTCATTGGTTGCTACCTTTTTTGCCCATTTAACCGGTTGCTTTTTGGTTGCTGCAGAAACTTCTTTTTCCATTTGTATATTCTCCAATGGAATATAATTTATAGGCGCAACAGAACTCACCGGAATCGCATTAATCACATGAACAGCGGATTCTTTTGCCGCATCAACAGTTGAATTATCACCCTTCTCAACGTCATACTTTCCAGAACTGTTTCTTTTTAGCTTTAACTTGGTACTATGGTATGGCGGAGTTGCAATTGCAGCTTTTGTTGTAGTGGCACTTGGTGCATCAGAAGTGGCACTTGGTGCATCAGCAGCATTGGCACTTGGTGCATCAACATTTGAACTTGGTGCATCAGGAATGGCACTTGGTGCATCAGCATTAGCACTTGGTTCATCAGGAATGGCATTTGGTGCATCAGCATTAGCACTTGGTTCATCAGGAATGGCACTTGGTGCATCAGCAGCTATCTCTTTTGCTTCATCTGTTATACCGGTTGACAGAAATGGCCATTTTACTATTTGGTCAACCATCTCAGTTTCATTCAAACTTTCTTTGTCTTTA
Source organism: Artemisia argyi (assembly GCA_030686995.1). NCBI lineage: Eukaryota > Viridiplantae > Streptophyta > Magnoliopsida > Asterales > Asteraceae > Artemisia > Artemisia argyi. The sequence goes on from CM060676.1 coordinate 200,972,417, forward strand.
ATTGCCCAACTTAGCTGAGATAGTGTAACATCTTCATCATCCAGTTTTCTTCTTTTGTTATTACTTGAAAATGTATTTTTCGTGAGATTCGGGCAAATGTACAATATCTTCAAGGTAATCAAACTGCATCTCTTGTGATTGATTCTCATTCTCATTTGTTGATTGAGATAAGCCTTGACTTGAATTTAAATCAATATCAAATGGAACTATAGCATTGTATTTTGTTGCAACTAAATCTTGTCCCGAAACTTCAGGGTTGGTCCCAAATATATCATCCTTCTTTTCCTTATTACTCACTTTTTCCAGAAAATATTTCATATCAATCAAATCATGATTTTCATTCAAAGCTGTCTTTTTGTTTCGTGACTCATTCAAATCATCTTTAATCCCATTTTTATTTATGCCTTTGTCCCCAGCGATTTCATCATTTCCACCATCTTCTTTATTCTGAACACCCATTTGTTCATTCTGATTTTTTGCATCATCAACATTCTCCCAACCATTTCCATCAACATTTGTTGCATCATCACCATTTTTATGACCATCTTCATTATAAGATTCAGCAAACAAATCCTTCCTAATTTCAACAAGTTTTTTCAACTCTTCATCCTCAGGGTTTATTCTCGAAGCTATCATCAACTTGTAATCAATATCCAGCATCAACTGATTACACAACACCATATTGTCTCTTATAATTCCCTTCATTTCCTAAACATTTAAAAGAAACAAAATTAGCATAATGCAGTACAGTGTTTTTATTATTGCAACATATTTTATAAGATTAAATGTACTGCGTCAAAGTTAAAAAACTAGTACATCTAAGTTCAAAATCTAGTGCATCACAGTTAAACTTCTAGTACATCTAAGTTCAAAATCTAGTGCATCACAGTTAAACTTCTAGTACATCTAAGTTCAATATCTAGTGCATCACAGAGTATAATACTTTTTAATTAATAATACCTCAAAAGACTTTGATCTGAACTCTTTACTTGCTTCTTCCATATCAATTGTTCCATAGAGTCCATATTTAAGATCAATTTTTGGAGTCTGTAGTTGATATGCAAGGTTTCCTTCTTCGTCCCCTGTTAATACATAAACATAGAATTAAATTAAAAATAAACAAGTTTTTCAAAAAGTTTCTCTTTTTAAAAATATATAAGATTTTTATATATTATACCTGCTACACTCTTCTTTTGTTTTTTACCCAATTTCTTCTTTTTCATTGGTCATTCAATCATTTTCATCGGCCTTTCAAACAAAAGTTTTGAACTCCACGCCTTGAACGCTGGTACTGTTTTCTCTACTTTGACAGTCTCAGATGTCGTTGAATTAACATATATGATCTGCAACAAATAAATTTGTATTAAAATATAATCTTAATTTTTATTGTATGTGAGTGAATATAAGTGCATCAAATATCTATATATACTGCATCATACTTTTTCTAGTGCATCACATATTATTAGTGCATCACATATCTATATATACTCTCTTATCATATTATTAGTGCATCACATATTATTAGTGCATCACATATCTATATATACTCTCTTATCATATTATTTTGAATCAGACAATCATATTTTTTATATCTAATGCATCCCTGTTTCAAATGGTACTGCATCACATATATATATACTGCATCATACTATTTATTATTAGTGCATCATATATCTATATATACTGCATCATACTTTTTCTAATTAGTGCATCACAATGTAAGAAAATATAGAAAACTTACAACAAGCAAAAGTAATGGTCCACTGAAAAATTTGTATGGCTGATATCCGGAACACTCCTTAACCATACACTCTACAACGTACGAGCACCAATCCATATGAGACACATTATCAGTATTAGAGAGAATTGGTATAATTCTCTCATTTACCTCCCCATCTTTGTTTCCTTGGCCAAATATGGAGAAGAACAGTACAAGGAAAGCAACCCAAAACTCCCAATCCACTTTAGTTAGACTGCACAAATGTTCCTCCAACTTCGATATATAAATTTTTTTTAACAACAATACTTTCCATTATTTCTCTCCATTTTGCAGTAGTCTCCTCATAAAGATTTTTCTCTGCAAGCGCTTCAACTTTCATATCACCCATTGGGATTCCTAGCATATCCCTAACCAATTCTCGAGTAATTTTTATTTTTCTTCCATCATTCATTGTAATCGAGCAGGTTTCTGAATCGAAATTTTTAACCACCCAAAACCCTAATTCTGATGTTATAGAATAAAAATTGAAGTTATTATGAAACTCGCCAAATCCCATCTTTCTTAATTCCTCCACCTGTTGACTTCTTAAATTCTCCAGAACCTTCTTCAGATTTCTCGGTGACATTCTTATTTTGATAGATTTGGGTTCGTTAATTCTAATTTCCTGTATTAAACCTTCGTCTTCACATTTAACTTTTTCCTTTTTAACTTTCTTCTTTCTTTCAAAATCTGATTCAGAATCCATCTCTATTGCAGGTCTTTTACCCTTTCTTTTATTTTCACTTGTACTGCATTCAGTAACAGAAATGGTTTTCTTCTTCTTCTTCAATTTTGGTGCAGAATATTTAACAATCTTTCCGGCTGCATTTTTCTTCTTTTTTGCAGCATGTTCAAAAACAAGACTATGAAGTAATTCATTCCATTTTTCTTTAGCAGCCTCTTTAAAAGCTGCTATTTTAACTGAATCTTCTTCGTCTGATTCTTCATCATCTGTTTCATAATAACCAATTGAAACTCAGTTCAATTTCTAGTACATCAATGAAACCATCATCAAACATAAAAAATAAATTTTGCACATCACATAATCTATATTTACCCTAATTTATCCTCATACGCTGTAAAATAAAAGGTACTGCAACTCAGTTAATCAACTAATACATCATATAAATTAAATGCTACTGCAACTCAGTTAAACCGCTAGTACAACATATAAACCATCAACCACACAAAATCTTTTTCGCACATCACATAAGCTACATTTTCCCTAACTTATCCACACACGCCGCAAATCAAATAGCAGTGCATCTCAGTTAGGACTCTAATACATCATATAAGACATCAAACTTTTAAAATCTTTTTCACATATCACATAAGCTACATTTTCCCTAACTTATCCACACACGTCGCAAATCAAATAGCAGTGCATCTCAGTTAGGACTCTAATACATCATATAAGGCATCAAGCTTTTTAAATCTCTTTCGTACATCACATAAGCTACATTTACCCTAACTTATCCACACATGCCGCAAATCAAATAGCAATGCATCTCAGTTAAGCCTCTAATACATCATATAAGGCATCAAGTTTTTTAAATCTCTTTCGTACATCACATAAGCTACGTTTACCCTAACTTATCCACACATGCCGCAAATCAAATAGCAGTGCATCTCAGTTAAGCCTCTAATACATCATATAAGGCATCAAGCTTTTAAAATCTCTTTCGTACATCACATAAGGTACGTTTACCCTAACTTATCCACATATGCCGCAAATCAAATAGCAGTGCATCTCAGTTAGGCCTCTAATACATCATATAAGGCATCAAGCTTTTTAAATCTCTTTCGTACATCACATAAGCTACATTTACCCTAACTTATCCACACATGCCGCAAATCAAATAGCAATGCATCTCAGTTAAGCCTCTAATACATCATATAAGGCATCAAGTTTTTTAAATCTCTTTCGTACATCACATAAGCTACGTTTACCCTAACTTATCCACACATGCCGCAAATCAAATAGCAGTGCATCTCAGTTAAGCCTCTAATACATCATATAAGACATCAATCTTTTAAAATCTCTCTCATACATCACATAAGGTACGTTTACCCTAACTTATCCACATATGCCGCAAATCAAATAGCAGTGCATCTCAGTTAAGCTTCTAATACATCATATAAGACATCAAACTTTTAAAATTTTTTCGCACATCACATAAGCTACATTTACCCTAACTTATCCACACATTCCGCAAATCAAATAGCAATGCATCTCAGTTAAGCCTCTAATACATCATATAAGGCATCAAGTTTTTTAAATCTCTTTCGTACATCACATAAGCTACGTTTACCCTAACTTATCTGCACATGCCGCAAATCAAATAGCAATGCATCTCAGTTAAGCCTCTAATACATCATATAAGACATCAAGCTTTTTAAATCTCTTTCGTACATCACATAAGGTACGTTTACCCTAACTTATCCACATATGCCTTAAATCAAATAGCAGTGCATCTTAGTTAATCCTCTAATACATCATATAAGCTATCAACCATACAAAATATCTTTCGCACATCTCATAATCGATATATATTCTGACTTAGCCTAAATCATACATATCAACATACATGCTAGTGTATTAAACTTCATTTTCTAGTACATCACGAGTACTAGAAAATGAAGTTTAGTACATCAAGCTACCTTTATACTACATTAACCTAAACACACTGTAAATATATCACTAATGCATCTAAATACTACTTCTAGTGCATCACATAAACAGTCAAGCATTCAACTTCTAATACGCAGCAAAATAAATGATACTGCATCACAAATAAACTACTAATACATCATATAAGGCATGAAACATATAAAATCACTTCGCACATCTAATAAACTTTATTTACCCTAACTTATTTCAAAATAAATGCTACTGCATAACAAAAAAACTACTAATACATCATATAAGGCATGAAACATACAAAATCACTTCGCACATCTCATAAACTTTATTTACCCTAACTTATTTCAAAATAAATGCTACTGCATCACATATAAACTACTAATACATCATATAAGGCATGAAACATACAAAATCACTTCGCATATCTAATAAACATTATTTACCCTAACTTATTTCAAAATAAATTCTACTGCATCACAAATAACATTTACCTGATGGTTCTGCGATCAATTTTTTTGATTCCGCTTGTTTTCTAACTTTTTTTCTTTTTTCTGCTTCAACATTCATCTTTAAACTCTTTTTTTTGCTAAATTCATAAAAAAATGAACTATTAGTAATTATAATAACAAATCGATGCAGTAAATAATGATATATTTTTATAAAAAACTTACGAGGTAATGATTTTTGTGGTAGATTCTTACTCGCCATTCATAAATCAATCGATGCTCTAAATTTTGATTGATCGGAATGAAATAGATACGATTTTTAGGGTTTTTAGATAGAGAATAGAGACGAGAGAGAGAGAAAGAAATGATCGGAATGGGGAGAAAAAGAGAGAGAGTGAATTATTTCAGAGTTAGGTGTAATTTTAAGTTGATGCATTATTGCCCCTCAAGTTTGTAATATTTACAAAAATGCCACTCCGCTTTTATAAACTTGTAATTTAAATCCAATGGTTGAGATCACTTCCTACACTTTTTATTATAACACTATTTTTATAATAACCCCACCCTATATATATATATATATATATATATATATATATATATATATATATATATATATATATATATATATATATATATATATATATATATATATATATATATAAAATAGGCGAGTACCCGTGCATAGCAACGGGATTTAGTGACAGATCATTTAGTTTAAAAAAATTTATGGGTTAAAAATGAAAAATAATAAATATTTGAATATTTGGGGATTAAACATAATGTTTTAAAACCCGGTTCGACCCGGGTGATTCAACCGGTTGAACCGTTCTATATATATATATATATATATATATATATATATATATATATATATATATATATATATATAGTTAAATGAAAAACTAATTAAAATTATGTAATACGGGTTATTCGGTTCGGTTATAGGGGTTCGGTTGAATCAAATTTGAATTCGATTTGGTTTGATTTTCGGTTTAACTCAGAAAAAAAAATTACCGAACAAACCGAACCAAATAAACTGAATAACTCAATAATCGAACTGATAAACACCCCTAATTCTTGTAAGGCCGTAAGGATATAAATACCTCTAAACTTTTGAAAAAGAGAGATGACCGTCTCATTGAATGGTTAGTAGTAATACAACGTTTTATATTATTTTGTTTATTCATAGTTTAGTTTAAGTGAAATAATAATTTTATTTTTAAATGAGATAGAGCAAAAAGATTAGAAAAGATGGTAGTCAACATTCAATAGTTTTAGTTTTTTAAGGGCAAGTTGCTCGTATCATTTTCATTTTCCATATATACAATTTTCAGGATTAAAACAGTAATTTTCCAATAATGGCAAGATTGTCTTTGTAGCTAGCTACTTTTGATTAAAAAACAGTCTCAGAAAAAGTGAAATAATAATAATAATAATAATAATAATAATAATCCAAAGTCTCATAAAAATATAAAAATATCCCTCAGGTTAGTGTAATTATAAAAACAGAGTTAAATCTAGTGATTATATAAATAGTCCCTTAAAGTTAACTCACTTAACTAAAATCATCCTAACATTTACATAAATAATCTTTGTCATTACATTAATTTACAAAAATCCGTCCCTAAGTCAAAAATTTAGTCATATTCTTCTTTCTTTTTTTATATTTTATATAAACTCTATTAACTTTGCATTCGAATATAATCATATTTATTTTTACTTTTTGTTTTTTACATTCTATATAAATACTTTTAACATTGCATATTTGTAGTTATTTAATTTTTAATATATCTAAATTAGCATTATTATCTTTGTTTTTAAAGTAAGTTTTAAATATTTTACAAACAAATTAATATAATTATTTTAGTACTAAATATTTATTTGTTTATGTTTAAAACATTATATAAGTAAAAAACTAAAACCGATTTTAGTGACATCTTAGTATCTTAGAATAACATAAATTTTTCATGCAATACATTGCGCCTCGTAGTGGAGCATGGGTAAGATCATCCTCGTTACATATATTGGGGGTTATTCCGTGGTGATTGGTTGTTTCGGGGTTATGCAGTTATGGTGGTTGGTTGTTCTTGGGTCGCGATGGCTGTTTGTTCTCGGGTCATGGTGTTTGTGATGTGATGCCATGGTGGTTTGTTTTGTTTTTGGGTCATGGTTGTCATGTTTAGAGTCGTGAGTTCACAATGTCATTCAATGACTAGTTGGAAATGTTTGTGGTGGGAATTGTTTAGTGGTCGTGGTTGAGTTGGTGGTGATGGAGGCCGTGGTAAATGTTCTAGGACATTCCTACTAGAGAAGGTTCAGGTGGTTTTTGGGTTGTGATTGTCTAGTTAGAGGTCGTCGGTCAAGGGTCATGCAAGTTTCAAGTTGAGGTGGTCCTACAATCTTGAGTGTTTTCTCTATCAAACGTGTCTATGTCTCGTTGTGCCATGATTCAGTTCGAATGTGTGGCCGGAATTGTTTTGTTGGAGATTCTAACAAGGTTCGTGTGGGTCATGATCGGTGTATCACCGTTGTCATGCTTTCTACCGAGTTATTGCCTTAAGTTGGTTATGTGTTTTGTATGGATGACAATGTTTTTCACCTCTTATTGTTTGACTTATCAAAGTTGTCATTTCTAGATGTTGTAGTTTTAGGGTCGTGCAGGTCAAGATTATTGGTTATGGCTGTCATAATTCATTACTTCTCGTTATATCTATTGAATTATTGCTCTCCTAAAATAATCTAAATAGATAAGCCTTTCAAAAATGAAAAAAAGTTTATCCTTCATCGTAATTTATACTTTCTTTCTTCATCATTAATATATCATTGGCATTGTAATCGGTATGGTAGGGAAACCATAAATTGGTTTGCAACAAGAAATCTAAAGACGGTTTGAATCCATACTTTCCCCTATATTCGGGTCCCTTTTCTTTCACAATACCGCTCAAAATTACAAATTGAAGAAGAGAACAACCATATGTAACTCAGAAACCAAATCCGTTTTAAAAAAATCAATTAAAATATTATAAGTAATGACGCTAACAGAAATAATTTTGTTGAAGTTCAATTGCATAAGTATGCATAATTTAATGGACCAATGCAACCGAACTACAAATAACCTATATTTTTTTAGCGGCAAACTGTATTAAAAAAACAAAAGCAAGAAGCTAGATAAAAGAATTACAAAGTTTTAGTAAAAGAAGTTATAGGATTACTTATCCATACAAATCAATCCGGATTAACTTTTTTATTCCAGTAAAGGATCCATGAGTGAGATAACACCTTGATCTCTTCTAAAAGAGTATCTTTTCTTGGAGGTTTTAAATATGATTTCTCTGTCTCTAAATGACCCAGTTTGTTGTTTGAATAACAACAACATCAAGACAAGATTGAGCATCGTTGTTGATAGTTTCCATATCAGCCCAAGACACGAGAGTCGTAAAATCATTTGGGTAATGATTTACACCCAACCAACCGTTAATTGAAACTTCCACGGCTCAGCGATTGCCGACTGATCATCACTGATATAGTTCGCTGACTGATCATCACTGATATAGTTGTGTATTCAACCAAAACACCGGAGTATTTTAATAAAGTTATAGCCTCTAGTTAGATTTTTTTTTCACTTCTTATATCACATATCTCATAATATATCTCACAAATGTGTCAAACGAGGCTTGAAACTACAACCTCTAGGTTGGTGGGAAAGTCACATAGCACTAGAGTAAATTAGGCCATGGATTTAAGTCAACTGAATTATATAATATATCCAAACACATGACACATCTCATCACCCTAGATGAATGTGTTATATTGGTTCATTTGGATATATAGTAACACTTGTTGTATGTATGCGTATGAGTTGCACTTAATTACTAACAAAAGTCTTGCCAAAACATCTTTGCAAAGTTGATCGGTAAACAAATAAGCATGCTAATTAATGCTCATCTACATTTCCCCTCATAGGTTTTTGGTGGATCATCATGATGTTAGTCACTTAGTTGCATGATTGGTTAAAGCTGTTTTTCATAAGGCTTATTTGTGTTGGACGTATTAATGTCTGCTATGCCAAAAAGACATCAAGCTGGATCAAAAGAAAAAGGCCTGTAGATAGTTTCTGTTTTGGGCTAACAGGCCAACAAACCCAATAGGATAGAAACGGTTTAGTTTTAGGGTTATAACGGTTATAAGTATTGTAACGTTTAGTTTGAATCGATATGCCTGTTCATGCAGGCAACGTTCCATCAGTATATATAGATTAGGATTTCTGTAAACAAGGGGTAACCCAATTCGATTATCAATATCAATATAAAGGGTTCAGGAAATCTTCTTTGTTTCTGTGTTTTGTATTCTCAATAAATGAAGTCTACATGATGTTGTTTGGAACATCATAACGATCCTGGAAGATCAGACCTGTACAGAAATTTTACATGGCATCAGAGCCGATGGTTAGATTGAAGAGAAAGATAAAAGAAGTTGGTTGCGTGGAAGACAAATAAAGAATGGACGCGGTCATACCCAAGTTATTATGAAGATTAAAGGAAGCCTATGCGATGGGGTTCCGGGAGGAATATGCGAGGCAGTCAAGGTGTACATAGGGATGGTGTAGATAATATACTACGAGGGAGCACGGAGATCAATGCAAGGAAAACCAGTTGTGGCAGGAAATGGCAGAGGTATTGCAGACATTGAAGGACCACAGGTTGATGCAAAGATGGATGGTGAAGTACAAGAAACACTAGATGGAACTCCAAAGAAAAAAGTAGGACTACAAGAGATGTCAAAGTGAAGGCATATTGGAACCGAGGCATGATAGGCAAAATAGAAATTCGATGATGGAGAAAAGTTAATTATAACTTTTGAAGATAACTATGAAGAACCCATAGGAGAAAATGCAACCGACAAGAAAATGGAGAATACAAATGGCTTAGACGGTCACAAACAAGATGAAGAAAGTAAAATTGAAGACTTTGGCATATCGACATTAGGGAGGAACTGTTGGACGTATTAATGTCTGCTATGCCAAAAAGAGATCAAGTTTGGTCAAAAGAAAAAGGCCTGTAGATAGTTTCTAGTTAGAACAGGCCAACAAACCCAATAGGATAGAAACGGTTTAGTTTTAGGGTTATAACAGCTATAAGTATTGTAACGTTTAGTTTTAAAGGAATCGATATGCTTGTTCATGGAGGCAACATTCCATCAGTATATATAGATTAGGATTTCTGTAAAGAGTAAAATGCAGAAATCGTCCTTGTGGTTTCCAAAAATTGCATGTATCCTCCCTGGTCTTCCATAAGTGCAGGCAGCCTCCCTGGTCTTCATACTTTTGGTTCGTTTTGGTCCCTGGCACTGACAACCGTTAGTCCATCTCAGTTAGTTGATACATAAATTGTCCCTGTCCCTACACTAAATTGCGTTCAACGTCCCTATTTTTTTGAAATTTTCTTTTTCCAACTTTTTTTTTCTCAAATTTTTTTTTTCCGAATTATTTTTTCGGAATTATTTTTTTCTCAAATTAATTTTTTTAGAATTTTTTTTCTTCGTGAAATCATTTCTTTTTCCTAATTTTATTTTCGAAATTAATTTTTCTAGAAAAATTAATTTTTTTTCCGAATTTTTTTCCATTTATTTTTTCTAAAATAATTTTTTAAGAAACTTTTTTCCAAAAAAAAAGTTTTTAGAAATTTTGTTTAGAATTTTTTTTCCCGAATTTTTTTAAGAAAAATTAATATTTTATTCGAATTTTTTTTTGAAATAATTTTTTAAGAAACTTTTTTCAAAAAAAAAAAAAAATTTTTTTTAGAAATTTTTTTATGAAGAATTAATATTTTAATCAAAATTTTTTTCTGAAATAATTTTTTAAGAAACTTTTTTCCAAAAAAAAAATTTTTTTAGAAATTTTTTTCCCGAATTTTTTTTAAGAAAAATTAATATTTTATTCGAATTTTTTTTTCTGAAATAATTTTTTTTGAAACATTTTTCCAAAAAAATTTTGTTTTAGATTTTTTTTTATAAAAATAAATTCGAAAAAAAAGTTAATTTTTCTAAAAAAATTAATTTCGAAAATAAATTAAGAAAAAGAAATGATTTCACGAAAAAAAAATTCTAAAAAAATTAATTTGAGAAAAAATAATTCTGAAAAAAAATTTCGGGAAAAAAAAATTCGAGAAAAAGAGTTGGAAAAAGAAAATTTCAAAAAAATAGGGACGTTGGACGCAATTTAGCATAGGGACAGGGACCATTTATGTATCAACTAACTGAGATGGACTAACGATTGTTAGCGCGAGGGACCAAAACGAACCAAAAGTATGAAGACCAGGGATGCCGCTAGCACTTATGAAAGACCAGAGAGGATACATGCAATTTTTGCAAACCACAAGGACGATCTCTGCATTTTACTCTTTCTGTAAATGATGGGTGTGTAAATACTCATCATTTTTACCTATTCTGAGCTGCCAAAACATCTAAAAACACTCATAATTGCATCAAAATACTGAAAATATCACAGGAATGTGTTTTATATGTTTCAGATGCAAAATAATCAAAAATAGATGAAAAATGAACAAAGTTTGCATAATTGGCAGTTTCAGTCCTTCATCTTTCAAAAGTTGTCAAATCTAGTCCCTGGCTAATCTAAAAACTTAAAAAAGTCACCAAAGGTCCTTTTAAATCACAAAGTTACATATTTAGTCCTTTGGTATAAAGTTTCATAAAATTGCAAGTTTAGTCCCTCAATTTTGAAAATTGACAAAAATGGTCCTTGGGATATTAAAACTTTGAGAAAAACAAATTTTGTCCTTGTACTTCTCATCTATGGCAGGAATGGTCCTTGGTTGCAAAGATTGGTGAAATTACATGTTTGGTCCCTAGAGTTTGAAAAATTGGCAGATTTAGTCCCTGGAAAATTTTAAAGTGAAAAGTCAACATGGCACTGTAGGAACCCAGCACTCCTTGATCGTTGCGGGCTCTAGACTCTATACGTCTAATATTATCTATATCTAGGAACACATAATAACGAAAGCGGAATATTCAAACAATGAATTAACGTTATCATGAACAAGGTTTTTCATTATCATTAACTTTAACACTAACACAATTAACATGTTCTACTTTGATCAAGATAGAACATGTTCTCTAATCTAAAATACTAATAATCCCTAGGCGTTTATCTCCTACGCCTAGGTTACACACACACACCTTTTTAGTCGACTACATTATGAAAGACTTGTATAAATCTAATGACCCATGTCCTCTTTATATACTAGAGGATTAGGGATTACAAGGACTAATAAATAAAACTTCTTTTGCAAGCAAGTCCTTCCCATCTTTTGTAGAATTCCTTCTTGTCACTTCAAGCCCTTCATGTTTCATTCTTCTTGTTTTGTATCATCAAATCAATAAATATAATTCCCAACAATCTTCCCCTATTTGATGATGACAAAACAAACACCTTCTTGTACGAACTTCCCTAGATGAAGTAGAAAAGTTGAGATAATTAAATCTCACCATGAATGAAACAATCTTGTCTTCCCCTTAAGCCATGCCATACCACTCCAACATCTCTTCTAACATCTCTTCCCCTTTTTGTTATCAACAAATAGGGAACATATAAGCAATAAAAACTTCCCCTTGAGTGGTGCATGTACATCAAATGATTAAAACACATGATAAAATACTTCCCCTGAAATTAATGTGCTAACCATCTTCATGATTCTTCAAATCTGTAAGCTTCTTGTAATGATCACTGATGAAGAAAATCAAGTATAACGAATTTGATGAAGAAGTAGAATTTCCCAAACTTGTGTCTTAAATCTTTACTATCCACGTAACTCCATACTTATACCCAACCATAAATATAAGTAGATCGCAATCCCTTGATAAAATCCTCAACTAATATGAGACACTGAGCACTACAATGTTACTCCTTTAAGTGATAGCCAATGTGCGCATAGAGCATCATAAGAAAAATCACACATTGCTAGATTCATCAAGCTATATAATAAGAACACAAACCCGAATAATTTCACTTCATCTTCAAATAAGTGATAAACAATCTCCTTCGTAATCAATTATTCCAATAAGAATCAAATACGAGCCTTTTAAAACCTTTAAGAACATAAACTTCTTCCTCTGTGTGTAAATCAAATAACCATTCTATGTGTGTAAACTAATATCAATCAAACTCATTGCGACTTCCACGCAACAGTACTTTGAATAGACGAGCAGTACTTTGAGAAGTCGAGCAGTACTTTGGAGAAGTACTTTGAAGAAGTACTTTGAATAAACGAGCAGTACTTTCAATGAGAAGTACTTTCAATGAGCAGTACTTTGAAGAATATTACCTTGGAGTAGTACTTTGAAGAAGTACTTTGAAGTAGTACTTTCAAGAAGTACTTTCAAGAAGTACTTTGAACATACGAGCAGCACCTTAAACATAGCAGTACGTTGAAGCAATGGAGCAGTACTTTGAAATAATTCGAGCAGTACTTTGAAATAACTTCAAAGATATACCCACTTGTAGCTTGAACATACTGATCAATCATCAACAACTTAAATCTTTCACGTCAGGTTCATCACCAATTGTTGGTATAACAACTGAATCCTTCATGTACGTATTAGGGTTCATTATTGGTTTAATAACCAATTCACCAAGGCTAATACATAAAACCCAATCATGCACATCAGTAGTATTGAATGGTTTAGAGTTTTTAAAACAAAAACACCATCAGGTACTTGAACCAGTAATCTCCATGAACAAAGCAATTAAATCCGGTTCAAACCAACTTTCGAACACGTATAATCGACACTAAGTAGCAAATAACCAACTTCCACAATGATTTAACAAGAAAAGAACCAAATTCAAGAAGTTGAATCATGAAAACCCTAAAAAATTCGCAACTTTCACCTGTTGCAGCAGCAAACTTCGACAATTTATATCTTTTTACTGAGAGTTCAGATCGAAGATCCCTCTGGTGGAACTCTTCCTTGATATGTTGAGAACCTCCAGTAAAAATTTCAGCCCGATCCAACGGTTAACGAAGGAGATATCGCTGTTTGAAAACAGCCCTGCAGAAAGGTTACGAAAATTATACCAGTTACGAATTTTTACCTTTTCTTCAAAAAACCTTGTAGATCCCTAGATCGAGAGCCCCCTTGCTCTGATACCACATGTAGGAACCCAGCACTCCTTGATCGTTGCGGGCTCTAGACCCTATACGTCTAATATTATCTATATCTAGGAACACATAATAACGAAAGCGGAATATTCAAACAATAAATTAATTTGGTTTTTGTTATCCTACTTGATCAAGGTAGAACGACCTTGAGGCTATACTAAACTAATCAACTAAACCCTAGGCGTTTTCCCAAATCCCTACGCCTAGGTTCCCACACACACACCCCTTTGGTGTTTACATCTTGTACGTACTATGAAACTAATGACCCTATGTCTCTTTATATACTAGAGGATTAGGGTTTACAAGGACTAATAAATAAAACTTCTTTTGCAAGCAAGTCCTTCCCATCTTTTGTAGAATTCCTTCTTGTCACTTCAAGCCCTTCATGTTTCATTCTTCTTGTTTTGTATCATCAAATCAATAAATATAATTCCCAACAGGCACCTTGGACTAAGGAAACTTGGCAGAAAATACGCTCATGAGAACTTTGGGAGAATGGCAAAACAGGTCCTCAAAATTTCAGGAAGTTACACAATTGGTCCTTGTTTTTATCCTAAACCAAACCGGACCCTTAATATTATTACCCCAAACCCAAACACCAATCCAATAAACAAACAGCCAAGCCCACTCCTTTTTTTGAGCCCAACTCCTCAAAAGCCCATCCCTTTTAATACCACCAGGGTCAACGTTTGACTCTGTGGTCAAATACCAGTCAAACAAACCCCCTTCCCTTTCCCTCCTCACCCCAATACCACTCCAAATACCGCCCTGGTTTCTTACCCCACCACCCCACTTGCACATCACTTCTCCACCGCCAAACCCACCATACACCTACCATCACCTCCACAATTAATGCCCCCCTCCAACACACGCAAACAGAAGGAAATTGCAAAAACTATTTTTGGCGTAAAAAATACGTGGCACCCTGTGGAGGAGTCTCAGTGATCCAATGACTATTATTCTTGATCGGAAATGATCAGAAGTGTCCAAGAACCCTAACTCAGGGCTATAAATAGAAGAAGGAAGCAAGGAAATAGAGTAGTAGTCAATTTTAGTTTAATTGTAATCGTTTAAATTGTAGTTTGTTGTTTTAGTAAAATCTTAAGCTTTTAAGCATTGTTTTCATCAATTCAAGTGTAACCTCAACTTTTCTAAGTAATATATTCTAAGTTTCAGTATATCATTTAGTTTATGCAATTTTTTCTTTTTCAAAAATTATTAATAAGCTCTGTTATTGTTTCTATGTAATGCTAAGGACTCTTAGGCTCATATAAGCTCCCAGAAAGCTTAAATTAGCTTTTAGAAACCTTAAAACATAGCTTAGATATAAAAAACTCAAAAATAAAAAAACAGTCAACAAAAGTCAAACTTGCAAGTTTTATGGAGATTTAAGCTGGAGCACAGTAAATTTTGGATGGCTGTGGGTTAGTGGTCTTGTGGAAGACCTATAGGATTGGTTTTGAGGTCCTTGGTTCATGGTGTTAGCAGGAATGCACATTGTAAGCCCTTAAAACTCATTTCTGTGTTTCTACTGTAGCATTGCTTATATCACTGCTTATTTAGCTTATCTGTGTTTGTTTAGGGTTAATTAGTGACATTATTGCTTGAAATTAGTAGCTTGTTTATTAGAAATCATAATTGCTTTAATTTCATAATTTGGCAGTCAAATTAGTATAATTAGTAATCCTGGTCTTTTGTTGTTGTTTCCTGTGTTTAAGAGTTCATTCAAGCTTAATTGATCATATTAAGTTGTTTTGGGTCTGTTTCATAAGTTCTAAAAACCATTTGCTTCACAAATCAATAAACAGTCCAATTTTAAGGTGTGTTTGGATCAGTGTGATCCTGGGTGTTCTAGTGCATGTTTACTGTTGTTCTTTGTTTATACAAGTCACTTAGGATCATATTAGCTCAGAATAACCACAAAAACTAGGTCTTATTCACAAAAAGTCAAAATCACATACTAATAGGCCTAGTTAACCCTTTGTGTTGGATTTAGTGTGGCTTAAGCCCCATTTCCATTCGCTTTTGAGTGGTGTAGCTTAATTTAGTCTTAACTTAGCTTAATTAATCATTTTCAATCAGTAGATCAGGATCCAAGTTCATAAAAGTCAATCTAAGTTTGTAATTTCAAAAAGTCAAAAGTTCACCTGTTTCAGAAATCCAAAACTTGGGGGATTTTTCGTGAATTTTGTGTTAAACTTGAGACCTTGATCGTTTCAGAAATTAAAGTCTGTCACCTAGTCTACAAGTTTCCACAGATAGCTTATTTATAAGATTTTTGTATAAGCTTTTGAAAGAGCTTAATCTGACCTGCAGGGTAAGCATATGCCCTGTACACAGGTTATTGACCCAACTTCCTTAGCCATTTGTGACTCAACCAGTGGACCCCACACCCTGCCCTTTGCTTATTTTGTAGCTTATTGGACCTTCTTCTCAGACCTAGGTTTAGTTTTGGCTTTAGCTTATTGTAAGTTAGCTTATTTGACCTCCTTTGTGACTAGTACTCAGAACCCTACACTAAGCAACTCGGTGTGCGACCCCAACTTCCATAGCCTCCCTAGTACTCAAAAATAAGCCATAGTCCTAGCTTATTGGCTTATTGAGAATACCTCCAGTCCATCTTCAAGTTTCAAGTTTTGTTTTGGACCCACCTTGGCTTCTGTGGACCCCACAGAGGTCCAAAATCCTTGGGTTTGGCCTGTTTTGGCCTCTTAATTGCTTAAGTGCTTATTTTCTTCAATCTAGCTTTTCCAGAGTGCTTATTTGTCCCAATTTGCTTATTTTAAGTTTGTAATCATCTGTTTATGCTTAGTTTGTCAATTCTCAGCTTTTTCATAATTACATAAGTCCTAATAAGCTAAATGGTTCACTTTTAAGCACAAGGGGGTGCACTTAGCTTATTAATAAGCTATTCAAAAAGTGTTTTTGTAAAAGTTTCTCAATTTTAGCTTATTATCAACTGTTAATAAGAAAAACCACCAAAAAACCAAATTTAAAATTAGTGATAGCTTCTATTTAATAGATTTTATCTTTTTAACTTTTCTTTTTAGCTTATTAATAAGCATTCCATCATTTTCATAATTTTCATAATTTCCTGTCACCTTAAGGTATTTTCAATAATTTTCTTAGATTTTCTCTTTTGGTTTGATAATTATTAGAATTAAAAATAGTTTAATTAATTAATTAGATAATATTAGTAATTAAATAGTTTTCTGAATTTTTTATTAACAACAGTAGGTTTTTATAATTTTCCTAGGTTTCATAAATCATTTAAGACTTTTAGAAAATAATTTATTAAATTCTACTGTTCATTTTCTAATTTTCTAAATTAATTTAGTTAAATTAGGTTTTAATTAATTAACAAGTAAATAATTAATAAAATAATCTAAATATAATTTTTAGAAACTTTTTATAATTTTTTAGGATTCCTGTGATGGTTAATTAGTTTTGTAAATTTTTCTATAATTATCTAGTCATTTTTAGTATTATTAGTAATTTAAAATATTTTATTTAGTTTAATTAATATAATTTGCATTCAATTAATAGAAAATCCACAAAAAGACAAAAACATTTCTTTTTAATTTTTATATTTTCTTTAAGTTAATTTAGAGGTTTAGAAAATAATTTTGCAAGTTTTTAGTTTAAATTGTAGCGTTAATCATTTTTAGTTTTGATTTAAATTAGATTAAAATTACTTTTTACATAAGTTTTATTAATTAATTAGTATTGAAATATTAAAATAATCAAGTAAATAATTTCCTTTTCATTTTAAATTCTCTTTTTATTTTAAGTTTGAAAAAGTTTCACTTGCACCCCCTGTAGTTGTAAAATTGTTAAAACTCACTTTTTTTTTGTCTGTAATCTGATTTCCAATTTGTGCTTTTGTGATTATATCTTTATCTCTGTGATTGTTAATATTATTCCAAATTGTTCAAATACCAAATAATCAGTAGCATAATCATTTCCCAATCATCTTTGGCTACTGTCCTTAGTGCTACTCATTCTCAAAAACGTTTTCAAAGCACCATTGCTATCTCGCTGGGACATAACGACCCGGGGAAACACTATACTATCCACGGAGAATTGGACTAAGCTGTTTTTGACTTATTTGACCTTGGTCAATAATATCTGACGGTTTAGCACCAATCAAAATTTGGCGCCGCTGCCGGGAAGGTTGTTGCGTGTTTTAAAATCGGTTTAAGTTTAGTGGTTTTCAATACCCTCCCTGTACAAATTTCACCACTTTTGTAAAAAGTTTTTGTAAAAATATCAATCGTATCAAAAAAGTTTATTAACATTTCTCCTGAAGTGTTAGCAACACCAAAAAAATAAAAAACAACAAAACAAACTGTGAAGTTAAATTACTTCGTTATCTTTAAGATTACAACCTATACAGTTGGTATAAGGTAAGTTCTTACATTAAAAATTGCGAGCTGAAGAGAGATCCATTCTTCTCCCCCGCCAGCCTGCGAGTAATCTTAAAGGAATGATTTCGGTTAACGAATCAGTTCCAAAAATATTTCCTAAACTTTTTTTCACACACACCCAAAAGCCCAAAAACAATTTTTCTGTTAATAAATACATAAAATCTTACCACCAACTGGGGGTGTAGACATAATAAGTTCCCAAACTAAAGATTAAAACTTGCCATTGTATCCCTGTGAGTGGTGTACCTTTTTCAAAGAAGCCTTTCACTTGTGATTATTGGATTTAAGTTCCCTGTTGTTTTGCCTCGAATTTGTTTTGAAAAATTGTTTTTAGTGCATGCGCACTCGTTCACAAACAAAGCATAAAAATCAGAAAAATGTACCCGAGCTACGTACTGTTATTGAAGAACCTAAAACAGAAATGGACGACGGGCCACCACCACCTCCTGACCCTCCCAAGGATGAGCCAGCTCCCGATCTCCGAACGATGGAGGAGTTGCGCCAGCCTACCATGCAAGGGAGGGGCAGACCTATTGCACCACTCACTATTGAGGCTACGGACTTTGGCCTCAAGCACCACATGATCCAACAAGCCCAAAATTCGTGTCAATTCCACGGATTACCGGGTGACGATGCTAACAAGCATCTTGATAAATACCTTACCGTCACCCAAAGCATGAAACAGCATGGTGTCACCGATGATGCCCTCCTTCTGTATCTCTTCCCCTATTCTCTCACCCATCATGCCACTGCATGGTTTGACCGACTCCCCAAGAATTCTATTCGTACCTTTGATGAAATGGTAACCAAGTTTTTAGCAAAATATTTTCCACCTTCCATGGTTACCAAGTTATGAAATGATATCAACAACTTCCAGCAGCGTCCCGATGAGTCTCTATTTGAGGCTTGGGAACGTTATAAGCTAGCAATTGATCGGTGCCCTAACCACAATATGTTACAAGTTACCATCATAGATACCTTCTATAATGGTCTAACATTGAGGCACCGGGATATTCTCAATGCTGCTGCTGGTGGGACCTTCATGAAAAGACGTCCCGAAGAATGCTATGATCTAATTGAGAACATGACTGCCCACCATAATTTCTGGGATTCCTCTGCGGAGAGGGATGAGTCATATAAATCAATCATTCCTTCATCATCATCTCTCTCACTAAAAAGATGGATGATATCTCTACGGCTGTGTTGAGAATGAACCAAACTATGCAAAATCAACAAGTTCAAAATCAACAAGTGAAAGCCGTGGCCCGAAGTTGTGAAACTTATGGAGGCCCACATCTGTATTCCGAGTGTCCAACCACTGCTGGTTATCCTCAAGAGAACGTTTATGCTGCTCAAGGTTCCTACAACATAGGGGGTAATTCTTACCAACCACAAGGGGACCGTAATCTCTTAAGCTATCGTTCCAACAATTTTCTCGGACCTCCCGGTTTTAACCAAAATCAAAACCGTAACTTGAATCAAAATCAGAATCGAGGAGATTTTAACCAAGGTCAAAACCCGAATTTTCAAAACCCTAACCAAAATCAAGGTCATTTTAATCAAAACAATTTTCAAAATGGCAATCAAAATCAAGGTTCTCAAGGAAATTTTCAAAGAAACCAAGGTCAAGGGAATTACAATCAGGGTAATTTCAATCAGTGAAATAATTTTCAGGGTAACAACCACCAAAACCAAGGAAATTTTCAAAACAACCGTGTTCAAAATTTTCCTAACAAAAATCAAAATGTTGTTCAACCCTCATCTTCCTCCGATGAAGTGCTAAAACAATTCATGAAAGCACAAGATGAAACAAATCGGTTATTGATTAGCAAGATCTTTGAGCTTCAGAAGTCTTTAAATGATCGACCCTCGGGCCCGGGTACACTACCGAGCAACACGATCGCTAACCCGAGGGGCGATGTCAAAGCGATAACTACCCGAAGTGGAGTATCATACAATGGATCCACGACTCCCTCTACCTCTTCTTCTCCTCCTACCAAGGTAGCGGAACGTGAACCTGAGGTTACCACGGACACGGTACTTCCTACTAATAACGGAGGTACCAACAACGTCCACCCTCAAGTTGTCCCGGTCCCAACTCGCAAGTCAAAAGTTGTATTTAATCCTCTGGAAAGTTCTGATGAAATTCCAAAGAATAATCCCAAGCCCTCAATTCCATATCCTTCACGTTTAAATGATCAAAAGATCCGCGAAAAAGCTAACCATCAGATGGAAAAATTTTATCAAATTTTTCAAGAGTTACATTTTGATATTAGCTTCGCGGATGCTCTTCTTCTAATGCCTAAATTTGCTTCAACAATCAAAAATCTGATAAGCAATAAGGAAAAACTCTGTGAGATGGCTAAAACTCCACTGAACGACCATTGCTCAGCAGTGCTCTTGAAAAAGCTTCCCGAAAAGCTTGGAGATCCCGGGAAATTTCTCATTCCTTGCATTTTCCCGAGGATGGTTGAATGCTTTGCCTTGGCCGATCTTGGTGCAAGCATTAACCTTATGCCTCACTCAGTCTGGAAGAGACTCTCTCTTCCTGCTCTCACTCCTACCTGCATGACTCTCGAGCTTGCAGACCATACTATATCTCGTCCTCTCGGCATTGCGAAAGATATCTTCGTGAAAGTAGGAAAGTTCCATTTTCTGGCAGATTTCGTGATTGTTGATTTCGATTCCTCTCATTCTCGGGAGGGGGTTCTTAAGAACGGGTCGTGCTCTAATCGATGTTTTCGAAGAAGAAATCACTTTGCGTGTTGGTGGTGAAGCCATTACATTCAATCTTGATCAGACTTCAAGATACTCCTCCAACTATAAAGCTGAAATGGTAAACCGAATTGATATCATCGATGTTGCGTCAGAGGAGTATTCTCAAGAGGTCCTCGGTTTCTCATCAAGTGGCAGTACCACTCATTCTTCTGAGCCTATCATATCCGACTCTTCCCCTTCTCTCACTCCGTTTGAGAGAAGTGACTTCCTTCTGGAAGAGGTCGAGGCTTTTCTTGCTCAAGATAGCTCAATCTCTAAAGAGATTGATGAAAACTATCTTGACCCGGAGGGGGACATTCTTCTTTTTGAAAGATTGTTAAATGACGATCCTTCACCCTCTCCGTCTCCAAAACAACTTGATGAGGCGAAAAATGAACCATTTTTAGGGGGTCATTTAAGCCCGAAATTGAATTTATTTGATCAAATATTGCCCTAAATCGTTCCTTTTGTGATTTTAAGTACTTTGGAAGTGAATTCTGGAAAAGGAAGCATTTTGGACGTTTTTAGAGCATTAAAGTGAAGAAAACGGCGAAGACTTAATTTTCCATGCTGAGAACAGTACCTGACGGCGTCAAGAAGGAAATTGTGACGGCGGAAAAGTAATTTGGGTGTTACGGTGAGGATCGAAGTTTTAACCACATAAAACGATTTAAAATAAACGTTTTGAAAGATATTTGTCATTCAAATAATAATTTTGATAAAAGATGAACCATTTGATTTAAAATCTTATGAAAAGATATAAAGGCTTGTAAAAATGACAAATTTGATTTTTACACCATTTTAATTTATCAGAGTAATAAATGCCCACTCCGTGTCTTGTCCTGCTCCGTTAAAATTACCTGAGATACACATGCTTAAAAGTGTCAACACAAAGGTTGGTGAGTTCATAGAGTTTTAGGAAAAACCCTTTATTTTGTTAGATTTCAGGAATATTTGGTATTGATAAAATACAAACAGTAATGAAACAAGTATCAAGTATATTCACAAATAAATCATATAAGTATTCAATCACATTCAAATAAAGAATCAATAACCCTAATATGAGCTGGAAACTCATGATACTAAATCAATCAGATATACAATTCACGTATGGTCAAACCTATACAACTGTATCTAAATATATGTTGAAAACATACATTTCTCCTTTATAGATATTGCATCAAGCCTCATGACACGCAAGACGTTAACAAAGGGGGTGTTCTATCAAATCAATGACAGATTTTGCCCTCTAATCATAGGTGATTTGCCAATTCCTATCTGTCTCAAATATAGTGTATCACGACTAATACGACTAACCATATGCATAATGATATTCCGTCAAGTATTAATGGGATCGGAGGTCAATCCGAAACAGGTTTCGAATCTGTTCACTATATTCGCGCTCACATTACAGTGATTAATGACTCATGATTGAGGGACTATATGGCGATAAGCTAACTTAGGCAATATCAAAGACTAATGGGCTCATTTAGCATAACATCGTGTAATCAAGTATCGTATCACAGTAATCAATTTGAAAACAGTATCATTTGAGTATCAGAAATTCAGTTTGAAAATATTATCGTTTGAGTATCAGAAATTCAGTTTGAAAATATTATCGTTTGAGTATCAGAAATTCAGTTTAAGTATTTCGCCAGTAACATATATATATCACATATCACAATAATCGAATTGGAAACATTATCATCAGAGTATCAATATTTCAGTCAAAAAATTCATCAGTAAAATATATATATCACATACCACAATAATCAAATTGAAAGCATTATTATATGAGTATCAGTATTTCAATTAAGTATTGTATATATCACATTTTAAATCACAAATTATATTATTTTAATATCAATTAGGAAATTGATTTAAATCATGTATTTTATTTCATATACTTATCAAGTTATCAAAGTATATGTAAGCATTTATCTCCCCCAATAAGTTTAAAAACAATTATTGAAAATGGGGCTATGACTCACCTGGATTGATTTGGAAATGATGAAAAGTAAAGTAGGATGAGATTTATGGAAACGATTATGGAAACGTCTTTGATACGGAACCTGATAAATAAATTTATCAGAGAATATAACCAAATACTATTTGGTAAATACGAACGAATAACGAATAATTATTATTCGTTATGACAAATAGATGATGTGCAGTGAAATTATTATGCCATGCATGATATTATAAAATACTTTATTTAAAATATCCATCGTAGTTTTACCTTTTTAATCGTAAGTAATAATATTAACTTTTTAGATATCGTTATATATATTATTAACGTAAAAATAAATAATATATATATATAAAACGTAATAAAATGCATATGACGTGATGGTTGCCGAAAAAATAGAAAATAAAATGAGAATGTCAAATAGATTATGTGTAGTCCTTGTCCTTTTCCAATTTTTATACTTTTTATACTAACGGCGTTAGCGTCACACCGTTAGTCCTTTTTATATATATTTTACAATTATAGTCCACTACATGTCCAATATTACAATCTAAGCTTGTAACATCCTATATTATCAATTTTTATCCTAACTTTCTGTTTCTACAGTTTTAATCCTTAGTTTCCAATATTTTCACTTTTAGTCCCTATAGGTGTCGTCGCGTTACATTTTTAGTCCAATTTTACAATAATGATTATAAAAATTTTATAAAAATTTCCGTAGCTTCTTTTATTAATTTTAAGCTTATTTCAATAGCTTATTTTATAAAAAGCTTATTTATTTAGCTTATGGGCCTCATTCGATCCAAACAAAAGCCCATTTTAAAAATTTAGAGGTGAGGGCATGAAAAATGTTTTGGGCTTGAACTTGGGCTTCCTTTGTGATTCTAAAAATATATTTTATGGGCCTAGTGGGCTGTTAAATCGTTAAGTCTTATTGGGCCTTGGTTAAGCCCACTCGACAAAACAAAGTTTTTATTATTAAGTTTGGATTTGCAAAAATTGGTTTGTGTCGATTTGCTTTGGCTCGAGTAGGGTGTCAAAACGTGAATATTTTTACAAGTCGTGTATATGAAACTAATAGTTTTCTAGGTGGTCTATTAGTACGTAGAAAAATATTGGGTGCATGTTACGTGAAATTGAAAGTTATACGATGCGTTTGTATGGTGTTTGGGTCGTTTGTATATATTGAAAATGACTTAGAAATATTTCTAAGTATATATGAAATTTTTATACGTGTAAGTAGGGTTTCAAAACAAGTCGATATGATGCATGTACATAAATTTTAAACGTATTTTAAGCATGCTACGTGACTCCTAGGCCTTCCAAGATAGAGGCTAGTCACGTAAAACTTCCTATATGGTTATACGTATGAAAATATAATTATAAAGTTTATATACGTTCGAAAATGAAAAATATGATGCATGGAATGAAAATAACGAGTAACATGAATTGAGAAAGGATGTAAACGACTTACTACACCTCTAGGGTGGTAGAGAGTCGAGAGAAACGGATTGAAAGAGTAGTATGGTACACGTTCGAATAGAAACTTGAAAAGTATGGATCGTATAATCAAAGATTACAATCTTCTCGCTTCCAAATGATCTTGTTTGGTTCTCTTGATGTTTCTTGTGTATCTTAGAATGATAAAAGAGTAGAAAAACGATTTGTGATGAAGGAGAAAAGGAGGAACGATCGTGTAGTACATATAGGTGAAGATTTGTGTTCGTATGGTTCAAATAATTGCATGAGACAATAGATACTATGCATTGTCAGGTAATAGTTTCCTAGGATGTTAGTTTTGAATATAAAATGAGTTTGATAGACTTAGAAAATAATGAATCGTCCTTGTGAGTAATCTAGCATGTCGACATCCATTTTCTATTACAAACGAAATACTCATTTGTGATTCAATGGTTCTTAGTTGATCATACTTAACATTTATACATGAAAACATGATATAAATATTATTAGGAACTCATAGGAACGAACGGGGATTAAAACGGTTAAGAATTGAATAATTTATAAATCGTTTAGGTCGATTTATGGCTAAACGCTTTGCCTCTTAAAAACGTATCAAAACTCAACGTATGGACGCGAGAATTGACACACTAATAGTTGGCTAGGAGGTTAATGAGAATGTGCAAAAATATACGTAGGTCGTGTGTAGAAATTAGAAATGAACGAGGTGATTTGGAGCATGCTTAGTCGATCAAATGTGTATTATTATTATTGAAATTGGGTTTGGAAGTTTTGGGCCGGTTGGGCTTAGGGAAGAACATGCCCGTTTGGTTTTGTAATTTGTTAATTAATTAGGATTAGTGAAATTAATATTTTGTTAATCGTGTCGAGAACTTGTTTTGTCGTTTGACGAATTTGGCAATATCGTAATCATGACCATTTTAATATACTAAGAAAATTTTAAATTTCCCCGTAAAAATGGTGATTACAATAATGTCAAAGATTATTTATTAAATTAACCGAAGTTAATTATACGAATTTTTGCGAGGTTTTACAATGGATAACACGTGACGGCGTCAAACCTAGATCTAGGCAGTCCGAGGAGTTTATTAGCGGCGAGATGACGGCGTCAAACATTTACTCTTGACGTCGTCACCTCACAAAATCTATATATACTTTTCTATTTTTCATTCATGAAGAGAGGAACTTGTGTGGAGAATACTAGGGTCGAACCTAATAAACCCTAGGTCGTTTGTAACAGTATTTTCAAGGGTTTTCACCCCTTGAAACCTTTCATGTTCAATTAAGATAAGTCCTCTTTCAATTCAATCAATATGTCTATGTGTTGTTTGAATATATCTTATGCTTGTCTTGATTTCAACATGCTAGGCTAGATCTTTCATGTGTTTGCTTAGATGTAATGAAACCTAGATGTTAATTATAGGTTGATTGCTTGTTTATAGTTGTAGTGGATGAATGATTTCAATGTTAGGCTTAAGAAAACTGACAGATCTCTATTGTGTAACTTGCTTGAACATCTTAAGAAACATGAACCGATGTGTACTGGCTTTTTATGATTGTATTTAATGCATAAGCAAATTCTAGTGATCCCATGTTAGGAGCTTCTTAGCCGGCTCGACATAGGAGTGAAGTAGGCGCTTATAGGATTGGGGAAGTAAGTACGCCACCCCATGAATGGTATTAAGGAATACAATCCGTCATCCACGCAACTGTAACAAGTAATTAACCTGTAAAAGATATCTAGGGAGTAGTGAAATCTAAGTAAACACAATTCTCCCATATATTGCTCACACCTCTAGTTAAATTAGTTTATTTTCATTTTTGTTATTTTATTTTGATTGCATCTTTAGTTATTGGGTTAGTTGACTAGCAACTAATTCCGCCCACTCTTCCAATACCCGAGATTTTTATTTGCTTTTCATAAAACCTAAAAATACAAAAAGAATCATCCCTCATCTCTAGACATAGTTCTTAGGTTTTCTAATCCTAGCGACACTATTCCCAAGTTGAACGATCAATCCCCCGGTACTTGTCACTAAACTATACTACAACGATCAGGTACACTGCCTGGTGGGGGTTGTAAGCTTTTCGAGATCCCTCGAGAGGTAAAGCCTGGTGCAATTCCCACGCATCACAACTTCACAAAGCGGAAATTAAGTCTATTGAAAAATCTGAAGAATTTCTCGAGGTCGAGCTCAAGGACTTGCCTCCTCATCTAGAATATGCATTTTTGGAGGGTGATGATAAATTACCCATCATTATTGCTAAAGACTTGAAAGATGAGGAAAAGGCTGCACTCCTAAAGGTTCTTAAGTCACACAAGCAAGCAATTGCTTGGAAACTCTCCGATATTAAGGGTGTTAGCTCGGACTTTTGTACACACAAAATCTTAATGGAGGATGACTTTAAGTCAACAGTGCAACAACAAAGAAGGGTAAATCCCAAAATTCACGAAGTTATCAAACAAGAGGTTCTAAAACTTCTTGATGCGGGATTGATTTACCCTATATCTGACAGTCCTTGGGTTAGCCCAATTCATTGCGTTCCTAAAAAGGGTGGCATAACCGTTGTCACCAACGAGGAAAACGAGTTGATTCCAACTCGTTTGGTCACGGGTTGGTGAGTATGTATTGACTATCGTAAGTTGAATGAAGCCGCCCGTAAAGACCATTTTCCTCTGCCTTTTATGGACCAGATGCTCGAAAGACTAGCGGGGAATGAATACTACTGTTTCCTCGATGGTTTCTCGGGTTACTTCCAAATCCCCATTGATCCACAGGATCAAGAGAAAACTACCTTCACATGCCCCTACGGAACTTTTGCTTATAGACGTATGCCTTTCGGCTTATGTAATGCACCAGGCACGTTTCAAAGGTGCATGATGTCAATATTTTCCGACATGATCGGGAAAACCATGGAGGTATTTATGGATGAATTTTCAGTCATCGGGGATTCATTCTAGTCTTGTCTCTCCCACTTGGAACAAATGCTAAAACATTCTAAAGAAACGAACTTGAGTCTCAACTGGGAGAAGAGCCAGTTTATGGTTAAAGAAGGCATTGTCCTCGGCCATAAAATTTCAAAAAACGGGATTGAGGTTGACAAAGCCAAAATTGATGTCATCGCTAAATTACCTCATCCCACTACCGTCAAAGGTATTAGGAGCTTTTTGGGTCATGCCGGCTTCTATCGTAGGTTTATCCAAGATTTCTCTAAAATCGCCCGGCCTACGACCCATCTCCTCAAGAAGGATGCTCCTTTTATCTTCTCTCTTGAGTGCATCGAAGCTTTTGAAACATTGAAGAAAAAGCTTACTGAGGCACCAATTCTTGTTGCCCCCGATTGGGACCTACCTTTTGAGCTTATGTGCGATGCTAGTGATTTTGCCATAGGTGCGGTCTTGGGGCAACGAAAAGCAAAATACTTTCAGCCTATACACTACGCAAGCAAAACTATGACCGAGGCTCAGAGTCATTACACCACCACTGAAAAAGAACTATTGGCTGTGGTGTATGCCTTTGAAAAATTCCGGCCATACTTAATACTGACCAAATGCGTAGTGTATACGGATCACTCGGCTTTGAAATACCTATTTGCAAAACAAGATGCAAAGCCGAGGCTACTCCGTTGGGTTCTCCTCCTGCAAGAATTTGATATCATTATCTGTGATAAAAAAGGAGCTGAGAACCTTGCTGCTGATCATCTCTCACGATTAGAGAACCCTCACCAGGATGTGTCCGAGAAACAGGAAATAAATGAAACATTTCCTCTTGAGACACTAAATGCGGTTTCTTTTCGTGGTGACTCTTCTACCCCATGGTTTGCCGACTTTGCAAATTACCATGCGGGTAACTTCATCGTGAAGGGGATGACGTCCCAATAGAAAAACAAATTCTTCAAAGACGTTAAACATTACTTCTGGGACGACCCCTATCTGTTCAAAATCTGTGCCGATCAAGTCATCAGGCGATGTGTTTACGGACAGGAAGCCGCTGATATTCTCAAGGCTTGCCATACTGGACCCACCAGGGGCCACCATAGTCCTAACTACACCGCCAAAAAGGTATTTGACTCCGGTTTCTATTGGCCCACGATCTATAAGGATGCCCACGAATTAGTCAAAGCTTGTGATGCTTGTCTGCGTCACGGGAATATTTCATAAAAGAATGAAATGCCACAAAATGCCATTCAAGTTTGTGAAATCTTTGATGTCTGGGGCATTGATTTTATGGGGCCATTCCCATCTTCTCGTGGAAACAAATACATTCTCGTGGCTGTTGAGTACTTGTCAAAATGGGTTGAGGCAAAAGCCTTACCCACCAACGATGCCCGAGTTGTTGTGAAATTCTTGAAATCCCTCTTTGCTCGTTTTGGAACTCCCTGTGCCATCATTAGTGATCGCGGTACACACTTTTGCAATGATCAACAAAAGTCATGCTTAAGTACGGTGTTACTCACCGTCTTTCTACCGCGTATCACCCACAAACAAGTGGGCAAGTGGAAGTTTCAAATCGTGGTATTAAGCGGATTCTTGAGAGGACCGTAGGTGAAAACCGTGCTTCCTGGTCGGACAAACTAGACGATGCACTTTGGGCTTTCCGTACAACTTATAAAACACCCATCGGGTGTACTCCCTACAAGCTTGTATACGGGAAGGCGTGTCATCTACCGATCGAGCTCGAGCATAAAGCCTATTGGGCCTTGAAACATGCAAACTACGACCTTTATAAAGCGGGTGATCACCGTAAAGTTCAACTCAATGAATTAAACGAACTTCGTGATCAAGCCTACGAGAACTCTTTGATCTACAAAGAAAAGACAAAGAAGATCCACGACTCCAAAATTAAGAACCGCGTTTTCAACGTCGGTGACAGAGTCCTTCTTTTTAATTCAAGGTTAAAGATCTTCTCGGGGAAATTAAAAACCCGATGGACTGGACCATTCACTGTTGCAAAAGTATATCCATACAGGACTGTTGAGCTATCTCAACCCGAAGGTCCCAACTTCAAAGTGAATGGTCATCGTTTGAAACATTATTTTGGAGAAGACATACCATTCATGGTTGTCCCGGATCTCCAAACTTTCCCCATGGACCAATAAATTCAGGGATCGAGTCAAGCTAGTGACTCGGTGAACAAAAATTAGCAAAATATGGGTTTTCACCCATATCTCTGACTTCTTTCTACTTTCTAACACTCTAGTGTGGGGGAGTGGCCGTCCCCCACCTTTTGCAAAGTAAATATGTATATAAGTTCTAAAAAAAAAAAGTGTTTGTATGTACATATAAATAAAGTGAAAAATTACAAAGATATTTCCATAGTTAGCTTAGAATATTACTTTTTTCCGTTCAAAGAATCGACATAATAGCCGGGACTTTGAATATTGAGGACAATATTCAATTCTAAGTGTGGGGGGGGGGGGGGAATTCTAGCGAATTTTATAACAAAATACTTTCTAAGCACCCCCATTTTTGCCCAAATTTTTCAAAATTTTTTTTCACTTTATTTCAAAATTTTTGTGGTTATCAGTCCGTCATGTCTAAACAACAAAAGGATTGGCTAATCCAGGAGCAAACGGCTCTTGGTAAAGATATCTCAAATCCGTTGACGGCTTGCAATTTGCCCAAAATTGTATGGTATATCAACTCGCCATATCCAAATAAGTGAAAGAGTTGGCTAGTCCGCAAGATTATGGCTTGTGGTAAAGGCAGTGGAAAAACCATAATTGGTAATCAGCTCACCAAGATGTTGACTATGTCCGTCAAGAGTTGGCTAGTCCAGAAGCAAACGGCTTTTGGTAAAGACAAATCAAATCCGTTGACAGCTGGTGGTTTGCTCAAAATCACATGGTTATCAGGTGGACCATAGTTCTTACTTGAACATAAACATTTGGCTACTCCAGAAGTAATGGCTTTTGGTAAAGAGTTTCAAATCCATTAAGTTTTTCTCAAAAGATTGCTAGGGACTAGCAATGTTTTAGTGTGGGGGATTGATGAGTGTGTAAATACTCATCATTTTTACCTATTCTGAGCTGCCAAAACATCTAAAAACACTCATAATTGCATCAAAATACTGAAAATATCACAGGAATGTGTTTTATATGTTTCAGATGCAAAATAATAAAAAACAGATGAAAAATGAATAAAGTTTGCATAATTGGCAGTTTCAGTCCCTCATCTTTTAAAAGTTGTCAAATCTAGTCCCTGGCTATTCTAAAAACTTGAAAAAGTCACCAAAGGTCCTTTTAAATCACAAAGTTACATACTTAGTCCTTTGGTACAAAGTTTCACAAAATTGCAAGTTTAGTCCCTCAACTTTGAAAATTGACAAAAATGGTCCCTGGGAAATTAAAACTTTGAGAAAAACAAATTTGTCCTTGTACTTCTCATCTATGGCAGGAATGGTCCTTGGTTGCAAAGATTGGTGAAATTAAATGTTTGGTCTCTAGAGTTTGGAAAATTGGCAGATTTAGTCCTTGGAAATTTTTAAAGTGAAAAGTCAACATGGTACCTTGGACTAAGGAAACTTGGCAGAAAATACCCTTATGAGAACTTTGAGAGAATGGCAAAATAGGTCCTCAAAATTTCAGGAAGTTACACAATTGGTCCTTGTTTTTATCCTAAACCAAACCGGACCCTTAATATTATTACCCCAAACCCAAACACCAATCCAATAAACAAACAGCCAAGCCCACTCCCTTTTTTGAGCCCAACTCCTCAAAAGCCCATCCCTTTTAATACCACCAGGGTCAATGTTTGACCCTGTGGTCAAATACCAGTCAAACAAACCCCCTTCCCTTTCCCTCCTCACCCCAATACCACTCCAAATACCGCCCTGGTTTCTTCCCCCAACACCCCACTTGCACATCACTTCTCCACCGCCCAACCCACCATACACCTACCATCACCTCCACAATTAATGCCCCCCCTCAAACACACACAAACAGAAGCAAATTACAAAAACTATTTTTGGCGCCAAAAACACGTGGCACCCTGTGGAGGAGTCTCAGTGATCCAATGGCTATTATTCTTGATGGGAAATGATCAAAAGTCGCAAAGAACCCTAACTCAGGGCTATAAATAGAAGAAAGAAGCAAGGAAATAGAGTAGTAGTCAATTTTAGTTTAATTGTAATCGTTTAAATTGTAGTTTGTTGTTTTAGTAAAATCTTAAGCTTTTAAGCATTATTTTCATCAATTCAAGTGTAACCTCAACTTTTCTAAGTAATATATTCCAAGTTTCAGTATATCATTTAGTTTATGCAATTTTTGCTTTTTCAAAAATTATTAATAAGCTCTGTTATTGTTTCTATGTAATGCTATGGACTCTTAGGCTCATATAAGCTCCTAGAAAGCTTAAATTAGCTTTTAGAAACCTTAAAACACAGCTTAGATATAAAAAACTCAAAAACACAAAAACAGTCAACAAAAGTAAAACTTACAAGTTTTATGGAGATTTAAGCTGGAGCACAGTAAATTTTGGATGGCTGTGGGTTAGTGGTCTTGTGGAAGACCTATAGGATTGGTTTTGAGGTCCTTGGTTCATGGTGTTAGCAGGAATGCACATTGTAAGCCCTTAAAACTCATTTATGTGTTTCTACTATAGCATTGCTTATATCACTGCTTATTTAGCTTATCTGTGTTTGCTTAGTGTTAATTAGTGATATTATTGCTTAAAATTAGTAGCTTGTTTATTAGAAATCATAGTTGCTTTAATTTCATAATTTGGCAGTCAAATTAGTATAATTAGTAATCCTGTTCTTTTGTTGTTGTTTCCTGTGTTTAAGAGTTCATTCAAGCTTAATTGATCGTATTAAGTTGTTTTGGGTCTGTTTCATAAGTTCTAAAAGCCATTTGCTTCACAAATCAATAAACAGTCCAATTTTAAGGTGTGTTTGGATCAGTGTGATCCTGGGTGTTCTAGTGCATGTTTGTTGTTGTTCTTTGTTTATACAAGTCACTTAGGACCATATTAGCTCAGAATAACCACAAAAACTAGGTCTTATTAAAAAAAAGTCAAAATCACATACTAATAGGCCTAGTTAACCCTCTGTGTTGGATTTAGTGTGGCTTAAGCCCCATTTCCATTCACTTGTGAGTGGTGTAGCTTAATTTAGTCTTAACTTAGCTTAATTAATCATTTTCAATCAGTAGATCAGGATCAAAGTTCATAAAAGTCAATCTAAGTTTGTAATTTTAAAAAGTCAAAAGTTCACCTATTTCAGAAATCCAAAACTTGGAGGATTTTTTGTGAATTTTGTGTTAAACTTGAGACCTTGATCTTTTCAGAAATTAAAGTCTGTCACCTAGTCTACAAGTTTCCA
The DNA here is from genome assembly GCA_030686995.1 of Artemisia argyi. Classification (NCBI taxonomy): domain Eukaryota; kingdom Viridiplantae; phylum Streptophyta; class Magnoliopsida; order Asterales; family Asteraceae; genus Artemisia; species Artemisia argyi. The sequence goes on from CM060676.1 coordinate 201,005,395, forward strand.
TAGATAGCTTATTTTTAAGATTTTTGTATAAGCTTTTGCAAGAGCTTAATCTGACCTGCAGGGCAAGCAGTGGACCCCACACCCTGCCCTTTGCTTATTTTGTAGCTTATTGGACCTTATTCTCAGACCTAGGTTTAGTTTTGGCTTTAGCTTATTGTAAGTTAGCTTATTTGACCTCCTTTGTGACTAGTACTCAGAACCCTACACTGAGCAACTCAGTGTGTGACCCCAACTTCCATAGCCTCCCTAGTGCTAAAAAATAAGCCATAGGCCTAGCTTATTGGCTTATTGAGAAGCCCTCCAGTCCATCTTCAAGTTTCAAGTTTTGTTTTGGACCCGCCTTGGCTTTTGTGGACCCCACAGAGGTCCAAAATCCTTGGGTTTGGCCTGTTTTAGCCTCTTAATTGCTTAAGTGCTTATTTTCTTCAATCTAGCTTTTCCAGAGTGCTTATTTGTCCCACTTTACTTATTTTAAGTTTGTAATCATCTGTTTATGCTTAGTTTGTCAATTCTTAGTTTTTTCATAATTACATAAGTCCTAATAAGCTAAATGGTTCACTGTTAAGCACAACGGGGTGCACTTAGCTTATTAATAAGCTATTCAAAAAGTGTTTTTGCAAAAGTTTCTCAATTTTAGCTTATTATCAACATTCAATAAGAAAAATCACCAAAAAACCAAATTTAAAATTAGTGATAGCTTCTATTTAATAGATTTTATCTTTTTAATTTTTCTTTTTAGCTTATTAATAAGCATTTCATCATTTTCATAATTTTCTTAAACTCCTGTCACCTTAAGGTATTTTCAATAGTTTTCTTAGATTTTTCTCTTTTGGTTTGATAATTATTAGAATTAAAAATAGTTTAATTAATTAATTAGATAATATTAGTAATTAAGTAGTTTTCTTAATTTTTAATTAACAAAAGTAGGTTTTTATAATTTTCCTAGGTTTCATAAATCATTTAAGATTTTTATAACATAATTCCTTAAATTATATTGTTCATTTTCTAATTTTATAAATTAATTTAGTTAAATTAGGTTTTAACTAATTAACAAGTAAATAATTAGTAAAATAGTCTAAATATAATTTTTAGAAACTTTTTATAATTTTTTAGGATTCTTGTGATGGTTAATTAGTTTTACAAATTTTTCTATAATTATCTAGTCATTTTTAGTATTATTAGTAATTTAAAATAGTTTATTTAGTTTAATTAATATAATTAGTATTTAATTAATAGAAAATCCACAAAAAGACAAAAACATTTCTTTTTAATTTTTATCTTTTCTTTAAGTTAATTTAGAGGTTTAGAAAATAATTTTGCAAGTTTTTAGTTTTAATTGTAGCCTTAATCATTTTTAGTTTTGATTTAAATTAGATTTAAATTACTTTTTACATAAATTTTGTTAATTAATTAGTATTTAAATATTAAAATAATCAAGTAAATAATTACCTTTTCATTTTAAATTCTCTTTTTATTTTAAGTTTGAAAAGGTTTCACTTGCACTCCATGTAGTTGTAAAATTGTTTAAACTCACTTTTCTCTGTCTGTAATCTGATTTCCAATTTGTGCTTTTGTGATTATATCTTTATCTCTGTGATTGTTAATATTATTCTAAATTGTTCAAATACCAAATAATCAGTAGCATAATCATTTCCCAATCATCTTTGGCTACTGTCCTCAGTGCCACTCATTCTCAAAAACGTTTTCAAAGCACCATTACAATCTCGCTGGGACATAACGACCCGGGGAAACACTATACTATCCACGGAGAATTGGACTAAGCTGTTTTTAACTTATTTGACCTTGGTCAATAATATCTGACGGTTTAGCACCAATCAGTAAACAAGGGGTAACCCAATTCGATTATCAATATCAATATAAGGGTTTCACGGAATCTTCTTTGTTTATGTGTTTTGTATTCTCAATAAATGATGTCTACATGATGTTGTTTGGAACATCATAACGATCCTGGAAGATCAGACCTGTACAGAAATTTTACAATTTGTAAGTTTGTAACACACATGAGTTCATTAGTTTTTGAGTAAATAACATGGGACGTCCTTTTGGCCAAACCACTGTAACACACATGAGTTCATTACCTGACACCACCACAGTCATCATATGATCATGTCTACCATAGAGACTGCTAATGCTACTTTCTTCAAGCTTAGGAACTATTTGTGCAAAAGAATAGTTTCAGGGTCTGTGCAGGAAGAAGCTGATGCTTTTAGTTTTTTTCATGCACAAGACGCTTTATATAAATTTCCTTTTTGGTTTTAAATACGCTCAACAGTCCTAAAACTTGAGATGTTAAGTTCAAAATTCTTAGTAAACTAAACCATGAAACCTCTTCTTCAAAGAGAATACAAATACTTTAAGCAAATGGATATACAAAATGATTAAATTATACTAACCATAGTCATCTCAATGCTATGTAGTAATAATGACAACAATAATATTCTCAGCAAGTTGGGAATGAACTGATTTAGATGACAACATCCGTTGACAACTGTCGTGTCAACATATACTCCAAGAATGTTTCAGTCACATATGTGTGCGCAACAACAAATCTTTGGTATAACCATGCTAACACAAATTGCAGCACATGAAGACCTTCTCTGATTGCCACAATGGCACACACTGCGGCAAAACCATACCACGTGAACAATTCGGGTTCAAGCATAGAGAATGCTACATAGGGAGACAGGATCCCAGTGAACTTATGGAGTATTTTGAAAATGAGAGTTTTCAAATGATTGTGTTGTACATCTGAGTACACCCACATTGCTGAAACAACATTTATCTTTAGGGCTGCTAAGGAGATTAACAGACACCTCCTATTTCTTTTAGTAAATTCAACCTTTTGGCTTATAGTTGCCACCAATATTCCGTTGACTGCTCCAGATATGCTATATAGTACCACCCTATAAGGACAGATAATATTTCATTCGTCACATTCAAATTAATAACATATTTGTAAATTCAATGGTTATTGATACACTGGTAGCGCCAGCTCGACCGTAAGAGCACTAGCTAAAGCAAAGGCTTTATTTAATTAGGCTTCGCAAATTTCAAAGCCCAGTATTTCCTTACATTGTTTTCTCAAGTTGCATATGAGGAAGGAAAGTAATTGAAAGTGAAAGGAATTAAAAAAAAGTCATGTTCTCAAGATTTTATTTAGGAGGGAAAGAAAGTGAAAAGGGGGAAAACCTATTGTTTTTTTAGCCAAAAGCTATGACTCTGGTAACACAGAATTGCAAACAAAAAGACAGAGTAGAAAGTAGAAACTGTAACAAAATCTCAAAGGGGCTTTGGAAATTTTCTTAAAGCAATAAGAAAAACATGATACACAAATAAATACGGAAAATGATAGACTCACAAAAACAAATCCATAAAACAAGCCACAAAATGAGGTGTCATTCTCTGATTGGTGTATTTTAGTATAGTTTCTCTCTCATCTCTCTTATTAAACCAATCAGAGAGTGACACCTGATTTTGTGGCTTATTTTGTAAAATTGATTTTATGGGTGTAGCATTGCCCAATAAATATTTGTGATTAGATTAACCAACATGTACTCATGACCACAAAACTGGAGAAAAACAAGTCCCCCGAGACACATGTTGAAATAGACGAAATTGAGGCTAGGATTCCCAAAGAAACGATACGTACATACTGTTGCTAAACCATGTATTTTATATTCAGATATTGGATAGCGGAGATAGGTTGATTGCAAGATTATCCCACTTTAGCTTAACATTTTATCTACTATAGTCTACATGATGAAAAGCTAGCTAGAAAGATGATTTATGTTTACATTAACAGCATAAGTTGACTAATTAAGTACTCATGTTTCATAGTGTTATAAACGTATTTAAGACCCCAAAATTGAAAGCTCCCTTAAGGCCTTCTAAATCCTCAAAAAGCTCATATCTTACTCCTTTACAACGAGTACATCAAATGAATTAAAAAACTAGGAGGTGCAAATTCAAATGCATATCTTACTTCTATATAAAGAATGTATCATTTTTGTCTTATAGTTTTAAAAAGTACAAACTTTTATGTTACTAGTGCAAATAATTTATGCCAATATATGGATGTTACATTGATAATAAAATAAATGTTATGATCATGATAAGAAATTATATTACATTGACTATAAACACTGAAACCTACGAATATGAATATCCACATTATAATCATTTATCTTAGTTAATTTATCATAGAGGCGAGCAAATTATTTGATACTTGGAAACATAAAAAACATATTCTTAATACTATAATATAAATTTAAAGTTAGTCAAAACTAATTAAAAGTAATTAAATCATTCAAAATTATTATAGTAAATGATAACTATGTATTAAAAAAGTTAGATACATATAATCATGAGTGAATTTAAGTTACAAAAATGTAAATGCAAATTAAAATGTCGGTTATGTTTTTCTTGAGTAAGAATGATAATTTTGGGTGGTCAATATACGTTGAGATGCTGACAGTAAAGTTTGTTAAGGTGGTGAGGAAAGAAGCGTTGTCTCGAGATGATGAATTCACAGCCATATAAAACAATTAAAGATACCATGCTACAACGTCTACCAACATGCATTCGGCTATTACCACCCGTAACTGTTTTTTTCCTTTCTAATGTCGTCGCATAACATAGGTCACATAAGAAAGAGTTAGTTATACTGAGGAAGAAAATCATGAAGATCAAATACAAGGACATTGCATATATGGCAAAATAGATTTTTCTATTATGGAAAAGGTCGCATAATATTATATATACCACCACCTAAAAGACATGAGACGTGTAATATTATGGTGCAAGTGAGTATTAAAAATACATAACACACGTCAAATATTGCGGTGATGATTTACTTGTAAATGACGGTGGTGGTTGCAAATTGTGAAATGGTGTTGGAGGTGGTGAGTTGTCTAAAGGCGGTAGTCGTGTTGGTGGTTTACTAGCTAGCAGAAGTACATTTTCCGTAATGTTGGGTGCATGGAAATAAGAAAAGGGTGAATTTACCAGAGATTGAGAACATTTGGATTACCTGAGATTGAGAGCATTTGGATCCATGAAAACTAGTATGCTACTACATTCTCCTTTGTTTGATTGCTCCAACTTAAATAGATAATGAAATCGTACTTGGGGAAGAATTTAAATCAATATATCGTCAATCTTTTCCCTGTCTGCTTGGTCCACACGCAGCGACAAAAGAAGAGAATATTGCCCTAACTAGCTACGTTCAACAAAAAGATTTGAAAGATAAGCATAATCGTGATTAATATCTAATTAAACGTCTAAAGTGGTGTTGTGGGTTCACACTTGATTAGAATGAAGGGAACTGAGTGAGTATCATATCCTAACATATACAAGTATGATTATGATTATTATTATTAGGTGTATATATAACAGGCATATGTTTTTTGGTTATCGGTTTTTCTAAAGGGGTATGTCGGTGGTTTAAAGGTGTTGTGAGTTGTTGTTTTGGGTGTAGTATCGCGGCATGCTGGCCGGGCATTTCTTAGTGGAAATTCTTATGTCTTGAAACTTGCAAGTGTTTGTTCATTGTCCATGTGTGTATGAAAATGTTAGACCCCGTTTCAATTAAGTTAAGAACTATTTCAAGTATAGTTTAACATAGAAATACATCAAGCACAAACCAGCTGGTTAAAAATTCGATTGACATGCTGACAGATACATGCTTCCCTTTTCGATTTGCGTCAGCCACCCAATTAAGTGGCATTTGATGTGTTACCCTTTTCTACTATTACCAATTTTGGTTTTACACAGGAGCATACGATCCCTAGGTGTGTCAACATGTCCAGCCATATAGAAACATATGGTATTGGTTTAATTAGTAGGTGAACATGTCTTTCAGTTCTAACAATTATGCATTATTACAAGTCAGGGATGGTGATGGTGACGGTACGTGGGGTTAGCAAGGTACTGAAACAAAATAAAACGTTTTGGGGTTACAACTGTAATATATATAGAGTAAGATCTTAAATCGTTGCTTACAAAATTGTTTTTATGTTCTACTGTTAGCAATGATTGGTCCGCGTGTTCCAACTTAAGGACAATACGTGAAAGACAATACATGAGTCACGTGTGATTGTTTTCATATCGAGAAATTATTAGGAGTAAGGAAGCTTCTGTGTGTGTTTCGTTTGCAACAAACAGGCTGGATACATGGATGGAAGACAGCCAATAAAATGATTCAACATAAAGAGCTACAATTACATAGAAAAAATTACGAAGCAAAAAAATTATTCCTTTCAACTTTTACTATAAATGGCAAGACAAAGAAACAAAAAAGCAAAACTTATTACAGTGACCACCTTAAAAATTGGTGGAGTCAAGAAATGTTTTCCAAGGTTTCCAGGTTGTAACATAAATCATGTTATGTAAAGTGATGTGTTCATACAAAACGTGTATAATTAGTTTCTATGTGTGTGATATACATAAGTGGCTATCAGCTATCATTGCATGCAGTTTCGATAAACTTATACGTTAATGGCGTCAACTTTTTTTATATTAAATTGTGAATTGTTTTATATCTAGTGACGAATTCAAGAATGCCCAATTTCTTGGCTTCGTTGGTCAATATGTCTTATTTCGCATGTTTGTCAGCTTTTAACTTTTGTTAAAACAAAAGCTAGCGACATCAAAGGACAATATGCAAAAAACCACAACATAACCCCCACACCGGTGTCACCCCACTAGGAACTAGTAAAAGACAATAAAACCCGAAACATAAAATTTAGCAAAATCTCACCAACAGACCAATTTAACTACTTAAGCCCAAACCACACTCCGACCAACAATTCACTCGAGTTGTATCTTGTTAACAAAAAATTTGTACAAACTTATACTATGTATGTGCCATTTCACATTTGTTTTGATGTTATTTACCTCTTAGTTATCTCGCACTTTCATAACATACACTAAAAGTTAAAATTAAACCTTTAAGACGACACTACTATTTTTATAAATGTGTATGTATTCAGCACCATTTACTGTAATTATAACTAATTTCGCACTGTCACAGCAAGTGCTAATAGCTAAAGTATGCAAACGATCAAATCCACACATTTTGGAAAAACAAGGCACATGAATTGGATAATCTTTGTTAATGGTAACCAGTAATATTCCATGTCATATGTCATCAAAAACTTTAGCTATTAAAATCCCATTTCTTTAGCTATATAGTTGCAGACACTATTTAGCCATCAAGATGAAGACTACAAAGAAAAGAAAATAAAGCAAGAACTAAAAACAAGGCGAAAAGAGAAAATAACCCGAGCCCGCAACGACCAAAGATAACCAACCCTCATGTCGTTAAATTAGCAATATTATCGTAGATCACTCTAGGTCTGTTCACTCAAGACTTCTAGTTAGGAATGACACTCTTCTTTGACCACCTATTAGAAATCCATAAAAGGGAATTGGATTGAATCATAGAAAACATATATGTGCATTGCTCTTTAGATTTAGATTCAATGATGGCATGAGCCACCTTGCTTCTCCATTGCCACATACTCAAAAGAGTAACAAGACAAACTCCTTGAAATATATTTTGAAGACAAGGAGGAAGAAGTCTAGAAAAACTACCCGCTATTACCTCTTTAAGCATTTGAAACAAACCAACTTCACCTTTGAACAATGAAGAAAAAGGTGGTTGATCGACTCAGGAGCATAATTGCATAGAGGGCAAAGAACTGAGGGAATGTCTAAGCCCGTATCATCCAGATTTGTTAACAGACGCAACCTATTGAGAGCCAATCTAGCTTCAAACAAAAATGTTAATCTTCCTATGAATTAAAGGGTTCCATTAGTGCGTTTTTCCCATGTTGTTTTCCCTAAGGGTGATGCCATCAATCATCTTGGACAAATGCTTCACAATGAAAGCATCTCCAGAATCTAACAACCAATCTCACCCATCATTAGAACCATCACGTAGAGATATGTCGCAAACCAACGAATCCAACAGCCAATCCTCATGTGGCGTAAATATCGTGAGATAGTTAAAATTGTCGTTCTAAAATAATTATATTTTGGAGGTACTAGTTATGTTGTCTTAGTTATCCATATCCTATATTCCTTTCCAAATGAGTTGAAGAAGGTATCTTAGTTATCTTTTTCTGAAGAACTAATTATGCTATCTTTGAGTATGTTTGGTTTTTCAAAAAAACTAGCCTCTTACCTCTTACCTCCTGTCCAGCCAAACGCAATCAGACTTTTTGTTGTTTGTTTTTTAATTTTGAGTCAAACCCTATTAGATATATTGCCTGTTACCCAGTAAGAAATGATGGGACCTTTTATTTAAAACACACAAAAGTTCTCAACCACATACATTTCATATAGACTCAAATGAAACAACTCGACAAACAAACTAAACAACTCAAACGAAACAACTCGACATGCAAAAGAAACAACTAAAAAAAACAACTCGACAAATAAACTAAACAATTCAAACGAAACAACTCAAAAAGCAAATGTAACACACGACATAGACCATAACAAACATCGCCCATTCATTTCTTTATGCTACTTCCCGCTTTGCTAGAACCTGCACCATCTTTTCCCTTCCTTGCTTTCCTTTGCTTGATATGTTCACAGTAGCTTCGAGATTTGTTACCCTATTTCCCAGATAAGGATATGATTTTGCAACAAAACTACTGTGATAACATTTGTACATCACTGATCACACTATGAAGCAAATTAAAAGGCCCAAGTACAAAGCTAAAAGAAGCTTAAGAGAGCGATTAACAAAACTTGTCCGTGGGGTACCAATCGCAGAAACAAGAAATTGATCCCAGGAACATAAAGTAAGTCCAAAATTACAACAACAATAACATTGCCACGTGCTATCCATGATATCCTAGCCGGGTGTTATTCCCAAACTTGTTACAACACTTAAGATGTATAAGGGGGTGGCAACCTTGCCGCACCTTGCCTCAACATTAACTAAAATCAACCAATAAGATGGTCACAACACATTTCATACCTAACCATGCCTCAACATGAAATCAAGCCCAACGTTCCAATATTAATTGATGTCCAACGTCCCTTTTTTCTTGGAAAAGATCTCACCGAATCGGTGAGAAATACCGATTATGGCACCACTGTGGACATGCCGATTGGGTGGTAGCCCATCTTGCCGATCGGCAAGCTTTGTCGAAGCCCATTTGCCGAAAGGTTGCCAGTCCCCTAAGATAAATCTTTTAAACAAGCAATGAAAACTAAATGCATAATATATTATGCAATATTTATATAAATTCAATGGGAATAGATGAAGCAAATTTAGAGATTTAATGGGGTATATATCAGTGACTGCTGACTGATCATCGCTGATATAGTTCGCTGACTGATCATCATCACTAATATAGTTGTGTATTCAACTAAAACACCTGAGTGTTTTAATAAGGATTTTTCTAACTTGTGCCCTAAGGGCACAAGTTAAGCACATTAAAAATACATAGTGACTCACGAAAAAGTACTCAAGGACCCATAAACTTTGTGTCTCTATGAGTACTTTTTGTACTTTTTTTGGTGCCTAACTTGTGCCATAGGGCACAAGTTAAAAAAACCCTTTTAATAATGTTATAGCCTTTTTTTTTTTTTTTTTTTTTTTGCTCATAATATATCTCATAAATGCGTCAAATGAGGCTTAAAACTACAACCTCTAGATTAGTGGGCAACTCACATAACACTAGAGTAAAGGCCTTGGGTTCTAGTCAACTGAATTACATAATATATCAAAATTACATAATATGAAGTCCGGGAGGCTGCAGGTACTATGGATCCTCTTACTCCCAATCGGGTTGCCTTCCGAGGTCTCGCCGGTGTTGCCTGTAGGTCGTGATGTGCCTTGAGATCCCCCACCCCCCCCGGTGGGGAATCCGCTCCCGGGTCTTCGCTCTGCTGCGTCTGGTCCGTCCTCTAGGCACCTTTGGAAGGCAGGGAGTGTGACAACGTACACCCTTCCCTTTACTCCATACCATAGGGCATTTTCATCAGTTGCAGGGTTTGGTGGCCCGAAATTGATTGGTTCATTTGGATCTATAGTAACACTTGTTGTATGCATGCAGATGAGTTGCACTTACTAACAAAAGTCTTGGCAAAACAGGTTTGCAAACTTGATCGGTAAAAAATAAGCATGCTGGTTAATGCTCATCTACATTTCCCCTCATAGATTTTTGGTGGATCATTATGATGTTAGTCACTTAGTCGCATGATTTGTAAGTTTGCAACACACATGAGTTCATTAATTTTTGAGTAAATAACATGGGACGTCCTTTTGGCCAAACCACTGTAACACACATGAGTCCATTACCTGACACCACCATAGCCATCATCTTATCATCGCCACCAAAGAGACTGCTAATGTTACTTTCTTCTAGCTTACGAGCAATTTGTGCAAAAGAATAGTTTCAGGGTCTGTGCATGTACACTTTTGGACAAACCACTAGGACCGTGTAGTTTACTTTTAGTCTTTTTCATGCACAAGATGCTTTATATAAATTTCCTTTTTGGTTTTGAATACGCTCAACATCCCTAAAACTTGGGAGCTGAGGTTAAGTTCAAAATTCTTAGTAAACTAAACCATGAAACTTATTCTTAAAAGAGAATACAAATACTTTAAGCTAATAGATGTACAAAATGATTAAATTATACGAACCATAGTCATCTCAATGCTATGTAGTAATAATGACAACAATAATATAATATTCAGCAAGTCGGGATGATTTGATTTAGACGACAACATCCGTTGACAATTGCCGTGTCAACATGTACACCAAGAATTTTTCAGTCACATATGTGTGTGCAACAACAAATCTTTGATATAACCATGCTAACACGAATTGCAGCACATGACGACCTTCTCTGATTGCCACAATGGTACACATTGCGGCAAAACCATACCACGTGAACAATTCGGGTTCAAGCATAGAGAATGCTACATAGGGAGATAGGATCCCAGTGAACTTATAGAGTATTTTGAAAATGAGAGTTTTCCAATGATGTGTTGTACATCTGAGTACACCCACATTGCTGCAACAGCATTTATCTTTAGGGCTGCTAAGGAGATTAACAAACATCTCCTATTTCCTTTAGTAAATTCAACCTTTTGGCTTATAGTTGCCACCAATATTCCGTCGACTGCTGCAGATATGCTATATAGTACCACCCTATGAGGACAGATAATATTTCTTTCGTCACATTCAGATTAATAACATATTTGTAAATTGTAAATTCAATGGTTATAGATACACTGGTAGCGCCAGCTCGACCGTAAACTAGCTAAAGCAAAGGCTTTATTTAGGCTTCGCAAATTTCAAAGCCCAGATTCCAGTATTTCCTTAATACATTTTTTATGTTGAGGAAAATATCATTTCTCTTCACATGTACAGTAATAATCTTTTGAATCTAGCAATATGCTCTACTTCAAATAACAAACCTAGCAACTTTCCTATGCCAATACAGAAATATAAGTCACTCACACATCTTCAATTATTCGACTCTTCCTAGTTTTAGGTTGTTTCAAACAAAGTTTATACGAGTACTTCCATTTCTACAATTAAGTTATGTACGTGTTAAATGATCGATATATATTAATTATATAGATTAAAAATGGACAAATAATTCACTATTGAGTCAGCCTAAAGCTATGATTCTGGTAACACAGAATTGCAAACAAAAAGACAAAGAGTAGAAAGTAGAAAGTGTAACAAAATCACAAAGGGGCCTTGGAATTTTTTTTAAAGCAATAATAAAAACATGATACACAAATAAATATTTGTGAGTCCTCAGATTAACCAACATGTACTCATGACAACAAAACGAAATTGTGAAATTGAGTTATTAAACTCATAAAACATATATGATACTAATCTTGAAATAGATTGAGAGATTTCTAGCAGATTATGGTAGGATTCCCAAACAAACGATACGTACAGCTAAACCATGTATTTTATATTCAGATATTGGATTACGGAGATAGGTTAGATTGCAAGATTATCCCACGTTAGCTTAACATTTTATCTACTAGTCTACATGATGAAAAGCTAGCTAGAAAGATGATTTAGTCTACATAAACATCATAAGTTGACTAATTAAGTACTCATGTTTTATAGTGTTATAAACGTATTTAAGGCCCTAAATCGAAAGCTCCCTTAAGGCCTTCTGAATCCTCAAAACGCTCGTATCTTATTCCTTTACAATGAGTACATCAACTGACATAAAAATTAGGAGATACAAATTTGAATGCATATCTTGCTTCTATATAAAGAGTGAATCATTTAGTTTTAAAATTTAAGAAGTGTAAACGTTGATCTTAATATTACAAATACTTTAAGCCAATATGGATGCTACATCAATAATAAAAATAAAGGTTTTTCTAACAATAATCCTATAGGTGTTGATTAAGATTTCCTTAGTTAAAAATGTTTTCAAAAATAAACTAACCATTTCTATAAATACATGACTTAAGCACATATAATTATAATAAATGAGTTTCAATAAGGTATATATTAATATCAAGTAAGTTTATACTTGAAAATATTTTTAATTAAGAAAAACTTATACAACACAACACTTGTTAACAAAACGTAAAAAATAAATACTATGATCATAATGAGAATTTATATTATGTTAACTAAAAACAATGAAACTTACGAATATGAATATCCACATTATTATTATTTATCTTAGTTAATTGACAAATTAATGTCTGCAATAATAATTAAGTTTGATTTATAATTTAATAATTTTTTTGATAATTAAATATTAATTATATTCTTTTAAGTATAAAAATAATCATTTAGAAGTGATCAAATTATTTGTTGCTTGAAAACACAACAATTGTTCACTCGAAAATTTATTTACACGGCTACCAGCCGCCGAAACGTACGAATATCTAGCTACTTAGCTAGTAATACAATTACAAGCCAAAAATTCTTAATATTATACTACGTAATATAAATTTAAAGTTAGTCAAAACTAATTAAATCATTCAAACGTTAAAATATCGGTTATGCTTTTCTTGAGTGTAATAATGATAATTTAGGGTGGTCAATATATGTTGAGATGTTAACGGTATAGTTTGCTAAGGTGGTGAGAAAAGAAGTGTTGTCTCAAGATGATGAATTCACGACCACATTAAACGAAAATATCATCCGAAAGAGATGCTGGTATAATATAGGGTCTCCCCCTCCAGTGGGATCAGAAAAGGTTGCATTAAAGTTTCGATCAGTTAATAATATGGTAATTCATCAAATACAAGGACATTTTACATATATGGCAAAATAGATTTTTCTATTATGGAAAAGGTCGCATAGGTATAATACACCTAAAAGACATGAGACGTGTAATATTATATGGTGCAAGTGAGTGTTGAAAATACATAAAACATCAAAGAGTGCGGTGATGATCGACTTGTAAACCACGGTGGTGGTTGCAAATTTAATTTTGAAACGGTGTTGGAGGTTGTGAGTTGTCAAAAGGCGTCGTGCAGTGTTGGTGGTTTACTAGCTTGTAGAAGTACATTTTCCGTTATGTTGGGTGCATGGAAATAAGAAAAGGGTGAATTTACCTGAGATTGAGAGCATTCGGATCCATGAAAATTTGTACGCTGCTACATCCTCCTTTGTTCGATTGCTACAACTTAAATAGATAACAAAATCGTACTTGGGGATCATCAATCTTTTCTCTTCTTGCTTGGTCCACATGCTGCGAAAAAGAAGAGAGCATTTCCCAAACTAGCATTATCGTGAACATCTAAACATCTAAAGTGGTGTTGTAGGTTCACACTTGATTACAATGAAGGACATTGAGTATCCTAACATATACAAGTATGATTATGATTATTATTATTAGTGTATAACAGGTATATGTTGTTTTTTTATTATTGGTTTTTCTAAAGGGTATGCCGGGGTTTTTTAAGGTGTCGTTACTGTTTTGGGTGTAGTATCGCGGCATGCAGGGCATTTCTTAGTGGAAATTCTTATGTCTTGTAAAGTGTTCATTGTTCATTGTCCATGTGTGTGTCAAAATGTTAGACTCCGTTTCAATTAAGTTAAGAACTATTCCAAGTATAGTTTTACATAGAAATACATCAAGCAAAAACCAGCTGGTTAAAAATTCGATCCATGCACATGCTGACACATGCATGCTTCCCTTTTCGATTTGCGTCAGGCACCCAATTAAGTGGCATTTGATGTGTTACCCTTTTCTACTATTACCAATTTTGGTTTTAGACAGGAGCATACGATCCCTAGGTGTGTCAAGCGTGACATGGATTGGATGCAAACATGTCCAGCCATATAGAAACATATGTTATTGGTTTAATTAGCATTAATTAGCCGATAGATAGTTGGTCAAGCCCGGTATGTGGAGTCATGGTCCATTAGGGTTTACTCATGTAACCTTTATATAATGTGCATGTATAATAACTATAAACTGCGGGGTTTACAATGTCTAACATGGTATCGGAGCGGTTTTGATCCTCACCTCAGACCTAGGTGGATAAGTTGAGCCACCTCCCCCTAAGCCGCCCGTCAAACCCTAGTTTGTTGTCATTTATCAAACACAAATCTTCGGCTGCCATTATTTTTTTATTTTTTATTTATTTTAAGGTAATCAAGAAGAGGATCCAATATCTGATCACACGCAGAGTACTTGGAAAAGTACAAGGAGAACCCACAACAGTTTAGATACTTGGCTTGATCCGTAGTATTTTGACGATAATATTTGGTTGCAAAGGCATAGAACAATGATTAAATATGTCTTTGCTGGTTATCTTGGGAACAATCTTTTGGGTAGGGGGCCCATTTATTACTTTTGTGGAAAGACAAATACGTCTTTTGTCAATTGATTTTGTGCAGTTGACTTGTTGAAATTCTGTTAGGATATCCTTGAAGAAGTGATATTTGGAAAGTGCGCAGGTTTATAGGCGAAAAAATAAAAACTATAAAAAATAAAATAAATTGTTTTATTATTTGTTACGAGTGGACTATTTTTTTTTATTATTATTATTTTTTTTTTACTACTCTAGTTCTAGTTTTCGCGATTTCGCTGCAGGAGTATTAGCCGATATATAGTTGGCCAAAACCTTATTTGTGGGCTTATAAAAAAGAGAGAAAAGAAGAGGAGATGAATAAGTGGAAAGAAGAGAAATGAAGGTTATAAAAAAGAGAGAAAAGAAGAGAAGATGAAAAAGTTTTAATTTTTAGTTGTGTGTTCCCAAGTTAGAAAGAAGAGAAAAGAAATGGTATCAAATTAAGAAATGATATCAAATTAAGCCTAAAATTTCACTTTTCTCCAAATCATCTCAATTTAGAAAGAAGATTAGGAGGGGGAATTTACCATAATTTTCTTCCCTCTTCTTTTCTCTTCTCTCCAAAAAAATCTCGAGAACATGATTATTTTTTAATTTCCTCTTCACTTGTCTTCTTTTCTTTCCAAAAAGAAACTCGGGAACAGAGTGTAAGGTCTGTTAAGGTTTACTCATGTAACCTCTATATAATGTACATGAATAATAATTATAACCTACGGGTTTACAATGTCTAACAATTAATTAGTGAACATATCTTTCAATTCTAACGATCATACTTTATTACAAGTTGGGATGGTGACGGTGATTGTGGAATTAGCGAGTTATTACAATTTTGTGTTTCATACACACGGTAATGAACCAAAAGACTCCCTCCGTCTCATATTGACCGTCCAGTTTAACTTTTTCAAGTATTTTTGATTTTAAATATTTTTATTTGTGTTATATGCAATATTTGATAAAAATTATACCAATGAATATACATTTAAAAACTAAATTTATTCATATATTTTGCATCAAGTATTATATAATATATATATATATATAAGATTAAATTGAGAAAGAAAAACTTGAAAAAGTCAAACTAGAGACTTAATATGAGACAAGAGGGAGTACAATTGTAATATATAGGGAGTAAGAACTTTAAAGGTGCGTTTAGTTGGGGGGAAACACCTTTGTTTTCTACAAAATATTTTGTGGAAAACAACGGAAACACAGATTGCGTTCAAATATGCGTTTTCTAACAAAATATTTTGCAAAACACAAACTCTCTTATTTCTAACTGAATAAGGAAAATTACAAAATAAATTTTAGTTGTTTTCCTTTGTAACCCCCACAATCCTCCCCCTCCCCCTTCTTCAAAATAGAAAATACAAAAATCAACTAAACGCCTTTTCTATACTTTCAAATGTTTTGTGGAGATAAATTTCCCTTCAAAATTGTTACAAAACTAGAAATGCAAAACAAGATAATTTTTTCTCTAACTAAACGCACCCATCGTTGCTTGCAAAATTGTTTCTATGTCTTTTCATTTTCTAACACATGCATGGATTGAAAATCTTGAGTTGAATATCAAAACCATATATAACCGTTAACATTGCGAAATTATTAGGAGGTAGTAAGGAAGCTTCTGTGTGTTTCCCGCTTAACAGGCTGGATACAAACGGAAGGAAGACAAGTAGACAACCAATAGAATGATTCAAAATAAAGAGCTATAGTAATTACTTAGAAAAAATACCAAGCAAAAAAACTTTTTCCTTCAGTTATTACTATAAATGGTCAAAAGAAACAATTAAAGCAAACAACCCTTAGCTTACGAGTTACGACACTGAATTCCAGTTACCACCTTAAAAATTGGTAATGTATATCATGTACGTTATCTAAAGTGATGGGAATATTTTTTTGCTGATTTTTATTTATCATACTATAATACTGTACAATAGATATGACGTATTGTGTTCATACAAAACGTGTATATAATTCATCTTGTATTTTTCTTTTTCTTTTTTTCTTTTGGTGGCTATCAGCTATCATTGCATGCAGTTTCGATAAACTTATACGTTAATGGCTTCAACTTTTTTTTTATAATAAATTGTGAATTATTTTATAGTGACGAATTCAAGAATGCCAATAGCTTTGGGACAGTTTTTAGAAATAGGATATATTTCTTGGCCACTAAGTCCACAACTACATTTAATTAGTTTCAATAAATGTTTTGAACCCCAGGTTCGGGATCGACCCGGCCGAGTCACCGGGTCAACCGGTTCGACCGCCGGGTCAACGTAACCGGCTAGACCCGGTTTTATGCACATTTCTAAAAATCCATTTTCTATTGTCTAAATTTTAATGTCCAAATTCAAAACACTACTCTCCAGTGAAAAAAGAGCAAAGAACCTTACGGCTCAAGCACAAGGGTCCTAAACTCCTAATAATGCTAAGCGCTTTGGATATTAAAACCCGAATTCAATCTAATAAGTGGAAACTAATCACAAATATGAGTGAATATACACCATAAGAAAGTCATAACAAACAAAAATAGCACTTTAACAATGGAAAATAAAAAAATAAAGAGTAAAAAAAAAAAAAATCCAAACCCGGCCGGGTTTCAAAACCCGGGTTGACCCGGGTCACTCAAAACCCGGCGGGTCTAACCGGTTGACCCGGTTTTAGAAACCCGGGTGATTTTGACCCGTTTTTTGACCGGGTACCGGTCCAACCGGTTGACCCGGCCGGGTCAACCCGGGTTTGAAAACATTGGTTTCAATGCGTGTGATATACAAAGAACAAATGCCAATTTCTTGGCTTCGTTGGTCAATATGTCTATGTCGCATGTTTGTCGGCTTTAATATTTTGTTAAAACAAAAGCCACACAATGTGCCCAAAAAAACCACAACATTAAACCCCACAACGGTGACACCCCACTAGAAACTAAAACACAAAACAAAACCCGAAACATAAAAATTAGCAAAATCTCACTAACAGTCCAACTTAAACTACTTAAGCCCAAACCACACTCCTACCAACCAACAATTTGTTGAAATTAAAGCATATTACAATTAATATTTAATCATAAAATTACAAGTAAGTATAGCATATAATAATAACGAAAGACAAGATCGAGAAATTAAAGAATCGTGTACCGTTTAGCAAGGGCGTGGGAGAATTACTTTACTAACGAAGCCAATGTAATTATAAAAACAAGTTTAAAATAAGGGTTATCCTAATGCCTTTTATCATTTAGTAAATCCTAGCTACACGAATGTATTCTTACTAGCGATCTCGGGATGCATCACAAACGCAAGTTCTATAATATATATACTACCGGTATACTCATAAGCAATATGGTAGTCCCAGTTGAGCAATAGATATAAATCTAAAACAATATGATATAGAAACTGAACTTTGACTTTAAAACAATCTTAAACACTACGCGGAATATAATGTTTAACTTAAGAAGAATTGTTAATGACACAGTTGTATTCTCACAAAACACTTCAATATATATTAATATACGAATAATCAAAAGTAATAGGGTTTAAAACCTTGAAGTGATCGACTCTATGATAATACACATAATAACTCTAGCCGTAGGACCTCCTTTTATAGACTAAGGAATCCTAGTAGGTTTACAATAACTTTTTCTACAAGATAAATCTTTCTAGAATACTTTCTAAAGTTATCCTAACCGACTATACAATTATCACATAAGCAGTGGAATGTATTACTCTAGCAGCAGTATCATATACACCCAACAGTAGTATTCTTCAATAGTAGAATCTCCAACACTAACAACAGTATAAAATACACTAGCAGTAGTATGACACTTAGAGTAATCTTTCAATTCGTATCAATCAGCAGTTTGTATCAATCAAGAAGCAGTATCTTCAAACCCAACAATCCTCCCCTAAACTTGATATTTTCTCCCAAAATCATCAAGTTTCCTTTAAGCTTAACCTTCACCAAGAGGATGCTTCCAAACACTCTTATTACTTCTGTGCAGACTTTAAAGCAAGTATGTCTTCATACTTAGTCAATAGATCACATGCTTGATCATCAACCATGAAGTGTGTTTGAAGCTTTAACATACCAGGTTGCAACATTCGATGCATGCTTTCTGTGTGAAAGTTCAAAGCTGGATAATCCTTCTCCACTAACATATAGATGACAACATCTGCAATAGATAGACCATGAACACCACAAGACTGATACAAAAACCATCTTGTAACCTTTCCTTTCTTCATTCTCATCCATTTAATGTTATCTTTTCTTGGTTCAAACATAAGCTTCAGATTGTAGTAGACTATCCTTTCAAACACATCCTCTGGTCTCACATCGCCATACTTATCCTTATACAGCTTCCGTACAATCACTACATTATCTCTATCCATGAAGTTCAATATTTGAGAGAATCTAACAAACCCGTAGAATAATCCATTTGTTCTCTAAAGTTCCCAATATCATGCACTTCCATCTCTAATTTCAAATCTATAAGAGATGATAGGATGTTTGGCTGCTAAAGGAGTTGTGTAGGACCTTAGATATCAACTTTAACACAAATATAAGCACTAGATGAAGTAAAGATGGTGACTTGATATGATATATGTGTGGCGTATAAGATGTAATAGAGAGTAATAAGATGAAGATAATTTTTATTAAAAAACACACAATATACACACAAGCACACCTTGCGAATGAGGCATAAGGTGGCTTATATAGTACTTGAGATAAGATGCCCTAAAGGCTTTTCTATGGGCTTGGGCTTGGACTTGGATTACATGTATTATAATAGGCTTATATAACATAACACTTAACATATTAGCTTACCAAGCCCAAAGCCCAATGACTAATCTATTACATATCTTAACAAACGACACAAAGTTCTAATATGAGAATGACCATCACTTCTCTATACATATTTTTTAATGCTAACAAGTTGCATTCACAATCTCTGGTTCTTCAGGTTTAGATAACACTGTAAGAGCCATCAATCTTGTTTTATCTTTTTCAGACACCTCTTTAGTAGTTTTCTCTTCTTTGTCTGATTCAGTCTCTGAACTACTTTCCACTTCTACTTTCTCTTCTTCCTGGCAAATGTCATTTGCTTATAACCAGGTCTCTTAACACCAGAACTAGGAGAAGTCACTTGTTCTACATTCTACTCTTTCTCTTTCTCTACCTCAACATTCTCTACCTCAACATTCTCAGCCACAACCACTTTATTAGGCTCTTCAACTCTCTTAGGCTCTTCAACTTTCTCAACATCCACTCCTTTCTTATTCATCTCTACAATCATCTCCTCATCTTCTTTTGACCTAATAGCAATGAAAGTTTCAGTTTCTTTCTTTGCTTTCTGATACATGTTGAAGATTTATGCATCTGAATAAGGCTTTAATTGTACAAGCCTATATCTTTTCATGTTCCTTAGATATTGCTCATACCCCTATCTTCTTTGTAGTGGAGTTGGACCTTTGAGTAGCTTTCTCTTTTTCCTTTCTGCATTGTACTCTCTTTGCTTTGTAGCTGTAAATTCTTTCAACCATGTACCAATATCAAAATCTGGCATTTCTTGTTCTTCAATTTTAACCAGTTTGGAGAGTTCAATGTTTGCATCCATCTTTATCCTCTCAGCCTCCCACTCATCATACTCTTTCTTTACAACAGCCTCCTTTTGTGCTTGTAGTTGTTGTTGCTTCAGAAATTGTTGATTTTCTTTTTCAAGATCAACAGCTAACTTTAAAGCAACAGCTTCATTAACAGCCATTTATTTGTCCTTAGGCCAATACTCAAAGGGAATATCATTAAGATTAACTTCTTCATCATATGAATCAAGTTCAGGTTCTTCTATCATCTTTTCATTTCCCTTATCTGAGCTTTGAGAGACTTGAGTAGGCTTCTTGACAGGGAGAGAAGGCTCTCTGATCATTACATCTTTAATAGGTGGTCTTGGGATCTGTGGAGGTTTTTGTGTTGGAAGTTGTGGTTGTGATGATTTTTGTTGTTTCTCTGCTTCTTGAGCCTTTGATGTCTTCAGTAAAATCATTGCTTCAGCCATAGAGACATTATCTTCAAATTCTTGAGCAGTAGAAACTTTGTCTGTTGTAGTAGCAGGAACATTTGTACTAGCAGTAGGAAGTTCTGTGTTAGCAGTAAAAACTTTGAAACCAGCAGCAGAATCCAACTTTTCACTAGCAGCAGAATCTTGAACACTAGCAGTAGAAACACCTTGAGCAGTAGAATCACCCAAGTCTTTACCCAAGTCCTTGATTGATTCAGCCATGCATTACTCCAGCAACCTTCACAAGTTGTCCAGGCTCCAAAGTCTTTAGCTTTTCCATATGCTCTTGACTCATTTGTTCCATTACCACTGCATTGCTATCCTGATCTGCTGATGCGTGTTGTGTCACGTGTAGTATAGAGTGATTTTGCCTATTCAAGTTTTAAATATATATTTAGCCGACTTATCCTATAACACACACACTAACGAGTAGTGTACCCAATCAATATGTATATAGTGGTAAGCAGAGTGTCGATCACTAAGAATGGAACGTAATATCTAGTTAATCTAATCAGTATTTTAAATATAATAAGCTAGCCTTACAATCTAATCTAACGCAAAGGGGGTTTTTAGTATGAGAGACTAACACATATTTGGTTAATTAATTAAACTAATAAAACTAATGAGAACGAAACAGGGATAGACTAACACGTACACAGATAGAAGTCTTGTCCTTTTGTTAAGTAACTTGTCACTTGTTTTATTACTAGTTTTATATGATGAGTATCGTAAACTCTTCTCTCTCGTTGGATCCTAAATATAGGCGAGTAAACACTTAATGATCACTTATGCCTATCTTACTTTCTAGACGCTAGATAAGTAAGCGTGGAGGGGATATGGCAGCCAAAGCAAAACACAGCTAGATACAGGGTTATCAAAGCACATATATAAGTCACCAAAATAACATCATATAAATTGATAATCTATGGGAAAGCAATTTTAAGGGGAGCAGTATGGCGGCCACAAGCTCATCAATCCTGATGGATTATAGTTTACTAATACAATAAAGCAAAACTACTTAATGAATTAAATACATGCAGGACCTTCTTACTGCTCTAAAATCTTCTTTGCAGGTGTGTCTTATGTTGTCTTGTCGTCTGAATTCGTCTCCTTAGGGTTTGGTTGCACATCAAATTCGTCTAGGTCTTGGGGTATTTATAGTTTCTGTCAGAGGGTAGATGCAGCGCATTAACTAAGTAGATGTGGCACATCTACTTAACTTCGCGTGGGGTCCAATATTAATATATTCTGAAAATGTGTGCACCGCCTTTAGATGTGGCATATCTTGAATCATATGCGGCGCATGTCCTTCAGTGTCTTGGATTGTATCTGGTGAAGTTTTGATAGTGATACGGCGCATGTTGATAATGAGATGCGGCGTATCTGGAGTAGAACAAGCTGGTTCTTCTTTGTTGACCAAAGTTTCATATGCGGCGCATGATAATATCAGATGCGGCGCATGCTTCAAAGTCAGGAAATGGTCTTTAATCTCTTCTATTCAGTAGACTTTTCCAATCTTGATCATTTATCTCTATATTTCGTCCAAAATCACCAAGTTTCACCAATTGCTTATTTTTACCTGAGAATTACTAAAGTAAACGATTAAGCACCAATTCTCATACAAAATATAATAAAACAAGACAATTAAATAGGACAAATGATGACTATATAATGTACTTATTTGATGTCATCAAATATCCTCCCACTTGAACTTTACTTGTCCACAAGTAAACTTTAGATTATAATTATGAAAATGTATCCTAAAAGAGATTAGGATGTATTTTTATATTTAAGCATTTATTCGTTTAATCATAATCACACAACCAAACACTTAACGAATTAGAAATAAAATATTTCTCTCAATCTCTCAACTAATCTAATTTGCTCAATTGCTCGATCATAAAGAATATTCTATCATATGCTTGGCAAGGATACACAACTCCACCACTAAAGATAAGGAATGACTAGTCTAAAGTGGTAAAAAGGGTTTTGAGGCTTAAGGGTTTAACCTTGCTTTGTTCAAACATTTCCTGCACAAATTTAGTAGATCGCTGGCGCGAGTCTTTGACGCTTCAACTAACGGATGGCCACTAATGTGCTTCTTTGATCGCTGGTGCGTTATTTGCATGAAGGATGGTCACCAAGTCACATACCATGTAACACCCCCATTTTCACAGACCACAGCGGATGTTAGGTCTGGGGTATTACCTCATGGAATTACAGTCACAATAATAGAAAAAGACTCGAAAAGAGACATTTTTTATAAAATGAGTTATCATTCATTAAAATATCAGAGTTTTTATTTAGAAGAGGTCCCGTGATGAGGCGAAAAATGAACCACTTTTAGGGGGTCATTTAAGCCCGGAATTGACTTTATTTGATCAAATATTGCCCTAAATCGTTCCTTTTGTGATTTTAGGTATCTGGAAAAGGAAGCAATTCGGACGTTTTTGGAGCATAAAAGTGAAGAAAACGCCAAAGTCTTAATTTTCCTTGCTGGGAACAGTAGGTGACGGCGTCAAGAGTTAATCCTTGACGGCGGCAAGAGCAAATTTCCATGACGATCCAGTACAAATTTGACGGCGTCACGAAGTAGGGCGTCAAGAGTAAAATTCATGACGGACTGGAAATGCATAATACATGACGACGTCAAAAGTAGATCAAGGCAGTCCGAGAAGAGTTTTGGCGGCGAGGTGACGGCGTCACAAGTTTGGTCTTGACGCCGTCAGACCCCTTTTCCTATATATAGTTTTCTAATTTTCTCATTAAAAAGAGAGAAGTTTTGGAGAAACCCTAAGTACGAACTTGGTGCGAATTTTATAGGTTTTTCAAGGGTTCTAAGCCCTTGATACCTTTCATGTGTAATTGAGATAAGTGTTCTTTTAATTCAATCAATATGTCTATGTGTTGGTTGTCTATATCTTGTTCTTGTCTTAATTCCATCATGCTAGGCTAGATCTATCTTGTGTTTGCTTGGATCTAATAAAACCTAGATGTTAATTATGTGTTGATTACTTGTTTATAATTGTCTTGGATGAATGATTTATATGTTAGGCTTAAGAGAACTGGCAGATCTCCAATTGGTAACATGCTTGAACATCTTAAGAAACATGAACTGATGTGCACTAGGTCTTTATTGGTTGTATTTAATGCATGAGCCACTGTTTATAATCCCTATGGTTATGCTGGGCATGGTATAGGAGGAGATAAGAGCTCATAGAATTGGGGAGTTAAGTGCGCCACCCCATGAATGATATTAAGGAATACGATCCGTCATCCATGCAACTATAACAAGTAATTAACGTGTAAAAGATGTCTAGGGAGTAGTGAAATCTAAGTAAACACATTTTCTCCACTTATTGCTCACAACTTTAGTATTGGGTTAGTTGACTAGCAACTAATTCCGCCCAAATCCTTCAAACCCGAGATTTTTACTTGCTTTCTAAAAAATATAAAAATACAAAAATAATCGTCCCTCACCTTTAGAACTAGTATTTAGGTTTTCTAATCCTAGCGACACTATTCCTAGCTGAACAATCAATCCCCCGGTACTTGTCACTATACTATACTACAACGATCAGGTACACTGCCTGGTGGGGGTTGTAAGCTTCTCGAGATCCCTCGAGAGGTAAAGCCTGGTGCAATTCCCACGCATCAAGTTTTTGGCGCCGTTGCCGGGGAATAGTTATTGTCTATGTTAGAATTTCTTTGTATTAGGTCTACTTGCTAGATTTCTTTCTAGTAAGATTTTATTTTTATTTTTAGATTTCTTTAGTCTATCTTATTTCTTTGTGTCTTTGTTCGTAACCACCCGACATCATGGACAACGGGAACATCTTTGAACCCGTCATCCCACCACAACAAAACCCACCATTAGAACCCCTTAGGCCCCGAACCTTAGGAGAGTATTTCCGACCTAGCCACCAAGGCTACCGAAACACCATTGAGCTCACCGGAGCCAATGTGACCCCCTTACGATCCGACACCATCCGGTTGGTGCAAAGCGGATGTGCATTCCATGGACTTCGTTCCGAAGATCCAAACCAACGTCTTAAGGATTTCCTCAAAATCGTAGATTCCATAGACCTAGGTGTTGAAACTAGAGAGACAACCCGACTACGCCTATTCCAATTCTCTCTACGGGATCAAGCTAGTCAATGGCTTGAGCGTTTACCCGTGGGATCCATCACCACATGGGATGATCTCACCACTCGTTTCCTTGCTCAATTTTTCCCACCGGGGAGAACTACTAAGCTTAGAAATGACATCCTGATGTTCCAACAACGTCAAAATGAATCTCTTTATGAAGCATGGACTCGTTTCAAGGACTTACTCCAAAGAGTCCCTCATCATGGCATAGATCTTTGGCTCCAAGTCCAAATCTTTTATGACCATATCGATATCTCCACGAGGCGAGCCATTGACCAATCGGCCGGTGGTAAGCTACGTGATCTAAGTGCGGAACAATCATGGGAACTCATAGAAGATCTTGCTCTCTATGACAACGAAAGTTGGAATGATCCCCGTGATTTGAACAAAACGGTCAAGGCAATATCTTTGCCTTCGAACAATTCTAGCACTCCCGATCGTAGGATCATGGAACTTGAGGACCAAGTCAAGTTTCTCATGAAATCTTACGAAGCTCCTAAACCTTCAAGCCAAGTGAACAAAATTACTTCTTCATGCGAATTATGTAGTGGTCCCCACGACACTCGTGATTGTGTGGAACTCCCTGGAACAGCTTTTGCGGACTACGCATCCACGCGTACCGACGAAGCGGGAGGTAAGTGGTACACTTTCAAGCCCGAGCCAAACACTTACGGTGATTCATACAACCCCTCTTGGAAAAATCACCCAAACCTTAGGTGGAAACAAAATCAACCCAATTCTTCCAATCCGCCTAATCGTTACCAACCAAACGGTCCACCCTCCAATGGTACTTTCAACAACAATCCTTCTAACAACTATGGTAGTACCAACAATCTTGAAGGATTGATGTCAAAGTTCATGGCATCTCAAGAAGCTCGCATAGCTAGGTTTGAAACCAAATTTAACCAACAACAAACGGAGATGACCAACAAGATTGACAACTTGTTGAAAGCCCTTAACAACCAAGCATTAGTCGCACCTAGGAAGAACACTAGGGACACCAATAACGGAATTCAAATTAAGGACCCCTCATCATCCAAACATGTCCACTTTGTCAATGTTGTCACCATTAAGCCAATAGATAAGGAGATAGAAGAGAGTGACAAGGATGAAGTTAGAGTAGAAACCGAGACTAAGGAAGTTGAGGTTAATAGGGGAAAGGAAATAGAGGAGGTAGAACCTATAGAAAAGTACTTTGATAAGTTGCCCACCAAAGAAGAACGGGAATACCATAAGGATTTATTCGATAGTCCCGAGAGACCATATATCCTTGGTACCCCCCTTATCAAAATGGGAGACCCCTCTAACATTAACATACCATGCAATATCTGGCACATGCATATATGGAAAGCTTACATCGACCCTAGATCCCCCGTGAACATCATGAGTAGGACTTATTACAATTGGGTGATGAAGAAGCAACTTAATTTTAGGATGATGCCCAATAAGAATCTGATAAGTAATTTTGCAGGAAGAGTGAGGGGATTGCATGTGATTATAGGGAATCTCACCTATAAGATTGATTTTATGATAGTTGAAGACACTCGTTCGGTGATTGATGCTTGCCTAAGCCAAATAATATTTGGAAAACCATTTGTTGAGGCCACTAGGATGAGTTATGATCCGACTTTAGGGATAGTTAGATTCAAGGAAGAAAATGATGAAGTTGCCTATCAAATGCCCTACAAAATTGAGCAATACCGCCTTCTCTCTAATTTCGAAAAGGAACACAAGCAAGCGGCTTATTATAGGAATGAGGAGGATAGACGTAGAGGAGTAGAGTATGTAAAGAATAGGATGCTTGGTTTCTACAAAGAATGCTTGCAACTAGGTCCGGAATACAAAACTGGTTTAGAAGACGACCTAGAGAGTGGAACCAATGATGAGGTCACGTAGTAACCCATGACCTTGAGTCTAGCTACAAGACTCGTAAATAAAGAAAAGCGCTTCTTGGGAGGCAACCCATGTTTTGTGTGATTTTGTTTATTTGATTGTTATTTGCTTCCGTATGCATGCTTTATTTTTATTGTTGGTTGATCATGTTTCTCAACTAAATAGTGGAAATACTTTACTTTGTTGTTTTGGCCTAGTCTTAACTCCACCTAAAGGTAATTTTGCAAAAGATAAGTGTAAGGGGAAACCCCAAATATGTTTTCAAGAAACAAACCGATCATGATTCTCCACAATATTAAATGAACATGTATATTCGTATTTGTTAAGAGTCAAATGCTTGTATTGAGTCATAATGAAGTTTTGCAGGATTTTCCAGGAAGTAGGACCAAGTTTTTCCAGAAATTTTCCAAAAACTTAACATAAGAATTTCTGCAGGTCACTTCTGACGGCGTCAAGTGTAAAAATCTGGAAATTTTACCAGTTTTGTTTTTCTAACGGAGTCTTATGGTTTTTGTGAATTATTAAGTTTTATAATCTCCAGGAAATCTGCAAACTTCATTCCACAAGCATTATATCTTATCTTGTTTTCTAGGACTTAGTAACTTATATAGGATGCCGCCGATTTTACGCGAGGTTGTTTTGTCTATTTTCTCAGGTTTTACAGGTTATGTATGACAAGAAGATGATTTATATTCTGGAAGGGAAGCTTTGATTGTTCATTTTCTTGGAGGAAGATTTAACCTGGCCACCTTATTATCCATACCGAGCGAATCAGGGGAGTATTTGATTTCATTCTTTTTACTTTTTCACTTTTACATTCTTTACTTGAACATTGGGGACAATGTTCATCTTAAGTATAAGGGGAGGGTAAAAAGATGATACCTTACATATGCACTTTCGCTTGAGTTTGTTTTGTTTGATGGTAGATGTGTAATAAAACTATGAGAAATACTTGTTAGTGCAATTTTAGCGCCAAATTTAAAATTTTTTACAACATTTAGGAGTGAAACTTTAGCCATAGCAAGCGTCTCATGGATAGGAGATTGTATGACTAGCACATAAACGTATATTCAGAAAAATTTTCCACCCAAATATGTGAGGTTCGCCTTTAGATTTGATAGGAAAAGCATTTACTATTAGTGCTTATGAGTGTACCGGTAGCATTTAGATTCTAGAACTTGTGTTAGTGATGCATCCCGAGACCGCTAGTGAGACTACATTCGTGTGGTAGGATTTACTACATGATAAGAGGCATTAGGATCACCCTTGTGTTAAACCCGTATCATAATTACTTGACCATTTAAGTCATATTACTTGGCTAGTTAAGTCAACTAATTTTTCCCACACCCTTAGCGTTGTACTCATTTTTAGTACACGAAACCCTTAGTACACCCCTCCGAGCCTATCTTTTCGTTTCTAACTTTAAGCATTTTACTTAAAGGAAGAATTTGTTACACCCCACTTAAACGTACACCCAAATCGCCTTAGCCTTCCGTGTATGCACTCATTTTTAGTGCATTATTGTTATTTGTTAAACCCTAAGTTAACTATCTAATTGATTACATGGTTGCTAAGTCGAGTCATATCCTTGTACATATTGTTTTAGGACGATTGGGACTCATGGGTAAAGTACTTATTTTATGGAATAATGGGGAAGAACATCATTTATTACCCCCATATGTGCGTTAATCTTAATAGTACTCCAAGTGTTTTGATTATCTTAATTCAAGTCATTAGATTAGTTAATTGTAAAGTATGTAAAAATTCAAGTGCAAGGGGAATTTCCAACCCCTATGATGTATTATTTTGGATGGTAGGGTAAGAGTGTATGCAAAAAAAAAAAAGAAAGAAAAAAAAAAAAAAAAAGAAAAAAAAAAAAACATACGGACTACCATCCCTTTTCATTCTATGTTCATTTTATGTTTTTGTTATTTTTCATTTATTAGCTTAAGTCGAGTCTAGTCTTGGCTTAGCAACGCCATCTTGTACATGTAATTAACCAAGATTGTTAACTCGCCACCAGTAAAAACTTCCTTTATCCAACAAAACCGTGTATTTCATATCCCTACACCTAACGTTACAACCCCTTAAAAGACCTCTTTGATAGTTTATCCTAGGTGCTTACGCAATGTGGTGGAGGTTTGATCCTTTCCCAAGCCTATGGTAATCTATTTTGCTATGACAGGTAGTGAGTGATATCCTCCGTTTCCATATTGTAATTTATACTTTATTACACCCGAGAGATGTGAGTATCTAAACACTATTTGTGAGGTGCTAGTGTATGACCTCCGTGCTTGTCTTTGGTCTTTAGTGGAACAATTATTTGTTGTAATTACTTTTATATTAGTGTTAAATGACCCCTAACTTGTATTTTGAGTATAATAAAAGCGCATTTGGTTGAGGACAAGCAAATCTCAAGTGTAAGGGTACATGATGAGGCGAAAAATGAACCACTTTTAGGGGGTCATTTAAGCCCGGAATTGACTTTATTTGATCAAATATTGCCCTAAATCGTTCCTTTTGTCATTTTAGGTATCTGAAAAAGGAAGCAATTCGGACGTTTTTGGAGCATAAAAGTGAACAAAACGCCAAAGTCTTAATTTTCCTTGCTGGGAACAGTAGGTGACGGCGTCAAGAGTTAATCCTTGACGGCGTCAAGAGCAAATTTCCATGACGATCCAATACAGATTTGACGGCGTCACGAAGTAGGGCGTCAAGAGTAAAATTCATGACGGACTGGAAATGCATAATACATGACGGCGTCAAAAGTAGATCAAGGCAGTCCGAGAAGAGTTTTGGCGGCGAGGTGACGGCGTCACAAGTTTGGTCTTGACGCCGTCAGACCCCTTTTCCTATATATAGTTTTCTAATTTTCACATTAAAAAGAGAGAAGTTTTGGAGAAACCTTAAGTACGAACTTGGTGCGAATTTTACAGGTTTTTCAAGGGTTCTAAGCCCTTGATACCTTTCATGTGTAATTGAGATAAGTGTTCTTTTAATTCAATCAATATGTCTATGTGTTGGTTGTCTATATCTTGTTCTTGTCTTAATTCCATCATGCTAGGCTAGATCTATCTTGTGTTTGCTTGGATCTAATGAAACCTAGATGTTAATTATGTGTTGATTACTTGTTTATAATTGTCTTGGATGAATGATTTATATGTTAGGCTTAAGAAAACTGGCAGATCTCCAATTGGTAACATGCTTGAACGTCTTAAGAAACATGAACCGATGTGCACTAGGTCTTTATTGGTTGTATTTAATGCATGAGCCACTGCTTATAATCCCTATGGTTGTGCTGGGCATGGTATAGGAGGAGATAAGAGCTCATAGAATTGGGGAGTTAAGTGCGCCACCCCATGAATGATATTAAGGAATACGATCCGTCATCCATGCAACTATAACAAGTAATTAACGTGTAAAAGATGTCTAGGGAGTAGTGAAATCTAAGTAAACACATTTTCTCCACTTATTGCTCACAACTTTAGTATAATTTAGTTTATTTTCATTTCTAGTATTTTATTTTGATTGCATTTTTAGTATTGGGTTAGTTGACTAGCAACTAATTCCGCCCAAATCCTTCAAACCCGAGATTTTTACTTGCTTTCTAAAAGATATAAAAATACAAAAATAATCATCCCTCATCTTTATAACTAGTATTTAGGTTTTCTAATCCTAGTGACACTATTCCTAGCTGAACGATCAATCCCCCGGTACTTGTAACTATACTATACTACAACGATCAGGTACATTGCCTGGTGGGGGTTGTAAGCTTCTCGAGATCCCTCGAGAGGTAAAGCCTGGTGCAATTCCCACGCATCATCCCGCGAATCTAAGTGTGAAATGTTGTGTTTGAATGATAACGGGTTTGAAAGTCCTCCAAGTCCAGTGCCACTCCATGCCATAACTTGTTCAGTTACCTAGTATACATGCTTAAAGAGTCAACCCAAAGGTTGAGTGATATTCATAGGTGGTAGTTAAAGTTAGTTGAATACGAGTTTAGTAAAGCATGGGCTACGTTGTTATACACCCATGTAAAGTAGATAGAAATGGCTTGTTTCAGTATTGTATGATCAATACAATACCGAGAAAGAAGTGTTATTGTACTAAGCTCATAAAACCGCACGTTAATAGTCCGGGTCATGCGGTCTGCAGACCAAACCATAAGGGGACGGAGATAAGGTTAAGTTGCCAAAGTTAAACCTTGTGAGATTTCAAGTATAGTACTTATTGGTTACCCGGCTGAGGTAAACCGATAGTAGTTGTCTAGCTCCAATAGATCTATCAACTATACTCGTGTTCACTTGTGTAAAGCTCACAAGTGATTATGGCTCATGAATTTTAGTTATGTAATGGTGGCAGAAAGTAACACTCGTGCAATAACCAAAGAAAAAGATTTGTATTCGGTTTAAAGCATGTATCCCCCCTCACAGGGTTTGTAAAGAATTTAAAAGTGAGGCTATGAGAACTCACCTGGGCTTAAGGATGATGTGATTGATGTGAAAAGTGACTTAGGGATTAGACTGCTGACTCATGTATCTTGAGGGTAGTGTAGGGGGTGTGTGTGTGTATGTCAAGTCCTAGTTATCTCATTTAGGTTTCTCAAGTAATCACACTTAGGGTTTCTAGTTTTAGTTCTAACATAACACCGTTCGGGCCATCGTAATTCAGATGTATAACTCCTCACATGAAGCTCCCTACTATTGTATTATGCTGCAAACATAATACCGTTTGGGCCATCATAATTCAGAAGTATATAACTCCTCACATGAAGCTCCCTAATATTGTGTTAGGTTATTAAGTTTTAGATTTAAATATAATATATCACCGTTCAGGCCATCATAATTCAGAGGTCATTTTATAGTAAACGTTTGAGGAGCCATGGCACTTTAAGTCGTAAACCCAGCAAACTCGTCAAAATAAATACACAAATGAAAGCCCTCACATGAAGCTCCCTAGTATTGTGACACATTACATATAAAGATAGTACTTTTATTTATTAAGCAATTACTTCATTTTATACCCTTAATTTCATAAGTTGACACTATATACCCTACAAGTTTATATATTTACAAAATCTATCCTATACTTATATATACTAAGTATTAACTTCCTAGATTATTCAATTTTAGTCCTTATACTTATGTATTTTAGAGAAATGACAGAAATAGTCCCTAAACTATGTTAACTTTCAATATTTACCATTTATACCCTTAACTTTACAATATTTGCAAATCTAGTCCTAAACGTTTGTAACTATATTAATTTTTATCCTTAGGTTATATAACTTGGCAAAATAGGTCCTTTTACTTAGTACTTCTAAGAAATGTTAAAAACAGTCCCTAGACTTAGTATTTTTAGAAAGTTACCATATATACCCCTATGCATGAAAACTATTGCAAAACTAGTCCTAAAATCATGTAAACTTTATTCTTATGAAACAAGAAGTTTTCCTAGATTATGAATATCTAATATAAGTTTATTAAAGTAACCTAGATCAGCTTATAGCTTATGAAAAGGGCTTATAGCATGCAGATAGCAATTAGTCTAAAATTAGGGTTTTAAAATGAAAAGGCTTAAAAGAAAATGATCAAGGCCTAGGCAAGGGTTCCTAGATTATCTAAGGAAACTAATATCTATCCTAGGATAGTACCTAAGTCATTATAACTAGTTAAAGGGCTTACTTGATCAAAAGTGGGGTGTTAGGGGTGTTTAGGGTTTCTCGGCTAGTTTCTACTTCGATAAGGGTTCTAGGCCTAATGTTCTCGACTTCTAAGCAATGTTTTAAAAATCGCGCCTAAGGCGCGCCTACTCCCTAAATCCCACGAGGCTCTAGCCTTTGGGATTTTTTTAGATCGAGGCTCATGATATGCATGAATCACGTAAAAATCACAGCGCCTTGGGGATTTTTGCGCTTTAGCGCCTTGGGGATTTGTGCGCCTAGAAGATGTAACGGGGTTTTGACCTTTTTTTTTTTCTTAATAGTAAGATACATTTTTGGCTTACATGTTATATACATTTGGCCCTTTAAGTTATAAAGTATCTAATAACCATAATATTTTAGAAAAGAACTGTAGAATATGAACATCTAGATTCGGGTGGCCTTAATTCATGGTAGATGATATCCATGTTTGAGTTAGATTCAAGAACTAGAGAAAGAGAGAGTTTGGAACCTTGAGATAAAAGAAGAAAGAAAAATTAGATTAAATGAAAGGCTCACCCTCTCCACATGTGGAGAGGGATATATATAGTCCCTACAAGATAACTAATAAAACACCCACACCCGGGCTGTGGATCAGGTATACAGTGGGTAAAGACCCGTCCTTCTTCCACGGTGTTACTTAATCTAAAACTAACTAAATATTAAACTAACTAATAACTAGACTAACTATGAGCTAACTTAATGCTATTACAATATTAAGGTGAACGAGTCTTTTATAGGAATATTTGTATTCCTAACAATCTCCCCCTAAGCGAGGTCACCTTGGAAATTAAGCTCTTTGATCTTCTAGCATTTTGACTTCAAAACATGTCTTAATAGCTCGTAGTCTTTGATTTTTCAGTGTCTAGAAACTTTGTGCATTCAGCAGAGTTATTATGATGACTGTTTGATCGTCTTGGATGATCTTTGAGTATTCTTCGATTTTGTCATCCAACATTTGTTTCCCAGTCATCTTTCAGCAGTATGTTTCCTTGTGATGTGATAATCTAAGAGCCGACATGCTCACACTATTTGGTGTCATGATCTTTAGCATCAGAGTTTGCAGAAGCCGTGTTAAAGGTCTTTTAGGTTGATCATGACTTTGTTGAATTGCAATGATGATGTAGTGTGAACATGTGGTAGAGGTTTGGCATCATTTCTGCGACCAGCTACATCAGTTACCAGCTACAGTATTCCACAGCTACAACCGCCAGAAGTTCCAAGACCGCACCTAATCGAAGACCCACAGAGGGCTTTTTAAGATCGTACCGTAGCATATCAATGATTAGGTGAGTCGCTGGAGATCACTCCACGACTGTAGACTGTTTGAACCCGCAACCTGCCACAGCATTCCACAGTTACAACCGCCAGAAGTTCCTGCATACGACAGTTAGCAATAAAACGTCCGGTACTTACAGGTTTGGACTTCGAGATTGTTAACAGCATAATGTGAAAACTTTCTCTAATCCTTACCAAGACCGTTCCTAATCGAAAACCCACAGAGGGTTTTTTAAGATCGTACCATAGTATATCAACGATTAGGTGAGTCGCTGGAGATCACTCCACGACTGTTGATCACTTGAAACCGCCGCGACCACTAAGCGTAATCCACGAGGAATTATCTAAGTGACCTGCTTTCAGGGCTGCTTGATGTTGACCCTGGCAGGAATTTCCATTCAATCATTAGGAGTTACATGAATAACATCCCTCATAAATGTTCTGGCAGATTGCTAAGATCTGCGTAGGACTCATGAGATTACAACTGGTGTCCTTAATGTTGAACAACCATTGTAGAAATAATTCGTGTCCCTATGAGATCTTATTATGCATCTCGAGGCTCTAGACTCAATAAGTGCATTTGGTTTTCCTATGCGGAGATTAGGGAGAGGTCTCCTGCTTCAATATCAACCATCTCTAAGAGATAAGTTGATAGGTTACACCGGTTCCCCGTGAGAATGAAACAAGCTCTTTTAAGAGAACTTGAGTAGCTTAGAAGGTTAAGTGCAGCGCGTCACTGGGTCCATGACGTCTTGATTTCAATACCGATGTTGCCTTAGCAACCATCAGTAGATTATGAATTGAACCCGGTTTCTGCCCTAAGGTTGAATAAATGGAGGGCTATTTCTTTTCACCCTTTCTCATTTCATTTCTTTTTAATTCTTCAACCCCTTCTTTCTCCATTCTCACATTTCTCCTTTTTTTTTCATAATCATACCTACGGACTTTCTAATACTATCTAGATGGTATTGTCCATGGGTAGATCCCTCCGGCTCTGGCGAATCATGGGACGGTTTTCCTAACCTTAGCCACCTTATAACTTCATGACTATCCTATGTTGCCGTAAACCAAATCATTGAAAATTTTCTCAACGTGTTTATGAGTGAAAAACACATTTTGTTAACACGTTGAGAGTTTTGCCATTTTCAAATGCTCCCCCTTAACATGTGCTCCGATGTTTTGAAAATAAATTTGCACATGTCGGGAAGAGTTGCACTTTAGAATTGGTCCACCTTTGGTAAACCTGAACAGGCATTCGAGACACGCTTACATCACTAGTTAGACTAGCTTGAAGTTATTACCCGGCCTGGTCAAGTCCACAAAGGTTTCTCGAAACGGTACACTCTACTCAGACAAATCCTCTTCGAGACACGCTTACATCACTGGTTAACCCAGCTTGAAATTATTACCCGGCCAGGACAAGTCCTTTCGATTGATGACTGTTTTTGTTTCGTCAATTCATTGGTGAAGTCTGAGCCTTGCTCACACAAGATGCTTGCCAAAACCTTTTAGTCAATTCGCTCCCCCTTAATATGTGCATCGATATACGAAAGAGTTTAGCACATATGGGCGAGCTTACATTTTCGTCCAAACATCACATTTTATCAGATTTCATATTTAAATCACATTCTCTCCCCTGATCAAAAATTTCAATCCATTTGAGATTTGTGATCCCAATTGATTTAAATAAGTTAGAAAATGCGGGAGAAAATGTGTCCAATTTAATGTTTTCTGATAATGGAACATACTTTGCTCCCCCTTAAACTAAGAGGGGGATTCACTGCTTATTTTGCACAAGACAACATTTAGGGCACCACCAGCAAAACGTCCAAATATTGTAGATCCCCACATGGCGAGATCGGAATAAGTATTGCTATGTTTTACTAAAGGTGGTGGAGGTGAAGTGTTGTCCTTGTCGTTGTTGCCGATGTTGTTGTTGTGATGAATTCTGAGCCAATCAATAGAGTTTGAACGTCTGAACACATGGTTCGAGCTGGAACTGGCACATTCATTTTGGCTATGGAATCTGCATAAGAATATCAACAAAGATATACATACATACAGATACTCTATACCTTAATAGCTACCATTCAGCAGCTTGCCACATAATAATACCAAATTCATTTAATCGAATCATAGTCAGGAAATACGTCAAACTACTATCTAGCATGATGAGCAGATAGCAATCATGCACATGGCAATTCATACAGATATCAATATTCAACTCAGGATCTTAGGAACATGATTCAAGCATGATAACATTATACCTAAGCAAATTCTGAGAACATATGCACAATATCAACAACACTTAAGCCGAAACAAGCAACATTTGAAACTCATTCACTTAGAACATACAAATGTCATAGGAGAATTCAAGAACATCAAACACCATTGGTTTTCAAACTTCTTCTAGGTTTTGAGTCTTAACGTATTTAGGGGATTATACGAGGATACCAAAGTAACACAAATGAACCTTCTAGGTACATAAAGCTAGGAGACTATAAGCAAGTTGCACATAATGTCCTAAACTTTCTAGTAACTAACACATTTAGCCATTTGATATAAATTTTAGTAAGATCCTCTTCAACTAAACCCCATTAACCACAAAACCAAGTATGAGTTAACCACGAAATTCGTTTAATGGTGTAAAATTTTAATTCACTCTCCCCCTCAATCAGTGACCATTTCTAGTCGTTGATTGAGTGACAAAAATATTTTATGCAAATCCAAGACAAACAAATTTCATACAACAAATATTCACTAAGTGTCTCAACAAATAATTTTCAGAAGAATCATAGAATGAAAACTATTTGTATACAAAGAAGACTTCTCTTCTTTTTCAAGAAATGATGCACTGAAACGTACACCAGATCGAAGAAACATGGATATAAAGTAATCCATGCCTAAGTGAACATCACCCGGTTGGAGGAACAACCGTCTTTTTTTGGTGACGAGCTTTCCCCAGAATGAAGCGCGGGTTGCTATCTAAAGTAATAGCAAGCCATTTTTTTTTATTTTTTTTTATTATTTTTTTTTAAGAATATATTGAGGATCGACATGTTTTAGAAAAACATTTATTTGAAACCGAAAAACTCTTGCTCAAGCATATGTATGATTCCGTGTCATTGTTGAATGACATTTCTAGAAACGTACATAATATTGATTACACAAGAGACATGTCGAGAGAAGAATATTTTTGGAATTTTTTAAGGATTTTTCAAAAATTTTTATGGTTTTTTATAGGTTTTTATATTTTTCTATCTTCTTTTTGTTTTAAACTATGTACAAAGGATAGGTGAGGCAAAATATATACAAGGATACGAACCAAAATTATTACTCCTCAGCTTCCAGAAAATTCTCCGCTTCCATCATTTGACATGCTGAAGAGTAACGTGAGCATATTTAACCAGGGATTAATTCAGGCATTTCACTCTCCCCTAATTAGTGCTCTCCCTCAATCCTGACAACCTTTCTGATGAACACCCACAATAGAAGGAAGACTTTGGATGAACACCCATAATATGAAGAAGTCTTTTGATAACCAAATACATGCCGTCTTTTAGTCTTCTAATCACATAGCGGAGAATGTAGAGAAGACTGTAGACACGACCTTCTTCAAGATTGCCCAATATGGAGGAACAGAATACCAACCATCTTCATCTCACCAAATGCCTTCCAGTAACCTTACATGTAACCCATTAAACCCTTATACACATGAGATGATAACACCCAGCAGAGAATGAAGAATAGACTGCGTCCTTGAAGTACACATTTTCTCTCCCCTGATGGTTACGATTAATCAACCCATAACGTAACAGTGAAACATTAATACCAAGGTGACAAGTTGAACCACTGATCATCTCTGCGGCTTTTCAAGACCGGAATACACGATTAAGCCCGATCACGTGAACCTTTTATGCGTCCTTGGTGTACACATTTCTCTCCCCCATGATGGTTACTATTAATCAGAATCATCATCACAATGTGTACATGTAGCCTAAAGACGAATACATGAAGCATTGCCTAGAAACCCTTTGTTATTGATTGTATCAGCCCGTGAGACGAAGTCGATTAGCATTCCATGACCATGTTCTTCAACACCTTGATAGAGAGGAAGATGTAGTGTTGGAGAACCATGGTTTGTACGACTCTTGAACTGACGTATTCAGGAGTCGTATGACCAATTCTCAATCATCAACCAACATGTAGATTAATATTCACCCTTTCCCCCCCTCAAAAATTGCATATGCCTGTCAAATGCAGTTTTTGGTTGAATAAGTGAATAATAGAATACTCCAATATGCGCCGATTCACTTGAAAACAGAATAAGCACGGAAAGAGCATGAACTTGTTGATGAGAATGGCCATAAATAAGAAGATTCCTCTTCTTTTGAAGATAAAGTGTACTCAAGCATACACTTTTCTTTTCTTTGATGAACGGGGCCTGAAGAGATGTCAGCAGACGCCATTATGTTGAAGAGCGAGGCCTACACTGATGTGTGTAGACGTCATTATGTTGAAGTACGAGGCCTGCACTGAAGTGTACAGACGTCAT
This sequence comes from Artemisia argyi, assembly GCA_030686995.1. Taxonomy (NCBI): domain Eukaryota; kingdom Viridiplantae; phylum Streptophyta; class Magnoliopsida; order Asterales; family Asteraceae; genus Artemisia; species Artemisia argyi. The sequence goes on from CM060676.1 coordinate 201,043,862, forward strand.
TATCTCTCTCTTTTTTACATCTTCTCTACTCTAACACGTTACCAACCCCATTATCATTCTATCGGCTTGATATCGTGACCACTGATGGAGAAAAACCCAATATGATGAACTTGATACTGAAGTAATATGACCCGAACTTGTGACTTAAACTTGTACTAATGCGAGACAAAGAGCGGTGTAGAGACTTCGTGCAACATCGAATCCCTAAGTACTCTATACTCTTCAACCAACCAACCATCAAGTATAAGAAGTACATCACCTCTTGGAAATCCACAACTTCGTGTGACACTGAGCACTACAACGTGACTCCTTAAAGTGATGGTTATTTTGCAATAGAGAGAAAGAAAAAAAAAGAAAAAAAATAACTAGATATCCAAGTCCTTGTCGTTGTATTGAAAGCTCGAACAAGGATCTCGAAGAATCTTCATCCAACCTCCCTGATATCTTCAGATACTAAGTACACGCACCCATGAAATTTTACTTCAGCCTCAAATAAATAATACTGAACTATCCCCGTAGTCACATTTTTGTCAATTCAATGCCTCAATCCAGCCATTTGTTATGTTATGGCTGAACTTTGATAATGGTTTTAACCCGATCATGGTCAAGAGCTCATAGCCCATCATCACGGGATTTTACAAATCTATGGTTTAAACCGAGAAATAAGTTCTTTCGCGGGATTTTACAAAACCAAGAAGAAACCGTGAGACGGTAACAGGTTGAATGTGGCATGACTGATTTGGTAATGACAAGCATCAGTTTGGGTTAAGAATATCATGTGAGAATTACAGATCCCATCACAACTTTTAAAGTCTTTGTCCAACTAACCAACCTCGAACACAAACAATTGTGAGCACATGATGAAGGAACCCGATATACCAATCTTGAAAATGAAGTAGAGTTACTCAAATTTGTTACCTAAGCTTGCATTGTTGTTGGAAGAATGGTGTAGAGAATTTGTGCACCATGCAAATCTCTAAGTACTCAATACTATCTTGACAAAGTATGAGACAATCATCACCTCTTGCGATTATCCACAACGTCATCTACGTGTGACACTGAGTACAATAACGTAACTCCTTTAAGTGATAGTTAACCAGGTCTTCAACCATCCACCCCGACTTCTAGAAACTAGATAACCCAAGTCTTCAACTTACATCATATGCGCGAGCAAGTTATCATTGAAATCCTGCATCCAACCATCCCCGATTTCAAGATAAAATAGGTAGACTCTTTCGTGAAATCCAACTTTACCCTCAAGCAAGGGATACCAAATTAGCTTCGTGATCATTTTGTGCGGTTGAGCAATCAAAGTGAGAAGAAACATGCGCAAATTCTTAGGAGTGCCCATGACTCATAGTCAGACCAATCAAACATAGCTGTCTGACCCAGCTACTTGAATGTCATCCGAAACAGTCGACATCTCAATATCTTCAAACGGGATTTTACAACTTAAGTGACTTAAACCGGGAAATTTTTCTTTCTAGGGATTTTACTAAAGTCAACAAAAGAAACCGGAAGATATATTCAGCAAGTTAAACTAAGAGAGAGATACCGGATGAGTCACAATCCGCACTAAGTGTCAAGTCGTGACAAGTCAAGTTACAATATATCAAATTGAGATTAGTCAAGTCGTAAGGATTAACTCACAACGTCAGATAACAATTTGATAAATCGAAACGACTTAAGTTACAACAATTCACCAATTGCAAAATGATTAACCAATCACACGAATCTCATCACTTAGTAACTTGCCAATAAGTTAGAGATAGTCGCTAAAGAGTGAGCAAACCTCTAGAGACTGACCCACTGAATCCTGAATTGCTGAAACCGGAACAGCAAAGATACACACTACTGGAGACGGAATCGCTAGGAAACTTGCGCAAATTCTCCCCCTCAAAAAGGACATGCAATGACCTTTTTGCCAAAAACTGAAAGTCTGTGATAGTTGTGAATTTGACATGCGCAAAGTAGATACATGGAAGGAGACACATAAACCTACTGCAGAGAAGATGGTGATAAAGACATGCTTGTAGTAACACCTTGCTGGACTCTTCATCAATGATTTAGCAGATAAATGATTCATTGAAGTTCGGAATATGCTAGACCACTGGATGAAATGTGCTTAACTATAGAGTGAGTAAAGGGTTAAAGCACGTCTCTAAACAAATCACCTCCTGTCTTTAAGTCTGACCATCTCTTGAGAAGTTCTTGTACTACAATCCCATTAGAAGCTTAAGAAACAACACTCTCTTGATGAAGCATGATAAAGGACAAGTTAGAAACTTATACTTGCATTAAAATCATGATTTAGAACCTATATTGAGCACAACAACGTAACTCCTTTAAATATAGGTAGTGATATATACCCAACCTTCCATCCTTAATTGTATATATCCACTTCTTGAACATCCAAGTCAAATCACCTTAAATACACTCGAGCAAGGGTCACTAAACATCGTGCGTCCATCCACCCCGAGATGTTTGTGACACTACGTATACCAACCCGTGAATTAACACACCAACCAAGTCACCGTAATTTCCCAATTCCTGCTGTTCTCGAAGCACAAACTTATCCCGAAGATAATAGTCAGATCCCGTATGTTTTAATATGTCAAAAAACCAAGTCCAGCCTATCAAATCTTTCGCGGGATTTTCTAAAAACATCAAGAGTAACCGCGAAATTAACAAGAACATCTAAGGGTGAGTTGCAATACTAATCTTCAAAACTTAAGTCAACGAAGTCAAGTATCAACTTGATCAAATTGCAGCAAGTCAAGTCGCAGTTTGAAAAATCGCAACAAGTCAAATTGCAGACAACCAAATTGCAATACGTCAAATCGCAAGTATTTACTCGCCACGTCAACTCGCAATTGGTCAAATTGCAATCAGTCAAGTCGTAACAAATCAAAACGCAATTTGATGAACCGCAATTAATCAAATCGCAAGTTGTCAACTGTAACTCAAGTCGCAAAAATTAAATTGCAGGCTCACTCAAATCATAGGCATCCACAATGCTGACAAGCTTAGAAACTTTGTAATCACGTCGACATATATATATACCCCAAATACTAGCTGTGACGTGTGTATCCCCGTGAAGTTTGTAATACCAAAGTACCGCTCTTTATAACCACCAAATACACGAGTAACACTTAATACCAATACTATCACAAAATGTATCCAATATAATTAACACTTTACGATAACATTTTGATAGTCAGTTGAAGCATTTGTAGCACAAGCTCAGTCCGTATATTTGTGTTCATTCGACCCAATCCAGTCCAAGAACCATCCAATTCGCCCAACAATTTGTCAAAACAACCATTTTATAGCCGCAAATTCGGATGGCCAAATCCATTTTGAATCTTAAACTTTCGGCTAAAATGATTTTTGCACAAACAAAACCATTTTTTATCTAGACGGAAATTAAGACCACATCAGATTTAATACTCACTATTCTCGGATTATTAGCCAAACAATTTTAGTGCCAAATATTATGCAAGAATTTCGTCAGCCCAATCACAAAATTTAGCAAGAAGCCCATTTAATCAACACCAACAACCCTAAACTTATCACCATATATAATGCACCACTAATCACTCATTCATTTAACCCTAATCAACATAATCCACCCCTTTCCTTGTTTCTCTCACTTAATCACAGATCTCATCAAGAAAATAAGTCATCTACATCAAAACTTGTCAAAATCATAGCTCATACTGTTTTCTAATAACTCACGAATCACATCACACCATCCTTGTCACACCAAACAAATAATCACGTTCATTATATAACCAGAAACACGAAGATGAACAAACAATAACCGTGGCACAATTTTCCTTCAAGATTTCTTTAGGGACGTTACAGGTAGGTTTCGTTTGTTTTGTGTTTTATTCTGATGTTGTTTGGTCTAGATCAATGATGGGATTGTTTTTCGAGTTGCACAGATCTATAATGGTCTTGTAATTTCATAAGGGATTCACTTGAAAAACATGACTGAGATCATTTAATTTTTTTGTTGTTTTACTTGTGAATCTCACAAACGAAATAAAGGAAGAATAAAAACTTGTTAGTTTTGTTCCTTCTTTGCAACTTTCGGATATTAACATAATTTAATCTTAAATTGATCGATGAAGATGATTATTCACTCAAACAATCTTTAAAGGATTAACACGTGAACAGGTCTGAGGTTATGTTGCATATGTTATGATTAAACGAACAAAAGATGTTGGATTTGTTTGTGGTAACGATTTATGGAATCTCGTTTATATTACGGTAGAGATAATGAGTTATTGTAGACTATGATGGTATGTACTGAGGTTGCTTTAGAGTATTTGGTTTTGTGTCGTGGTCAAACTGCTCTTGGACTTCATCTTCTCTTCGTCTTATACGTTTAGATCTGAGCTAACCGCAAATCTAAGCTAACCGCAAGTCAAAGCTAACCGCAAAACGAGGTGACCGCAAAACGAGGTAACCGCAGATTAGATGAAAATTTGGACAGCGATTGGTTTGGACAAACAGAAAAAAAACTTAATCGCAACTAAAGAAAAAGTACTCGCAACTCACAAGTAAACGCACTAAAAAAATAATCTCAACTCACAAGTCACAAACAGCCAATATCAATCGCAATCAAATCTTTGTTTTCATCCCACAAACTGCCAAAAAATATAGCTGTGTACATTGAGTACAATGAAAGTCACATGACAATGTAATATTCTTTCATAAGTTACTCGCAAATATGAAACACAAGATAAACGCAATGAAGAACAATGAAGTAGATACCCACGAATGCAAAAAAAAACTTTCAATGACCACAAGATTCGACCAAATCAGTTCTCAATCCAAGCATCCATGGATAACTAACTCACAAAAGTAGCAACAGCGAATAAAATCACGACAAGGATAAAAGCAAGATTTTTCTCCATAAACCCTTCGAACCAAAATATAAAACCACAAAAACCAATTACAAATCCGAGAAAACCAAGTCCTAAGATGAAACCTTGGCTCTTGATACCATTTGTAGAATATGAACATCTAGATTCGGGTGGCCTTAATTCATGGTAGATGATATCCATGTTTGAGTTAGATTCAAGAACTAGAGAAAGAGAGAGTTTGGAACCTTGAGATAAAAGAAGAAAGAAAAATTAGATTAAATGAAAGGCTCACCCTCTCCACATGTGGAGAGGGATATATATAGTCCCTACAAGATAACTAATAAAACACCCACACCCGGGCTGTGGATCAGGTATACAGTGGGTAAAGACCCGTCCTTCTTCCACGGTGTTACTTAATCTAAAACTAACTAAATATTAAACTAACTAATAACTAGACTAACTATGAGCTAACTTAATGCTATTACAATATTAAGGTGATCGAGTCTTTTATAGGAATATTTGTATTCCTAACAAGAACTAAAACACACAATCAACAAAGAACTATGTTTTTTTTGTAATCTAATGTCTAAGAATAGTAGCTTATTAACAGATACAATGTTGTTTCTTTAGTGTTAAGTGTTACCAAACAATTATAGATTTTTTGTTTTTGATAGTTGATAGTTTGATACATAGTAATTTGTTAAATTTTATAAGTCATAAACTCATATATTGTAATGTATATTCAGGAATTTAGGGTAGTTCATGGATTCTGATATGTTGCTTGCTTAATATTTTTGGGTTTAAATGCAACCTTTGTTAGATGTAATAACTATTAAGTGGCATTATGCATTGAATATTGATATTTTTGTCCTATTTAAGCTGCATAAGTTGTCACATATGTTATAAAAAAACCTAAATGTATAGTGCGCCTCATATTTATGAATCCCGCGCCTTGGTTTGCGCCTCGACTCGAGGCTCTTCGACCCCTTTTGTGCCTTAGTGCGCCGTGAGCCTTTCAGAACATTGCTTCTAAGGCTACTAGGGGCCTTATAATACTGATAGGACTCAGAGAATTGAGGTGGAAAAGAGAAGAGAGGACGGTTTGAAAGAATGGGAGTTAAGGGGTATTTATTAGGTATGGTTTGAGTATTGACCAAGAAATGGATGGTGAGGTATCGTGAGAAGGAGGGAGTGATTCATGGATGCTAGGGGTGACTAAGGAAGGCTAGGGAATAGGTAGGGGCTGTGAAAGGCGGTGGTTTACTGTTTGTGGTGGTAAATGGCCTAAATGGCAAGTAGCTTACAAGTAGATGCATAAGCTACTTATAAACTACTATAGAGGTGCTAGGTTGGTTGATTAGGGTGAAAAGGAGCTTCATAAGCTGCCTTGTAGGTTTCTTGGGTCATTTGAGGTGCTTAAGGTGCTAGTTTAGTCTTAGTTTTAGGCTTAATCTAGGTTTAGGGTTAAGTTTAGGATTGGGGTTTTATATTAGGGATTAGTGATTAGATTAGGGTCCTAAGAGTGATTAGTAACTAGGATTAAGGTTTAGGGATCGTTTCCTAGGTGGTGGTAGCTTATACTAAAGATTCGGGAAGGCTTTTAGCTAGTTTCGGGACCTAAATAACCGACTTTTGCTTAGTGAGTGATTAGGGTCTAGCTTAGGGTTTAGTGCCTATATTAGTGTCCTATGAGTGTTTAGTGACTAAGATTAATACTTAGGAGGCTTATGCTAAGTGGTGGTAGCCTATGGTAAAGATTTGGGAAGGTTTAACCTAGTTTTGGGACTTATAAGACCTAGTTAAGGTTTTGCATAAAAGACTTGTACCTAAGCTCTAAAGGGTTTTACTAGGGTTTAGGGGTGCTAAGATATTCTAATGTTGCTAAGGTAAGTCATACATAAGCCTTGAATACTTTCAAACTAGTTTAGATAAGCAATTAGGGTTTTAAAGACAACCGTAAACACATATGGTTCAATTAGGGTTTTTGATAGATAGAGTATACTAGAGTGATAGATTACTTAGTGTTATGATGTTTAGAACCTATACTTGACATACTGGGATGTTCACATGATATAAGCATAGTGGTGTTAGGCATAGGTGGATACATGAGCAGGTCTAGAGAGTCATGCAATGAAAAGCAAAAATTTACCTATGAAATTACCTTGTGGTGGAAATGATATTGATGAAACTTTATGGGTTATTACAGTCGTACCCCCTAAGAGAAAATCTCGTCTCAAGATTTAGTAAGAGTAGAGGTGGAGAGAGAAGAACGAGTTTATGATTCGAAGGAAAAGACGATATTGACGGAGGAAAGGAATTGTTTCGTACAAACGGATTAGAAAGTGTTTGTACGCATGCCAAATACTCAGACTCATTTATTTATATCTCAATACTTACAAGCAGAGGCGACCCAATTCTTCTAAGCAAGAGTTTATAAATTCATGGTCCGCTGATTTATAGTTTTTTTTATCAAAATGAATGAGCGCCTTGATTCATTTCAATAAGATGATTATAAATCATCCTTAAGTAGTATTGGCAGAAAAATGAAGAGAGAGTTAACCACACTTAAGGAGGTGTGGTACGGGAATGTTTTGAGAGACTGGGTTATTAGCATTAGCCATGTTAGAAACTCGGGTTTCTAGTTGTGGAGGATCTAAACACACACCTTGTGTTAGATAGATACTTTGAGTAATGTAAACTAGCAAGCGGAATTTACTAGTATACACCTTAGAAGATGTGTATGTATGATGTGTATGAGAATGTGTTAGTATAATGAACAAAGAATGAACAAATTGCTTCAATATTATTATTAATAATACGAGTGATCAACAATATCACTAGCGTTTACAACCTTGAAGCTTTCACTATTCGTATGCTAGAATTTTCCAAGAGATATATAAAAACCCTAATCTAGGATCTCCTTTTATAGAAACAAGGAGTCCTTTACAAGTAAACAATACACGTATCAAACTATTACAATAAGATATTCACCATATCTTTTCTATTCTTGCATTACACTTCTTTCCTATTCTGCTATAACAAGAGCAGTACAAACTATATTTACTAATCAGTACTAACTGACTTTGTACTGTTAGTATATTTTTCAGCAGTAGGAATTTTTTCTTCAATATAGTTGATACTAATGAGCATAATTCCCAACAATCCTCCCCTAAACTTATGATTTCTCTCTAAATCACTAAGTTTCTTGGAATTAACTTTGTTCATTGATGATGAGAGGATTCTTCCAAACACTTACCCTTTTCTTCTTAGTTCCTGAGTAGCTCTTCTATTCTGATCATATATTCTCTGAAGCAAATCTCTAACTTTTTCAGTATTTTCTTGAACTCTTAATCTTGATGATAACATTACATCAAGAGTTCCAGCTCTTAGAGGATATTCCCTTTGAGCTAACATAAATGCATCAGTACCTTGTTTTGTAGATACATGATGAACCTCACATGAGTCATAATAAGTCCATGTAGTAGCAAGGTTCATGGCTTGAAACTTCTAGTATCTATCATCAATATCAGATTCATATAGCCTCTTGAGATAAACCCATAACTCTTTAGCCTTCACATCAGTGAGTTCACCTTCCTTGGACTTTTCTTGAACCATTTTCCAAATAGTATCAAGATCTTCTCTATCACATGCCTTTACAAGAGTTTCAAAATCTCTGTATACTCCTGTTATCCCACCTAGCCTTGTTATCTTCCAGGCTGCTTGAAATTCATCATTGTGAACTTCCCAATCAATAATAGGATGTCTGGCTTGTAAAGGTTCCACATCTACAAATTCTGGTTCAATCAAAGCATTCATCTCTTTAAGTTGATCTTCAGGTAATACTTTATTTTCTTTGCTATGATCTTTGGAAATTTCTTCTGTAGCCTTCTGTTTCTTTGTAGATCTGAGATACCTAGTCTTTTCTTCTTCAGAATCCATAGGGATAAATTCTTTATTTCTTTTGAAAGCTCTGTAGTATAGGACTTGTATTTCTTCATAGCTTTTACCTTTGAGCTGATTCATTTTCTATCAAGCTTACATACATAAAAACTTCTTCATTCCAGCTATGACTTAACTTTGAGAAGGTTTCCTTGGTCTCTTCTGTCCTTTCTTGATACAACTGATCATGTCATCCAATGCTTGATCATTCTTCATTCTAATGTAGTCTGCCAATTGAACTGATCTTTGTTTTTCTGTGAGGGATAAATCAGCAATGATTTGAATTTCTTTGGCTTTGACTTCAGGATCATTATTGATCATGTAATCAACTTCTTATTCACTTGGTTGATAATCCAAAATAGGATCATTCACCATCTGAATATTCTGTAGTCTTTGAGTTTCCATGAAGCTTGCAACAGATCACTCATCTTCTTGAAGCTTTCTTGCAAATTCTGCATCATGATCAATTTGTGCAGCTTCCCTTGCTTTCACTTTATTTAAAGGTTGAGTATCCTCTGCTTCTTCCATAGGAGCTTTTCCTTTAGCTTTCCTCTTCCTTTCATAAATAACATCAGCAGTTTCTTCTCTTTGAATGAAAGCAGTACCTTCTTATATTTGAACTGCTTGAGCTGTTGGAGAAGCATTACCTTCTTGAACTTCTGATTGTTGTTGTTGAATTCCTTCATCAGTACCTTGATTACCCTCATTAAAACTCTCTTCTGTGAAATCTAATTTCCTCCCCTCAGTTTGTGCATCAGTTTTCCTCCCCTGTTTGGAGGAATCTTCATCATCATCACCATTGGAGTCATGAGTAGTAGAAGTTAAAGAAGAATCTACAATCTTTGTCTTTCTTTTGGCTTTGAGCATCTTCACTTCATCTTCAAGTTTCTTGATCCTGTCCATCATATTAGAATGAACCTTCTTGTGATGCTCCTAAGATTTAGCCAAGTCTTCCTCCAATGTAGCTACCTGTTTGGTTAGCTCGGTACAAAGTTCCATCAATTCCACAAAGTTAGAACTGCCCTCAGCACTTCCAACTGTGTTACCTGTTTGGAGAGGTGCATCATAGGACATTAGTTTAGTTTCTTCTCTAGTTAGACTAGAAAATACTCCTACACCACCACCACTTGTACCTAAGCCAAAAGATTCAGGCACATTAAGTGTTGTAGTAGGAGGAGTTAGCTGTTTTGACCTCCTCCTATATATCCTGGTGAGAGCTGGTGTGTGGGATGTGGAAGGAACCAAAATGGGTGTGATTTGAGGATCAGTTGGGTTTACTGACCCAGCACCCTATACCTGTGTTAGAAAAGAAAGCATAGCATCTGATAAAGGTCTTTCTTCCCCATTCCACCCTTGTGTACTCATAGTCATGTTTTGAAAAACCTTTTGTTGCAGATAAGGAGTAGCAATAGTTCTGGTATGAGGAAGTAAGGTGCTTTGTTTTGCTTTTAAAATCAGTTGAACAAACCTTGGGTACATTAAAAACTTATTTGGAGAATCTACATTCTTCACCATATGGTCAAAAATTAATTTTGAAAATTTTTATTTTTCATGCTTTGAAAAACAGACAAGAGCAGTAGCAATATTACTACTGAACTGCTCCCATGATGATCTTTTGGGACTCAAATAGTGAAGAAGATTATGAATTAAAAATCTCCATTGGGGTGAAAAACATCCTTTATTAAAAGTCAGTCTACCATTTGATGTATCATACCCTAAATTTGAAATAGCAATTAAAATGTCTTTGTTGGCCATTGATATGGTACCATCAGAGTCATCCAAGCGAAGATGTCTCCTCAAGGACTTCTCAGTAACATAAATTATTTGGCCATCAACAGTTGCAGTAAGTGCGGGTATTGGTGTATGCTCATCATCATCTTCAAGTGTTATGGCTTTTGTAGTAAGCCAAAACTGATTGAGTTGTAAGGAATAGAGAGTATGACTTACAGTTAAGGCATATTTGATGTAGGAGTTGTTGAGATAATCGATTATCTGCCAGAACTTGGGTCTATCCTTCTCCTCTGTTTTCTCCAAAAATGCCACTTCATTGTGTTGGTCAGCAAATCTTAGTACAGCCATTGATTATTGATAACCAATTGGGATTTTATGTGAATTGAAGATTTATGACAACCAATTGGGATTTTATAATGATACTGCTAGGGTTTGAGAAACTTGCACAAGAGAGAACGATCTTATGGAAAGTAAATAATATGAAATTTTAGAAAGAAGATAATTTCTCTTGTTAAATTAACCCTATAAGTATGGTAACAAAATGGTTTTACCCAACGGCTAGAATAAAAAATCAGTTACTGACACAACAGGTGTAACGGCTAGAACATCAATACAAACTTTACACTACCAGTACTAACTTTGCACTATCAGTACAAACTTTTCCAAAAATTTTCAAAGAGCAGTAGGGATATAAAACAAGTAAAGTACTCTGCTCAAACATAGTTTTTAGCAAACTATCAGCTATCAACGGATTTGATATGTCTTTACCATTAGCTGTTTGCTGTGGACTAGCCAACTCCTCACAGTGAGATATGGTGAGTTGATAACCATATTGTTTTTGGTAAACTATCAACCATAAACGGATTTGTTAAGTCTTTACCAAGAGCCGTTTGCTTTGGACTAGTTGGTTCTTATGTGGATGAGACATGGTGAACCAATAACCATTTGTTATGTGTTCTTGCAACACATATGTCATCCAAAGCACACCATATCCAATGCAAGTAAAAACATCTTAGATTACCTGCAAGTGTTAGTCTAAAGCCAAGAAAAACATTACATTTTTCATTTGAAACAATTAAGTGCAAGACTAACAACACATAATGACCAAAGCATTTAAGCTTTTGGAGCCCAAGCCATAATAGACTTCACTTTACCCTTTTCATCAACAAAAATATGTTTCTTTAAGTTCATCATTGCTTTGTCACCAGTGATTGGTCTCCAAACCCATTGAGCTATAGCTTTCATACCATTTCCTATATTTCCCTTAACAGCTTGTTTCTGCTTAACAGTTTCAACTTTTGGCATAACAGTTGGAACTGTTGGCTGAGCAGTTGGAACCTTAGGCACCCATTTTTGATTTTGCCTAGCTGTATTCTTAAAAAAGGTCTTATTAACTGTTTGTTCTTTATAATTTAGACTTCTTGGTCTTGCAAATGAAATAGTTGGATAGTTATAAACAGTCCCGTTTGGTCTAGTAGTAGAAAGTTGTTCAACTTCAGACCAAAGCATGACTGCTCTGGGTACCATTTGAACATTAGAGTGAGTTTGATTTGAAAAATGGTTGTTCACTCTAACTTGGTTATTCCCATTTACCCTTGTATTCCCTGAACTCATTCTTTTCCATGGGTTGTTGTCATAATAAGCAGCAAAATGGTCAAAGCTTCCACATACAAAACATGTCTTGTTTTGCATCACAAAATCACCACCTAGTTGTTGGGACTTCATATAATTCCAATTTCTTTGATTTCCCTTAGGTACTGATCTATACATCTCAGCATATCTAACATTGTTCCTAACTGGTTTCGTATATTCTTGTTTAGCCACCCTAGGAACATGTTTAACCTCTACCTTAACTTTATTCTTAGCTTCAGGCTTAGTCTCTGGCTTAATTTCAGGCTTAAACTCTAGAACAAATTTAACAAAATTTGTTTCATTTGTACCTTTAGGTATCTCATCAGCCTAATCTTCACAATTTTTCTCTTGTGCCTTAGGACCATAAGGTGGAAATTCAGGCTCCTTAAACTCATCTAGGCCAGTGTGAGCTAAGTCAATACCTGGTGGCACAAACATACCTCTATGGGGAGGTGCAACAGAGTTATATCCTAAACCTGATTTTGCTTTGTGCACTAATTGAGACACAATTGTCTTTTGAACACCCTTAGAAGTATACTCAAGTGTTTCAACACTTAATTGTATATTTTCCTTTTGTTTACTAAGTTGTTCAATCTCTTCTTTATGCATACTTATAACAGCATCCCTGTTCTCTAAGTCTCTTCTTAATCCAACAATATCATCAGTAAAGACAGCTTCTTGTTGTCTATAAAAAGCAAGTTGTTCTTCTAAGACAGCTAATCCTCTTTTATGATTTTGCAAATTAAAATTAGTGTCATTAAGCTCTATTTTTTGACTATCAAATTTAGCCTTAAGTATTTCTAATTCTTTTAAAGCTGAGCAAGACTTAGAACAACCATTAACATATATCTCAGAGTCAGAAAAAGCCATAAGTGTAATCTCAGCATTGGCTTCTTCTTCTTCCATGAAGCTCCAATCAAAAGCAGCACCATCAATGGCTAATATAGCCTTAGTAAAAGGCTCTTGCATAGTTGCTTCCTTTAAATTGCTTTTCTTGTAGCCATCTCTGCCTTGTTGTCTTGGACTTCTGCATTCTCTAGCAAAATGCCCTCTCTTTCCACAGTTGTAGCATTCAACCTTGGATTTGTCATAACCAGCAACATCTCCTGAATTAAGGACAATCTTCTTACCAGTTCTTTGATAGTACTTCTTTGCTCTTATGTTTATCAAAGCTAACTGCCACTTTATGTCCATTGTTTCAAGATCATCATCATGGATTTGAAGCAAGTCTTCATTGTATACATAGGCCTCTTCAACTTTGCTTGCTACAAAGGCATAAATGGTGTCATCACTTAAGCCAGCCCCACTGGTTTGTGAACCAGTTGTACTAACTTTAGTGCTAACACTGCTAACTCTAGGATTAGGAGCACAAACATATGTGCCATCATCCTCTTCATCAGAATTGTCATCATTGGCATATGATAAGAGTGCCTTGTTCCCTGATCCTGAGCTTGTGCCTCCTGTCTTTTTAACTTTGGGTTTTGCAATCTTTAGGTTGTTGTACAAGTCATTAAGTGTCATCTTTTCAAGTTCAGGCTTGTGTAAGTAAACAACCACATAAGTTTGCCATTCAGCAGGCAAGCTATTTAGAAACTTCATGTTCAGTTCTTCTTAAGGAATGGTAACCTTCAAGACAGCCAGTTGGCTAATGATCTTCTGCAACCTGATAAAAACATGATCTAGAGATTCATTGCTTATAGCAGTGAAGTTCTCATAGTTTTGCCTTAATAAGGTCTTCTGAGTTTTCTTGGTGGCTTCATTCCCACCAAATCTTTCAACAATGGCTTCAGAGAGTTCCTTGGCCATTACATAATTGCTGAAGTTCAATACTTGATCATTGGGCATGGCCATATGCAAGAGATGCTTGGCTTTAAGATCATTCCTCCTTTTATCCTTCTCATCATTTGTCACTAGCTCAGTATTCAGCTTAGTAGACTTAGAGCCATCTGGATTAATGACCTCAGATGTATATGCTTTGAAGGTATCACCATTCTTGATGATGTCCCATAATGCATAATCTTGTACCATAAAGTATTGCTCAATCCTGAGTCTCCAGAGGTCATACTCATTCTTCTTGAGTATGGGTAGCTTTGCAGTAGTGGAAGATGATTGAGTAGTTTCCGTGTCCTTTATCTTGACAACAACAAGAACTTTAATTTTCTGGATCTTCTAAATCAAAGTATCAGAAACCTGGCTCTGATACCACATATGAAGGATCTAAACACACACCTTGTGTTAGATAGATACTTTGAGTAATGTAAACTAGCAAGCGAAATTTACTAGTATACGCCTTAGAAGATGTGTATGTATGATGTGTATGAGAATGTGTAAGTATAATGAACAAAGAATGAACAAACTGCTTCAATATTATTATTAGTAATATGAGTGATCAACAATATCACTAGGGTTTACAACCTTGAAGCTTTCACTATTCGTATGCTAGAATTTTCCAAGAGATATATAAAAACCCTAATCTAGGATCTCCTTTTATAGACACAAGGAGTCCTTTACAAGTAAACAATATATGTATTAAACTATTACAATAAGATATTTACCATATCTTTTCTATTCTTGTATTACACTTGTTTCCTATTGTAGGATCGATATAATATGTTGATTCTTGTGTGATTCAGGTGGTCTTGGGTTATGGAAGATGAAGGTAAACATTGTTAGAGTTAGAGAGAGAGAGTTGAGAGTGTGGGAGGTTTCTAGTGAGAGAAACAACTAATGAGGTGTGTGTATTATGAGAAACAACCAACCCTTCCCTTGTGTGGGAAGGGGTATATATACACTTACATTATACGCCCTCCTGCGGGCTGTGGATCAGGTGTACAGTGGGTAAAGACCCGTCCGTCCTCCACGGTGTGACTAATATCTAATCTATCACTAGGCCAAAAACGACCTATGGTCACACATGCTCGATTTGGAACAGCCACACATTGAAAAATTTGTGTGGCTGAAGGTAGGAAAATTGACAGCATTTACGAATTAGTCACACATGAGAATTTCGAATGTGTGACCATAAGACCTCTATTGCCGCACAATCGACCCTTATGTGACTAAACGTAACTGGTGATTTTGTTCCAGATCATTTAGTCACGTATGCTTTTGGAACGTGTGACAAATACAAGTAACCTTGATGCCATATATGGTCACACTAAACTTATAGTCACATTTGCTTCTAATAGTATGACCAAATGCCATATACGGTCACATAAAACAGTTTGTCACACATTATTTAAGTGTAGCCAAAATCCAGTACATATAGTCACACTAAACAGTTTGTCACACATTATTTAAGTGTAGCCAAAACATGATTTGTGTAACTAAATGTTAACAAAGACCACACAAAAACCGAATTCATGTGGCAAGTGGATGATCAATAGTCACAAAATACACATTCCTTCACTTTAAAGAGCATATGGTCACACTTATTAACACTTTTGGTCACTTGATGGTTAGTTGTATGTGACTAAATACACTCTCAAAAACATGCTTTGTGTGACTAAATGTTAGTAAAGGCCACACAAAAACTAAATTTATGTGGCAATTGGATGATCTATAGTCACACAAACCATACATTCCTTCATTTTCAACACCATATGGTCACACTTATTAACACTTTTGGTCACTTGATGGTTAGTTGTATGTGACTAAATACACTCCCAAAATCATGCTTTGTGTGACTAAATGTTACCAAAGGCCACACAAAAACCAAATTCATGTGGTAAGTGGATGATCAATAGTCACACAAAATACACATTCCTTCACTTTAAAGAGCATACGGTCACACTTATTAACACTTTTGGTCACTTGATGGTTAGTTGTATGTGACTAAATTCACTCCCAAGAACATGGTTTGTGTGACTAAATGTTAGTAAAGGTCACACAAAAACCAAATTCATGTGGCAAGTGGATGATCAATAGTCACACAAAATACACATTCCTTCACTTTAAAGAGCATATGGTCACACTTATTAACACTTTTGGTCACTTGATGGTTAGTTGTATGTGACTAAATACACTCCCAAAATCATGCTTTGTGTGACTAAATGTTACTAAAGGCCATACAAAAACCAAATTCATGTGGCAAGTGGATGATCAATAGTCACACAAAATACACATTCCTTCACTTTAAAGAGCATATGGTCACACTTATTAACACTTTTGGTCACTTGATGGTTAGTTGTATGTGACTAAATTCACTCCCAAGAACATGGTTTGTGTGACTAAATGTTAGTAAAGGCCACACAAAAACCAAATTCATGTGGCAAGTGGATGATCAATAGTCACACAAAATACACATTCCTTCACTTTCAACACCATATGGTCACACTTATTAACACTTTTGGTCACTTGATGGTTAGTTGTATGTGACTAAATACACTCCCAAAAACATGCTTTGTGTGACTAAATGTTAGTAAAGGCCACACAAAAACCAAATTTATGTGGCAATTGGATGATCTATAGTCACACAAACCATACATTCCTTCATTTTCAACACCATATGGTCACACTTATTAACACTTTTGGTCACTTGATGGTTAGTTGTATGTGACTAAATAAACTTCCAAAACCATGATTTTTGTGACTAAATGCTAAGAAAGGCAACACAAAAACGAAATTCATGTGGCCATTGGATGATCAATAGCCACACAAGATACACATTCCTTCACTTTGAACATCATACGGTCACACTTATTCACACCTTTGGTCACTTTATGTGTACTTGTATGTGACTAAATACACCCCCAAAAGCATGCTTTGTGTGACTAAATGCTACCAAAGGCCACACAAAAACAAAATGCATGTGGCCATTGGATGATCAATAGTCACACAAAATACACATTACTACTTTGTAAACATCATATGGTCACACTTATTCACAGTTTTGGTCTCTTTATGGTTAGTTGTATGTGACTAAAGACACCCCAAAAGCATGTTTTGTGTGACTAAATGTTAGCAAAGGCCACACAAAATACACATAAATAACAGGTAAAACAATTTTGGTTATCTTTAAGGTAAATTTATTAAGAAAGTGAGCCATAAAGGCAATATTACATACATCCCTAACATAACACAACAATTCCCAAGCTCTTATTACATATAATGGTTCACTTGGATTTTCGTATAACAACACCTCCACAGTCGGTTCGATAGTAGTCATTTCGTGATTCATGACCCAAGTCACGTCGATCCACACGTGGCAATATGTTATCATTGTCCTGGTGAATGACGGTACTAAATTCCTCATCGACTTCGTCATACTTATCTTTGTAATTCTTTGGAGGTGTCTTAAACACAATAGACAATTTTTTATCTACCTGGTCTTGAACATAAAACACTTGTCGTGCTTGTGAGGCTAATATGAACGGATCAACCTTGTGGCCTAAATTATTCAGGTCAACCAACGTATACCCAAGAATAGTATCGCGTTTCACACCACCTCTGTGATTAACCCAATCACATTTGAAAAGAGGAATTTGCCTGTAACGGTAATCTAGTTCCCATATCTCTTGCAAAACCCCATAATAAAAGGCTTGCCTTTTGGTTGCAACGTCTTTAGATATGTGCAGATCTAATGCCTCAACACTAACCCCACTGTTCTGGTAAACTTTGCCTTCATGAGATTTCGTACGAAATGTATACCCATTGATGTCATATGCATCGTATTTCACTAAGCTAGCGCGTGGTCCATATGATATCCACCTTACAGTTTCGGATACACTTTCTTTGTCGATTTGCAACTCTCTCTCAACCTGAATTTCATTACAAGTAATTTTGTTATGATGTATATTAAGACTAGTAAAATATTCATATTTGCACAAAAATATAAAAATAAAAAAAAATAAAAAATAAAAACTCAATTATAAATAACATAGGATTAATTACGTACCTCTTTGTGTAACCACTTAGCAAAAGATTTATTGTGCTCATTCTCAAGTAATGCTATTCGCATACCTGGGTTTTCTCTTTTCAAAAGTTGCTTGTGTCGCCTGAAACAATGTGTTTGATTATCATATTTCGTAGATCATTTTAAGTAAAGAAATAGACATGTGTTAAGTAACACTTACTCGATATACGGTACAATTTCATCTGTATTCTGTAATACATACAAATGTGCTTTCTGAAAGAGTTCCGCAGAAAATTCACTTGATTTGCCAGCCGACAATGGGTTTCCTTCCTCATTTTCATCAGTTTCATGTTTATCATGTGGGATACCAATAGTTTTCATGGATTTATGATATTCGCTAAAAAACTCTATTGTTTCTTCCGCAATAGTCTCCTCAGCAATGCATCCCTTTGGTCTATTCCTATTTCTCACATGTCCTTTAATAACCTTCATACATCTTTCGAATGGATACATCCACCGAAAGCATATTGGACCATATAATTTTACCTCCCTAGTTAGGTACACAGTCAAGTGTATCATAATATCAAAAAACGGCGAGGGAAAGAACTTCTCGAGTAGGCAAAGTGTCACTACCAGTTCTGTTTGCATCTTATCTAGTTCTTGCGATATTATTTCTTTCTTACATATCGATTTAAAGAAAAAAGAAAACCTGATAATGGCATATCGTGTGGGTGGGTGTATGATTGAACGTATTGCAATGGGCAGGAAATCTTGCATTAGCATGTGATAGTCATGCGATTTTAGGCCAATGAGCTTCCTATCCTTTAGGCTGACCAAACTAGAGAAATTTGAACAATAACCTTGTGGTACCCTGATGTTCTGTAATGTTTCACAAAAAATGTCTTTTTCAGCATTAGTTAATGTGTAACCTGCTAGAGGTAGTGTTGTACTGTCTTGTCCTTGCATAGCAAACAACTCTTGTTTTACCCCGAACGCAGCCAGATCCAATCGAGCATTAAGTCCATCTTTCGTCTTTCCTGGAACATGTAGCAAAGTTCCCGCGAGGCTCTCAGCAACATTCTTTTCTACATGCATAAAATCAATACAATGTAGAACAGAATGATGCCTCCAATACCGAAGTTTTCGGTACCAAATGTTGAATTTCTTCCAATACACATCGTTTTGTCCGTTTACTTTGCTTGAACTCCCCTCTTCTTCTGTTGAGTTTCTATTCTTCTTTTTAATCTTCCCACCTCCGCCTCTCGTATCTTCTTGGTTTCCTGATGCATTATTGTTTGGTCCTTTTCCTTTTCCCACTTATTTTCAATATGTTGTACCTCGTTGTATATTTGTTCCCCGGTCATTGGATTTGGAGCCGGGAGAAATTCTGGTTGTCCATTAAATGCCTTCCTTTGCCTTCTGAAAGGATGGTCATATGGTAGATATCGTCTATGACCAACATAGCTTTGTTTGGATGAAGCAGGAAGTCGAACACAGTTTGTATCTTTCCCACATACCACACAACCTTTGAATCCACTGTACGGGCAGCCACATAGTGTACCAAGTGCAGGGTAATCATTTATTGTCCATAACACAACGGTTCGTAGCTTAAAGGTATCTTTTGTGGATGCATCATATGTATCAACCCCTTTATCGAATAAGGTTTGCAGATCATCAACCAACGGTTCTAAAAAAACATCGATATCATTTCCCGGGTATCCCGATATTAATACTGAAAGATTGATAAACTTTCTTTTCATACACAACCATGGAGGAAGGTTGTATATGACAGTTAAAACTGGCCATACACTGTGATGCCTATTTCCCGTGTGGACGTCAACACCATTAGCCGATATTCCTACTCGTAAATTTCTTGGATCTTCAGCAATTTCGGGGAATTTTTCATCTATAGTACGCCATGCTTGTGAATCTGTAGGATGACGTAACACACCATCGGTTATCCTTCGTGTCGCGTGCCATCTTAACTTTTCTGAAATACTTTCTATCTTAAATAGTCATTTCAGTCTAGGTATAATGGGAAAGTACCACATTACCTTTGCTGGAATGTTTTCGTACACTTTATGTGTTTTATTATCCACCTTCCATCTTGATGTCCCACAAGTTCGACACGCAGTCAAATCCTTGTCACTGTCGTTCCAGTAAATCATGCAGTTGTTGATACATACATGTATCTTTTTGTATCCTGAACCCATCAACTTCATCATTTTTTTTGCTTGATAAGTTTTTTCCACCATTTCGTTACCAGAAGGTAGCATCTTTTTTAACAATCCTAGTAATTCAGTAAAGAACTTATCAGAACATCCGTACTTACCCTTCAAGTTTAGTAGTTTAACTATTGCGGACATCTTTGTGAAGTCGGGACATCCTTCGTAAAGAGGCTTCTCTGCATCTAATAATAGTTCCTGAAATTTGACAAGGTCATCCTCAGATTCAAAATTATCTTTTGTAGCATTAACCATTTCTACTGTTGCTGGGCCATCTGTTGGAATATCTGAAACAAAATCCATGTTGTCAACAAACTCTATTGTATCGTTAACAGGTTTTGGGTCACTTATTGATGGGTCAGCCTTCTCTCCATGTTTAGTCCAGTTTATGTAGGTTAGATCAATCCCATTACTGAATAAATGGAACTGCACTTCATCCACTTTACGCTCTATGTGGTTTAAACAATTTGTACACGGACATGGCAGTAAAAGTTTTCGTTTATTAACTCGTGGGTCGATGTTCCCCATCATCAGCAAGTTGTCTACTGCATAATCAAGAAAGGCTGCTACTCCATCAACATAAGCTTTGCCGGTCCTATTACTTCCCATCCAAGACTTGTCCATGTTTATAAATGTAGTCCCTGTAGCCAAGTTAAAAAGAAAGTCCAAGTTATTGATTATAGAAGACAACATCAAACTGCAATTGATGAAGTCTAATGAAACAGTTCCTAAAGGTGTGTTTGGGTCAATGAGGAATTACCAATTCAGTATCTAAATTCTTGTTCCATGAATAAGCAGTTGATGAGCTTAAAATTTAAATAGACATTCCAAATAATGATTAGGACTTCTAAAAGATGTAATTTGGTGTTGAATTCTACTAATATGTCCATGAAGTCTAATGAAACAGTTGTTAAAGGGGTGTTTGGGTCCAGGAGGAATAATGAATTACCTAAGACGATTAACATGGTTACTTATATATTTTGTTATAACGATGTATACAAAAGGAACATAACAATACTTACCAGTGGTGACGAGATTTGTGGTGGTTACCGGATGTGTGGTGATATGAGAGGGATTTGTGATGTGATAGGAGGAGTTGTTATTGTTTTTGATTAGTTTGGAATGGGATTGATGCAAACTTTGGAGGGAATACATTCAATTTTTTTAAGAAATTTTACAAAATTTCACGAAAATATTGGAGGGAAAATATCTTTAGCCACGATTAACAAGTAGTAGCAAAGGTTAAAACCAAGTTTAAATAAAAAAAGGAAAAAAAATTGCAAAAAGGGGTGAACTAGGACTCGAACCCCTGACCTCAACTACACCTCAAACTCAACCACAAACAACAACACCATCTCTGCCCTTGGGACTTTTTCGTTATACCCTTCTTCTTTAATTCTTTTAACTACCTTATTAACCTTTTAGCTTGTTTCTCATTACTTAAATAAGCTTATTACAGCTTATTTAAATAAGCTGTTTTTGTCACTTTTATTTATCCTTCAAACTTCAATACTTTAAGTATTTATTGCAAATTTTTTCTTGTGTATTCTTCATAAGTCTAATATTCTTAATTAATTTAATTTTTAGATTTAAATTAGTTTATCTAGCTTTGAAGTAATAATTAGGCAATTAATTAAGAAATAGCTCAGTTTCAAAACCAATATGACATGAGAAATACTCAGTTTCAGATTGAGCATTTGTTTAACAACATTGCATAAAACATAAGAAATTACAACAAATTCAAATTCATAAAACATGTACAATCATTGCATAATACTAGTATTGTTATATTACATTGCATAATTTGCATAAGTGACCAAAGTAACATAGATGTCATAACTACCATTAGTAATACTTACATGTTTCTACTTAAGTACATGTTCCTGGTAAAGTACCCCATCAATGTGTGATTCACAACACACATCCAAAAGAAGTTATATACTAAAGATGGGATATGCAAAAAAAGTATCAAATGGACTTCCAGAACATGTACAATAAAATCCAGAATTGAGTTAGCAAAGATGAAAAACGGGATAGACATTGTCTTGAAAATCATTTCCATTCACATCAACCTTCAAATGTATAAACTAGAATCTGATCATTTTTTCAAACTCGAAAGAGCATTCCTTGGCAAACATCCTCCACCTTCCAAACACACTAACAGTTCCAGGCATCTCCGGCTCCTCATGCTCGCACTCCATTGTCATGAAAAACTGAACATCACGATGTTTCATGAGCACCTTACGGTATGGGTGGATAGGATGGTAGAGCAGGAATTCTTCCGGAATTTCCTGCAGTAGTTTCTAGTAAGTAAATATTTTGTTTAAACGACTTGAACAAATGTAAACAATATTTATGAATGGATATATATGTACAAGTTTCCCTGGTAGTAGAATTGCTGAAAATCTTTTGTAGAATGAATGCCCTTCACCAAAGTGGTCTCGATGTGAAGGCCATTGGCAAATATGTTTCATTCGATTGTCATCTACACAGAATTGTTTTTAATTTTTATTTATATAAATGACTGAGTATAATATTTTGGAGTATGAAAGTATATCATAACTTTTTACCTCTTCCGGTCTCTAACAAACCAGGCTGAACCATTAGCAAATTGGTGGCACCAAGGAAATGCGCGTCTGTACTTAGACTACCGTCACTTTTGAAGCCGGTAAGCAATAACTCTGTAGCGCGTTTCCTTGTGAAGATGATTGTCATTCCAGCTTCTAAACCCAACACTTCTTCAATGTGGTTCCATCCATCCATGTCCAACTCATACACAACGGCTCCTCCTGCTTGAACAATATTGACATCCACGGCAAATTTGATCCCATTTCCGTGGATTCTGATTTGGCGTGCATTACCTACTCCATTAAGTAATGCAGCAGGTAGTGTCTAGAAATAATTTTCAATACTAACCTTATTAGTACATAAAAAATTTAGTGAGTTATGAAATCACACATTTGACATAAGATTAAATAATTATCAATATCTAATACCTGGATCTCATCATAGAAGTAAAAAACACGAGACTTGAACCTTGATAACCGACCGGCATTCATGTTGTACCCACCATATTCTGTTCCGTCCTGATTGTATCCTGTGACATAGAAGCAGTCGTCGCCTTCCTCAACAAAATGCAATGTCCTAACATCCCGATTAAGGTTTTCCAAAGCAAATGCCCTCCATCTTTCACCGGTTAACTGTATGGGGCCGTCAGTTTGAGTCTGCAATGCAACTCTGAAACGAACCCTCTGTGCACTTGTGATGTAGATTGTACTCCTTCCATGGAAACATGAGGTAAAGTACACGGCTGGTAGTTCCTGAATATATTTCAATAACGTATTTGACATTTACTAAATGAACATTTATGGTATATAAATTCATTAAGGCATATGTGTGCGATTACCTGCGACTCTGGATACGTGTTTGGGTTTAACCTGACAACAAATTCAGCCATGTTTCTACACAAAAACATAGCATATGTTAAGGCAACCTATACATTTCCATCCTGACTTGCTAATCAACATAGCATATGTTAAGGCAACCTATACATTTCCATCATGAGTTGCTAATCAACATTTGCTAATGAAACTCAAATGGATTAACACGCAAATAGTTTAACATTAAAGTAATTCTATATACACAAACCAAACCCGACCGAAGCCCACTCATTCCTACATGCAATTACAACCGAACCCGAACGAAACCAACTCATTCCTAAAGGTAATACATTGTTTATGCTTGGCAAATATAACTCAAATGATTATCATTTTTATACCAATTTTATACCATTCCTACTGAATTATTTGTGAGTCAAATAACCAATTTTATACCACAACTTCAACCCATTCAATATGTACAACTAGCCCCTACCAAAATCAACAATCTCTCATAAGTTATCTCATAACTAATCAACACAGTTACTATACTTCAATACTTGTCAAATATAACTAACATACTCTTAGATTCTAATTTTCTAGGGTTTAAACTGTTTTTTATAGGCAACTAACCCTACATGCAGGTTCTTATCATTCAAATATTGATTAAAACCATTTCACAAAAATGAGTTTAAACTTCATTAACATGAATAAAGTAGTCAATCAGACCAATAAGTATAATGTAAACTCATGGACACATTATTAACAACTATGTATATATAAATTACTTCAAGCAAGATGCAAAAGAAGGGAAATTAAAAAATTGACTTTGATCATGAACAGAAATCGAAAAAACCTAACCTGTGGTAGTTGAGATGAGTTTGGGATGACGGTTAGTTTGCCGACATACAACTTGTGTGTTTATGTGAATAATAACTGTTGTGGTAACCAAATAGCCGGATTTTATTTTTAAGGGACATATATTGGGAGATACAATGGCATCATGGCTTCATATACTATACACGCAAAATTTTTTTGGTCTAACTGGTAGATGTATTTTGTTAAAAGATAATAATAAGAATAAACATTAAAAAAGAATATATATAAAAAAATATTAACAAATATTTTTTTTATTCAAAATCGGACGTTCACAAACTACAATGATTAAATATAAAACATGTGAATTAAACATTACTACTTGATAATTAAACTACGATACGTAAACATAAAACATCTAAATTAAATTACGAATCAAGAAAACGAATCATCCGACACATAGCCCTCGTGACTTGAAGCACTCGAATCGTCGTCACTTGATGGCACACGGGGCAATCCATTTTTTATTCGCCATGCACAACGACGGTTTCTCCGAGCCTGTTTAGCTCTTAAGTACTCCTCACGAGCTCTTCTCTTACGTTCTTCCTTTGCTTCAACACGTAACACTTCTTGCATATCTTGGTCATACAGTTCTTCATCAGTCAACGCATGTGCATTGGTTTGGTTTTGTGCTGGAAAGTTTGCCGGTGGATTGTAGTGGGGTGGATTGATTGCCAGTGGAAAAAGAAATTCTGGTGGAGTGTTCTGTGGTGAATTGTCATATTGGAATACGGGAAACAGATCTTGTGGTGGATTGTTTTGTGGTAGATTGTCGTATGGGAATACAGAGAAAAGATCTTCGTGTCGGGTGTTGTAAACTGACTCATTATCAGGTGAATCATTGTGAGACATTGTTTTGAACTTAATAATTTGTGATTTACGTTTTTGTATGTGAATCATTGTGATAACCTAGTGATGGCTATTTATAAGGGCATTGTTTGGATTTGAAATCTGAATTTACCTTATCTCTTGTTAGAAATTTGAAATTTAAACGTTTCAAATTTAAACGTTTATAGACATGTTTTAAATGAGGTTTTCAAATTTGAATTCACCCAGCTCATATCTTGTTATAAATTTTGAATTAAAAATCGGACGTTCACAAAATGCAAAATTATTTTTCTTAAGTCATAGATGACTACAAATAATTTTATTTTTTTTTACTTTTATTTTATTTTTATGAATTAAACACTAATTTGAAGTGATTAGAAATTAAAAGTCAAAATTGCAAAAGTAATTTTTACATAAGCTTGAAAACTTATAAAAGGTAAAAAAAAAAAATTATAAAAAGTTATCTGGCATAAAAATTAAACACTAAAACTAATATATTTTTTGCTTTTTTATTTAAAGTAATTTAATTAAAATTAACTCTAAAAATTACCTAGTGAAGAGTAAAAATTATGGGAAAATTACTAGGAATGCTACAAGTTACAAGGAACCTAGAAAAAATATGAGGAGGGGGAAAATGGTACGGATAAGCATTTAAATAAGCTAAATTGCAAAAATAAGCTAAAAGGAACAAGGACTATATTAAGTATATAGATTATGCAATAACAAACGGAACTGGTGCCCCAGAGCAATTGGAAAGGGGTTGTGGTATTGTGCATGTATGCTTGAGGTCCCAGGTTCGAACCCCACTTTTTGCAATTTTTCCATTTATTTTAATTTTTTTGATTTTCTTTTTACAAAACTTTTTTATAACTAATTATAAGTAACTTTTGTTAAAACACTTTTTTCAAAAGTCAAAAATAAGCTCTCTATGAGATTTTTAGCTTTACAGATGCTTTTTTTAAGCCAAAATGGATTTATAAAAGGAATTAAGCTACAAATAAGCTACAATAAGCTAAATAAGCTGTAACTACATGAGTTGTACCTACCTTAAGCTAAAACAACTTGAAACAAGGCAAAGGACACAAATAAGCACTGGGTGGTGCTTGGAACCTGTGTGCAAACTCTGAGTCACTTAGTGTATGTTTTGAGACAGGTCACAAGTATGAGTCAAATAAGCTAAGGGCAAAAGGGCTAGAGTCCAAAATAAGGACTAATCCAATAAGCTGGACTTGTAAGCTCCCTAAAAAGCCCAAGGTTGTGTACTGGGGTCCACAGATAAGCCAGATAAGAGCTTATGAACTTTGGCTAAAAACCTAGTACACACTGACCACCCAGTGTACACAGTCAAATGGGACAAACTAAAAGCTACTTGCAGCCCTATTAGATAAGCTAGAAATTACCAAATAAGCTATGAACTAGAAAGATCAGCTGATTGGCTTTCCAAAAAGCCAATAATAACACTAAGGGGCCCACTATTGAACAATCTATGGTCTATTGAAAATGGTCAATTTCCTGTGCGCAGGCCAAGTACTTGCCCTGCAAGCTTAAAGAAGCACTTGCACAAGCTACAATAAAAATCCTAAAAATAAGCTAGACACAGATTTTTAAAGATGAGCTTAGGGACTATGATTTGTGAAAAGCTCAGGTTCCCAATCCAAATACAAAAATCAAAATAAATCTCCCTATTTTTGGATTTCTGAAACAACTATGTTTTTGACTTTTTTAAATTATGAACTTACGTTGACTTTTGTGAGATTTGATCCTAATTTACTGATTGATTAATGTGACTTAAGCTATATTAAGACTAATTTATGCTAGAACAACTACTTGTGAGATGATTTAAAGCTTATGCCACACTAATTTCCACACAGACAGATTTTAGGCCAATTTCTTGGTGATTTTGACTTTAAAGCTTATATCCACTAAAACCTTGTTTGTTTCTGACTTTTTAGGTGTTAAGAAAGTTGTATGAACAGACCTTAGTCACTGAGTTCAACTAATACTCACTACACAGACCTAACCAAACACTACTTTAAAACACAGATTGTTTAATAACTGATTTAACAAATTTAAAAGGCAAATGATCAATCTAAATCATAATACTGATACATAACCTTGTACTAGGCTAAATTAAACACATATAAACAAAAGCAACCAACATTTAACAATAACCACTAACAATCACAGATTTATGAAAAATTGGAACAAAATAATGAGACATGCAGATTATCATCAAAGCACATAACAAAACAAACGGCCATTAAACATAAATATCCACATACCATTCAAATAATAACCATCATAAGTTTTCACAAACCATTGTTCATAAACCATTGTTCACCAACCATCCCCTTGAACATTAATACATACCAAGTTTTCATCAAAATAATTACATAACCCAACAACATCAGACCATCAGACACAAAAACCACAAAAAAAACCCAACAACTACCTTCATTCTTGCTCATACTTCTCCAGTATCTCAATGGTCTCCTTCTTCAATGATATCAACCTCTGAAAGTCAGCCACCACACTTGCAAGGGATTTAACCAAACGCCTCTCAATTAGCTGGACTTCATGCATTGAATCATAAACATCCTCTGCTGCCATTTCTTCATCAGTATTCAACCGAAACACCTCCATCATTCTTTCTGTCCTCTTATCCACTTGCATTCTCATGTCGTCTCTGACGGCCGCAACATTCTTGATGTTGACCTCATTGGTAGGTATCTCCTGAATATTCAGAAAAATAAAACAATCATGAATCTTTTCGGACCCACAAAGTTGTTTCAGTTCATCCAAGTACGGCGTGTCAGACATTTTCAATTAGGGTTGTAGTGAAAAAGTTATGATCTGAAAAAAGTATATGGATGAATTGAAAAAATAAAAATAAAACCAAGATATATATAAAGGGTAGATGCATGAACTGAAAAAATTAAGAGTATTAATGAGAAATGAAATAATTAAAACAAGTAATCATGAGAACTGAATAGACTGTAGAAAATCAAAGGTCGAGAAAAACTTACTCGTTCCCATAATATTGAAGATTATTATTTTAATTGGGATGACTCAAAGTGTAACCAATTCAGTTTCAGTTTGAAGCATTTGTAAAAAGAGAGGAACTAGTAACTCGGTGTTGAGTATAAATATATTTCGGTTCGGGTTTGGGTCGACCCATCTAACCCATTTATTAATCAGGGTAGGTTCGGGTTGTGAATAAATTAATTGGGTCGACTTGACAACCCGTTTAAGCTTTTTTTCTTAATGTGGCAACTTTTGTATCAAAAAAGGGTTGACTGTGTCAACCCAAAACCCGTTTAACCTTTTCAACCCGTGAATTTCAAAAAGATCACGCCCATCTTTATAAATGGTTATAATTTGAATATTATTTTTAAAATATTCATGATTATTATTTTCTAATTGAATGAAACCAAACTAACCGAACAACCCGATAGTACACTTGGGTCATATGAACCGGTGATATTGCCCTGTTGTCGACCTTGATGAACCTTAATGAGGAATCTTCATATGATTCTTTTTACTATGAACCTTAATGACGAATATTTGCTATGAAACTTTTATTATGAACCTTTGATATGCTTTTCTGAACCATTTGATATGACCCATTTGTTATGCCCATTTTGGATATGAACCTTTTGATATGACACTCTGATTAAGATATGATATATGACTATCAGTTTGATACACGAGCCATTTCACTAGTCATGGGGGTTCCATGTCGGGGTCATTGATGCACCAATGGCATATATGACTCTAGTGTGTTTGAGTGACGTTCCACACCATCCCTTTTATGTTACATGTTATGAGCTCAAGTATATGTTTGGCCACTATGTTATCTGCAGGGGAGTATGGATGCATCCTATATCTGTTATCTATAGTTAGTGGATTATCTGTTATATGATATGATATGTTATGTTTCTGGGCTCGTGGTAGATTACTGTCCTATATCTGACTTCATGCGAAGTAATACATTCAATCATAATAGTCGGCACTTTATACCCTATCACCGATTCATCCGGCCCAGACCGATTACAAGCTACAAGGTGGTCCACCGCCCGACTACTGATTCGCGATTTTCGCAACATTGGATATGAACCTATTGGATATGAACCTTTTGATATGACACTCTGATTATGATATGATATCTGACTCCCAGTTTCTCCCTTTTGCCGTTTATACACGTTTTCCCCCTTCTCATAGGCTTTTCTCCCTTTGCATATGTTTTGATACGTTTACATCCGTTTTCTTACGTCTTTGTCCTTTTTACTCAGTTTTTATACGCTTTCTTACGAGTTTACATGTTTTCCTCAGTGTTTACACGTTTTCGCCCATTATTTCATGCATTTACTATGTTTATACACGTTTTCCCCTTCTCATAGGGTTTTGTCCTTTTCATATGTTTTCATCCGTTTTCTTACATCTTTATCCTTTTTAGTCATTTTTTATATGTTTTCTTACGGATTTACATGTCTTCGTCAGTGTTAACACGTTTTCTCCCGTTATTTCATGATTTAGTCCGTTTATACACGTCTTCCCCCTTGTCTTAGGGTTTTATCCCTTTTCATATGTTTTTCCTTTTTTACACGTTCTCGCCCCGTTATTTCATATTTCAGTCCATTTCCACACATTTTTTTTTTCTTTTCTGTTTTTGTCCGTTTTTAGCTGTTTTCATCTATTTTAGACGTTTTCCTCCGTTTCATACGTTGTCTTACTTTCTTCTGGTTTAGTCATTTTTTTTTTGCGTTTTCGTTTATTTATTATGGTTTTAAACGTTTTTGTGTTTAATGACCCGAATCAAACTATAGCCGCTTTCACAAAACCAAACTAAACGAACAAACCCGAGAACCGAACCGAACCGATCAACAACCCTAACTTATAGTGATAGTCTAAAATAAGGAGGAATTAGTTTGACTTTTTTTAAACATTATGGCTTCTCATACACAGAATTTATGAGTTATCATCATCACAAGGAGTCTTTCCCTCCGTTTTTCTGAAATAACCACCGCCACCAACTTAATCGTCAAATCATCATGATGGTTCCAACGCGTATTAACCACACCACTTTCACACCGCTAATCTCCACCACAAAAATCCCCTATATAAACCCTAATTCCCACATCACCATCCCTACCACTCTTCTTCATCAATTTTTAATATCATTTCAATCAATCCTTATTTTACCCAAATTCATTATTAATGGCAGCACCATCAGGACCAAACCAAGTGGCTAGGCGTGTGATTGATGACCTTGTTGACTTTAGTGGGGAGACCTTTGTTGATGGTTACATGAGTTTCTTCAAGGGTCAGCAAATCTCCAGTATCTGTGGCTTTATAAACAGGATGCGTGAAGAGGTCACCACATTGAAGAATGAGATTGGGCAGCTTAATGCTTTAATAGCTGAGTTGCAAGCTCTTGGAGAGGAAGACCTGTTTGACACTCTGCTTGATCTTAGGCATGACAGGGAGAATGCCAATGCTAAGATGCAAAGCCTGAATGATCTCATTGCTGATGCTGAGGAGGATGTCCAGACCAAGGAAGACCAGATTGAGACCATGACTGGTTGAAGGGTTGTCTCCATGGGATGTGAAGTTTCCTTTGTTTGGTTTTATATGTTTATGCCTTATGTCTTTTGTTAAATTTCCATGTTTTGTATGTATGAACACTTCAAATGGAAAATTAATGGAATCAATGGCTTAATTTACATGTTTTATGTCTTTTGATCAGTTGTTAATGCTATCAATATTATTAGATTAAAAAGAAATGCCTTTGATAGTTTGTTTCAGTTTATTTTAGATGTTGTTTTGCATTTTCGAATATGTTGTGGTGTTTGAATATGTTAGCAAGGTTGAAAATATAAGAATGCAACTGCATTTTGTTTGAGCATTTCGATTCCTGTGTAAGTTTTACGCGCTAATATACATGTGACTAGGGCTGCAAACAAAGCAATATTTATTGGGTAATTCAAGCTAAATGAGTCTTAGAGTCATGCTTAATCTTATTCGGCTAATTTGTAGCCCTAATTTAAACATAAGTCTAGTGTTGTATGATTCTTGAAGAAAAAAGAACATCCGATAGTTAACCATGGCTGAAAAAGCCGATGCAAAAGACTCACACACTG
Organism: Artemisia argyi; assembly: GCA_030686995.1. Classification (NCBI taxonomy): domain Eukaryota; kingdom Viridiplantae; phylum Streptophyta; class Magnoliopsida; order Asterales; family Asteraceae; genus Artemisia; species Artemisia argyi. Next base: position 201,075,338 of record CM060676.1, read on the forward strand.
AATATACACCTATTGGCTAAAAAAGCTTTTAGAGTATTATGTGGTTGCAGGTAATTACTTGTTCTTATGTTTTTGTAATCGATCCCGAACACCTACGTTAAGTTGATACTTACTTGTTCTTATGGTTTTGTTATATGTGCTTGTAGGTATAGGGTTCCATTTTGAACATATAAGCTGCTTCATAATATAACAGGGTATGTTGTTGTTTGCTGGTATGGTTCCCGAACAACTTTATTGTTAGTGCTTATTTTGTGTTAAAGTATACTTTTCAGTGATTAATATAGTTACTAGAACATTTAACTTTCAAAATCTCAGCTTGTATAACCATTATTTAGTTTTAAAATCACAACGGCCCTTTTAAGGGGGTGTTTCAGTGGTTGTTGTATCAGCAGTCCTTGGTTGGATTCGCTTTTTTTTTTTTTTTTTTTTTTTTTTGTGCTTAATTGTTTATCTGGGACTGCTTGTGAGTTATAGTTTCTTAATTAGTTGCTTTAAGTCAATTTTTTGCTTTTGCTTGTTCATTTTTATGCGACGTGTGGTGATTTTAGTGTGTCTGCAGTGTGTTTGGGACACCGGGTTTGAAATAAATATTTAGGTTTAAATATTAAAATTGCAGCCAAAATTAAATATTTAAACTCTTAATTATAACTTTGGAGCCAAAATTTCAGCCAAAAATTAAAAATAAAAAATAGGAAATTATGGTTTCCTTATTTCAAAAACTGCCCCATCATGAGGCCTATTTTCACTCCAAGAAATTAGGGTTCGACCATACCATCAAAACCTTTGATTTTTACACCATTCTTTACCAACTAAGTTTACTAATTCTCTTTTATACATTACTTCTGACGAATCATGGAAACTATAGATCATATGTTTCATCCTGATCATGAAAATGATCAAGAAAATGAAGATTTAAATGATAAACAGTTAGGATATGAATCAGAGGTTTATTCTGTAGATGGTGAGGATGATGAAAACAACCATTCAAATATGAATATAGTTAAGAGGGGGATAACTAGGTTAGCTAAGTTTCGCCGGGAATATGGAAAACCCGATGGAGTAAAGGTCAGTGTAACCTTTGATGCTCTGAATAGGTTAACAGGAAAAAATAGAGCATTGTTTTCGAGTTTTTTGGGTGACTTGGTTCGTGAGCATATAGGTGTCAGGATTCTATCGTGGAAGAAAGTTGATTCAGAAGCAAGGGATAAAATGTGGGACGAAATCACGGTACACATATACTTTTTTTCAACCCATTAATATAGAATTAAATCTATACGTACCATGAAATCAAGAATCCATAATACATATATGTCCCTTATTTCAGTGTTGGAATCATTTGATATGTTGTGGTATACGGTTGTGAATCTGGTCATTTGAACATGTATGTGGTATCTAGAATACGAATAATAACCTGGATAAACTATAGAATAAAAGAAGGATCGATACTTGTTTAGTATACAAGTTGTGATTGTGTGAGTGTCTGTTATGTCGATATGTTTGTTCTTGTTTGAGTGTATGTCGTGTGTGTAATAGTAGTGGGTTGCTTGTTGTAGGTATAAGGTGTTAATAAGTGATTTTTTGCTCTGCATTTAAATTATGTGCAACTAATAAACAACATTGTGTTACTCTTTGCAGCGATTTTTTGCTGTTGAATTGACAGTAAGAAAGCTGATAATGAATCGTCTTGGTCAACTTCTAAGGAATTTCAGAAGGAAATTGGCACAAAACTACATATTGCCAAACCAAAATACACCTTCAAAACTAAATGAAGTACCGGCGAAGTACAGTGCAATTATAAAAGCCGAAGATTGGATCAATTTTGTAAAGTACACGGCTACGGAGGAATACAAGGTGTTAATTAGTCATTTTTATTCAAGTTTCACTATCTTTCACATATATATTAGTTCTATAATGTCAACATTAATACATATTCACTCCTTATCATTTTGTGTTACAAGGTGAAATCAGCTGCAGCTAAACTGGCGCGTTCCAAGTGTGTTTATCAGCATACAATGGGACGAGGTGGATACGCCAATGTGATAGATAAAATGGTAACATTAAACATTTGCACATTTGCATTTAATAGCATCTTAGTATCGTTTATATTGGTTTATCTTACATGTGTATGTATTTGATGGTTATAAGATCGAGAAAAAAGAAATTGAACCAGATGAAGAACCACCGCGCGGTACGCTGTGGTTGAAAGGAAGGGAAAAGAAAGATGGAGAATATCACGATCATGAGATTAGGACTGTGGGAGAAAAAATAGCAAGTTTTACTTCAAAGTTTGTATTATGTTCATTGTTGAAAGTGGGATCAACATATAATAACCTATTTCCCATATGGTGTGTACAGAAAGAAACGGAGGACAAGATCAAAAAAGGAACCTTGAAGATTGATCATGGCACTGATGCCATGACAGTTGTATTAGGTAAGGAAAAGGGAGGATATGCGAGAGGAGTTGGAGGTGGAGTAACCTACAAGAGGTATTTTGATCTGCCTCGAATCAGACAAGCATCTGATGAAAGAGTGGTGTTACTTCAAAGTGAACTTGAAAATGAGAGACGCCAACGTCAAGAAAAAGATAAGGTAATCCAGGATTTGATGAATCAATTCGCTGCCCAAAAGGGCCAGACGTTGCAGTCAACGTCAACTCCATCGACACCAACAGAAGTAAGAAATTTTTTATGTTGCTTTTTTTGTTACAAATGTGAAATTATATTACCAAATAACATATTATAATGCAGGTAACTCCGGTGAACATTAATATTATAAATAGCAGTGCTGATGAGGATGCCGAAACACGTGTTGCTAGATGTGAGAAAGTTGCGACCATTCAGAAGTCTAATGGACTTGCAAATTTGGAAAAGGAAATGGTAATAAGTGCAAGTAATAAAACATCCCCTTGTTATTTTAGAATTCCACATACATGTCTTATTTACCATGTTTATATGTACAGGAACCTGTTAAATCTGTCTCATCTAAGAAACCGAATAGACTCAAACGAAAGTATTCTTCACTTCAAGATTCCCAATCACAAGAACATGCTTCTCCAATACAAGTATGTATTCAAACATGTTCATATATTCTTTTGTTTAATTAATTTCTGATACAAATGTACATGCACCAAATCAATTTTTTAGGAAATTAAGTGCAAACTGTGGCATATAAAGAAAACAAGTATTATAGTGTTGGGTACTGTATACAAGAGTGAAGGAAAACAAATGCTTCATAACAAACCACTCCCAACGGATTGCTACAGAGTGTCTGTTGATAAATCTTTAGTGGATGCAGTATGCATCCCGGATGTAGGAAGTAACGGTTTCAAAACAGTTCAGGCTGCATGTGGTGGTTTTTGGGCATGGCCAAAGGATCAAGTGATTTTTGATGAACAGGTACATACACGCATGTGTTTAATTTATCAACTTACGTATATATAATTCTTCATATTTAATTCAGTGTTTGATACACCCGGCTTTTGTTTCCTACAGGCTACACCACCAAGTACCATACCAAAGATTACTGAGAACAAAACTGCACCTAAATTAACAACGACGCACAAAAACATTTACGTCTCTATTAATGGCATTCAAAAGGAAGCTGCTAAGAAGATCAAGACTCAGAAGTCATTAAATTTATGAAAATTTTATTATGTACGACATTACAATTTCATATAAATTCTAATTTTATTGTATTTGAATTCGTTTTGATATTTTATATATATTTGAATTTGTTTTCATATATATTGATTTCTTATATGTGACTAAAAGATGCATATAGTCACAATTATTACACTTTTGGTCACTGTTTCCTTCATGCTTTGTGTGACTAAATAATACAAATGGCTACACAAACAAAAAATGCATGTGACCATTGGATGAACAATAGTCACACAAAACACACATTTTTTCACTTGAAACAGCATATGGTCACACATATTCACACTTTTGGCCACTTTATGCTTAATTGTATGTGACTAAATACCCAAAAGTAACATGCTTTGTGTGACTAAATGTTGTAAAAGGCCACACAAACATACAATTCATGTGGCCATTGGATGATCAATAGTCACACAAAACACACATTTGTTCACTTTATACACCATATGGTCACACATATTCACACTTTTGGCCACTTTATGCTTAATTGTATGTGACTAAATACCCAAAAGTAACATGCTTTGTGTGACTAAATGTTGCAAAAGGCCACACAAACATACAATTCATGTGGCCATTGGATGATCAATAGTCACACAAAACACACATTTGTTCACTTTAAACACCATATGGTCACACATATTCACACTTCTGGCCACTTTATGGTTAATTGTATGTGACTAAATACCCAAAAGAAACATGCTTTGTGTGACTAAATGTTGCAAAAGGCCACACAAACATACAATTCATGTGGCCATTGGATGATCAATAGTCACACAAAACACACATTTGTTCACTTTAAACACCATATGGTCACACATATTCACACTTTTGGCCACTTTATGCTTAATTGTATGTGACTAAATACCCAAAAGTAACATGCTTTGTGTGACTAAATGTTGCAAAAGGCCACAGAAACATATAATTCATGTGGCCATTGGATGATCAATAGTCACACAAAACACACATTTCTTCACTTTAAACACCATATGGTCACACATATTCACACTTTTGGCCACTTTATGCTTAATTTTATGTGACTAAATACCCAAAAGTAACATGCTTTGTGTGACTAAATGTTGCAAAAGGCCACATAAACATATAATTCATGTGGCCATTGGATGATCAATAGTCACACAAAACACACATTCATTCACTTTAAACACCATATGGTCACACATATTCACACTTTTGGCCACTTTATGCTTAATTGTATGTGACTAAATACCCAAAAGAAACATGCTTTGTGTGACTAAATGTTGCAAAAGGCCACACAAACATACAATTCATGTAGCCATTGGATGATCAATAGTCACACAAAACACACATTTCTTCACTTTAAACACCATATGGTCACACATATTCACACTTTTGGCCACTTTATGCTTAATTGTATGTGACTAAATACCCAAAAGAAACATGCTTTGTGTGGCTAAATGTTGCAAAAGGCCACACAAACATACAATTCATGTGGCCATTGGATGATCAATAGTCACACAAAACACACATTCCTTCACTTTAAACACCATATGGTCACACATATTCACACTTTTGGCCACTTTATGCTTAATTGTATGTGACTAAATACCAAAAAGAAACATGCTTTGTGTGACTAAATGTTGCAAAAGGCCACACAAACATACAATTCATGTGGCCATTTGTCACAACTCGTAATTTCCGGTCATTTTCCAAACCTCGACAATTTACTATTCACATGTTACTATTCATCGATCACTATTCATCGTTTTTGAGGTCCATTTGATATTCTGAGAAGCGTTCAGAAATTTTACTATTCACTTGACACTATTCATTTCCGGAAGAAATTTCACTATTCACGTGCATTACTCATTTCATCGTAAATTTAGTTTACGAGTATTTAAATTCGCGTAACCGTAATTGGTTCAGGTGCGAATTTATGCATTATCAATAGGGACATTTCATACGGATTAGAAATAGTCTACATATCATCATAATAGCTTTTGCATACTATACCACTCGTAGGATATTTAAATTAATACTTTTGGTATATTTGACATTTTTACGTATATTTATTTCTAAATAAACGTTATCTTATGAGCTATTATTTTGAATAATTGATCCGACAATCCCAACTATGGTCCTAACACATTTTTATACTCATAATAATAATATAAAAATTATATTATTAATTTACCCGGTGTTTTCAAATCAACGGTTACGTTTTCCGGTCGAAGCTTATAACTCCGTCGGTTTGCGATATTTCAACCCGATCATTATTTTAACTTCCGATTCGCATCTGGAATATTATTTTACAATTTTTATGACTTTATTATGTCCCGGTTAACTCCGTTAAAATTTATTTTTAGTTAACTCGGTACTCGGTAATACCTAAAACACACAATATATAACTAAATCATACACCAAAAGTCAAAGTTTTTGCAAAACTCTTCCACCCTTGCCCATTTACACGCCTCCCCTCCCCACTTCAATCACTTACACATCTTGAAACTATATACTAACTTCCATTATTACTAGTACTTCTTGTCTTGAAGATAATATATAACAAAACATAGATATTTTGAGCCCATTTTATACAAGTATTCTACAAGACATAAACTAGCAAGTTTTCTTCTTCTCTCTTGCTCTCCATTCCACGGCAACAACACAACAACAAGGAGGAATCCATCATTTTTCCAAGATCAAGTCATTATCTAGTTCCTTTTGTTGTCCTTGTTTGAGTTTTGAAATAAAAACTCAAGGTTTCTTAGGTTTTTCTCATCCAAGCTCATTAATCCTTCTATGTAAGTTGTCAAACTCTTTTCCATAATTTCTTCATGTTATTTTTATGATCATGTGATTTCTATACAAGATCTACATGCATATGTTACTTATACCACTTTATTTTAAACATACCAAACTTTTGAACCCTAAAAAGTGATTATAGTTAGATCCTTGATAGATCCACTTGGTTTATGATGTTTAGGAACCCATGACACCCTAAGAAGGTGTATGGTAAGATTAGACTAGATTTATGGTGATTGATAGTGGTTTGGTTGAAGTTGAAACAAGTTTGAAACTAGGAAAATGATTTTTGAAACTATATAAATACCTACTGTCCTTATTTTGAAAACGTGGGAAACTCAGTAACTTAGGGGATATTTTTGAACAAAGATTTAGAAAATACTTTCAAAAACAAAGCCGTGGGCGAAAGAACGGATTAAAACAAGTTAATAACGAAGGAGATATGATTTTCCGAATTTAACGACGAAAACTATTTTCTGAGAAACTGCATGCTGTTTGACAGTTTTCGACGGGCAAATAGAGGCGTTAAACGTAACCTAGAGGAGCCGAGCTATCGAAAATATATTAGTATATACTAAAACGAATCCGTGGATATAAAGATCGAGTAAAATAAGCTTAAAACGACCAAGTTATACATGTTTTAAAATCGTCAAAACTATATATATATATATATATATATATATATATATATATATATATATATATATATATATATATATATATATATATATATATATATATATATATATAGTCACTACTAGAAAATAATATAACTACGTACTAAATAATATATTTTCTAGATTTCTTATTCAAGGAGTTTATTTTTAATTAACGAAATAAGTACGACTCAAGGTTTATTACGCGACTACTAGACACTATTATAAGGTTTTCAAGACGAGGAATATAACACTAACATTTTTATACGATATACTACGACAAGTTATATACTTCTATATTTGGACTTATTTTCCTAAGTATGGAAACTATTTTACTTTGACAATAACTAGTATTTCCAAGTTACGAGTGGTATAGGCATCATGTGCACGTGCATTCATTTCATCACGTCATGATCTAAGGTAGATCGTTATTACTCATATTAGGTTGCGGTTAGAGATCGTGACTCATTTCAGTGTATCCATTCTTGTCATCGTAGCTATCGCACCAGGTGAGTCATAGCCCCTACTTTTTCAATTGTTTTGGTAAACTCTTTGGGGGAGAATACATGCTCGTTTTACTTAAACGCACTACTTGTTTTACCTGGTTGATTACTCAAATATTTTCAGCTTTATCTAATATATATTTGATCACCTGCATTCATTGGTATGTTTGATTTTCCTGTATTTCATGGGATTGATTATCCTTGTTTATATGACCTCATAGTCACCAATTGTTCCTATATGTTCCTTGTAATATTGTGGTATTCCCCACTTGGCTGTGATGTCAAACGTATTGTGGTATTCCCCACTTGGCTGTGATGTCAAACGTAATATTGCTGTTTTCCTACTTGACTGATTTATCATATGACCTCCTTGTAATATTGTGGTATTCCCCACTTGGCTGTGATGTCAAACGTAATATTGTGGTATTCCCCACTTGGCTGTGATGTCAAACGTATTGTGGTATTCCCCACTTGGCTGTGATGTCAAACGTATTGTGGTATTCCCCACAAACGTAATATTGTGGTATTCCCCACTTGACTGAATGTCAAACGTAATATTAATGTTTCCTTACTTGACTGAATTAAGATGCCTTTGCATCAACCTTATTACGGGTTTTCCCGCTTGACTGATTTATCATATGGCCTCATTGACTGAATTATTTATATAGCCGTTTTGCTATATTTATCTGAGAATTTGGATACAAGTATTACTTTTGTTCACGTAGACTTTAACACATTTGGCAGTGGGTTGTAAACACACAGGTTACAAGTCTCTTATGGCGGGACTTGCAACTGAGTGGATTTACAATGCCTTTGCTGGGCGATTATTTCTCTATAGGCATTATTTGTTAAACAAACTCTATGAACTCACCAACCTCGTGTTGACACTTTAGCATGTATTTTCAGGTATTAAGCAATGGCACGCTACAGGAGGTTTTGGCAGGGCATGGCATGGTCATAGAAGACTCTGATTATTTATATGGGAACCGTTTTAAACTATTTAAGGGCCTACTTCCGCACTACTTTTAACGATGTAAATTCAACATTTTTGATTTAACGATTTTATTCTAAATGATTAAAGTGAAAACCATTTTTGTACTTGTGTTTTGATATCAATTGAGTTACACCCCAGCTACATGTATGCTTCCGCTGGACCCGATTTTGGGGGTGTGATAGATTGGTATCAGAGCTTTGGCTATAGCGAACTAAGTGTTTTTAAAACCTAGACTATAGCTACTTTTACAAAAAAAACTTAACCCTATGACCGTCACATGCCTGCCTGCCAAGATGATGCCTCACTTGTGGTTTGTTGCTGACTTAGGTGATGAGAATTGTGTCTCATTATCTGGTATATTATATTCACTTATTCTAGTTGATTACTATCATTGTCTTTCATATAAGCATGCTCATGTATCGTATATGTCACCGCGTTATGTTCTTCTTTGCATAGTTTCAGCATTTGACCTCGAGTTTTGGGTCACTTGCTTTTGTCTTTCAGAACGTCTTGGTATTTGTGAAGGACATAGTCTTAGTATAACTGAGCTGAGTATTTCAAAATTCATGGAACCTCGGTGGAAGATAGACTGGTCATCTATATTCGACCCGGGATAGTGAGATATAGGCTGACCACCTATGTTTGACTCAGAGATGAATTTTGCAACACTGAGAATGGTTATAATAAAATTTTGTCGGGATTAAATTCTCTACCCAATTTCCAAATGTTTCATTCATGTGTGCGTACTTACTTTCATCACAATCTCATTATGTCGCAGCTGTCACAGTCTTTTCCCTTCTCACCATTATTATCATTCCTCTTCCCCATATATATAAGGAATTAGCTTACACTCTATAGATTCCGATGTCACTCATCATCCATTACTCCCAATATTGATAAGTGGATATTATCAATGACCTCCCTAGGAAAGACTTCCCATACCATATATAAGGAGGATCCCTAGGTACATTATGACCATTTAAAACTCAACAGAAATCTCAGGATATCACAAAACCATTCGAGCCACGTCAACGCGTCATATCGCAACATCAACCTTTCATTCTATAATAACCCACTCTCGAACATCTACTACTAGGAAACGTCTTAATTATGTCTCACCCTTCTTTTCTCGTTTTGAAGAGCTATGCCGCCAAGGAAAGTTAAAGCTACTCCAACTATGACACCTGCTACTATTCGGAAATTGGTTAAGGATAGTATCGCCGAAGCTCTAGAGATCGAGAGAGCTGAGGTAGCTGCAAGGGCTGCTGAGGCTGCTTTACAGACAGGGACAGATGGACAATCCGATAATAAGCGCGAATGTACTTGGAAGAATTTTAAGGTTAGTGATCCCATCAAGTTTAAGGGCACTGAAGGAGCGGTTGCTTTGCTTCGCTGGTTCGAAAAGACTGAGAATGTGTTCCTCATGTGCAACTGTCCTGATGGGAGCAAGGTAAAATTTGCTACTGGTATGCTTTTGGATGAAGCTATGTCATGGTGGAATTCTTATGCTCAACCGATGGGTATGGAAAATGCCTACAAGCTCACCTGGGAGCAATTCAAGAAATTGATGACTGATAAGTTTTGCCCTCGTACTGAGGTGCAGAAGTTGGAAACAGAGTTTTATAAGCTAGTGACAGCAGGTAATGATATCGAGGCATATATCCGAAGGTTTCAAGAGTTGGCTGTGCTATGTCCAACTATGGTTTCAGATAACGAAAAGCTGCTAGAAAATTTCATCGGTGGACTACCGTGCAACATCAGTGGGAACGTAATTGCTTCTAAACCGCACACGCTGGAGGAAGCTATCGGAATGTCTCAAAAGCTTATGTCTCAAGTGATGAAACAAGAAACTACTGTTAACAACAACAACGAAAACAAAAGGAAAAGGGATGACAACCAAGGAAACGATCAAGTATGGCAGCCAAACAAAGGACAAGAAGTGTTTAGAGCTTATGCTGCAGGACCACGCACAAAGAAAAGATATACTGGAAATTTACCTTACTGCAACATGTGAAATCTGCATCACTTATATCATTGCAGTGGACTGTGTGGAATATGCAAGAAGCGGGGTCATCTGACTAAGGACTGTAGGAAATCCACAAATCAAAGGATTCCAGGAAGTTGCTTCAAATGTGGAAACTTAGGACATCTCAGAAAGGACTGCCCGGATCTAAGGAACAAGAAGACCAAAGCCTTAACTCTCTAGTGTTGTATTTCCTTTATGTTTAAAAGCTACGTTCTATCGTATAAGTTTCATGTACTATTAACAAATTCCGATCTAATGAATATTCTATCTTTTATCACCGCAAACTCCTAGCGATTTCATTAAGATTCCTTTAAAACTACACCACCTATCATCTACAGACCAATGGTCAGGATTAGCGAACGATTCAAACATAGGGAGATATGCTCAGAGCATAAGTGATTGACTTTAGAAATAGTTGGACTAACCAGTTACCGTGAATCAAATTCAGTTGCAACCATAGTTATCGCGCGAGCGTAGAGACTATACCATTTGATGCACTCTATGGTCGAAGTGCTCATACTCCCTAGTCTAGTAGGCATTCATGAAATAACCAGAAATTTCTTACGAGTCAAGAATCAGATACAAGTTCAATAAGTTGCAAACCCTTAGAATTTCAAGTTAATGGCAAGATTATGTTGAAAGTTTTTCCTAGGAAAGGAATGATACCATTAAGAAAAATTTGGAAGATAAACCCGGGATTCAGACAGTATGGGTCTAGTGGCCTACAGACTTGAACTCCCACAGAGCTCAGTAGCTTACACAATGAATATCATCATCTTTTCACCAATACCACTCTAGAGACCAACACAAACTGAACTTCGGGACGAAGTTCCTGTTAGAAGGGAAGACTGTCACAACTCGTAATTTCCGGTCATTTTCCAAACCTCGACAATTTACTATTCACATGTTACTATTCATTGGTCACTATTCATCGTTTTTGAGGTCCATTTGATATTCTGAGAAGCGTTCAGAAATTTTACTATTCACTTGACACTATTCATTTCCGGAAGAAATTTTACTATTCACGTGCATTACTCATTTCATCGTAAATTTAGTTTACGAGTATTTAAATTCGCGTAACCGTAATTGGTTCAGGTGCGAATTCATGCATTATCAATAGGGACATTTCATACGGATTAGAAATAGTCTACATATCATCATAATAGCTTTTGCATACTATACCACTCGTAGGATATTTAAATTAATACTTTTGGTATATTTGACATTTTTACGTATATTTATTTCTAAATAAACGTTATCTTATGAGCTATTATTTTGAATAATTGATCCGACAATCCCAACTATGGTCCTAACACATTTTTATACTCATAATAATAATATAAAAATTATATTATTAATTTACCCGGTGTTTTCAAATCAACTGTTACGTTTTCCGGTCGAAGCTTATAACTCCGTCGGTTTGTGATATTTCAACCCGATCATTATTTTAACTTCCGATTCGCATCTGGAATATTATTTTACAATTTTTATGACTTTATTATGTCCCGGTTAACTCCGTTAAAATTTATTTTTAGTTAACTCGGTACCCGGTAATACCTAAAACACACAATATATAACTAAATCATACACCAAAAGTCAAAGTTTTTGCAAAACTCTTCCACCCTTGCCCATTTACACGCCTCCCCTCCCCACTTCAATCACTTACACATCTTGAAACTATATACTAACTTCCATTATTACTAGTACTTCTATGTCTTGAAGATAATATATAACAAAACATAGATATTTTGAGCCCATTTTATACAAGTATTCTACAAGACATAAACTAGCAAGTTTTCTTCTTCTCTCTTGCTCTCCATTCCACAGCAACAACACAACAACAAGGAGGAATCCATCATTTTTCCAAGATCAAGTCATTATCTAGTTTCTTTTGTTGTCCTTGTTTGAGTTTTGAAATAAAAACTCAAGGTTTCTTAGGTTTTTCTCATCCAAGCTCATTAATCCTTCTATGTAAGTTGTCAAACTCTTTTCCATAATTTCTTCATGTTATTTTTATGATCATATGATTTCTATACAAGATCTACATGCATATGTTACTTATACCACTTTATTTTAAACATACCAAACTTTTGAACCCTAAAAAGTGATTATAGTTAGATCCTTGATAGATCCACTTGGTTTATGATGTTTAGGAACCCATGACACCCTAAGAAGGTGTATGGTAAGATTAGACTAGATTTGTGGTGATTGATAGTGGTTTGGTTGAAGTTGAAACAAGTTTGAAACTAGGAAAATGATTTTTGAAACTATATAAATACCTACTGTCCTTATTTTGAAAATGTGGGAAACTCAGTAACTCAGGGGATATTTTTGAACAAAGATTTAGAAAATACTTTCAAAAACGAAGCCGTGGGCGAAAGAACGGATTAAAACGAGTTAATAACGATGGAGATATGATTTTCCGAATTTAACGACGAAAACTATTTTCTGAAAAACTGCATGCTGTTTGACAGTTTTCGACAAGCAAATAGAGGCGTTAAACGTAACCTAGAGGAGCCGAGCTATCGAAAATATATTAGTATATACTAAAATGAATCCGTGGATATAAAGAACGAGTAAAATAAACTTAAAACGACCAAGTTATACATGTTTTAAAATCGTCAAAACTATATATATATATATATATATATAGTCACTACTAGAAAATAATATAACTACGTACTAAATAATATATTTTCTAGATTTCTTATTCAAGGAGTTTATTTTTAATTAACGAAATAAGTACGACTCAAGGTTTATTACACGACTACTAGACACTATTATAAGGTTTTCAAGACGAGGAATATAACACTAACATTTTTATACAATATACTACGACAAGTTATATACTTCTATATTTGGACTTATTTTCCTAAGTATGGAAACTATTTTACTTTGACAATAACTAGTATTTCCAAGTTACGAGTGGTATAGGCATCATGTGCATGTGCATTCATTTCATCACGTCATGATCTAAGGTAGATCGTTATTACTCATATTAGGTTGCGGTTAGAGATCATGCCTCATTTCAGTGTATCCATTCTTGTCATCGTAGCTATCGCACCAGGTGAGTCATAGCCCCTACTTTTTCAATTGTTTTGGTAAACTCTTTGGGGGAGAATACATGCTCGTTTTACTTAAACGCACTACTTGTTTTACCTGGTTGATTACTCAAATATTTTCAGCTTTATCTAATATATATTTGATCACCTGCATTCATTGGTATGTTTGATTTTCCTGTATTTCATGGGATTGATTATCCTTGTTTATATGACCTCATAGTCACCAATTGTTCCTATATGTTCCTTGTAATATTGTGGTATTCCCCACTTGGCTGTGATGTCAAACGTATTGTGGTATTCCCCACTTGGCTGTGATGTCAAACGTAATATTGCTGTTTTCCTACTTGACTGATTTATCATATGACCTCCTTGTAATATTGTGGTATTCCCCACTTGGCTGTGATGTCAAACGTAATATTGTGGTATTCCCCACTTGACTGTGATGTCAAACGTATTGTGGTATTCCCCACTTGGCTGTGATGTCAAACGTAATATTGTGGTATTCCCCACTTGACTGAATGTCAAACGTAATATTAATGTTTCCTTACTTGACTGAATTAAGATGCCTTTGCATCAACCTTATTACGGGTTTTCCCGCTTGACTGATTTATCATATGGCCTCATTGACTGAATTATTTATATAGCCGTTTTGCTATATTTATCTGAGAATTTGGATACCAGTATTACTTTTGTTCACGTAGACTTTAACACATTTGGCAGTGGGTTGTAAACACACAGGTTACAAGTCTCTTATGGCGGGACTTGCAACTGAGTGGATTTACAATGCCTTTGCTGGCGATTATTTCTCTATAGGCATTATTTGTTAAACAAACTCTATGAACTCACCAACCTCGTGTTGAGACTTTAGCATGTATTTTCAGGTATCAAGCAATGGCACACTACAGGAGGTTTTGGCAGGGCATGGCATGGTCATAGAAGACTCTGATTATTTATATGGGGACCGTTTTAAACTATTTAAGGGCCTACTTCCGCACTACTTTTAAAGATGTAAATTCAACATTTTTGATTTAACGATTTTATTCTAAATGATTATGTGGAAAACTAGAAGGGGGGGTTGAATAGTTTTACGTCTTTTTAATTAGTTGTAAAAATAGTTTTAGTGTTTTAAAACTTAGATTCAATAATATGTGATCTCAAGTCTTGCACAATATAAACAAGTATCAATACGAAATATATAATAATGATAAGTAACAATAATAAGTAAGAGATGGAAAGATCGAACCGCGAGACAAGAGATTTATAGTGGTTCGGCTACAAGGACACCTTCCTTGCCCTACTCCACTCCCCGAGCACCTAACTCGAGAGTTTTCTTCACTATATCAACAAGCTCCCTTATGGCGGAGAAAACCGTACACACCAATTTACACACCAATATTCACACCAATCTACACACCAATTTACACACCAATCTACACACCAATAATCACACCACAACACCTTCACACCTAAGTCACACCTTCTACACACCTTCTTCAAATCAATCTACTTCACACCTAGCTTCTTCACACCAATAAATTTCCTAGCTTTTCTTCTTCACACCAAGCTATCAACTAATCACACAATCTATATCTAACATAACTATCTACAAGCAAATATTCACAACAATCTTCACAAAGAGTATGTAAATAATCTTGATGTTACACCAACAACTTTGATGTGGAGATCACAACAAGTTGTAATACTTCTTGTCTAGGAAGATAGAAGTATTCTTCTCTTGCACTTGAGAGGATGGAAATTGGATCACTTTGAAACAAAGAATATATATACACTTATGATCAAAGGATGAGAGAATAGAGAATTAGATCTGGATCAGAAAGTTTAGAAGTGCAAAAGGTGAGAAAAATCTGAGGGATGAATCAGTATTTAAAGGGGGGGAAAATACTGTTCTGGAGCGTGGCCGGTCCCCTTAATTGTAGGCCGGTCCCCTTAATGATTAAGGGGGCCGCCTAGTAAAATTAAGGGGGCCGCCCTCCTGAACGTTGGGTTTATTTGTCTTTTTGTGGGGAAGGTTTTTCTGGATTAGATTTGCCATTTTTGGTTGGAAATTTGAATTCATATATTTATAATGAATTAAACATATTACTTTAATTCCAAAAATGTTTTGTAAAAGATATAAAATGTTTTGTGACATTTTATAAAAAATCTAGTGTTTAAGAAAATTGTTCCTTTGATCATAGAATGCAATAAACACTTTGTTTATTCATACCTTAAGTGATTTGGATGTAAAGACAAATGTTAAGCACTAAAAACTTGTTTACGACATAAGTTTTAGATTAATGAGTTTATGCTTTGTAATTATCAAAACATAGAGACATTGTTAATAAGCTAACAATGTTTTAAGACATTATTTATGTCAACAATCTCCCCCTTTTTGATGATTACAAAAACCTTAAACTCATTAGGTCTAAAAATTAATTTTTAGGCAAGGATTTAGAGTTTAACATTCTCTTCTCCCCCTTTTTGTAAAATCAAAAAGGTTAAAGCTCCCCCTTAATGTATACTCCCCCTCATTTGAGAGCACCAAGGAGATGAGCTATGGAAGTCTTGGCTACACAAAATATTAGAAGAGAGCAAGACAAATCTACATGCAAAGCAATAGAAAAAAAATAGATTCATTCAAGCATCATAGAAAGCATTACAACATTTAATATGCTTAAGGCATATTAATCATAATAAAACAAATGAAAAGACATAGTCCTATATTGCCTAGAAAGAGCACTTGGACTTGCTTGCAACTCATGGTTGATTGTTTTATTTGCTTGAAGGATAACATAAGCATGAAGCTTAATTGTTAGATGGAGAGGGATATGGGGAGGAGTATGGAGCGGAAGAGGTGGATCTCACGATGTTGTATCGTGTTAAGGGTGGTATTGGATGATTACGAGTGAGAAGATATTCAATCCAAGAAATATCTTCACTCAAGTAGAGGATTTGTTTTTGAAGGAATATGCAACAAGGGCAAAAGTGAGTGTGGTTGGTAACTTGATCCAAATTGAGAGAGTGGGGAAGGCAATTTGCATAGGGTGATGATGGAGGTTGCCCTTTGTTGCGTTGTGCAAGATGCATAGCAAGGAGATCACTAAGATCATGAATTTGGTTTATTTCATCACGGAACTTTTGCTTTTCCGTGGCAATGTGAAGAGGATCATAGGTTTGGTATGGATGGTTTGGATTTGTGTAGTTGGAATTGTAGTTTGATGGTTGGCCAATGTTGTATGGTTTGTAAAGAGGATCAAATGAATGACCTTGTGGGTTTGAGGTAAAGTTTGGGAAGTAAGAAGTTGGAGGTGTTGAATGACTTCCAATCTCATTGGTTATGATGGATTTGTTTCGAGGGCTTTTTCTTCGCCAAACGGGTTTTTCCGTCATCCTTGCTAGCCTTGAGGCTTTTGATCTTGGTTTGTTTGGAGAGTTCATGATGGGATGAATGGATAGTTTTGAGGATTGGGGATATTTATAGTGTAAGATTTGTGTATTTAAGGATGGATAAGGTTTGTAGGAAGATTGGGACAAAGTGTGTTGGTTAAAATTGGGAAATGTAGGTTGAAATGGGCTAAAAAGCAGAAAAGATTCTGTAAACCCGACCATCAGATGGCCGGTCCCCTTAATTAGGGGGCGGTCCCCTTAATTATTAAGGGGACCGCCTTACAAAATTAAGGGGGCCGCCCATCTAGTGATTCCCAGGTTGCCAGAATTGGGTTTTTGGCAGAAAATTTGCAGAAAGGTTATGTGTTTGGATTAGAATTCAACCAAGTTCAATTCTCTTAGGCAATATAGAGTCTAATCTAATCAAGATATAACATGCATGCAAAAGCATATAAGCAAAAGAGCAAATAATCAACACATAATAAGCAATAAGAGGTAAACAAAGGCAAGCACACTTAAGCTTCCTAAGGCACCTATCTTAGATTGAAGGCAAGGATCTTAGTGAGTGAAAAACTAGTGATGGATCAAGATGACACCATTATTAGTGAATTTGTCCTAGTGAGTGTCTATATGCAACAAATGTGGAGTTGTGATTGTTTCGACTCCTAGAAGCAAAAAGAAATAGCGATCCTAAGAAACAATCCAAATAATCTCCTTGATTCAATTTTTGCTCGATCATGAATGTCAAAGACATATATGAGATTATATACCTTGACAATTTATGTGAGAGTTTATGCATGATTTTGAAATATAAAGTTTTTAGAATTAGTCAACAATGCAAGGAAAATGGTCTTCATGGGGTTCCTAGATTGTGAGAATAATTTTTAGAGAAAATTGATTGAGTTTTACCAAAAAAAAATTTATGCAAAGCAAATAAATTTTCCCAATCTTTAGTTTTGTGTGAAATAGATTCCTAGACTCAGAAAAGGTGAAATGAAAGAAAAATAAATTTCATGCAAGTATTAATTTGAAATAATTCAATATAATTTAGTCAACTTGTTCCATCATTCCTAATCCTAAACGCAAGTGGTTGAATAATTCACGCTTAAGGGGTTTTGTGAATATATCAGCAATGTTATCTTCCGATGCAACCTTTTCTATAGATATATTTCCTTTTTGTACATTATCCCTAAGAAAATGGTGACGTATTTCTATGTGTTTAGTCCTAGAGTGTTGCACCGGATTTTTACTTAAATCTATCGCACCTTTGTTATCGCACATAATGGGGACATTTTCTAACCTAATGCCATAGTCTACGAGAGCTTGTTTCATCCATAGTGCTTGTTGACATGCCTTTCCGACGCTTACATATTCGGCTTCGGTGGTAGAAATAGCAAGAGCGGTTTGCTTCTTCAAAAACCAAGACGTTAGACAACATCCCATAAACGTGCAAATACCGCTAGTGCTCTTTCTATCTACGTAGTCTCCCGCATGATCCGAATCCGCATATACAATGGTTTCTATGCCGGATTCCTTAGGATACCATAATCCTAAGTGTATAGTGCCTTTAATGTATCGGAAGATACGCTTAACCGCTTCTAGGTGAGAGGTTTTGGGATCCTCTTGAAAACGGGCACAAAGGCAGACACTAAACATGATATCGGGTCTACTTGCCGTCAAGTATAGTAAACTACCTATCATTCCTCTATACATGGAGTTATCTGCGGACTCACCTTCATCGTCCTTTGTGAGCTTTACCTCCTTAGACATAGGTGTTTTTATGGGTTTTGAGTCTTCTAGGCCAAATTTCTTAAGCATTTCCTTAATGTACTTAGATTGGTTAAAGAATATTCCATCTTCTAATTGTTTTATTTGTAATCCTAGGAAGAAGTTAAGTTCACCCATCATACTCATCTCAAACTCATCATGCATGATTTTGGCAAATTCATCACACATGTCTTGACAAGTCGATCCAAATATAATGTCATCAACATATATTTGAACAATGATGAGATTAGGGTCTTTCCTTTTAGTGAAAAGAGTGTTATCTACCATTCCCATGGAATAATCATGTTTAATAAGAAAAGCTTTTAATCGATCATACCAAGCTTTGGGAGCTTGTTTGAGTCCATACAAAGCTTTCTTTAACTTATAAACATAATCAGGTTTTGCGAAGTCAATGAATCCTGGAGGTTGTGCCACATATACCTCCTCATTGATAAAACCATTAAGGAATGCACTTTTCACATCCATTTGGAATAACTTAAAATCTAGGGAGCAAGCATAGGCAAGTAATATCCTAATTGATTCTAGTCTAGCTACGGGGGCATAAGTTTCATCATAATCAATTCCTTCTTGTTGATTATAACCTTGGGCAACTAACCTAGCTTTATTCCTAGTAACTATTCCATTTTCGTCTAACTTGTTCCTATATACCCATTTGGTTCCTATGATAGTCATATCCTTTGGATTTGGGACTAGTTCCCAAACATCATTTGCCTTAAATTGATTTAATTCTTCTTGCATAGCTATAATCCAACTTTCATCCTTTAAAGCTTCGCTAATATTCTTAGGTTCTATTGCCGAGAGGAAACAAAAGAAGTTGTTTTTATCTTGGGCTTGTGACCTAAGGGTTCTTTGGTTAAGATGTCCTATTATATTATCTAAAGGATGTGATCTAGATTCTTTAATATTAACGGTTTCGTTATTTTCTAAGTGAGTTTCTTCATTGTCATTTCCTATGGGTTTTGTTTTACTAACCTCAATGGCTTCATCTTCGACTAAATCATCATCTTCTAAAGGTAGCGTTTTAGGAGGTGGTGGTGTTTCATCAAATGTTACATTTAGTGATTCCTCTACTTTCATTGAGTGTTTGTTAAGTATTATATATGCTTTACTATTTTGTGAGTATCCTAAAAATATTCCTTCATATGATTTTGGATCAAACTTAGTGAGGTAGTCCTTAGTGTTTAAGATATAGCATTTACTTCCAAATACTCTAAAGTAGCTTAAGTTAGGTTTTCTATTTCTTAATAACTCATAAGGAGTTTTTCCTAGAATTCTTCTAATTGATACCCTATTTAGAATATAAGTCGATGTATCTACGGCGTGACACCAAAATTTTTGTGGAATGGATTGTTCATTTAACATAGTTCTACTCATTTCTTGTAGTGACCTATTTTTTCTTTTTACTACCCCATTTGATTGAGGAGTACGAGGAGCGGAGAAATTATGAGATATTCCATTTAACTCACAATATTTTCCGAATTGTACTTCGTTATCAAATTCCCTTCCATGGTCCGTCCTAATGGCAACTATTGAGCATCCTAACTTATTTTGAATCATTTTGCTAAATATTTCGAATTTTTCAAAGGCTTGGGTTTTGTCACTTAAAAACCTAGTCCACGTGTATCGTGAGTAGTCATCTACTATTACTAAGGTATACTTGTTTCCTCCATAGCTCCGCACAGCGGATGGACCGAAAAGATCCATATGTAATAATTCTAGGCACCTAGTAGTGGATACTATATTCTTAGCTTTGTGGCTAGCATGAGCTTGTTTTCCAACTTTACATGCATCACAAAAATGTTTGTCATATTTTAGATTAGGCAAGTTTCTAACTAATTCCTTAGAGGTCAAAGATTGTATTTGTTGCATGTTAGCATGTCCTAATCTCCTATGCCACAATGTGGAGTTTTCGTCTAGGGTCGTTAGGCATATCCTATCTTCAGGTTTGTTTCCTAGTTTCATAACATATACACCTCCTTTCCTAATACCTCTACCTATAATTTTTCCATTCTTAACTATTTCGCTATCTTCTTCGGAAAAGATAACTTTACATTTATTATCGCATATTTGGCCTACACTAAGTATGTTATATGTTAAATTATTAACATGTTCAACATTTTCAATAGTAAGTGAGTCTTGAGAAATCGTACCTTTGCCAATAATTTTTCCACGCAAGTCACTACCAAAAATAACGTTACCTCCGTTGTATGCCTTATATGTAGAGAATAGCTTTCTGTTCCCTGTCATGTGCCTTGAGCATCCACTATCCTTGATCCATTCGTCAGGCTCCAAGTCAATTCCAAGGCATATTTCGTCGGTTGCTTTTGCCATGAAACACTTTTCTTCTCTTGGTTTTTCCACTTCTTCTTTGTCACTATCACTCCATGTTCTACTAACAAATGCACCTTGATTGTTATAACTCGGCAGCTTTAGACATTCACCAACGAGATGATTTGGACTTCCACATCTAAAGCATTTTCTTTTCATGTAATTATCACTTCTATTTCTTTGGAACGATTTTCTATCGTCATGTGATGATCTAGTGAATCTTCCTCGTCTCTTGAAGAATTTCTTGAATTCTCTTACGGCCATTGCATATTCTTCATCTTCACTCTCGTCACTTGAGTCACTATCATCACAAAGTTCCTTTTTGGCTTTTAGAGCAACGGATTTGACTTGTTCTTTCTTGATTTTAACCATTTCCAAATCTTTTCTTATAATTTCTTCATGGACCTTCAAGTTGCCAATAAGCTCATCTAGTGACAATGTCATCAAATTCTTTGATTCTTCAATAGCCGTGACTTTAGCTCGCCATTTCGGATGCAATGCCCTAAGAAATTTCCTAACACAATTTTTACTAGAAAATGTCTCATCAAGTGCTTTTAAACTTGTGATAATAGTGTTAAATTTAGCAAAAGCATTATCAATTGATTCCTTTTCCGGAATCGTAAATTGTTCATATTGTTGTACAAGAAGATCTATTTTGTTATCTTTAACTTGACTATTACCTTGGTGAGTGATTAGTAAAGAATCCCAAATTTCTTTTGCGGTTTTACACATAAAAATTCTTTCATATTCTTTGCGTGGTAACGCATTATAAATAACCATTTTAGCTTCATTATTTTTTGCTAATTTCTTTTTCAAATCATCATTTTGTTTTTCAAAAGCTACAATTTCATCCATTTTAGTTTCAACATTATATTGAATAGGGGGAAAATCACCAAAGGTAATAATATGCCAAAGATCAAGATCTTTTGATTTCACATACGTTTCGAATCTATTTTTCCAATATAAAAATCCATCACTTTCAAATAGTGGTGGTCTTTGCATAGATTGCCCTTCTAAATATTTTAAAGATTCCATAGATCGTTACAAGTTTTAAAATACAATATATTTTAAAATTCTTGCTAGACGTGGCTCTGATACCAATTGTGGAAAACTAGAAGGGGGGGTTGAATAGTTTTATGTCTTTTTAATTAGTTGTAAAAATAGTTTTAGTGTTTTAAAACTTAGATTCAATAATATGTGATCTCAAGTCTTGCACAATATAAACAAGTATCAATACGAAATATATAATAATGATAAGTAACAATAATAAGTAAGAGATGGAAAGATCGAACCGCGAGACAAGAGATTTATAGTGGTTCGGCTACAAGGACACCTTCCTTGCCCTACTCCACTCCCCGAGCACCTAACTCGAGAGTTTTCTTCACTATATCAACAAGCTCCCTTATGGCGGAGAAAACCGTACACACCAATTTACACACCAATATTCACACCAATCTACACACCAATTTACACACCAATCTACACACCAATAATCACACCACAACACCTTCACACCTAAGTCACACCTTCTACACACCTTCTTCAAATCAATCTACTTCACACCTAGCTTCTTCACACCAATAAATTTCCTAGCTTTTCTTCTTCACACCAAGCTATCAACTAATCACACAATCTATATCTAACACAACTATCTACAAACAAATATTCACAACAATCTTCACAAAGAGTATGTAAATAATCTTGATGTTACACCAACAACTTTGATGTGGAGATCACAACAAGTTGTAATACTTCTTGTCTAGGAAGATAGAAGTATTCTTCTCTTGCAATTGAGAGGATGGAAATTGGATCACTTTGAAACAAAGAATATATATACACTTATGATCAAAGGATGAGAGAATAGAGAATTAGATCTGGATCAGAAAGTTTAGAAGTGCAAAAGGTGAGAAAAATCTGAGGGATGAATCAGTATTTAAAGGGGGGGAAAATACTGTTCTGGAGCGTGGCCGGTCCCCTTAATTGTAGGCCGGTCCCCTTAATGATTAAGGGGGCCGCCTAGTAAAATTAAGGGGGCCGCCCTCCTGAACGTTGGGTTTATTTGTCTTTTTGTGGGGAAGGTTTTTCTGGATTAGATTTGCCATTTTTGGTTGGAAATTTGAATTCATATATTTATAATGAATTAAACATATTACTTTAATTCCAAAAATGTTTTATAAAAGATATAAAATGTTTTGTGACATTTTATAAAAAATCTAGTGTTTAAGAAAATTGTTCCTTTGATCATAGAATGCAATAAACACTTTGTTTATTCATACCTTAAGTGATTTGGATGTAAAGACAAATGTTAAGCACTAAAAACTTGTTTACGACATAAGTTTTAGATTAATGAGTTTATGCTTTGTAATTATCAAAACATAGAGACATTGTTAATAAGCTAACAATGTTTTAAGACATTATTTATGTCAACAGATTAAAGTGAAAACCATTTTTGTACTTGTGTTGTGATATCAATTGAGTTACACCCCAGCTGCATGTATGCTTCCGCTGGACCCGATTTTGGGGGTGTGACACCATTGGATGATCAATAGTCACACAAAACACATATTCCTTCACTTTAAACACCATATGGTCACACATATTCACACTTTTGGCCACTTTATGCTTAATTGTATGTGACTAAATACCCAAAAGTAACATGCTTTGTGTGACTAAATGTTGCAAAAGGCCACACAAACATACAATTCATGTGGCCATTGGATGATCAATAGTCACACAAAACACACATTCCTTCACTTTAAACACCATATGGTCACACATATTCACACTTTTGGCCACTTTATGCTTAATTGTATGTGACTAAATACCCAAAAGTAACATGCTTTGTGTGACTAAATGTTGCAAAAGGCCACACAAACATACAATTCATGTGGCCATTGGATGATCAATAGTCACACAAAACACACATTTGTTCAATTTAAACACCATACGGTCACACATATTCACACTTTTGGCCACTTTATGCTTAATTGTATGTGACTAAATACCCAAAAGTAAAATGTTATGTGTGACTATACAGTGTTTATGGTCACTAATACTGCTTAATCCAACAAAATTTGTACCCAATTAGTCACACATATTTAGGTTTTGGTTACTGTTTTGTAATCGAGACTAAAAATAACTCGAACATGTGACCATAGGTACCCTATGGTCACGCGACCTTTAGTCACACACACTCGAAAAATCGTGTGTGACCATATGTATTTCGTCACACATATTGGGTGTAGCCAAATCCAGTTTTTGTTCTAGTGTATTACTATAATATCTAATCTAATAAATACAAAACTAAGAGCTACGCTAAGTATGTAAATACATGGGGTGACCGAACCTTTTTCTTAATCCTAACAATCTCCCCCTAAGGGAGGTCACCCCAGAAAAAAATTAATTGAATCTTAGCATTCTATAAATTAATCTTTAGCTCTAGCTTGTATCCGTTGATTATTCAAAGTCATTACTCTTTGTGCTTCCAGCAGTGGACTTTGGTGACTTGTTTTATATCTTGGATGTTCCTTGACGATTCTCTGAGTTTGTCATCCAAATGTTTGTCTCCAAGTCATCTTTGTACAGTATCGTCTCCACGTGACGTAGACATCTTTGTAACGGCATGCTCACACTTTTCAGGATCATGATCTTCAGCATCAGAGTTGTGGAAGCATAGATGAAGCCCATTCAATGATCATGATTTCTTGATTAAGATGTCAAAGTATGAGCATGGGGTGATGGATCAGCATCTTTTTAACAATCTACTTCAATCGTCAGAAATTTCTGCAAGCAAACAATTAGCAACAAATCATCCGGTACTTACAGGTTTAGAATTAGAGACCATCTACAGTATAGTGTGAAGACTCCTTCTAATCCTTACCAAGAGCGTTCCCAATCGGCAATCCCCGAGAGGATTTACACGATCTACCTAAGTAAATCAACGACTGGGTGAGTCGCTGGAGTTCACTCCACGACTGTAGACCATTGGTAACCTCCGCATCCACTAAGCGTAATCCACAAGGAATTACCGAAGTGACCTGCTTTCAGGGTTGTTTGATGTTGACCCTGGCAGGAATTTCCATTCAATCACTGAGAATCACATCAGTAATTTCTCATGATTGTTCTGGTAGATTGCTAAGATCTACGTAGGACTCTCAAATGTGCAACTGGTGTCTTTGATAATGAACCACCAGTGCAAAAGTATTCAATGTTCCTATTGAGATCTTTTAATGCATCTCGAGGCTCTAGATATTATTGGTTTTCTTATGCGGAGACTAGGGAGAGGTCTCCTGCTTCAATATCAACCATCCCTATGAGATAAGTTGATAGATTACACCGGTTCCCCATGAGAATGAAACAAGTCCTTTTAAGAGAACTTGAGTGGCTAGAAGGTTTAGTGTAGTGTGTCACTGGGTCCATGACGTCTTGTCTTCAATATCGGTGTTACCTTAGTAACCACCAGTAGCATGTGAATTGCACCCGGTTTCTGTCCTAAGGTTGAATAATTGGAGGGCTATTTTTTTCACCCTTTCTCATTTCATTTCTTTTTAATTCTTCAACCCCTTCTTTCTCCTTTCTCACATTACTCCTTTTTTCATAATTATACCTAAGGACTTTCAAATACTATCTATTGGGTATTGTCCTTGGGTAGATCCCTCCGGCTCTGGCGGATCATAGGACGGTTTTCCTAACCTTAGCCACCTTATAACTTCATAACTATCCTATGTTGCCAAACACCAAATCATTAAAAATTCTCTCAACGTGTTTATGATTAAGAAACACATTTTGTTAACGTGTTGAGAGTTTTATCATTTTCAAATGCTCCCCCTTAACATGTGCTCGTATGTTTTAATTCGAAAATTTGCACATGTCGGGAAGAGTTTGCACTTTTGAATTGATCCACCTTTAGTGAACATGAACGGGCATTCGAGACACACTTACATCACTAGTTAGACTAGCTTGAAGTTATTACCCGGCCTGATCAAATCCACAAAAGGTTTCTCGAAACGGTACACTCTACTCAGAAAAGTCCTCTTCGAGACACGCTTACATCACTGGTTAAACCAGCTTGAAATTATTACCCGTCCAGGACTAGTCCTTTCGATTCATGACAATATATGTTCTGTCAATTCATTGGTTAAGCCTGAGATGCACTCACATGAGATGCTAAGTCCTTTTAGTCACCACAAAGCATTTGCTTCCCATCAATATGTGCATTGATGTACAAAAGAGTTTAGCACATATGGGAGAGCATACAATTATGTCCAAAACATCACATTTTAATCATATTTCATATTTAAATCACATTTTCTCCCCCGATCAAAAATTGCAAACCATTTGAGATTTGTGATCCCAAGTGATTTAAATACGTTTAAAGATTTTGGGAGAAAAATGTAGTCAGATTTAAGCATGACTGATTTTGAGATGATACATTTGCTCCCCCTCAATCCTTGAGGGAGCATGTTATGTGTCAGAAATGATGAGTTTATAAATGATTTAGAGTTTAACGAGAAACTCAAGAAAAAATTCATATTCTCATACATAACAATTCCATTTACTGCTTTTAATGCACAAAGGTCATGGTTTGATGATATAGAATTTTTGAAATCATTATCCCCCTCAATCGATGACCCATTTTCAATTTATCACTTTTTCATCAAAGGATAGAAAAACTCTCGTTCAAGCATATGTATGAATCCGTACCATTATTGAATGACATTTCCAGAAATGTACATAATATTGATTATATGAGAGACATGTCGTGAGAAGAATATTTTTTGAGTTTTTATGTTTTGCAAATTTTTATGGGTTTTTTCGGTTTTATATTTTTCTATTTTCTTTTTGGTTTTAAAATATGTACAAAGGATATTATGCAGTTTAAGAAGATATTGACCTCAATACCGAAAAGAGGATATCGGTCTGCACGTTGAAAAAGTCAGTAGTCAACATCTCTTAAACCTTCTCCACCAAAGCTTTCGAGGCTCTTGAATAGTCGTCTGAACTTGAGCCTTCTCACTGTGAAGCTTTGATAGATCAGCAACGTATCATCTCACACTTGAATAGTTCTTCTCAACTTTCTTCCTACTGAAGGCTGAAGTAATGCGTACCAAAAAGTATCTAGAGACCACTTCCCCCCAAGTAGTTGAAATGATGCAATCAGTCTCATTATATGAAGCTCAGGAACCCGAAGTACACATACAATCAATTGTCCACGTCTTTTGTCATCAGAAACTGTTTCTTACATCTCTTCCCCCACGTAGTTGGAATAATACACCAAAAGAACGAGTTCAAACGCTGATTTCCTCTGCGGTCATGACATTTGTCTTCCCGGAATGACTTCAATAAAGACGAAGTATAAAGCTCATCATGTGTACTCATTGTATGTTTCGATGTATGTCTCCTTCCCCATTGCTGGGAGACATCTTATGAGAAGAACACAATAAGCTCAAATATATCCTATGAGAATCAACATGCTGAAGAGCACTGTGAGCACATCTAATTAGGGATTTTAACACATACTTTACACTCTCCCCTAAACTGACAACCTTTCTTGATGAATGCCTTGAATATGAAGAAGTCTTTCGATAATTAGTTGCATATCGTCTTTAGTCTTCTAACACATAGCAGAGAATGTAGAACAAACTGTAGACTCGACCTTCTTCAATGTTGTCCATTTGGGGAATAGGATATCAACATCTCTATCTCACTAAATGCATTCCGGTTATATTACATATACCAAATCAGCCCACATGTACCAAATACAAGAAGAAACGATAACACCAAAGTAACAGGTTGAGGTACTGATTATCTCTGCGGATATCAACTCTGGAATAACTGATTAAGCTTGATCATGTGAACCTGTTGTGCATCCCTGATGTACACATTTCTCTCTCCCCTGATGGTTGCGATTAATCAACCCGTGATGTGCACATGAAGTGATACAACCAAAGTAACAAGTTGAACCACTGATCATCTCTGCGGTTATCAATCCCGGAATAAGTGATTAAGCTCGATCATGTGAACTTGTTGTGCGTCCTTGGTGTACACATTCCTCTCCCCTGATGGTTGCGATTAATCGGAATCATCATAATGATGTGTACATAAAGCATTAACCGGAAGCCCTTTATCAATAATAATATTAGCCCGTGAGAAGATTTCGATAAACCTCACAACTCCTGAGCTGAAGTATTCAGGAGTTATGAGATGATGACTAATTGAGTTTGCTCCCCCTCAATTAGATCATCATATGTAAAGAGCCTTTTCAAGAACTTGTGAAGTTTCTGAATCGGCTCCCCCTCAAACTGACCATCCTCTTTTATAGATTCAATACATTAAGTCATGATCACGTTTGAGGGTCTTGATGTTAACCATCTTCTTCTTTATCTCCCCCTCAAAAATGGCAAGCAAATGACATTTTTGCCATAGTTGAGATTCCATGATGGTTGAGATTTAATCATGTGCAGCAAAAATATGCATGTAGGCCCAAACACTACTGCGAAGAAGATGATGATTAAAGCTCTCTTGTAGCAGTCCCTCTTTTGTCTCCTCATCAGTGGCTTAGCAAATGAAGAGTTCAATTAAGCATATAATATGCTTAAACCACTTGTAGAAATATGTTGATCTGTAGAAGGAGTAAATATCTGCGTACAAGAGCTGAATGAGCATTTTACAAACATCATCAACATGTAGTTTCTTCACCCTTTCCCTTCTCCCCCTCAAAAATTGCATATGCCTGTTTGCAATTTTTGATTGAATAAGTGAAGCACAAAAATATAATCCAATGTATGTCGATCCACTTGATGACTGTACGAACATGGGAAAAGCATGAAGCTTGTTGATGAGAATGGTCATAAACAAGAAGATTTCTCTTCTTCCTAAGATAAGGCGCACTGAAGCGTACACCTTTCTTTTCTTTGAGGAATGGAGCCTGCATTGTTATCTGCAGACACCATAATGTTGAAGAGCGAGGCCTGAATTGAAGTGAACAGACGTCATCTCTCTCTTTTCTTCTTCTCTCTGCTAACTCGTTACCAATCCCATTATCATTCTGTCGGCTATATGTCATGACTACTGATGGAGAACAACCCAATATGATGAACTTGAGACTGAAGTAGAATAACCCGAGCTTGTGACTTAAGCTTGCACTAATGTGTGACTAAAAGCGGTGTAGAGAGTTCGTGCATCATCGAATCCCTAAGTACTCTATACTCTTCAACCAACCAACCATCAAGTATAAGAAGTACATCACCTCTTGAATATCTACAACTTCGTGTGACACTGAGCAATACAACGTAACTCCTTAAAATGATAGTTATTTTGTGGTAATAGAAAGGAAGAATCCCAAAAATAACTAGATATCCAAGTCTTCATCTTTGTAAAGGTTAAAAGCTCGAACAAGGATCTCGAAGAATCTTCATCCAACCACCCTGATATCTTCAGATACTAAGTACACACACCCGTGAAATTTTACTTCAACCTCAAATAAATAATAATGAATTGACGCCGTAGTCACATCTTGTGGTTTAACTGCCCAAATCTAGCCTCTTTGATGTTTTGAATGAACTTTGATAATGGTTTTATCCCGATCTTGTCAAACACACATAACCTCATAAAAACACATAACCGCGTAAAAATTCGTTATGATCCAAATGCTATGAAGTATGTCAAAACTCATCCAATACATGAAGTACATACATTATCCCTTCTTCGAAGTTGATGCCGTAGCACCAGTGTCAATTAAGATCCGAAAATGCACTTTACTTTCTCCAGGATAGTTTCATCATCACGGGATTTTACAAATCTATGATTTAAACCGAGAAATAGATTCTTTCGCGGGATTTTACAAAACCAAGAAGAAACCGTGAGACAATGATAAATTGAATGTGTTATGACAAATCTGGTTTTGGTGAATATCTGTTTGGGAAAACATGCAAAACCTCAGCAACAATTCTTCTTACATATGTAGAATACTTCATAGACCATACTAAGTAAAGTAGTATAAACTACTTCCCCCTGGAGGTTAACCTTATATCATCAAAGTACACATTTCTCCCCCATGATGGTTTCGAACTCTCGGAAACATCATTGACGTGTACAACCATATATGCGAGAAGTTCTTGTCTAAAGCAAACATCTTGAAGAAAATCATGAGACATTGAAGGATCTGGAAAGATTTTGCTTAGACTGTGAAGTATCTTTGACGTGGTGTAGTGCCGAATATTCCATGAGAATTGCTGATCACATCTTAACCTTAAACCCGTTAGCTAACAAACCCACCTCGTATTCTGTCGGCTATTGCTATGACCACTTGGTGAAGTAAACCAGATATACCCAACTTGAAAATGAAGTAGAATTCCCCAAATTTGTTACTTAAGCTTGCACTATTGTTGATTGAAGAATGATGTAGAAGAAAATCTCTAAGTACCCTATACGGTCAACAAAGAGCCAAAATAAGTACAACACCTCTTGAGACTATCCACATCAGCATCTATGTTTGACACTGAGCACTATAAAGTGGCTCCTTGAAGTTATAGCTATAGCCCATGAGTACAACAATGTAACTCCTTACATCAGGTATAACTAGATAGTCCAAGTCCCAATCATAAGTTGTATACGTCCAAGCAAGTTATCATTGAAATCATGCATCCAACCATCCTCGTCTTCAAGATAAAATAAGTACTCACCTTCGTGAGACCCACTTCAATCTCAAATAAGGGATACCAATAACTTCGTGATTATCTCGTTCGGTGAAATACCCAAAAACTAGCCTTTTTTACGGTTTAATGGTTGAGTTTGTGATATGCCCTAATTCTTTAGATACGCCCTGTTCCACGGATGAACTCTGCGATGAGTTCTCTGGGGGGGTTCAGGGGGGCAGCGCGCCCTCGAAGAATTTTTCGGTAAATTAGGGTTTGAAAACTAGGGTTTTGTATGTTGAGTTTTTCGTTCGTGTCAAAAATGCATCTTACCCTCGTGAAAAATTTCCCTTCGTCATAACGAACCTCAGGTAACCATTTGACTAGACTTATTGATGCGTGGGAATCGCACCTTGCTTTACCTCTCGAGGGATCTCGCGAGGCTTACAACCCCCACCAGGCAGTGTACCTGATCGTTGTAGTATAGTATAGTGACAAGTACCGGGGGATTGATCGTTCAGCTTAGGAATAGTGTCGCTAGGATTAGAAAACCTAATTAAAAGTTCTAGAGATGAAAGGTGATTATTTTTGTGTTTTTATATTTTATGAAAGCAATTAAAATCTCGGGTTTTGAAGGAGTGGGCGGAATTAGTTGCTAATCAACTAACCCAAAAACTACTATATAACTAATTAACTAATGAAAATAAAATTAACTAATATTAAACTAAGGTTGTGAGCAGTGGTTGGAGAAATTGTGTTTACTTAGACTTCATTACTCCCTAGATATCTTTTACATGTTAATTACTTGTTACACTTGTATGAATGACGGGTTGTATTCCTTAATACCATTCGTGGAGTGGCATACATAACTCCCCAACTCTATGAGCTCTTATCTCCTCCTACACCATGACCCAGCACAACTATAGGGATTGTAAACAGTGGCTCATGCATTAAATACAACCAATAAAGACCTAGTACGCCTCGGTTCATGTTTCTTAAGACGTTCAAGCATGTTACCATTTGGAGATCTGCCAGTTTTCTTAAGCCTAACATATAATATCATTCATTCAAAACAAGAATAGACAAGTAATCAACACATAATCAACATCTAGGTTTCATTAGATCTAAGCAAACACAAAGGAAATTTAGCCTAGCATAGTAGAATTAAGATAAGAACAAAAGATAGACAACCAACACATAGACATATTGATTGAATTAAGAGTATACTTATCTCAATTACAATGCAAGGTCTCAAGGGTTTGGAACCCTTGAAAAACCTGTAAAAGAGGCACCAAAATCGTCTTTAGGGTTTCACCAAAACTTCTCTCTTTTTAATGAAAAAAACTAGAAAACTATATATAGGAAAATCGTCCTGACGGCGTCAAGAGTAAAATCTGACGCCGTCAACTCGCCGCCATATACTTCCTCGGACGCCCTAGATCCAATCGTGACGGCCTATGTGACGCCGTCACCACCCTCGGTAAATTAATCTTGGTCACTTTGACGCCGTCATCTCTTCATCTGACGCCTTCACAACCTTCGGTAAAATATTCATCCTTTCTGACGCCGTCAAGAGTAAATTCTTGACGCCGTCACCTTGTAATTCCAGCTTGGATTTGGTACTTTGTTGTTTTCTTCACTTTATGCTCCAAAAACGTCCAAAATAGCCTCTTTTCCAGAATTCACTCTCCAAACACCTAAAATCACAAAAGGAACGATTTAGGGCAATATTTGATCAAATAAATTCGGATTCGGGCTTAAATGACCCCCTAAAAACGGATCATTTTTCGCCTCATCATATACCCTTACACTTGAGATTTGCTTGTCCTCAAGCAAATGAGCTTTTATTCTACTCAAAAGACAAGTTAGGGGTCATTTAACACTAATATAAAAGTAATTACAACAAATAATCGTTCCACTAAAGACCAATAGACAAGCACGGAGGTCATACACAAGCACCTCACAAATAGTGTTTAGATACTCACATCTCTCGGGTGTAATAAAGTAATATAACATTATGGAAATGGAAGATATCTCTCACTACCTGTCATAACAAAATAGATTACCATAGGCTTGGGAAAGGATCAAACCTCCACCACATGGCGTAAGCACCTAGGATAAACTATCAAAGAGGTCTTTTAAAGGGTTATAACGTTAGGTGTAGGGATATGAATTACACGGTTTTGTTGGATAAAGGGGATTTTACTGGTGGCGAGTTAACAATCTTAGTTAATTACATGTACAAGATGGCGTTGCTAAGCCAAGACTAGACTCGACTTAAGCTAATAAATGAAAAACAACTAAAAACATAAAATGAACATAGAATAAAAACGGGATGTAGTCCGTATGTTTTTTCTCTCTTTCTTTTCTATTTTTTTTTTTTTTTTTCTTTTTCTATTTTTTTTTTCTTTTTCTCTTTCTTGATTTTTTCGATTTTTTTTTTTTTTTTTTTTTTTTTTTTTTTTTTTTTTTTTTCATACACTCTTACTCTACCATCCAAAATAATACATCATAGGGGTTTGAGCATTCCCCTTACACTTGAATCTTTACATACTTTACATTAAACTATTCTAATGACTCGAATTAAGAAAATCAAAACACTTGGAGCACTTTTAAGATTAACGTACATATGGGGGTAATAAGTGTTGTTCTTCCCCATTACTCCATAAAATAAGTACTTACCCATGAGTCCCAATCGTCCCAAAACAATATGTACAAGGATATGACTCGACTTAGCAACCATGTAATCAATTAGAAAGTTAACTTAGGGTTTAACAAATAACAATAATGCACTAAAAATGAGCGCATACACGGAAGGCTAAGGCGATTTGGGTGTACATTTAAGTGGGGTGTAACAAATTATTCCTTTAAGTAAAATGCTTAAAGTTAGAAACGAAAAGATAGGCTCGGAGGGGTGTACTAGGGGTATCGTGTACTAAAAATGAGTACAACGCTAAGGGTGTGGGAAAAATTAGTTGACTTAACTAGCCAAGTAATATGACTTAAATGGTCAAGTAATCGTAATACGGGTTTAACACAAGGGTGATCCTAATGCCTCTTATCATGTAGTAAATCCTACCACACGAATGTAGTCTCACTAGCGGTCTCGGGATGCATCACTAACGCAAGTTCTAGAATCTAAATGCTACCGGTACACTCATAAGCACCAATAATAAATGCTTTTCCTATCAAATCTAAAGGCGAACCTCACATTTTTGGGTGGAAAATTTTTCTGAATATACGGTTATGTGCTAGTCATACAACCTCCTATCCATGAGACGCTTGCTATGGATAAAGTTTCACTCCTAAATGTTGTAAAAAATTTTAAATTTGGCGCTAAAATTACACTAACAAGTATTTCTCATAGTTTTATTACTCATCTACTATCAAACAAAACAAACTCAAGCGAAAGTGCATATGTAAGGTATCATCTTTTTACCCTCCCCTTACACTTAAGATGAACATTGTCCCCAATGTTCAAGTAAAGAATGTAAAAGTTAAAAGTAAAGAGAATGAATTCAAATACTCCCCTGATTCGCTCGGTATGGATTTTAGGTTGGCCAGGTTAAATCTTCCTCCAAGAAAACGAACAATCAAAGCTTCCCTTCCAGAATATAAATCATCTTCTTGTCTCAAATAACCTGTAAATCCTGACAAAAGTAGACAAGGCAACCTCGCGTAAAATCGGCGGCATCCTATATAAGTTACTAAATCCTAGAAAACAAAATAAGATATAATGCTTGTGGAATGAAGTTTGCAGATTTCCTGGAGATTATAAAACTTAATAATTCACAAAAACTTATAAGACTCCGTTAGAAAAAACAAAACTGGTAAAATTTCCAGATTTTTGACTCCTGACGCCGTCAAGAGCAATTGCCTGACGCCGTCAGAATGAACCTGTAGAAATCTTTATGTTAAGTTTCCGGAAAATTTCTGGAAAAACTTTGTCCTACTTCCTGGAAAATCCTGCAAAACTACATTATAACTCAATACAAGCATTTGACTCTAACAATACGAATACACATGTTCATTAAATATTGTGGAGAATCATGATCGGTTGTTTCTTAAAAAAAACATATTTGGGGTTTCCCCTTACACTTATCTTTTGCAAAAATACCTTTAGGTTGAAGTTAAGATTAGGCTAAACAACATAATAAAGTATTTCCACATTTTAATTGAGAAACATGATCAACCAACAATAAAAATAAAGCATGCATACGGAAGCAAATAACAATCAAACAATTAAAATCACACAAAACATGGGTTGCCTCCCAAGAAGCGCTTTTCTTTATTTACGAGTCTTGTAGCTAGACTCAAAGTTGTGGGTTACTACGTGATTTCATCATTGGTTCCATTCTCCGATTGTAAATATTCCTTGTAGAAACCAATCACCTTTTTCTCTATCGCCCCCATCATTGCTCGGGCAAACTCTTCATCAACTTTATACCTTGGTCCAAGGGCCAAGCAATTTTTGTAGTAAAGACTCCTTTTTTCCCATACATAGTCCATGCCCTTTTTCTTATCCTCCTTATCAATATCCTCAAAAGCACCAACATTATCCTGATCAAAACGAGATATAAAGCGGAATTCTTTCATCTTATTGGGCATCCTATAAGTGATACTATCGGTGTTGCTTGCAAATCGAATCGTGCCCTCTACCTCATCATATTCTAACTTAGACTCCTCAACAAATGGTTTGCCAAACACAACATTGGATAATCGACAATCAATAACATTAGCAAGATCCTCCACAACCATAAAGTCGGTGACAAAAGTGAAATTACCAACAAAGACACATAAACCTTTGACTCTCCCGACAAAGTTACAAACTCCACCAGGGTACTTGGGATCCCTTCTAGGTTCAAGTCTTATGTTCACTATATCATTATAAACCGTTGAGGACATAATGTTGATTGGAGATTTAAAGTCAATGTAAGCATTGCTAATGTGCTTATATCCAATCATACATGGTATCTTAGCGCTCTTAGGATCGCCTCTCTTGATCTTAGGTTCAATTATGGTGAAGGGAGATCGCGGGTTATCAATAAGGTTATTATAGTATGCAATCTCCTCCTTAGTGGGGTATAGGTTAAAGTGGTCGTTAAGCCTCGGATCCATTTCCTCTTCTGGTCTCTTAATAACACTCACAAAGTCATCAGGCCCTAGGTCCTTATTTGAATACAAGACGGTTGCTAGGTCGCTAAACGTATGTTCGAGTTCAATCTTGATCAACCTATTAAGCTCTCTAAGCTCCCTAATCTCACTCTCAATTTGTTCACGTAACACAGCTACTTCACTAGGGGAAAGGGGTGGATTCGCGTTTTCCATAATGGTCAACGGAATAGTCAATGAGTTTAATTTACTAACAAATGCACAAAGAAATAAGATAGACTAAAGAAGACCTAAAAATAAAAATAAAAATCTTACTAGAAAGGAATCTAGCAAGTAGACCTAATAAAAAGAAATCCTAACCTAGACAATAACTATTCCCCGGGCTGCGGTGCCAAAAACTTGATGCGTGGGAATCGCACCTTGCTTTACCTCTCGAGGGATCTCGCGAGGCTTACAACCCCCACCAGGCAGTGTACCTGATCGTTGTAGTATAGTATAGTGACAAGTACCAGGGGATTGATCGTTCAGCTTAGGAATAGTGTCGCTAGGATTAGAAAACCTAATTAAAAGTTCTAGAGATGAAAGGTGATTATTTTTGTGTTTTTATATTTTATGAAAGCAATTAAAATCTCGGGTTTTGAAGGAGTGGGCGGAATTAGTTGCTAATCAACTAACCCAAAAACTACTATATAACTAATTAACTAATGAAAATAAAATTAACTAATATTAAACTAAGGTTGTGAGCAGTGGTTGGAGAAATTGTGTTTACTTAGACTTCATTACTCCCTAGATATCTTTTACATGTTAATTACTTGTTACACTTGTATGAATGACGGGTTGTATTCCTTAATACCATTCGTGGAGTGGCATACATAACTCCCCAACTCTATGAGCTCTTATCTCCTCCTACACCATGACCCAGCACAACTATAGGGATTGTAAACAGTGGCTCATGCATTAAATACAACCAATAAAGACCTAGTACGCCTCGGTTCATGTTTCTTAAGACGTTCAAGCATGTTACCATTTGGAGATCTGCCAGTTTTCTTAAGCCTAACATATAATATCATTCATTCAAAACAAGAATAGACAAGTAATCAACACATAATCAACATCTAGGTTTCATTAGATCTAAGCAAACACAAAGGAAATTTAGCCTAGCATAGTAGAATTAAGATAAGAACAAAAGATAGACAACCAACACATAGACATATTGATTGAATTAAGAGTATACTTATCTCAATTACAATGCAAGGTCTCAAGGGTTTGGAACCCTTGAAAAACCTGTAAAAGAGGCACCAAAATCGTCTTTAGGGTTTCACCAAAACTTCTCTCTTTTTAATGAAAAAAACTAGAAAACTATATATAGGAA
The DNA here is from genome assembly GCA_030686995.1 of Artemisia argyi. Lineage (NCBI taxonomy): Eukaryota > Viridiplantae > Streptophyta > Magnoliopsida > Asterales > Asteraceae > Artemisia > Artemisia argyi. Next base: position 201,112,638 of record CM060676.1, read on the forward strand.
AATCGTCCTGACGGCGTCAAGAGTAAAATCTGACGCCGTCAACTCGCCGCCATATACTTCCTCGGACGCCCTAGATCCAATCGTGACGGCCTATGTGACGCCGTCACCACCCTCGGTAAATTAATCTTGGTCACTTTGACGCCGTCATCTCTTCATCTGACGCCTTCACAACCTTCGGTAAAATATTCATCCTTTCTGACGCCGTCAAGAGTAAATTCTTGACGCCGTCACCTTGTAATTCCAGCTTGGATTTGGTACTTTGTTGTTTTCTTCACTTTATGCTCCAAAAACGTCCAAAATAGCCTCTTTTCCAGAATTCACTCTCCAAACACCTAAAATCACAAAAGGAACGATTTAGGGCAATATTTGATCAAATAAATTCGGATTCGGGCTTAAATGACCCCCTAAAAACGGATCATTTTTCGCCTCATCACTTATACCATGACTAAACATTGTTAAACACAAGTTAGTAAAATGCCCATTTAAGACTAATTTTAATTTTTTGTTTAACTAATTGGTAATAGTGTGGTCTAAGTCCACAAATTCGTCCAAGTCAAAAATTAATACCATTTCAGCCCAAGGGGTAACTCCACCAGCCCATCAAAAAAAAAAAAAAAAAAAAAAAAAAAAAAAAAAAACATGTAAGCCTAGCACAAGAATACGTCCAAATCCAAACTAAGTACCCGGTCCATTGCAATAGATAATACCCGATCCAAAAAAATGTGATCCTAATTGACGGGTATTTAATACACACTTAAACCAAATCCCTAACCCTAATCTCACATAATCCGCCTCCTACACTCTTCTTATCCTCTCCATGTGCAGTCAACATCACATTTCACAAACAAACTCAGTCCAATCTCTTCTCATCTACATCATCTATCTTTATTCCGATCATGACAATCATAGTAGCTCATCCGAACACAACAATCGATTAGCACAAACATAATTACAAACACAACCGAGCCTATGTCTACATATGCTGCTCAAATCTGGATCAAGAAATCATTAATGTGGCATGAAGATCCTTTGGAGGGTCAAAGGTAGGTTCGATTGGATCTTTGTTTTCGTTTGTCACCGATTAAGAGAAGAAATAATAACACTCTTGTCACTGTTTCTTTCTAAAAATAATCGGATATTAAAAAATTGAAGCTTGTCTTCACAAACATTAGATCGGTGATGATATGGTTCAATGAAAGTCTCACAAAGATTTTAAAGCAATTTGAACCGATCAAAGATCATTACTTGTTTATCATTTCTGTTTTACCAAACCGAAATGAAAGAAGGATAAAAACACTTTTGTACTAGTTCTTCTTTAATGTATTCGAAAAAATTGAAGCCTTGCTTCGTTAAGATCTGTGAAGATGATATTTCTTTCGATTGTTTGAGCTTAGATGTTTAACCCGTTATGATGAAATACGAAAGAAAAAATAGAAGTATGAGATCTTTTGTTATTTATTTTCAGTTACGATGTTTGTTTGATTGTTGTGGAGTTGAGATGATGTTTCACGTTGTTTGTTGTGTTGGCTGTTGTAGATGGGGTTGAGGATAGATGTTGGATTGGTATATGATCGATGATGGATTGAGTTTGAGCACACAATCTGTTTAAGGATTGGTATTAAAAGCTTGAGCCAATCTAAGACTATTTAATGAATAATGGTTAACTGCTCTTCATCATCTTCTTTTGTTTTCATGCCTCATAGATCTTGGACTGATGATGTTATGATAAAATAGAGGTCAACTAGTTTGGTTGTGGTCAAAGTGGTCTGTGTCATCTTCATCTTTTCTTCATTTTGTGACTAACCGCTACTTCTGACAAGAATTTGGCAGCATCTCGTTTGGATTTTGCTAATAAAATTGATTTTCAATAGCAAACCGCTATTCCAAATCACAATACAAACCGCAAGTCACTTTTACCAATTTTGTCATTTAGCAAAAGACAAAGAAAACTGTCCTTAGGAGCAGAAAAACCGGATCTGTGTTTTCTCTTATATCAAACCGCTACCAAGAACACCTCTTAAACGGATCTGGGTTTTTGCTCTTACTGACCACATATTCCGACCATAATTCCGACCAGATAATAAAGTAGGAGGGAAAAAAATATCCAGCTGCATAAAAAGGAATAAAAAAAACAGCTTCAAAAAGAGTACGAACCACACAGAAAATCAACACACATAAAACCTTGGCTCTGATACCAATTGTAGGATCGATATAATATGTTGACTCTTGTGTGATTCAGGTGGTCTTGGGTTATGGAAGATGAAGGTAAACATTGTTAGAGTTAGAGAGAGAGAGTTGAGAGAGTGGGAGGTTTCTAGTGAGAGAAACACCTAATGAGGTGTGTATATTATGAGAAACAACCAACCCTTCCCTTGTGTGGGAAGGGGTATATATACACTTACATTATACGCCCTCCTGCGAGCTGTGGATCAGGTGTACAGTGGGTAAAGACCCGTCCGTCCTCCACGGTGTGACTAACATCTAATCTATTACTATAATATCTAATCTAATAAATACAAAACTAAGAGCTACACTAAGTATGCAAATACATGGGGTGACCGAACCTTTTTCTTAATCCTAACACCTATTCTGCTATAACAAGAGCAGTACAAACTATATATACTAATCAGTACTAACTGACTTTGTACTGTTAGTATATTCTACAGAAGTAGGAACTTTTTCTTCAATATAGTTGATACTGATGAGCATAATTCCCAACACTAGTGCTGCAGTACTACTGTCAACAACTAGTTACCGGATGGCACCCTGAGTCATGGCTTTATAAGATAACACGGGATTAGAAGGATAATATCACAGGTCGATCATAATGAGGATTACGAAAGCTCCGACTTAGATATTTTTACAATTTTTCTAACTAATAGAAACTTGCAGAGTGACGAAAAATTTGAGAATACAAGTTCTAACACTTAGAACATTTTATGACGGAAGAGTAGAGAGTAACGGAAGAAAAGGAAGGAAGAGTAGGAAAGGACAAGAGGGTAGGTTTGGATGGTGGGTAAGGACGAAAGGGTAGGTTTAGACGGAAGAGTAGGTAGAATAGGGTATGATGGAAGAGTAAGAAGAAGAGTGGGAAAGAATGGAAGAGTAGGGGAGTAGGAATTTATGGAGGGGTGGAAAATGACGTGAGGGTGAAGAATAAAAAATTTTAAAAGAGGGAAAAATAGCGGAGGTGTGAAAAAAATGACGGAGGAGTGAGAAGAGTGAAAATGACGAAGGAGTGAGAAAAATGAAAAATGACGGAGGAGTGAGAAGAGTGAAAAATGACGGAGGAGTAAGAAGACTTAAACATGACGGAAAAGTTGGAAATGACGGAAGAATAGAAAAGAATGGAGTAGTAGGAAGGAACGGAGGAGTGAGATTAAAAAAAGGGTAGGAAAGGATTACCTCAGAGGACGGAAATCCTAATGAGGGTAAGATTTACTAGATTTCCTCAAAGTTTGTTTCCCACCTAAAGGTCTCGGTATGATCTATAGTGAATTATCCAGTTTCCTATAGGTAGTCTTAAAATCTAGGGGTGGTATTTTTGACCTAACCGGTGGAGAATATCCTATAGAAGGAGGAGGGCTAGATAAAGGAAAGGTTTCTATGGCTTAGGGTTTTATAGAAGTATCACTATTTCTAGGTGAATTCATTTCCTAGTTATAACAAGTAACCTCGAGTTCTAGGTCTGAGTATATAAAACTTAGGGTAGGCTTGGGATAACCTAGTGGTGCAATATTCCCAGAAATTCCTAAATCCTCAAAGATATTGTATGTGGGAAATCTTAATACGGGATATGCAACTTATGAAACTAGGTATAGGCAAACTATATCCTCTAAATGGCTTGTTCATATATCTTATAAGGTGAAAATTGACTAGTACCCATATCTCGCAACTAGACTAAGTACTAAAAGCTTAGGATTCTTGGTCGGTAGTTTACTAGTCTAATCCTTTGTTATTCTTAAGTTTCCTAGATTGCATCTCAAAGACTCCTTATATCTGATCTATGATCGATTAACTCTAATGTCCTTGATAATCATTTCAAGAGTAGAAAGCCTAACACAAACTAAAACAACCTTTTTGGAATGTCCTTCCTATAAATTAGCTATTGGGGCATGAGTTTTCTCTAGTTCGATTTCTAACCTATCAAAGTCTCTAATATCACTGTAACAACCGTGGTTTTAACAAGTTAGTTAGACTAACAGTCTCGATCTATTTAACTTTGTTTGGTGTGATTTAGGTGGATATATGAGTATATGTGTGTTATTTGTGTGATATTGTGTGATTAGTGCTTAAGTTGGCACTAAATCTCTTTGCGTAAATGGTTGTTATGGTGATTTGGAAAGTATGGAATTTGGGAAATTTCATTTTGATCGCCTTTGTGGTGTAGGAATGACTTGTGAAGTTTTGGTGTTTTGTGTTTTTGCGTAACGAGTCTTCGTTCAAGTTTTTTAGCGTTAGCAAGTTACGAGGAGTTTGTTTTTATGTGTTATGCTTTTAAAAAATATCAAAAGTATGAGATTTTGAGTGTAATAAATAAATTTAATAAAAAAATAAAAATATGTATATGGGGGGTTGATCGACCGGATTTGGGGAAAAATGGGGAAAAAGAGACCCAATTATAGTCCAATTACAACTCTAAGTTAAGGAATTATCCACTAAATAATTATAAATACAAAACCAAAATTCCCAAACCCCTTTTCTTGCATATTTTGGTCGACCACAAGGAGAAAAGAAGGAAGAAAAAATTAGGGTTTATAGTTTTTGTTGATATAAATAATGTTTAAAAACATTATTAACATATATCGATATCTCTATGTTTTGATAATCACAAAACGTAAACTCATTGAACTACAAATTATGACGTAAACAAGTATTTAGTCGTAAATATTTGCTTTAGCATCCATATCACTTAAGGTATGAATAAACAAAGTATCTAATGCATTTTATGATCAAAGGAATTCTTATTTTTACAAACCTTACATTTTATTAAAATGGGACAAACATTTCTAAACTTATACAAAACATTTTTGTATTTATAAGAAATGTTTTATTCAAAATAAACATTTTGAATTCAAATTTCTACCCAAAAAACGGCCACATTCTTCAGGAAAAACCTACCCCACAAAAAGACAAAAAATCTGAAAAAAAAATTTTTTTTTCTTAGGCGGCCCCCTTAATTATACTAGGCGGTCCCCTTAATAATTAAGGGGACCGGCACACAATTAAGGGGACCGGCCACGCTCCCTGTCAGATTTTGTCAGAAATTTTTCCCTATAAATACCACCTCAAACCTGGAATTTTTCTCACCTCTTTGCACAAATATTTTCAGATCCAATTCTCTCTAAACATCCTTCTAAAACCCTTTGATCATAAGATTATTAATCTTTGTTTCAAGTGATCCAATCTCTCATATCTCAAAGTGCAAGAGAAGAATCCTCCCCATCATAAAGCCAAAGATGTAGTTAGTGCTTATGTAAAGTTGTGAGCTTTGTATATGTAATAAGTAGATCAAGATGATCTTACTTAGTAGTGAGTTTATGAGTGAGTAAGAAGTAGTGTGAAGAAGTAGTAGTGTGGAGAAGTTATGTAGGTGTGAAGTAATAGATGTGTGAGTATGTTGTGGAGTATAGAAGAAGTTGTGAAGTAGTGAACAAGTCGTGAAGTTGTGAAGCCATGAAGAAGTCGTGAAGCCGTGAAGAAATAGGTGTGTTGTGAAGGTGTGATAAGTTGTGTAGTAGTAGTGTTGTGAAGAAGGTGTGTTGTGGTGTGAGATTGGTTCTAGCTACTATTAGAACTCGACATTTAGCTTAGTGTCGTTAAATGGTGTAAGCAAAAGTTGTGTAAGGTTTTCTCCGCCAAAAGGGAGCTTGTTGTGTTGTGAAGAAAACTCTCGAGTGTGGTACTCGGGGAGTGGAGTAGGGCAAGGAAGGTGTCCTTGTAGCCGAACCACTATAAATCATCGTGTCCGGTTTGCATCTTCTTTATCTTATCTCTTTACATTTACTCTTGCATTTATCGCTTTATATCTATGCTTGCATATATGTGTTAGGTGTTGCTTATATTGTCATGACGATTGATTGTGTTATAGTTGCAAGTTAATATTGTGAAGATGTGCATAATTATATAATATGATCGACTACATTATTATTCACACTCATCATATTGAGTTTAACTTAATAGATGATTTGATACAAAACGTTTTAAGATTTCAAAAGGAAAACATATTAACTTAAAGATCAACCAATGCTTTATTCATAAAATTAAGTTTTGAAAACAAACTCAAAAGTACACATATATAATTAATCATATTGATTATATATTGTTTTTATAATAAATTCTAATTGAAGATTTTTCATAAAACGAAAAAGAGGGGAAAACTATTCAACCCCCCCTTCTAGTTTTCCACAATTGGTACCAGAGCCACGTCGCTCAAATTTTCAAAACAAATGGTTTTAAAAATTGAGTACGATCCATGTATCAAATTACTCATTAAGGAGGATTAAATATGAAAAGTGTTTTTGTTGATTAACTTGCATTAGTTTTGATACTATATACACTAATTATACTAGCTCGAGATAAGATTATGTTTAAAACAAGTGTTATATGTTCGGTATCAAAATCAGAAAGTTACACACCTTTCCGAAAGGTCTGAAAACAATTTTTTACAAAAAAAAATGAAATTTTTAGTACCAGATGGGCGGCCCCCTTAATTGTTTGGGCGGCCCCCTTAAATACTGGGCGGTCCCCTTAATTATTTAAGGGGTCCGCCTGTCTGTTCGACAGTTTTTCGAAAACTTTGAAAAATCATATAAAATTAACCGTAACTCCGTAGAAGTCGTGCCACCCGGCGTTTTAAAGGTAATTGAGTCTACTTTCATTTAAAAATACTTACAAGTAACCATTACAAACTTAAATAACTAAGAAAGTCAAAATACTATACGGTGGTCAAAAATTTGTGTTTCGTTTTAACGTAAAACTTTTGTTTTACCTTTTCCTTCGTGTCGGGCATTCCTAGTTGATATACTTTTGAAAAATTAAGTATTTATGTTTTCAAAATATTGATCTTAATTAAATTATAGAATGGGGAGGAAACTATTTTATTTTCAAATAAATTCGAGCTAAGTAAACATTGGTGTATATAATACACAAAACGACGACAAGTGTTTTATGTGTTATATGAACTTCTTTGTGATTTTATTTTCTTAATTGAATATATTAAATGATTGTTGCTATTAGAAGTTTAGCTATTTGTATATCTATGCATATGTGCCCTATTAGTTTATAGCTAGTTTTCCGATTTATACTTAACTAGATCTTATGCTAGATTTCTTGCGTTAGGATTGTTATAATATGCTTGCATTGCATATAGGCATAGATGGCTTAATGTTACTTAAACATCTTGTAAATGAGTTCAATCTAGTCACCTAAACATTTCAAACAATTTAATCTATTCTTCACAACACACTTAAATATTTTCTACAAATTAGCTTGTTTTACCTTAAGATGTTTAATAAGAGAAATTGAATCATTATAAAACATTAATAGTTATATAAAAGAAAAAGTATTTTCAAAATCTAAGTGTGTTCATAATAAATAAAAATGAAGAGTCTTATACAAAAACAAAACATATAACAATCATGAAATAATAAGTCAACTTTCAATCATTCACTAATAAATAATCTTAGGATTAATGGAACACACTATCAAAATGTTTATTTATTTCAAATGAGTGTCCGTGAGGGTCAAGAAAGATCTTAATATTATATCAATTCATTATTCAAATTATGGTTGATATATTTATCAAATCTAATTGACACATTTTTGAGTATGGACAAGAAATTAGATTGCTATTTGTTTAGTTTCAAGATTATATCAAATTTAAACAAAAGATATAGTCTTGAATCTACATACTCAATCACACTAGATTGATATGAAAATAGTTACATCCTTTGTAGATGAAAAGAGTATGCATTGGATCATAACTCACACTTGTGTTGATAATGTCATATTGAATCTACTTGTCCAACAATTGTGTTCCAAACATTAGAATAACATTTTAAACACATTCATAAAATATACAATAAAGTAGGATTGACGACTTGGATGTTTCGTCCGAAATATTCAAGCAATTTACATTGCAATGCAATGGATAAATGTGTCATATCCGAAAAACCAAACATGGGCAAACTAACAACATATGTAAACTTTGCTCACACTAATTAAAATTATCACTTCAAGATAAAATACATATTTAAGAATAATACACACTATATATTCTATGTATTTCATTTTCTTTGTAGCATGAATGGTTGTGTTACAAGATAATGCACTACATTTTTTTTAAAATAATACAAGTTATTAGAATTGAAAAATAACTTGTCACAATCCATAAACAAGTAAAATTTATTTTTTTTTTCAAATGCTTGTTAAAGTATGATATACAATATTGGCAAAAATCATAGAAAATAATACTTGTTTAAAAATATATTAATGTCTAGTTTTGATATCAGTTGAGAATCACAAACTCATTTAAGATAAATAATCTTAATGAGATTCATTTCACAAGAGATGCTAAGGTGCACTCTTAAATCTAGCACAGTTATTAAATCAAGTAATATGTCATCAAAACCAAACAACCGGTAAATCATGAAGAAAGGATTAAAAAATATTTTGTTTACTCTTATCTAAACATTCAACATGTCTCTATTAGGATCGTGAATAAAATATATCATCTAGATTTACCTTCATAAAAACATGATGTTTGAGTCACATTAAGCCAAGTATTAGTGAATCAAGCAAACTTCATATTTGGTAATCTTCGATAGGTAAATTTAGGAACTCGATTTCTTCTAAAAAGAGAATGACTACTGGAGAATCTATTGACTAGAAATTCAATTTAACCTAACGGTTGAATTGCTTCTATGTGAGAAGTTGGGTGTGTGTAACCCGTAAAAATGGTCGTGTTTAGCCTGAATTGAGCACCACTAGTAATAGTCTCATACTCATTCTCCAACTTGATTAAATTGCTCTTCCTATATATACCTAACGCTAGTTTACTTTTATGAACTTTGCTTCTCATTAGATTCTTTCATTCCTAGATTTATGGCATTAAGTTAGATAAGCGTGCGAAAACAAAGGAACTATAGATGTTAGGTTATACCCCATTCAACACTCTCGCATCTAACATATAAATTATCGTCTTCATTTCCTTTAGGATCATAGGATATGTAGAAACGATAGCATGAGATAATAATAGGCTTAACCAACCCTCTTGAGCATGAGATCTTTAATAAACATTTTTTTTTTAATATTTGATTCATGATATTTGTTGTCAAAAATCTAATATCTCTAAAAATATGCAAAAACCTCACATTTTGGAAAATAGTTTTTCAAATAACTATCCCACTTTTAAATAACATGTTTTCACTGTCAATATCCACAATTGTATTTTGATCAAAACTAAAGATTGGGAAAATATTCTTTACCATTTATTCACACATATTGAAGTAAAAACCCAATCTATTTTATTCAAATAACTCTCACATCTAAGTGAAAACTTACTTTCAAACATTGTTGAATAATGCTAAAAACATCTCTTTTAAAATCATGCATGGTGATCTCATATTTGCCATCTATATTTACATAAATGACACTTATAAGTGAACTAAATCAAATCAAGAGGACCATGGTTTGTTCATTAAGACTTTGTTTGTAACAAGTCTAGAAATCCATGCTATCATAACTACCCACTTATTGCACATTGATACACATTAGGATTAATCCTCCTAGTTATGTAGTTATGAAATACTTGATGTTGCTTAGTGTTTCCTAGCACTTATATTTTACTTGCTTGATGAGTATGTTTGCATGCTAGATGAAATTTCTTGTTCACTTAATCCCTTTGATTAACATGCTTTGGCTACATAATTACCTACAAAATTAGTATATGCTTAATTGCCTCAAATAGTTGGACTTGTTTGAAACCAAAAACACAACCTTTCTGTAATTCACTACCAAAAACCCTTTTCTGGCAATCTGGGAATCACCAGATGGACGGCCCCCTTAAATCATAAGGCGGCCCCCTTAATTATTAAGGGGACCGGCCTCCAATTAAGGGGACCGGCCATCTGATGGTCGAAGGTTTTGTTTCCTTTTTCTACTTCTTAGCCCATTTCATCCTACACTTCCCAAAATTCATAAACCTATTTTATCCTAAACCCTCTATCAAAATCTATACATCCTTAATCCCACCAATCCTACATTATAAACACTCTCATTCCTCTCAATCTATTCTCATCTCTTCATGACCTCTCCCATTAAACCAAAACCACCAAACCGTTTGGAGAAGTAAGCCTAACTTCCACTAAAAGCCCGTCAAACCAAATGATGTTGTCAAACATCCAACACCAAATTCCTCCTATGTCTTCAACATTACATATCAAAAACCTTTACTCACCCATATCCTTCTACATTACACTCAAACCTCATAATCTTTACACAACTCAAGTGATGTTGTTCATAATCAACCAACACCTAAACCTCACTCTCACACAAATGATCCATTTAACAACATATCATCCATTCGTGCTTCCACTAATGCTCGTTCTTATGATGAGCATGCACAATCCCAAAACAATAATCCCAACCTCATTACCAACACTTTACGTGATGCTCATTCAACAAAAACACCATCCACCCATATCATGTTTTCATGATTACCCAAGCTTAAACATGTCTACACCACCAAGAGTATCACCACCACATCCTACAACTTCACATGCCATTCCTATGTTGCATGTTCAAACCCTCACCCAAGACTATTATCATGCTCCACCACCATCACCTTCCTTCGAACACTTGAAGTCCGTTGAGGCGCTAAAAGAAGCCCATGAGCTTAGTGCTCTTTTAGCCTTACATCTTGCTCAACGCAATTTGGATCCACCTTCATCTAGATCACCCTCATCACCACACAACTTAAATCAACTTGAGAAGCATGTCAACAATTGACCTTGTTGCATCTTTCTCCTAAAAACCATTGCATTCAATGAACACTTCACTTGGATTGAATATCTTCTCACTAGATCATATCCAATACCCTCACTTGAACAACATCCAAAACCTTAATCAACCTCTTCCGCTACAAACTCTCCACCACCAAACTCTCCAACATTCAAGACCCAAACATATACCTCCATTAATCCAACAACCTTACCCTACTCAACCATCTTCATTCCAAACACTCAATCATCAACCATCTAAGCATACTACATGCTTATGATTTTCACTTTCAAATACGAATCAACCAACCTTTTGTTACAAGCAAGTCCAATGGCCCTCTTTGGCAAATTAGGATCTTTTAACATAATCACTTTGAATTAATTGTTATGTATCCTTAATATTTGTTTGCTATGCTTGTTATTTGCTATGCTTGTTATGTATCCTTAATATTTGTTTGCTTTGCTTGTTATTCTTCTATATATGCTTGTGCTTCTAATATTTTTCTTGCGAGCATTCCATTTCTCGATCCCTTGGTGCCATCGAACGAGGGGGAGCACACATCAAGGGGGAGCTTTCATCCCGTCTAACTTCATTTATGAAGCTAGACGGCATAACCTTTTTGATTCTACAAAAAGGGGGAGAAGTGAATATAAACTCACTAAGTACTTGTCTAAAAATTAATTTTTAGACTTAATGAGTTTAGGTTTTGTAATCATCAAAAAGGGGGAGATTGTTGATATAAATAATGTCTAAAAACATTATTAACATATATCGATATCTCTATGTTTTGATAATCACAAAACGTAAACTCATTGAACTACAAATTATGACGTAAACAAGTATTTAGTCGTAAATATTTGCTTTAGCATCCATATCACTTAAGGTATGAATAAACAAAGTATCTAATGCATTTTATGATCAAAGGAATTCTTATTTTTACAAACCTTACATTTTATTAAAATGGGACAAACATTTCTAAACTTATACAAAACATTTTTGTATTTATAAGAAATGTTTTATTAAAAATAAACATTTTGAATTCAAATTTCTACCCAAAAAACGGCCACATTCTTCAGGAAAAACCTCCCCCACAAAAAGACAAAAAATCTGAAAAAAAAAATATTTTTTTCTTAGGCGGCCCCCTTAATTATACTAGGCGGTCCCCTTAATAATTAAGGGGACCGGCACACAATTAAGGGGACCGGCCACGCTCCCTGTCAGATTTTGTCAGAAATTTTTCCCTATAAATACCACCTCAAACCTGGAATTTTTCTCACCTCTTTGCACAAATATTTTCAGATCCAATTCTCTCTAAACATCCTTCTAAAACCCTTTGATCATAAGATTATTAATCTTTGTTTCAAGTGATCCAATCTCTCATATCTCAAAGTGCAAGAGAAGAATCCTCCCCATCATAAAGCCAAAGATGTAGTTAGTGCTTATGTAAAGTTGTGAGCTTTGTATATGTAATAAGTAGATCAAGATGATCTTACTTAGTAGTGAGTTTATGAGTGAGTAAGAAGTAGTGTGAAGAAGTAGTAGTGTGGAGAAGTTATGTAGGTGTGAAGTAATAGATGTGTGAGTATGTAGTGGAGTATAGAAGAAGTTGTGAAGTAGTGAAGAAGTCGTGAAGTTGTGAAGCCATGAAGAAGTCATGAAGCCGTGAAGAAATAGGTGTGTTGTGAAGGTGTGATAAGTTGTGTAGTAGTAGTGTTGTGAAGAAGGTGTGTTGTGGTGTGAGATTGGTTCTAGCTACTATTAGAACTCGACATTTAGCTTAGTGTTGTTAAATGGTGTAAGCAAAAGTTGTGTAAGGTTTTCTCCGCCAAAAGGGAGCTTGTTGTGTTGTGAAGAAAACTCTCGAGTGTGGTACTCGGGGAGTGGAGTAGGGCAAGGAAGGTGTCCTTGTAGCCGAACCACTATAAATCATCGTGTCCGGTTTGCATCTTCTTTATCTTATCTCTTTACATTTACTCTTGCATTTATCGCTTTATATCTATGCTTGCATATATGTGTTAGGTGTTGCTTATATTGTCATGATGATTGATTGTGTTATAGTTGCAAGTTAATATTGTGAAGATGTGCATAATTATATAATATGATCGACTACATTATTATTCACACTCCTCATATTGAGTTTAACTTAATAGATGATTTGATACAAAACGTTTTAAGATTTCAAAATGAAAACATATTAACTTAAAGATCAACCAATGCTTTATTCATAAAATTAAGTTTTGAAAACAAACTCAAAAGTACACATATATAATTAATCATATTGATTATATATTGTTTTCATAATAAATTCTAATTGAAGATTTTTCATAAAACGAAAAAGAGGGGAAAACTATTCAACCCCCCCTTCTAGTTTTCCACAGTTTTCAAGCAATAATCAAGAATCAAGGTAAAATCCTTAAACCCTATGTTCAATTAATTGATTAATTATTGGAATTCATGTAATAATAAATATGTTGGATTTAGGGTTTATAAACTTCTGTAAATTTATGATGTAAAACTTGTTAGAATCATTAATTGATAATAGTTTGATGATTGGTTAAGAGAATTGAGCGTAAAACGCGTTAGTTTATACGTTAGGATTTGGACAGAAAATTAGTGCTATAAAGATACGAGTGTATTTAATAGATAGTTAAGAGTTAGATTACGAATTTTTAGTCAAAATTTAAGTTTAATGAAAGAGCTTTACAAAATGTCCGGCCACGATTGATTTCGAGGTCTGGAAGTTAGTCTTTTGAATTTTCTTTGATAAGGTGTCAAAGCTGTAAAACCGAGACAAATTTATGTCATAAGTTTGGTAGTGAAATGTGGATGAAAAAGTGAGATTTAGCTTAGCCTTTCTGGTTGAGTTAAGTTTCATATGTACTTAGACTCCCACGTGAAGGATTTGCAATAAAAAGTTGTAGAAGTATTTTAATTTAATTAAAAAATTTTGGTGTGCGTTCAGATCCGAATCTGGATAGTTTGTAAGTTTGATTTTATGAATTGTGTATGTTTTTGGACCATGGCCTTCTAGTAGTAGCTTGTATACATCCAAGGGACTATGGTAAATTATTGGTGTGAGTTATTGAGCCTTTAAAGTTATTATTTCATGTGGGCGAATGTACCCTAAAATTCTGCAGTTTCTGATTTTAAAAGTGCAAGGGATTTAGTGAGTATTAGGATTTGGTGGTGATTAGTATGGGGTCTAGGAGATCTATGGTGGGTCATATGAATCTTAGACATCCATCATATGTGTATTACATGGGTTATATCTTTTAGCTTGGCCATGTGTAATGTGGATTTATTTTGCATGTTATAGATTTGTGATTTGGGTTTGTGGAAGCTGCAAAGTTTGAGGTGAGTTTATAGTCCCACTTTTTACTTTGTTTTAAACTTGGGATGGGAATGAAGCCTGTGTAATTGTTTTGAGTTACTATGATTATGTGTGGTTTAAAAGCTTGGACTTATAATGTTATCGTATGAATGCTATATGTGATGATAATGCTGTGTGGTTTAAATGATGTATTGATAATGCTATGTGGTCCAATTGGAGGGAGTATCCAATTGGAGAGTAGTAACTCCTACTCACTATTATGCTGTGTGGTCCGATCGGAGGGTATTAATTACCCATTATTTGGAGTGAGGGTCACGTTCCGGCCCGGATATTGTGAATGTGGATCAGTGGACACGTTCCATCCAATGGTTGCCTTTTTGTGTGATGGTTGGTTTGTGAATACATGTAGCTTGTATGATAACTATAATTATTTTCCAGCAATGTTTTATAATCACAGTGAATCGGTTGCCTATTGTGTATGAGTCTTAAACCTATGAATCTCACCAACATTATGTTGACGTTTTAAGCATCATTTTCAGGTGAGCATTCTAAGGCCAAAGTTGAGAGCAGCAATTAGGCGAGACTTAGTTGCATTTGAGGAGACTTGACTTTATGTTTGGATTTATTTACATTTAGGTTGGATTATGATACTTTTATGTTTTCATTTGGTACTTTCGTATCTATTGAAGATACATTTTGGATTTTGTTTGGTTATTTTATTTTAGGGTATTGTTACAACACTTTGTGTTCGTACTTTGCTCTATTTAAGTGCATGTAGTTGTTCTCTATATAGACACCAGGTGTTGTGATGATATCCATGAAGTTACACCCTCGCGTTTCCGCCTTGGCGAGGTGTGACAGATTGGTATCAGAGACTTGGTTATAGAGAATTAGGTGTGTTGGGTTTTAAGGTTCTGCTGCTGAAGAATTGCACCAAGTATCAAACTGCTGCTAGAGTAATCAATCTACTGCTAGTTCATTATGCTGCTTGTGAAGATAAAGAATCTACTGCTAGTTAATTCTACTGCTAAGGGACTCTACTGCTTAAAGGATAAGATTGTATACATGGTTAGATATTTTAGGAAAAGATATTGTCTTGCATGTAAAGTTATTGTAAACCGACTAGGACTCCTTGGTCTATAAAAGGAGGTGCCTATGGTTAGAATATGTACGTATCATTATTATTCTCGTTTCACTTCAAGGTTGTAAAACCCTAGCATTGTCAAGTGCTCGTATATTAATATATTGAAGTGTTGAAAGTGTTTAAAACTGTTCTTCTTAAGTTAAGCTTTAATATTCCACGTTATTGCTTAAGTGTTAATTCAAGTCAACTTGTATAAGATCGTTTGCTCAACTGTGATCAACAAGTGGTATCAGAGCTTGTGATCTAGAAGTTGTAATCAAGAAGAACTTGTTCCTTACAAGTTAACTGTTCCAAATCTACTGCTGAAGATGGGTGACGACACACATATGGTAACTGCTTCAAAGGTTCCCATGCTCAAGCAAGGAGAGTATAAGCTATGGAAGATGAGGATCAGACAGTACATTCACATGATTGACTTCAACATGTGGAATGTCATTCTGCATGGTGATTCACTTCCACAAAAAGGTCCTGATGGGAAAGAGATTCCTATCAAAAGTGCTGAAGAAAATTCTGTTAGAAAGATGGAGATCAAGGCCCATAGTATTCTCATGATGGGAATACCTAATGAATTTCAATTGGACTTTGATGGCTGTTGAAGCATCAGTTTGAAAACTTCACTACTTCAAGTGGAGAAAAGCTAGATGGTACTTACAACAGGCTTAACCAACTAGTTAGTCACTTAAAGCTTGTTGGGTATATTGTTCTTCAAGAAGATGTTAATCTCAAGTTTCTCAGAAGTCTAGCACTAGAGTGGAACATGCATACTGTTGTTTGGAGAAATAAACCTGATTTTGAAACCATGAAGTTGGAAAGTCACTACAACAACTTGAAGGTGTATGAATCAGAGATGAATTCTACATCTACTTCATCCTCTTCTACTCAAAATCTTGCATTTGTGTCCTCAAAGAATAAAGGATCTCAAGAATCCCACTATACTGCTTATGGGGTATCTGCTGCTACAACTGATGGATCTGCTGCTGGTTCTACAGATAATAATTCCATCAGTGATGCTACCATATGTGCATTCTTGGCTGATCTGACATCAAACACAAAGTCACAGGTTCTT
Source organism: Artemisia argyi (assembly GCA_030686995.1). Taxonomy (NCBI): domain Eukaryota; kingdom Viridiplantae; phylum Streptophyta; class Magnoliopsida; order Asterales; family Asteraceae; genus Artemisia; species Artemisia argyi. Next base: position 201,129,180 of record CM060676.1, read on the forward strand.
AATCAAGATATGGATCATATTGATCCTAATGATCTTGAAGAAATTGATCTTAAATGGCAGATGGCTATGTTGACCATAAGAGCAAGAAGATTCTTGAAGAGGACAGGAAGAGAAGTTAAGTACAGGGCTAAAGAAAATTTGGGTTTTGATAAGTCAAAGATGGAGTGCTACAATTGCAACAGAAAAGGCCACTTTGCTAGAGAATGCAGGGCTCCAAAGAAGAATGCTGAAACTCCAAAGAAGACCTCTGAAGAATCAAAGAATACCACAACTGAATTGGTGTCTTGTGATGGGTTGGGTGATTATGATTGGAGTGATATGGCTGAGGAAGAACCAAATTACTCTCTTGTGGCTGAAGTTAAACCTAAAGTGCATAACTTTGCACTTATGGCTTATGCATCATCATCTTCTGGATCCGACTCTGAGGTATCAAATGATTCTGATATGTCTATTTTTTCTTTTAAATTATGTGTTGATACTCTTGAAGAACTTAAGTCTAGTGGGAATGAGAGTCTTAGGAAAGAAGTTGAACACCTAACACTTGATAACTTAGGTTATAAGGTAGGTATTCAAAATATTGAAAGAAGACTTGGGTATCTTAAACAATGTGAGCTAGAATATGTTGATAGAATCAATCAACAGGATGTAGAGATTTTTAAGAAAAATAGTGAGATTAATGTTCTTAAGAAACAGTTGGAAGAAGCAGAACAAGCAAGAGACTTAGCTCTTACAGAAAAAGAAAATGATATGGTAAGAGTAAATAAACAACAATTTTCTTCTGATTTAGTTAATAAATCAATTGAGAGTCTTTTGATGAGAAAAGGTAGTGGAATAGAATACAATGAAGTTGCTCCCCCAATCAAAAGTGCCTATGCTCCACCAGGAAAAGAATTATCTTTCATAAGTGAGTTAGATATTGAAAAACCTGTAGGTGGGACTACCAATAGTGTGGATGAATCAGAAAATGTTAATGAAAGAAAATTTCCTGATGCTCCTATAATTGAAGACTGGAATTCAGATAGTGATGAGGAACAGGATGAACCAATACAAAGTGTGAAAAAGGAAGAAATTCCTGCAAAATTTGAACCTAAAGTTGAATAGGTTAAGTTTGTGAGACCTATGTTGGGTAAGAATATCTCTAGGAAAATGGTAGAGTATAATGAGGTACCTAGAGATCAGATGAAAAGATTCTATAATAAGCCTAGGGGAAATCAGAGAAAATTTAACAACCTAGTTTCAAAAAAATTAGGTAATGAGTTTAAATTAAATAAAAAGGCTTGTTATAAGTGTGGTAGCTTTGAGTATTTGATTAATAATTGTAAAGACCACCAAAAGCCTGTTTGGAATCAATACTTAAGGGTGAATCATAAATATGTTTCAAAAAATACTCACCCTCATCCAAATAGGAATATGGTGCCAAGGGCTGTGTTGCTAAGATCTGGTGCAACTAGATCCATTTTTGTTGCTAAAAGTAATGGGATTTTTAAAACTACAACTGGCTCTACTGCTAGTAAACACTCTGCTGCTAGCACAAATGTTTCTACTTCTGGGCCAAAGGTTATAACTAATACAGTTGTTGGAAATCACTTTTATGTTGTTAAGGCCTTAGCTTACTGGACTTGGAAACCTAAATCAACTGTTTCAAATCATGTTTCCAAAAACAGCAGTGCATCAATAGACTTAAAGAAATTTGACTATGTTGATGTACAAGGCAGATCCAAGTCAGGAATGGCTTGGGTCCCCAAGAGAAACTAATTTCTCTATTTTCATGTGCAGGGCAATCTACAGGATGAGCTAAAAGATATTGTTATTGTTGATAGTTGATGCTCTGGACATATAACTGGTGATGAGTCTCAACTTGAAGATTTTGAAGCTTTTGAAGGTGGATATGTTGCTTTTGGGAATGATCCTAAAGGAGGAAATATTATTGGCAAAGGTACACTAAAAACAGGAAATTTGGACTTTGAGAAGGTGTTCCTTGTGAAAGAACTTAAGTTTAATCTCTTTAGTGTCTCACAAATGTATGACAAAAAGAACTTTGTTCTTTTTACAGACACTGAATGTATGATCCTTTTCTCCTGATTTTCAGTTACCAAATGATAAATTTGTGCTATTGAGAGTCCCTAGAACTGAAAATATATATAGTGACCATATTAAGAACATTGTTCCCAAAAGAGCTTTGACTTGTCTAATTGCAAAGGCCACTCTTGATGAGTCCAAATTATGGCATAGAAGACTTAGACATCTGAATTTCAAGACTATGAACTAGTTAGTGAAGGGAAATCTTGTGAGAGGGCTACCTACAAAGATGTTTGAAAATTGTGAAACCTGTGTTGCCTGTCAAAAGGGTAAACAGCATAGAGTTTCATTCAAGTCCAAGACAGTGAACATAATTACTAAGCCCTTACATTTACTTCACATGGATTTATTTGGGCCTGTTTTTGTGAATAGTTTGAACAAGAAGTCTTATTGCCTGGTTGTCACAGATGATTTTAGTAGGTTTACATGGGTGTTCTTTCTAGCTTCTAAAGATGAAACTCCAGAGATTCTTAAGGCATTCATAACCAGAATTGAAAACCTGATTAACCAAAAGGTGAAGATAATCAAATGTGACAATGGAACTGAGTTCAAGTATAGTGTGATGAATCAATTCTGTGTGGGCAAGGGTATTCTAAGACAGTATAGTGTTGCAAGAACTCCACAACAAAATGATGTTGCAGAAAGAAGAAATAGGACATTGATTGAGGCTGCAAGAACAATGTTATCTGATTCTAAATTACCCATACCTTTTTGGGCTGAAGCTGTAAACACTGCATGTTTTCTGCAAAATAGAAGCAAGGTAGTTAAGCCTCACAACAAGACTCCATATGAGTTATTTCATGGAAGGAAACCAATGATCGATTTCTTTAAACCATTTGGATGTCCTGTTACTATCTTGAACACTAAGGATCAGTTAGGCAAGTTTGAAGAGAAAGCAGATGACGGATATTTTGTTGGTTACTCTATAAACAGTAAAGCTTTCAGGGTTTACAATAAGAGAACCAAACATGTAGAGGAAAATTTGCACATCAAGTTTAGTGAAAATTCATCTAATGCTGAAGGGAAAGGACCAGAATGGTTGTTCAATATTGATATTCTAACCAAGACTATGAATTATGAGCCAGTTATTGCAAGTGTAGACACTAACAAACAACAAGAAGAATTTGTTTTGGTTGAGAAATTAAAGATTGGTCCAACTTTACTACCCTTTCAAAAGGTTCAAGGTTCACAAGAAGATGATGTTACTCATGAGAAACCCAAAGAAGCATAAGAAGGCATTGTATACCTGTTAATGTTGAAAAGGTAACTTATGAAGTACCTAAAGTTGTTGAAGATGACTCTACTACAAGGCCAAAGCAGTCTACTGCTGCACCAGAAGACTCTACTGCTAGGCCTAAAGACAGAACTACTACTTCAATCAATTCTGCTGCTAAGCCATTAGATCCTACTTCTTCACCAAAGTTTCCTTCAGTGGACATTCAAGGTAGATCTTTTGCTGATCTAAACAACCCTGATGATCCAAACATGCCTCCTCTAGAAAACATTTACTATGACACTAATGATGAAGCTCTTGATGGTACAATGTTTGGAGCAGAGGCTGATTTAAATAACATGGAACCTACTACAAGAGTTCATAAGAATCATCCCAAAGATCAAATTCTCAGTGATCCAACATCATCTATTCAAACAAGAAGGATGACTAAAGAGCAGAAAGATATACTACATCAAAATTTGTTAGGAATTATTGAAGTTAGCATATAGATTCTGTTGATGGATACTGCTGACAGGCATCTGCTGAAGCACATATGGATTCTACTGATGATTTGGATTCTGCTGATGTTAGAGTTTCTGCGGATATAGTTAATTCGTAGATAGATTTTGTTATTTTAAGATAAGATATGTAGAATATCTTTTGTAGTTTAATGAATATTCGTTTCTTGTGAAGGAAGTTAGGGTTTCTTGTAGTATAAAAGGAACCCATGGTCAATGTATTGTGTACGTATTGAAAAACATTCTTAGTGATTAATAAAGCGATCCATAGAGGATCAAAGTGTTTTAGTATATTGTTTGTATATATATTCCGCATTAATACAAGCATACAGAGATTGTCCATATAGTTTTGCTAGTGATTACATTAGTAAGCTATCGATCCATTGGCTCAAGATCTATCAAGGGTAGATCCTTGATTTGGTCCCGAAATGGTCAGATATTATTGACCAAGGTCAACAAGTCAAAGACAGCTCAGTTCCAATTCTCCGGTGATAGTATAGTGTGTCCCCGGGTCGTTATGTCCCAGCGAGATTGCAATGGTGTTTTAGAAAACGGTTTAGGAATGAGTGGCACTGAGGACAGTAGCCAAGATGATTGGGAATTGATTATGCTACTGATATTTGGTATTATGGACAATGATATAATATTCTCAATAATAGATATACAGATATATTCACAAATATACAACTGGAAATCAGGTTACAGACAGAAAAAGTGGGTTTTGAACAATTACAAACTACAAGGGGTACAAGTGAAACTTTTAAAACTTAAAATTAAAAGAAAATTTAAAATGAAAATAAAATTATAAAAATGATTATTTTAATATTTAAATATTACTTAATTAATTAAAACTATTTAAAATCTAATTTAAACCTAATTTAAATGATCTAAAAATGACAAAGATTACAAATTAACTTAAAAATTTGGAAAACTAATTTCTAAACCTTAAAATGAACTTGAAGAAAGTATAAAAAATAAAAATAAATATTTTTGTCTTTTCATGAGTTTTTTATTAATTAAAAACTAATTATCTTAATTAAACTAATTAAATTATTTTAAATTACTAATAATACTTAAATGACTTAGAAAATTATGGAAAAATTTAAAAAACTAATTAACCAACACAGGAATCCTACAAAATTATAAAAAGCATCTAAAAATTATTTTTAGACTATTTTACTAATTATTTACCTTTTAATTAATTTAAACCTAATTTAACTAAATTAAATAAGAAAATTGGAAAATGAACAATATAAATTAAAAATCTATTTTCTAAAAATCTTAACTAATTTATAAAACCTAGAAAAATTATAAAAACCTACTGTTGTTAATAAGAATTTAAGAAAACTAATTAATTACTAATATTACTTATTTAATTAATTAAACTACTTTTAATTCTAATAAATAGTAAACTGTTGAGGAAAAATCTAAGAAAATTATTATAAATACTTAAAGGTAATAGGAAATTAAGGAAATTATAAAAATGGTAAAGTGCTTATTAATAAGCTGAAATGAAAAATGAAAAAGGTAGAATCTATTAAATAGAAGCTATCACTAATTTTATGTTTGGTTTTTTGGTGTTTTTCTTTTTGACAGCTAAAAATAAGATAAAAATAAGAAACTTTTGTGAAACAACTTTTTGAACAACTTAAAAATAAGCTGTGTGCACCCCTTGTTTCCAAACAGTGTACAAATAGCTTATTAGGACTTATGCTTTGTTGAAAAAGCTATTCAAATGACAAATAAGCATACACAAATGTATATCAACTTAAAATAAGCTAATGAGAACAGAGAAACTTCTCAAAATAAGCTATAATCCTCAAATAAGCACTTATGAACTACACAGTCCAAACAGGCCAAACCTAAGGGTTTTGGACCTCTGTGGGGTCCACAAAAGTGATCTAGGGTCAAAACTTAAACTTGAAACTTAAAAAGGGACTGATAACCTACAAAATACGCCAATAAGCTAGTCCTATGGCTTACTAATGAAGCTTGGGTGATGCTTTGAAGTTGGAGGTTCACACTGAGTCCTCAGTATTGACTCAGACAATGGCCAAACTTGATGAGGGTTGCAGCCCTATCAAATAAGCTCAAAAAGCTGAAATAAGCTTTGACTTATCAAAATGGGTTGTATGGCTCTCCAAAAAGCCAAAAAGCTAAGGGTGGGTTCCACTGGGTAAGTCACAAAGTTATTGGGAAAAATGGTCAAAACCTGTGCACAGGGCAAGTGTTTGCCCTGCAGGTTGAAATAAGCTAATACACAAGCTTATAGAAAATTCCTAAAAATAAGCTGACTATGGGCTTTTGTAGACTAGGTGGCAAACTTTAACTTCTGAAAAGGGCAAGGTCTCAATGCTAACACAAAAATCACAAAAATTCCCCCAAGATTTGGATTTCTGAAACAATGGCAATTTTTGACTTTTTGAGATTTTGTAAAGGTTGACTTAAATGAACTTTAATTCTGATTTTCTGATTGAAATTGATTATTTAAGCTATTATAAGACTAAATTAAGCTAAACCACTCACAAGTGAATGGATTTGGGGCATATGCCACTCTTAATCCAACACAGAGGGTAATCTAGGCCTATTAATACTTGATTTTGACTTTTTGCTGAATAAAACTTGGTTTTTGTTGTTGTTCTGAGCTAATTATGACATGAGTGATTTGTGTGAACAAGAAACAACCACAATAACACACCACAACACCTCAGAATACCCTGATCCAAACACACCTTTTAAAAGACTGTTTTGTGATTTGAGAAGCAAATGGCTACTAGGGCTTATGAAACAGGTTCACAACAACTTTTTATGGTATGTTAAGTCTAAATGAGCATTTAGAAACAGATGACAACCACAAATGATCAAAAGTACTAATTAGGCTTCTTGACTGTGAAACTATGAATTTTAAGCAACAATGAGAATCAACTAACAACCTACTGATTTTAAGTAAAGCTATCCCTATTGAACACTGAATAAGCTAAAATTAACACAAATAAGCAGATAATAAGCTAAGCTACAGTACAAAGCTAAAATTCAAGGAAAAATGAAATTATGAACTCACTTGAGACCCTAGCTAAACAAGGGCTCCCAAATGGGCAGCTACAAGCTCCTAGCTTGTAAACAAGCTAGGTATAAGTCCTTTTTGCCCCTCCATTGCAGGCAACTTCCATTAGCTTTCCACTTAATTGCAAAGGTACCCTGTGGCTTATTTTTGATTCTGTTTTCCCTTTTTATATATATATTTTTTAGATTTTCTGTTTAGTTAATGATTCAAACTACCTAAGAGAGCTTATAAAACAGTAAATACTAGTTTAAATCATACTTAAAGCTTAAAAAGGAAATTGCAATTTTAAATACTAAAAACTGAATTGTGGAATGAAACTTGGAATTTTGATTAAGAAACTTTGAGATTACAATACTAAAACAGATTACAAGCTTCCTTAAGTAAAATTAACAACTGAAATTTGAAATTACAATAGTACGACCTAAAAATTAAGCTAAGTGACTAATACACCAACTCCTTGCAATCTTCTCTTTATATAGCCCTCCATTGGGGTTCCTCCATCTCTCTGATCATTTCCCACCTTTAATTATAGCCATTGGATCACTGAAGAGCTTCTAATCATTTGCCACGTATTTTGGCGCCAAAATCCAATTTTGCAATTTGCTCTGATAACTTGAGGGGTGAGGGGGTGCATTTATTGTGGCTTGTTTGTTACGTGAAGGTGGGTTGGGCGGTGGAGAACTGACGTGCAAGTGGGGATGGGGGGGGCTAAATACCAGTGTGGTTTCTAGGGTGGTTTTGGGTGAGAGGGAAGGGGGAATAGTGGTTTGGTTGACCGGTTTGACTTAGGGTCAAACGTTGACCCTGATAATATTACAAAGGGTGGTTTGGGCTGGGTAAAGTGGGCTTGGGGTAAGTTTTTAGATTGGATTTGGTTTTGAAATAATACTTAGGGTCCGGTTTGGTTTTTATTGTTACAAGGACTAATTTTGTAATTTGCCGAAAGTTTGGGGTGTGTTTTGGCATTCTTCCAAAGTAGTTCACAAGGGTATTTTATGCCAAGTTATGAATAGTACATGGACCTTAGATGATTTTTCTATTTTAAATTTCTCAGGGACCAAATCTGCCAAACTTTCAAACTCCAGGGACCAAATGTGTAATTTCACCAAACTTGCCAATCAAGGACCAATCCTGCCATATATGAGAAGTACAAGGACAAATTTTGTTTTTCTCAAAGTTTTAATATCCCAGGGACCATTTTTGACAATTTTCCAAACTTCAGGGACTAAACTTGACATTTTGTGAAACTTTGCACCAAAGGATTAATTATGTAACTTTTTGATTTAAATGGGCCTTTGGTGACTTTTTCAAGTTTTTAGAACAACCAGGGACTAGATTTGACAACTTTTGAAAGTTGAGGGACTGAAACTGCCAATTTTGCAAACTTTGTACGTTTTTCATCTGATTTTGATTATTTTGCATTTGAAACATATAAAATACATTCCTGGGATATTTTCACTATTTTGATGCAATATTGAGTGTTTTTAGATGTTTTGGCAGCTCAGAAAAGGTAAAAATGATGAGTATTTACACACTCATCAATCCTACAAGTGATATCAGAGCCACAAGAGAATCTCTGTAATCAAACTTACCTTCAACACCTTTTCATTCAATAATCATGGCATATACAGACTCTTTAGAAATCACTCAGAACAACAATAACACCCTCACACAACAGCTTCAGCAGGTTGCTTTTTCCAACAGTAATGCAAAGTTTCCATATCTCAAGAAAGATGAGTATGAGATATGGGCGATGAAGATGCAGAATTGGATTGCTAGTGTTGACTTCAATCTCTAGAATGTGATCTTGAATGGAAAAAGTCCTAAGAAGACGGGAAAAGACCCTAATGGTAATATTACCATCTATCCTCCTTCTACTGCTGAAGAAATCATTGCTGTACAAAGAGAAAACAAAGCTAGAACCATCTTGCTTCAAGCCATCCCAGATGATCATGTGGGAGACTTTCACTTTCTTGATGATCCCAGAGACATCTGGTTGGCTATTAAAGCAAGATTTGGGGGCAATGAGGAATCTAAGAGAATGAGAAAATCCATGCTTAAGCAGGAGTTTCAGGAATTCAGAATATCAGAGGAGGGCATACACAAGGGTTATGATAAATTCCAGAAGATTTTGAGTCAGCCGCATCAGCTTCAAGCCAAGCCTGACAATGAGGAAGTTAATTCCAAGTTTCTAAGGGCTTTACCTCCTTCTTGGTCCCCGGTCAGTATTTCACTAAAAACCAAAGGTGGCCTGGACTATCTCTCTTTTGATGATTTGTATATCAAGCTCAGAAGCCTGGAGCTTGATATCAAGGGGCACTCGACTTATACAGCAACTCCATCACTCTGCAATTGTAAGCACAACTTCAAACAGGGTGACACATGCTTCAAGTCCAAGTTCTTACTCTACAACATTATCTTACACATATGTTGGTCGAAAGAATCATCCACAGTCTAGTAATGTGGTAGAAGATGTACTTCATTCGTTTGTTGCTGAATATGAACAAAAGCAGCAACTGGCTTATGAAGATTTTGAGTAAATTAACAAGCTAGATTTAGAAGAGTTGGATTTGAAGTGGCAGATGGCAATGCTTACTATCAAGGTCAGAAGGTTTGAGAAGAAAGCTGGGAGAAAGCTCAACTTTAGAGGAAGAGATCCAGCTAGATTTGACAGGAGCAAGGTCAAGTGCTATTCATGTGGAGAGACGGGCCATTTTTCAAGAGAGTGTAATGCTAAGAAGGCTGAAGACAACACAAGGTATTCAGCCTACAAGAAGAAGGAGTTGGAAGCTGGAGATTCAAAGGCTTTGGTGACTGCTATGGATGCTTGCATTGATTGGAAGGAACATGATTCTGAAGATGCTGAAAGCAGTACTTCTCAGCAATTTTCTTGCCTGGCTAGTTGTGCTGAAGAATTTGCCTTTATGGGCATCTCTCCTCATGTATCTGATTGTGTTCTTGGTTGTGATAGAAAGTATAATGCTCTTAAAGAAGCTTATGATGATTTGGAACCAAAATATAAAGACTGTTTTATTCAAGCTCAAGCTTATAAAGAAGCTGTTAAAACATTAGAAAAACAAAAGGTTTGGTTTCAACAAAATCAACTGGCTTATGATGAGAAAATTAGAGTGTTAAAAAGAGATTTAGAGATGACTAGTAATGAGTTAAAATTTTCTGAAAAAGAAAAGGCTAAAGTTGAATTAGAATTACAAGAGTTGAAGGTTAAGTTTGATAATGAAGTTGCAGGACGTAAAAAGTGGCAACAGGGAGCTAAACACCAAGATAGAATAATTGATAGTTGTCAGTCCATTAAGTCTAGAAGGGGACTAGGGTATGGTAACTATGTACGGCGTGATGAGGTCTATGACCCTGATGACTATAGTATCTTAGACCCTAAACCACCCTTGCAACCTCATACCCCTATAAAGTTTGTAAAGGTGGGAGAGATGCATGTTGTCTCTCCCACTATCACAGGAACCTTTAAGACCACCTCACACCATTTGGACTTAGTTGAATCACAAATGCAAACTGGCACTAGGTCTACTGACTCCCCTGACTCTAGTAGTGTCTCTAGCAATGATTCTAATGAATGTGTCTCTTATTCTTTCAGTGACAAGACCTTAGAGACCACTATCTCTAGTTATGCCAGTTGTGATTCCAAGGTCAAGTCAGATTCACCCAAGTCCTCACCAAAGTCTTCTTTCAAGTCTGCTGACTCTAGAGTTGCTGGTGATGATGTTACTTCAAAGACAGCTTCTCTTGAAGACTTGTCATTTACTTTTTTGAAAAACAATTCCTTTTAGTCATTACAAAACAATTCTATTTCCAGTGTTTGTTTGAATAATTCTGTGGTTGATAAGACATCTTTTGGTTTGAATAAATCTTCTAGAAAGAAGAAATGTTTTGTTTGTGGTAGTAAATTGCATTTGATTAAGGATTGTGATTTTTATGAAAGAAAGATGGGTGTTTCTGCTGATCATAATAGACCTAGACCAAAGTGGACCAATGTTCATGCCAAACCCTCATATGTTCCACAAGCAACCCACACCACCAGCAGAACCAACTCAGTTTCTGCTGATAGGTTTGTTCCTGCTGGTGGGTCTGTTTTTGCTGGTAGATATTTTCCTGCTGATAGGAACAGACATGTAGCTAGACCATTTTCTAGATATAACAATAATTCCTTTCAAAATGGTTATTGGCCTGGCTATTATGACCCAATGTTTTTGGGAAGGGCATATTGGGATTCTGCTATAAAGCCCTCAGCAGATTGTTCTTGGAAGTATAATAGACCATTTGTACACAGGGGTTCCAGGAACAATGGTGGATCTAACTCATCTACATGGCTTCACTCTAATGATCCACAAGTCAGGCTCATGTTATTCATGACTTGAGTCTCTCCATGTCACTCATGTTGTTGTATATTTTGTTGTTTTAGGCACATCCTCTCAAAAGTAAAGATTTAGGCATAGTTGATAATGGTTGCTCTAGAACCATGTCTAGGAATCAAGAGAAGTTGCATGATTTTGTGCCTAGTAATGGAGGTACAGTGACATTTGGAAGTGGAGTAGGAAGGATCACTGGAAAAGGAACCATCAGAACTCCAAAGGTGGATTTTGAGAATGTCTACTATGTGAAGGAGCTAAAAAATTTTAATTTGTTCTCTGTTTCACAAATTTGTGACAAAAAGATTCCTGTGCTATTCATTGAGGAGGACTTTCTTATTCTATCAAAAGACTTCAAAATGCCTGATGAGAGTCTTGTATTAATAAGAGTTCCTAGAAATCACAATCTTTACACATTCAACTTGAATGATGTAAAGCCTGAAGGTGATCTAGCATGCTTGGTGGCCAAAGCATCCTTGGATAAATCTACAAAATGGAACAGAAGGATGGCACATGTAAACTTCAAGGTTATCAACAAGCTTGCTAAGAATGGACTGGTCCATGGACTTCCTTCGAAGGTCTTCACTAATGAACACAACTGTGTTGCATGCAACAAAGGAAAGCAACACAAGGTTTCTTATAAAGCCATTACTGCTGTGAGCACCATTTCAGAACCTCTGCAGCTGCTACATATGGATCTTTTTGGTCCAACTTCCATCAGAAGTATTGACCATAAGTACTTTTGTCTAGTGATCATTGATGCTTATAGTAGGTTTAGTTGGGTATTCTTTTTAGGCACTAAAGACCAAACTTTTCACACTCTAAAAGAATTTATGGCCCTCATTGAAAACCAACTCAACAAGAAGATAAAAGGGATAAGGTGTGACAATGGGACAGAGTTCAAAAATGCCAATCTCATTGAACTCTGTGGGATTAAGGGTATAAAAAGGGATTATAGTAATGCCAGGACTCCACAACAAAATGGAGTTGCTAAGAGGAAGAATAGAACCCTGATAGAGGCTGCAAGATCCATGCTTGCTGACTCTAAACTTCCCACTATGTTTTGGACTGAAGCAGTAAGCACTGCTTGTTATGTTCTAAATATGGTGCTGATTACAAGACCACATAACAAAACACCCTATGAGCTATTGACTGGGAAAATACCCACCATTGAGTACTTTAAGCCTTTTGGATGTCATGTGACTATCCTGAATACAAGTGATCACCTAGGAAAGTTTGAAGAAAAAGCTGCTGAAGGGTATATAGTTGGATACTCAGCTCATAATAAGGTTTACAAGGTTTATAATTTGTCCGCTAAGAAGATTGAAGAGACTCTTAACCTGAGATTTCTGGAAGACAAGGAAAATGTTCAGGGAAAAGGTCATGAATGGTACTTTGACCTTAACTACTTGACAAATCATTTGGGGTTTACTAGATTTAAAACTAACCAATCTGCAGGTACACAAGAGTCACTAACTAATAATGAGGAACCTTGGAAGATGACTCAGACAATGATTCAGAATGTGATGAACCCACTATTGTTGTTTCTTCTCTCCCCATTCATGTTGCAGGTCCTGATAACAAAGTAGCTTCTGATGACAATGTTGCTTCTGATGTGGATAACTCAACATATGCAGAAGATCTTGCTAGACTTAAAAAGCAAGAACATGCAGCGAAAAAAGAAGCTAAGAGGCTTGGTATTGAGTTTGCTCAAGATACTGAGGCACATCCACAAGCTTAGATGAACCTTTTACAAGGTTTCCCAGCCCCTCAGACCTTGGCAATCATAGACAAAGTGCTGGCATTTTCTAATCAGCTTCTTATGATGATGATTTTGCTCCAACTCCGACAAATCTTGAAACTTCTATTGATGTTAACCCTAATCCCACTAAGAGGATAAATACCATTCATCCTCAAACCAATATACTTGGTGATCCTAGTGCTATGGTTCAAACAAGGAGCACAGTGAAAAAGACACAATTTGGTCAGTGTGCTTTTATCACTTATGTCACTAATCAGAAGAGGGACAATCATACAGATCAACAACATTGTTTGTTTGCTTGTTTCTTATCTCAGGTTGAACCAACCAGTATTACACAAGCCTTGAGTGATCCTAGTTGGGTAGAGGCTATGCAGGAAGAAATGTAACAGTTCAAGAATCAAGATGTATGGGTACTTGTTGATCTACCTGCAGGAAAGTTTGCAATTGGGACCAAGTGGATTCTAAAATGTAAGAGGGATGCTAGAGGAATTATTGTCAGAAACAAAGCAAGATTGGTTGCTCGGGGTTTTAGACAAGAAGAAGGGATTGATTATGATGAAGTTTTTGCACCTGTAGCTAGAGTTAAGGCCATTAGGCTATTTCTAGCCTTTGCTTCATACATGGGTTTTGTGGTGTATCAGATGGATGTGAAGAGTGCCTTTCTCTATGGAAAGATTGAAGAGGAAGTTTATGTCACTCAGCCAAAAGGTTTTGAAGACCCACAGAATCCAAAGAAGATGTACAAGGTGGTCAAAGCACTCTATGGTCTTCATCAGGCACCAAGAGCTTGGTGTGCAAGGTTATCTACATTTCTTTTGGAACATGGCTATAGAAGATGAGCTATTGATAAGACTCTCTTTATCAAGAAGAATTCAAGAGATATCATTCTTGTCCAAGTTTATGTGGATGATATCATCTTTGGTTCCACAAAGGAAGCTTGGTGCAGAGAATTTGAGAACCTGAGGAAAAGTGAGTTTCAAATGAGTGCAATGGGGGAGCTGACATTTTTCTTGGGGTTACAAGTGAACCAACAACCTGAGGGAATTTTTACCCATCAGGAAAAGTATGTTAGAGACATCCTGAAGAACTTTGATTTTGAGAATTTGAGGACTGCAACTACTCCCTATGAACCTCCAAAGCCTAAGAATCAGAATGAACCAGATGAAGTTGTCAATGTTCATCTATACAGATCCATGATTGGCTCACTCATGTATTTAACAGCCTCAAGACCTGACATCACTTTTGCTGTCAGTGCTTGTTCTAGACACCAAGTCACTCCATTGACTTCCCACCTAAATGAAGTGAAGAAGATTTTCAAGTATCTAAGAGGCCAACCTAAGTTAGGTATTTGGTATCCAAGAGAATCACCATTTGTGTTGGAAGCATATAGTGACAGTGATTATGCTGGAGCTAATTTGGACAGGAAATCCACAACAGGAGGTTGTTAATTCCTTGGCAGAAGGCTAATTTCTTGGCAGTGCAAGAAACAAACCATAGTGGCTACCTCATCTACTGAAGCAGAGTATGTTGCTGCTGCTAACTGTTGTGGTCAGGTATTTTGGATTCAAAATCAAATGCTTGATTATGGGTTCAACTTCAAGAACACTAAAATCTATATTGATAATCAAAGTATTATTTCAATTGTTAAAAATCCATTCTTTCATCAAAGCACTAAATATATTGAAATTAGGCACCATTTTATCATAAATGCAAATGAGAAACATTTAATTCAGGTGCTTAAAATTTATACTGATGATAATGTGGCTGATTTATTAACAAAGGCTTTTGATGGACCTAGGTTTAACTACTTAGTTGTCCATATTGGGATGGTTAACCCTTAACTGCAATGTTTGAGGGGAGGTATAAGCCTGAGGGGAGGCATATGCCTTTGGGGAGGATTGATATTGATGTTGTAACTTCTATATATTGTTTTGGTTATGTTTACTAATTTTGTTTTGCAGGTTTAAGTTTATTTAGACTGTGTTGCTGCTGCTGATCAAATCAGAAGATTGATTTTGGAATAAGAGTAGTGGATCATGAGATAAATAGGGAAACAAAATTTTATTAATAGTACTTCTTATTACATCAGATTTGAAGTTACAAAGACTCTGACAAACCACAACTATAACCTAACTTAACTATCATTCCCCTACCCACAAGCCTACCATTCCTGACACCACTACTTCTTCTGCCCTTTTCCCTTTCCTTTCACCTCTGCAACCTTCTTCTTCCCCTTTCTTGTGCTTGGACGGGAACATTGGGGTCTCTCAGGAGTTGAAGGAGGATTGCTTTGTGGTTCATCCTCATCTGAGGATGTCTATAGGAATGGTGATACGAGCTCTCTGGAAGGTGGTCAAATAGGAATCCATGGATTGGAATCCTCTGATGATTGTGATGGTGGTTGTGAAGGTCCATCACTTGGAGGATAGGAAGGAAAGTATTCACCAAGTGGTACATTTGGATTGTACGAAGGCATCTGATCCTTCGATGGGAAAAAGGACAACCAATGTGGTTCTTCATTTGGATTTGGAGGGTTGATAGGAGGATGAATGGGTGGTGGTGGTGATGTCAGTGATTCAGAGGAATCATATGAGATTTTGATGATATTTGGTTTGGAACTCATGATTGTGGATTGTAATAGTGAATTAGGTATTTGGATTGTGATTGTTGTGATTTGGGGATTTTCTACATCCTATTTATAAGCCAATTCATTAGAAAGTTTGACCAAACAAGTATCTTTACTGTAGTGTGATTTCCTCTGATGGAGTATTTCTGTTGATTGGACCATATCATTGGTGCTGATGGGTGGAATGGTTGACCGTAGTCAACATTAAGTAGGTTTCTGCTGATTAACCATATGATTCCTGCTGATTGACTTGGTTTTTGCTGAAGAATCAGTTTTATGTTTTATTTTGGGATTTTATTAAAGTCAAATATTGGTCAAAGATTGTTTCAACAATTATTGCCAATTGCACTCCACGTTTGGAAGTTTGCTTCATCTAACCTAGACGTGCAAATCCCACTCTCAAATAACTGATTCCCTCTCCTTAATAACTCAAAAACCATTTCAAAATCTCTCAGCACCATAAATCCACTCTCTTTCTTAATACAATGGCAGAACTTCTATTCAAAAGAGATCACAATAAACAAGCTTTCTTAGGTAGAGCAAAAGGGGATGCTCATTATGTTCAGATGATGAAGTTTCTCCAAAGGTCAATGATTCACTTTGATTTAACCCAATACCCTGACATTGTGTATGAATCTTTGGTTACCCAATTCTGGGAAACTGCTCAAGTAAGGTCTATTGAAGAAGGACCACTGGAGATTGTGGCTACTATTAATGGGGAAGAATATGTAGTTACAGAGTCATTGGTTAGGGCTCAATTATAGCTGGATGATGAAGGTGGGGAGTATGAGGCATCTAAGGAAGAGATTCTTCAAGGGCTTCAGGTTGTTGGATATGCTGGAGATGGGAAGGTCTGGCACAAAAATCAATTTTGCCCTAAGTGGAGATTCCTGGTACACACTCTGCTTCAGTGTATAAGCTCTAAGTCTGGAGGTTGGGATCAATTCTACACAGCTATTGCTCTTGCTATTGTGTGCTTATCTCATGGAAGAACTTTTAATTTCTCTAAGTATATATTTGATGAAATGATTCAAAATGTTAAGTATACCAAACTTAAATTTTTAATGTATCCTAGGTTTCTTCAAATTATCTTAGGTATTCAAACCAATGACTCCACACATGTACCTGTTAAGAGGTTGTCTAGCAAACTATTTGCTTCTATGCAATCAAAATATAATGGGGAACACAGGCCTTTACTACCTGCTATGTTACCTGGTGGCAAAGCAACTGCTGATGCAGCTGCTGGTGGTCAAGAACCTGCTGATGCTAATGCACCAGTAGATTCTGCTGAGGGTCCTTCAGTTGCTCATGATGCAAGTGCATCAGTTGCTACTGATGCCCAACCACCACCTTCTCCAAGGCCAACCACACCTAGACCTCCCACACCAGTACCCTCACCTGGTGTTGATGCCCCTAATGAGCATGTGGCACCTGAGGTTTCTGGCCCTGACCAACCTGTACACTCTCTACAGATCACAAGACTTGCCACACCAAGTCCATTGAGACCTACTTTTGAGGAATATGAGGATTTAGATGCTGGGTTTTATAATTCTCCTATCAGGACCAATGATGCTCCCAATACCATAGATATCCCTGTTGGTGGAGCTGAAGGTCCTGTTACTCTCACCTCCATGTGTACTTTACTTAATAGGTATGTAAAGAAGGTTGATGACTTGGAGAAAGAACTCAAAGAAATAAAAGCAACTCTGGGTGGTCAAATAGATGTGCTCACAGCAAAGGTTCAGGATTTTGAAAGACAACTAGGACAAAAGAGAAAGATGCAAGTTGTGATTGAATCAGAAGATGAGCAGGCAGATGTGCCATTTGAGTCTCTTCATGTCTTAGCTGATGTGACTTTGGCTCAGCTACCACCTCCACCTGCACCTAACACTGCTAAATCTCTTAAGTCCCAGGAACCTATCAAGTATCACAGAAGACAACCAGATCTTACATTGGAAAGAAATCAAAAGTGTTAGTTGATGCTCAGAATTTGGCTGCTGACTCAGGGGTGCCTCTTAGTGAATCTGTTGCTGCTGTTCTTGGAAATGATAAACCAAGTGATGATGTTGCTAGAGCTCATTCTGCTGATGTTGTATGAGTGGTGTTTCTACTGAGAAGGTCACTGCTAGTGCTACTAAATCAGTAGAAACATTCTTTGTTACTGGTAAAGAATATGTGGCTTCACCTAGAAAGGAGACATCTGTCCAATAACATACTCGTGATGGAGACATGTAGGGATCTATTCTTGATAGATCTCGAGCCAATAGATCGTTAGTCTACTAATGTAATCAATAGCAAACTAAATAGACAATCTCTGTTAGCTTATAATTATTGCGGAATATAAATATAAACTTGTATGCTAAACTTTGATCCTCTATGGATCGATATTATTAACTAATAATTGTTTTTGAAAAACATGTACATAATACAATATCCTTGGGTTCCTTATATACTAGTGGAAACCCTAAATTCTTCTACAAGAAATGTATAAACATAATACTCTAGAAGATATTCTACATATCTTATTTATAAATAACTAACTTCTATCCACGGATTAACTATATCCAGTGTAACATAATTCTTCAGCAGGAACTAGTCTTCAGCAGAAACCAGTATGTGCTTCCGCAGAAACCTGTCAGCAGAATCTTCAGCAGTATCTAAATACTGACTTCACTAATTCCTTACAATCCTCCCCTAATCTTGAAGTTGACATGGTTAACTCCAAGATTCTTGATAGATCTTCAAAGGCAAGAAGAAGAGGATTGAGAATGAACTTCAGCAACAAAGAATCTTTATCAGCAAAATCTCTATGATCAGCAACAAATTGAAAAGCACCATTCTTTGTAGCAACAAATGACCAAATGTACATCAAAACATATTAGTTTCATACTATTCTCATCACATCCAGGTGTGTTAACTCCTGTGAGAGGTGAATCATTGAAAATAATGGATTTGATGTCTCTTTACCAATAGCCATTACTATTGGAGTAGCCAAATGTTTCAGTTCACAAACTATGGTACACTGATGACCATATGATTTTTAGCAAATCATCAGCTATAAACGGATTTGAGATGTCTTTACCTGTAGCCGTTTGCTCAGGACTAGTCAATTATTGGATGAAAAATCATCTTGGTCAATTGAATACCAAATATGGTTTTCCACTGCCTTTACCACAAGCCATACTCTTGTGGGCTAGCCAATTATTGGGAATCCATAAAGGAAAAATCCATGGTCAATTGACAACCATCCAACTCTCAGCTGTTAAGCATGGGTGAGTTGAGTACCCAATAGTTTTTAGCAAACTATTACAGCTATCAACAGATTTGACTTGTCTTTACCAAAGCTGTATCCTTTGGACTAGCCAACTTTTTGATCGAATAGTCAACATCAGGTAAGTTGATAACCAGAGAAGGTGTGGAAAAACCAACACCAAATCCTGCAAACAACATACACAATACTATACAAATCTGTTAGTTTTATTTTTAATTTATTTAAATAAATAAGAAAGAAAATAAAGAAATATACAACATGATACCATACCAATACCCAATCACTCCAGATAAGTTTCAATACGAACACCATGCTGAGTTTCCAATTCCTTAACCAAAATACTCCTCTTGATAGCTCTAATCAATTGTTCAGCCATATGCATATCATTCCCAATCATATCTAAAGGAACAGTTAGTTTGACTTCTAGCAATTGGTTCATAACACCTATTGTGATTGGATATGTCACATCTGCCCAACAATATAAGGTCTTGCCAGTAGTAGTGATGATCATATGAACATCAGGTAGAGGAAAGTATTTCCAAGTATCTACTACCCAATTCTTCTGTCCTTTCCACACATGAAATCCAGCACTAGTAAAAAGATGAGAATCACAGAGGACTTGTAAATCTCCCAGAAAAAACATACCAATCCCTTCAGGTTGATTAGATTGATAATAAGTTACAACCCATCCATAAAGAGAAATAATATCTTGCCTATCCACCATATGTAAAATTTGACTTAGAAAAGTAAACTCTTTGGTGGAACCATCCTGTCTGTGAAGTACATTGACTTGTCCTTGACCAGTTGGAGAGTCAACAAGTTCCCATTTGACCACTCTCTTCCAAACAACAGGATTGTCATCATCAGAATCAAAGTCAATAAAAGTACTATCCTTAGGTGATTCTCCCTTAGAAGCCTTTCTCTTCTTAACAACAGTCTTCTTCCTAGTACCAGGGGTAGCAGGAGTAACAAGTGGAGGATAATCAGGAGTCTCATCAGTAGAAACTGGTTCTAAAGCATCAAGAGATACACTCTTTAGAGCTTCAGGAGGAATGGACTCTGAAGCTTTAGGAACATCTGTTGAAGCATCATGAGAGACATCTGTTTGATCTTTAGTAGAAATAGGTTCAGTGTTAGGAGCTTCAGTGGAAACAGACTCTGGAACTACAGGAACAGCTGATGAAGCATCAATAGTAGTAAAAGAAGATCTACCAACATCTGATGGTTCAGAAGGCTCCACACTAGTACCAGCTGCAAGATCTAGAACAACATCAGTAGAATCATCCACCTGCGTTAACACTGAAGGAGAATGAATATGCTCCTTAGCACCAAATGAAGACTCAGTGGATTCTGTGGGCTGTTCATCAGAATCATCAAGCCTGATCCTCTTAGCAACAGGCCTATCCATAAGTCTGCCACGCTTCTCTTACACATCTAGGACATTGATACCTGAGGAATGAAGATTAGAGATGATCTTGTCATAATAGTAAGTAAGCTGAGTGTCTAAAAGGCCCCAAACTTTCTTTTGAGCCATCCTGATCCAAACATAGAATACCCTTAATTCTTGACAAAATTCCTCATATACTTCTTAATCTCTCCTTTTGTCCATGGTCTGTCCCTTAGCTCTTTAGCTTTTCTCTCTTCCTCTGCTTGCCTCTGTAACTTAGCTCTTTCAACCATCCTTTTAGTAAAATCAGTCTCATGATAATCAACTCCAAGTACAAATTTTGCCAAATCAGGCTTAGTAGATACTTGAGAAGCCAAATTTACCCATTGCTCAGACTAGAGCACAACCTTTTTTAGCATGATAATTTTCTTATGTGAGTTGTATTCATTTTTGTACAGGTATCCCATTTACAGAATCCCCGTTTGCCTTCACATGACCGAACCATCTCAAATGCAAAACAACATGGCTAGGTTCCAAAGGTCATATGAGGGTTTATCTAGTACAATTATCATTGGTGCTAATTTCCTGGTATGATCATAGATATTTCTATATCACTTGATTGTTTCAAGAGTTCATTGGATTTATGTTTTTAATTTCTTACACAAAATAATATGGTTACATCTACAATGTGATCACTAGTATGAAATGTATTGAGCCAAGTTTAATGATTGACATTTACGCGTAGTACGCCTTGATCACTAATCGCGGGTTGATTATAACTTTCAAATAAAAATTTCCTTTGTTATGTATAAAAGTTCCTTTTCACGTAAGTGTTGAACATTGCACTTCTCTTCAATTAATTTTAACTCCTCATCTACTTTTTCCTTTGGCTTGCTTCCAGTGGCCACCTTGTTAATATAAGCCGATAACCTCTTAGCAATTTCATCTAACTCCTTTTTTCTTTCAGCAGGTAGTGTATGAGTAAGTGGAGGACCCATTGCATCTAAATCAGCTTGTATCTTTCTAGCAAGTTCCTCAGAAGCTTTCATATCCAAATCCCTCTTAGTCTTTGCAGCCTCCTCTTTAGCTTGCCACTGAGCTACAACCAACTCACTAAGCTTCTCATTAGATAGTTCATGCTTAGTTTTCTCTCTAGAGGGAATGGCTTGATCAATCATAACAGACTTTCCTTTATCTTTCTGAATGGAAGTAGCTGTAGGAGGAACAGAATGCTGATCAGTAGTATCTTGTGCTGGAGAACCATCAGGACAATCAACATGGAAATCTGCTTGTTCATCAGCAGGAACTTCCATTGGCATCGGATCAGCTGATGTTGTCTTAACAGATGATACCACATATTCCTTTCCAGCAACAAAGAATGTATCTGCTGATTGAGAAGTATCAGCAGTAGTCTGGTCAGCAGGAACATCACTAGTTGGTGTATTCCCCTGAAGATTAGCATCAGCATCTGACATCAGAATGTCTTCACCATCAGACACTTCAGAAGATTCAGCAACTTTCTTTGCCAAATATTGTCTCCTACTTCTTCTGCTGAAATGAATTGTCTGCTTGGGTTGAGAAACTTCAGCAACTTTGGGAGAAGAAGCATGTGTCTGTCTAGCCACTTCAGCCAAGATCTCAAGGGAATCCAAATTATCCTCCTTATGCACTTCAGCAGCATCTGTCACAATCTTTCTTTTCTTCTGCAGATTAAGTTGTGCCTCCAAATCCTGAACCTTGCTTTTCAGCATCTCAATCTCACCACCAAGAGTAGACTTGGTATCAGCAAGTTCCTTTTGAAGAGCATCAGTCTTTCTAATATACCTGCAAAGTAAATCATGTACAGAAGTGAGAGTAACAGGGTCCTCTGCTCCACCAACAGATGTCTCAGTGGTAAAAGGAGCTTCATTGAACCTTTCAGGAGAAACAGACATATGGACAACATTAGGAGAGCCTTCAAGAGATGGCTCTCTCACAGGATTAGGAGTGGGTAATCTAGTGATCTCAGGCTCAAGAGGTGTAGGTACTTGTGTACCAAGAGACTGAATTGTCTCTTCTACCTCAGGAGTATGCTCATCAGGAGCAACCTGATATGGTGATGGAACAGGACTAGGTGACATAGGTAAAGGAGAAGGTGGAGGTTGGTCAGAAGAAACAGGTAATGGTTCAGCAGTTGTAGATGGCTCTCCCTCATTTACCACTGAAGGATTACCATCAGCAGCAACACCAGAAGATAATGGATTACCATCATCAGCAGCAGGTTGAGAGGGCATATCACCAGTAGCATCACCCTCATCTACATCATCATTGCCATGTGGCAACATAGCAGCTAACAGAGGGCGATGTACCCCATCATAGTTAGTTTGCATAGAGGCAAATAACTTTGAACCAAGACTTACATGAATTCTATCTTCAGTGGTAATGTCTAAAATTATTTGTAAAAACCTAGGGTACATTAAAAACTTATGAGTTTGCTTCTCAACATTTTCTAGCATATTATTAAAGATAAACTTTGAGAAATTATAAGTTAACCCTTTAGAAAGACATACAATACCACAGCCCAGTTGGGCAGAGAACTGATCCCATCCACCACACTTATTGCTGATACATTGGAGCAGCAAATGCACCAAATACCTCCACTTGGGATAGAACTGATTCTTCAACTACTTAGTTGTGTCAGTGCTTTGATAACCAGCTTCCTTCAACCCAGCAAGTATCTCTTCAGTGTTGGAATGAAAAACACCATTCTCATCATCCAAATGAAGCTTAGTCCTTATTAAACCTTCAGTCACCACATACTCATTTCCATTAATATCAGCCACGATCTCTGTGTCAGATCTTTTCCTAGCAGATGCCCAAAATTGCTTCACCATAGATTCATATATCACATTTGGCGAATGTGTCAGAGCATAGTGAATCTTTGAATGCTCTAGAAATTCCACCATTGAATCGTACTCTTCATGACCCTTAGCCTTTTTCAAAATAGCAAACTTGTTATGATCTTTCTTGAGTTGAAGGCTTAACACATAAAGATCAGCAACTTCACTTAAGAACATTCTCCAGAATAGACACAGAGTAACAAACAAAACAAACAAATCTTATAGAAAAATTAGTAGATTAGTGTTAACAATAATCAATAATAAATTAATATACAAAATATACAACATCAATAACAATCCTCCCTAAAGGCATATGCCTCCCCTGAGGCTTATGCCTCCCCTCAAACATAGCATTCAAAGGTTAACCATTCCAATGTGGACAACTAAGTGATTAAACCTAGGTCCATCAAAAGCTTTTGTTAATAAATTAGCCACATTATCATCAGTATGAATTTTAAGCACCTGTATTAAATGTTTTTCATTTGCATCTCTAATAAAATGGTGCCTAATTTCAATATGTTTAGTTCTTTGATGAAAAACTGGATTTTTAACAATGAAAATGGCACTTTGATTATCAATATAGATTTTAGTGTTCATAAAGTTGAACCCATAATCCAACATTTGATTCTGAATCCAGAGTACCTGACCACAACAATTAGTAGCAGCAACATATTCTGCTTGAGCAGAAGAGGTAGCCACAATGGTTTGTTTCTTGCACTGCCAAGAAATGAGTCTTCTACCAAGAAATTGACAACCTCCTGTTGTGGATTTCCTGTCTAAATTAGCCCCAGCATAGTCACTATCACTATATGCTTCCAGCACAAATGGTGAATCCCTTGGATACCAGAGACCTAACTTGGGTCGGCCTTTGATATATTTGAAAATCTTTTTCACAGCATTTAGGTGGGAAGTCAATGGAGTGACTTGATGTCTTGAGCAAGCACTGACAGCAAAAGTGATGTCAGGCCTTGAAGCTGTGAGATACATGAGTGATCCAATCATGGATCTGTATAGATGCACATTAACAGCTTCATCTTGTTCATTTGGATTTTTCAGCTTGGGAGGTTCATATGGAGTGGTTGCAGTCCTCAAAAGTTCAAAGTCAAACTTTTTCAAGATATCTTTCACATATTTCTCTTGATGGATAAAAATCCCATCAGGTTGTTGTTTGACTTGTAGCCCTAAGAAAAATGTCAGTTCCCCCATAGCACTCATCTGAAATTCACCTTTCATCAAATCTTCAAATTCCCTACACCATGCTTCCTTAGTGGAACCAAAAATAATATCATCCACATAAACTTGTACTAGGATGATATCCCTGGAGTTTTTCTTGATAAAGAGAGTCTTGTCAATGGCTCCTCTTCTATATCCATATTCCAAAAGGAAGGTAGATAGCCTAGCATACTAGGCTCTTGGTGCTTGATGAAGGCCATAGAGTGCCTTGACAACCTTGTACACCTTCTTAGGATTTTGTGGGTCTTCAAAGCCTTGTGGTTGAGTGACATAGACTTCCTCCTCAATCTTGCCATAGAGGAAGGCACTTTTGACATCCATCTGATATACCACAAATCCCATGTAAAAGGCAAAGGCCAAAAATAACCTAATTGCCTCCACTCTAGCAACAGGTGCAAACACTTCAGTATAATCAATCCCTTTTTCTTGTCCGAAACCTTGAGCCACTAACCTTGCTTTATTTCTGACCACTATACCTCTTGCATCCCTCTTGCATTTTAATATCCACTTGGTTCCAATAGCAATTTTACCTGCAGGTAGATCAACAAGGACCCAAACATCTTGATTCTTGAATTGTTGCATCTCTTCCTACATAGCTTCAACCCAACTAGGTTCACTCAAAGCTTGTTTAATGCTTGTTGGCTCTACTTGTGATATAAAACAAGCAAACAGACAATGCTTCTTATCTATGTGATTGTCTCTCTTCTGATTAGACACATATGTGAAAAAGGCACATTGACCAAACTGTGTCTGCTTTAAAGCACTTCTAGTTAGAACCATAGCATTTGGATCACCAAGGATATTCTCTTGAGGATGAATGGTGTTAAACCTCTTAGTGGTAGCAGGACTGACATCAACAGAGGTTTCAAGATTAGTCAAAGTTAGAGCAAAGTCTTCATCATAAGAAGATGATTGAAAAATGCCAGTACTTTGTTCATGGTTGCCAAGATCTGAGGGGCTGGGGAACCTGCCAAATGGTTCTTCAAAGCTAGTTGATATAGCAGTGGAAACATGTGTTGGTGCAGAAATGCCTTCAGGAGAATTGGCAGCAGCTGCATCAGCAGATTCATCAGCAGAAATAGATTTTCTGCTGACATCAATAGCAGCTTGTTTCAAGAGTGCTTCAGTGTCTTGAGCAAATTCAAGACCAAGCCTTTTATCTTCTTCAGCAGCTGCATGCTCTTGCTTTTTGAGTCTAGCAAGATCTTCTACATAAGTTGAGTTTTCCACATCATCAGCAGTTTTGGCATCAGAGGCTTCTGTGTTAGGAGTAGGACCTGCAACATGGATAGGTAGAGAAGATACAACAATAGTGGGTTCATCACATTCTGAATCACTGTCTGAGTCATCTTCCAGGGTACCTGCAGTGTTAGTTGAAGATACTTGTATTCCTGTAGAAGGGTTAGATTTAAATCTTGCGTACCCCAAATAATCTGTCAAGTAATCAAGGTCAAAATACCATTCATGACCTTTACACTGAGTATTTTCATTGCCCTCTAGAAACTTCAGGTTAAGAGTCTCTTCAACTTTCTTTGCAGCCAAAATATATACCTTGTAAGCCTTGCTATGAGCTGAGTAACCAACAATGTACCCTTCAGCAGCTTTTTCTTCAAATTTACCTAAGTGATCACTTGTATTAAGAATAGTCACTTGACATCCAAAAGGTTTCAAGTATTCAATGTTAGGTTTCTTCCCTGTCAAAAGCTCATAAGGTGTCTTATTGTGAGGTTTAGTAATCAACACCCTATTCCGCACATAACAAGCAGTGCCAACTGCATCAGTCCAAAACATAGTGGAAAGTTTAGAGTCAGCAAGCATAGATCTTGCAGCCTCTATCAGGGTCTTGTTCTTCCTTTCTGTAACTCCATTCTGTTGTGGAGTCCTGGGATTGTTGTAGTCCCTCTTTATACCCTTTAACCCACAGAGTTCAATAAGATTGGCATTTTTGAACTCTGTCCCATTGTCACACCTTATAACTTTGATCTTCCTGTTAAGTTGGTTCTCAATGAGAGCCATAAATTCTTTAAGTGTCTGAAAGGTTTGGTCTTTAGTCACCAAAAAGAATGTCCAACTAAACCTACTAAAAGCATCAGTGATCACCAAACAGAAGTATTTATGGTCAATACTTCTGATAGAAGTTGGACCAAAAAGATCCATATGAAGCAGCTGTAGAGGTTCTGAGATTGTGCTCACAGCAGTAATAGCCTTATAAGAAGCTTTGTGTTGCTTTCCTTTGTTACATGCAACACAGTTGTGCTCATTGGAGAATATCTTGGAAGGAAGTCCATGAACAAGTCCATTTTGGCAAGCTTGTTGATTACTTTAAAGTTAACATGTGCCATCCTTCTGTGCCATTTTATAGATTCATCCAAGGTTGCTTTAGCCACCAAGCATGCTAGATCACCTTTTGGCTAGACATCATTCAAATTGAATGTGTAAAGATTATGATTTCTTGGAACCTTTAGCAATACATGACTTTTATTAGGCATTTTGAAGTTAGGTGAAAGAATGAGACAATCCTCATCAGTGAAAAGCACATGGATCTTTTTGTCATAGATTTGTGAAATTGAGAACAAATTGAAATCTTGTAGTTCCTTCACATTGTAGACATTCTCAAAATTCAACCTTTGGAGTTCTAATGGTTCCTTTTCCAGTGATTCTTCCTACTCCACTTCCAAATCTCACTATGCCTCCATTAAAAGGCACAAATTTATGTAGCTTCTTCTGATTCCCAGACATGCTTCTTGAACAACCACTATCTACAATACCTAAGTCTTTATTCAAAAGAGGATGTCCCTACAACAACAAAAAAATTATACAACAACATAAGTACATTGATAGACTCAAGTCTTGAAAGACTTGAGCCTGCCTTGTGGATCTTTATAATGAAGCCATGTAGATGAGTTAGATCCACCATTGCTCTTGGTACCCCTGTATACATATGGTCTATAAAATTTCCAAGAACAATCTCTTGAGGACATTTCATCAGAATCCCAGTTTGCCCTTCCCAAAAACATTGGGTCATAATAACCAGGCCAATAACCATTTTGAAAATAAGTATGATTAAATCCAGAAAATGGTCTAGACACATATCTATTCCTATCAGCATATCTATCAGCAGAAACAGATCCACCAGCATAAACAAACTGTTCAGCAGAAACTGAGTTGGTTCTGCTAGTGGTGTAAGGTGCATGTGGAACATTGGTCCACATTGGTCTAGGTCTATTATGAACATCAGAAACACCCATCCTCTTTTCATGAAAATCATAATCCTTAATCAAATGCAATTTGCTACCACAAACAAAACACTTCTTCTTTCTAGAAGATTTATTAAAACCAGAAGATGTCTTATTAAACACAAAATTATTCAAACAACCACCAAAAATAGAATTGTTTTGTAATGACTGAAAGGAATTGTTTTGAAAAGAAGTAAATAACAAGTCTTTAGAAGAGGCTGTCTTTGAAATCTCTTCATCAGCAGCAACTTCAGAGTCCACAGATTTGTAAAATGACTTGACAGATGGCTTTATTGAGGACTTGGGTGAGTCTGACTTGGTCTTTGATTCACAGCTGGCATAACTAGAGGTCTCTGAGCTTTTGTCCCTAAAATAACAAGAGACACATTCATTAGAATCATCACTAGAGGTACTTCTAGAGTCGGGGGAGTCATTGATCCTAATTCCAGTTGGAGTCTGTGATTCAGGTAAGTCCAAATTATGGGATGTAGGCTTAGGAGTTCCTATGGTAGTGGGAGAGTCAGAGTTATTAGTTTTACAGGTAAATTTTGGCAAGTCATCAGACTTTTTGCCATACAGATGGTGTGAACCATCAAAGTCAGAGGTTTTGGAGGTAGGCATGAATTCACCTCTAATTGGTCTTGGTACAGCATGCATCTCACCTTTCTTTAAGAATTTGATAGGTGTAGAGTTATTTTTACTTTTCTTATCTAAATGATGGTTAGCCTCTACACCTACATACTTCTGAAAACCTAAACCAAGTTCAGATGTTACAGACTGACTACTATAGAGAATACTAGCAAACTTATCACCTGAAATTAGCCATTCTTTATGCCTAGTAACTTCCATATTCAACTTATCTTGCAAAACATCTTTCTCAGACTCAATTCTAGCTTTTTCTTTTTCAGTAAATGTTAACTCATTGGTAGTTACCTCTAAATCTCTTTTTAAAACTCTTATCTTTTCCTCATAAGCTATCTGATTTTGTTGAAACCACACTTTCTGTTTTTCTAAAGTTTTCATAGCTTCTTTATAAGCTTGAGCTTCAATAAAGCTAGCATTATATTTTGATTCCATATCATCATAGGCTTCTTTAAGAGTTTTATATTTAATATCACACCCAAAAATACAATCAGATACCTGTGGAGATATTCCCATGAAGGCAAAGTCAGCACCAGAGCTAGCCACACAGGAGATATGTTGAGTAGAGCTGCTTGTTGCATCTTCAGATTCATGCTCATTCCAGTCAACACAAGCATCTGCAGCAGTGACCAAAACCTTTGATTCTCCAGCCTCCACCTCCTTCTTCCTGTAAGCAGAATATCTGGTACTATCTTCACTCTTCTTGCTCTTGCATTCTCTTGCAAAATGACCAATCTCCCCACATGCATAGCACTTGACTTTTCTTCTGTCAAAATGAGCTGCATCTCTTCCATTAACTTGGAGCTTTCTTCCAACCTTTTGCTCAAATCTTCTGACTTTAAGAGACAGCATTTCCATTTGCCACTTTAAGTCCAATTCTTCCAATGCAAGTTCATCAATTTGCTCAAAGTCCTCATAAGCTACTTGTTGCTGTTGATCAACTTCAGCAAGAAATGAATGAAGTACGTCTTCTATCACATTGCTAACCTTTGGATGATTCTTGGGACTAGCATTTGTGAAGGACAATGTTGTAGTACAAGGACTTAGACTGGAAGAGTGTGGCAAATAGTTTGAATTAGTGCTTATGAATGCATTGTGTGAAGGAGGTACTGCATAAGTAGAGTGACCCTTGATGTCAAGTTCCAAGGCTCTGAGCTTGTTGTACAAGTCATCAAACGAGAGATAATCCAAGCCTCCTTTGGTTTTCAAGGATATGCTGACCTGAGACCATGAGGGTGGTAAGGCTCTGAGAAACCTGGAGTTAACCTCCTCATTGTCAGGTCTGGCTAGGAGTTGATTCAAATGAGTTAGAATCTTCTGAAACCGATCATAGCCTTTGTGAATGCCCTCCTCTTCAGTAATTCTGAACTCCTAAAATTCTTGCTTCAACATAGACTTTCTCATCCTTTTAGATTCTTCATTGCCCCCAAATCTAGTTTTGATTGCCATCCAGAGTTCTTTAGGATCAGTCAGGTGATGAAAATCTCCCATGTGATCATCAGGAATTGCTTGAAGCAGGATTGTTCTTGCTTTGTTCTCCCTTTGTACAACAAGGATCTCTTCAGCAGATGTTGGAAGCAAGGTAGTCATATTACCCTGTTTATCTTTTCCTTGCTTTCTAGGACTGCACCCAATTAATACAACATTCCATAGGTTGAAATCGACACTGGCAATCCAGTTCTGCATCTTCATGGCCTAAATCTCATACTCATCCTTCCTGAGATAGGGAAACTTGGCGTTGCTGTTGGAGAAGGCAACCTGTTGGAGTTGTTGAGTGAGGGCGTTGGAGTTTGTGATAGTGACATCAGAAGCATCTCCATCAACCATTGTTACTGAGTGAAAAAGGTGTTTGAGTGTGAGTTAGATTACAGAGATTACCTTGTGGCTCTGATACCACTTGTAGGGATCTATTCTTGATAGATCTCGAGCCAATAGATCGTTAGTCTACTAATGTAATCAATAGCAAACTAAATAGACAATCTCTGTTAGCTTATACTTATTGCGGAATATAAATATAAACTTTTATGCTAAACTTTGATCCTCTATGGATCAATATTATTAACTAATAATTGTTTTTGAAAAACACGTACATAATACAATATCCTTGGGTTCCTTATATACTAGTGGAAACCCTAAATTCTTCTACAAGAAACGTATAAACATAATACTCTAGAAGATATTCTACATATCTTATCTATAAATAACTAACTTCTATCCACGGATTAACTATATCCGTAGTAACACAATTCTTCAGCAGGAACTAGTCTTCAGCAGAAACTAGTATGTGCTTCCGCAGAAACCTGTCAACAGAATCTTCAGCAGTATCTAAATACTGACTTCACTAATTCCTTACAAGACACAACTGCTGATCCATTGCCTAAGGTGGTTCCTACTGATAAATCAGTAGATACACCTACTGATGGTCTTGATACTCCTGTTGAGAATGTTTCTCCTGATCAGCCTTCTGTTCCTGCTGATATTTCTTCTACTCTAATTGATAAAGGGAAATCTGTTATGGTTGAACAAGATCTTCCTTCAAGAAAGAAATCTATGCATGAAATTGCAAATGAAAAGCTTAGTGAGCAGGTAGCAGCACAGTTGCAGGATGCAGAATATGATGCTGATGCTAAGAGGGCTGCAAAAATGAAGGAATCTGAGGCTCTTGCTAGAAAGATACAAGCTGACTTGGACAAGATGGGTGTTCCAATGTCTCATACTTTACCTGTTGAAAGACAAAAAGAGTTAGATGAAATATCCAAACATCTAACTGCTGAGCATTGGGCTAATCTTGCAACCCAAGTTTCTTCTAATCCTGATTTAGCAAAGTCTATACTTGGTGATGCATTTAATGATGATGACTATGCTGAGAGGATGGTTGAAGCTGTTAAACTCAAGAAGAAAGCTGAGGCAGAGAGAAAGGCCAAAGAAAAAAGAGACAAACCATGGACCAAAGCACAGATCAAAGATTATATGAAAACTTTTGTAAAGAACCAGGGTTGTGCTATGTATGGTTCTGGTTGGACCAAGAAAACAGTTTGGGGTTTTTCAGACATTAAGTTATCTGCCAAAAATGACAAGCTTATTTCTATTCTTCATAAGTCGGGCATCAATGTTCAAGATCCATTGGAAAAGCATGGAAGACTTCTAGGTGAGCCTGCAGCTAAAAGATTAAGAAATGATGATTCTGTTGACATTCCTTAGGATTCGACTGAGTCTTTGACTGCTGATGAGGGTACCGTTCATTCTCCCTCGGTCTTAACTCAGGTAGATGATCCTGCTGATACTTCAGATAAGCCATCTACT
This sequence comes from Artemisia argyi, assembly GCA_030686995.1. Taxonomy (NCBI): domain Eukaryota; kingdom Viridiplantae; phylum Streptophyta; class Magnoliopsida; order Asterales; family Asteraceae; genus Artemisia; species Artemisia argyi. The sequence continues at coordinate 201,160,775 of CM060676.1, forward strand.
GATAAGCTTGGAGAGTCTTCTGAACCTAAGGCTACTGATGCGTCTACTTCTGTTCCTGCTGCTAATTCTTCTGATGCTTCAAAGGCTCAAGAGCATGTTTTTGCTGATGTTCCAACTATAGAGACTGTCTCTTCTGATAACCCAGAGCCTGTTCCTACTGATGACTCAGAATCAGTTCCTACTGATGAGGCTTCTGCTGACCCACATGCTGATATACATACTTCTTCTCCTTCTACTCCTGGTACTAGGAAGAAGAGTGTTGCAAAGAAGAGGAAAGCTTCTAAAGGTGTTGATGTGCCAGCAGAAGATAGCACTTTCATTGAGTTTGATTTTGATGATGAAGAAGACCCTGTTGTTTTGGAAAAAGTGGTTAGATGGGAGCTTATTAAATCAACAGTGGATCAAGGATAGGTCAATTTGCTTCATAGACAAGATGGTTCCACTAAGCATTTCACTTTTCTTAGTGAAATTTTACACATGGTGGATAGATAGGATATCATCTCAATATATGGATGGGTTACAGAGTACTATAAATATCATAAGCCTAAAGGAATTGGTATGTTTCTTGTTGGAGATTTATATGTTTTGTGTGATTCTTCTACTTATGTTGGTAAGGGATTTCATGCTTGGAAGGGTCAACAGGATTGGGTAGTAGATAGTTGGAAATATTTTCCTCTCCCTAATGTTCATATGATTTTCACTTCCACTGGTAAAACTTTGTATATGTGGGGAGATGTGATATATCCAATTACTATAGAAGTTTGGAAGCAAATGCTTGAGGTGAAGTTAATTGTTCCTCCTGATATGGTGGGGAATGATATGTATCATGCGGAACAACTTGTTAGAGCAATAAGAAGAAGTCTTCTTGTTAAAATGGAATTAGACGCTCAGCATGGTGTTCATCTTGAGACTTCACTGAGGTGATTGGGTATTGATATTTTGTATCTTTCTTTTCTTTATCTTTGTTTTTAGTTAAATAAATAAATAAATAAAAGAAACTAACAGATTTGTGTAGTACTATGTTTGTTGTATGCAAGTTTTGGTGTTGGTTATTCACCACACCTTATCTGGTTATCAACTTACCATGATGTTGATTATTCCATCAAAAAGTTGGCTAGTCCAAAGGGTACAGCTTTGGTAAAGACAAGTCAAATCTGTTGATAGTTGTAATAGTTTGCTAAAAACTATTGGGTTCTCAACTCACCCATGCTTAACAGGTGAGAGTTGGATTATTTTCAATTAACCATGGATTTTTCCTTTTTGGATTCCAAATAATTGGCTAGCCCACAAGTGTATGGCTTGTGGTAAAGGCGGTGGACAACCATACTTGGTATTCAATTTACCAAGGTGATTTAATCAACCAAAAAATTGACTAGTCCTGAGCAAACGACTACAGGTAAAGACATCTCAAATCCGTTTATAGCTGATGATTTGCTAAAAATCATATGGTTATCAGTGTACCATAGTTTGTGAACTGAAACATTTGGCTACTCCAGTAGTAATGGCTATTGGTAAAGAGACATCAAATCCATTATTTTCAATGATTCACCTCTCACAGGAGTTAACACACCTAGAAGTGATGAGAATAGAATGAAACTTATGTTTTGATGTACATTTTGTCATTTGTTGCGGCAAAGAATGCAAACTTAAAGTTTTTGCTGATCATAGAGATGCTGCTGATGAGGTTCTTTGCTGCTGAAGTTCACATTCAATCCTCTTCTTCTGGGAATTAAAGACCTATCAAGAATCTTGGAGTTAACCATGTCAACTTCAAGATAAGAGGAGGATTGTTAGGAATTACTGAAGTCAGTATATAGATTCTGCTGATGGATACTGCTGACAGGATTCTGCTGAAGCACATATGGATTCTGGTGATGATCTGGATTCTGATGATGTTAGAGTTTCTATGGATATAGTTAATCCGTAGATAGAGTTTGTTATTTTAGGATAAGATATGTAGAATATCTTTTGTAGTCTAATGAATATTCGTTTCTTGTGAATGAGGTTAGGGTTTCTTGTTGTATAAAAGGAACCCATGGTCAATGTATTGTGTACATATTGAAAAACATTCTTAGTGATTAATAAAATGATCCATAGAGGATCAAAGTGTTTTAGTATATTGTTTATATTTATATTCCGCATTAATACAAGCATGCAGAGATTGCCCGTATAGTTTTGCTAGTGATTACATTAGTAAGCTATCGATCCATTGGCTCAAGATCTATCAAGGGTAGATCCTACAAAGTTTCTTTGCAAGATCTCTTCATCAAAGAAACAGTCACAAAGATCTTTAAAATTGCTTGTTTGCCTGTTTTCTATCTTAAATAGAACCCCAAAAATACTTATAAAGCCTTACAAGAGCCAAGCTGGGTGGAAGCAATGCAAGATGAGCTTCTGCAATTTAAACTACAAGAAGTATGGACCTTGGTTGATTTGCCAAATGGGCAAAGGGTGATTGGAACTAAATGGGTTTTTAGATGCAAAAGAGATGAAAGAGGCATTGTCATCAGAAACAAGGCAAGATTAGTTGCACAAGGATATACTCAACAAGAAGGTATTGACTATGATGAAGTATTTGCACCTGTGGCAAGGATTGAGGCCATTAGATTATTTCTGGCTTATGCTTCATATAAAGACTTTGTGGTGTATCAAATGGATGTCAAAAGTGCTTTTCTATATAGGACAATCACAGAAGAAGTTTATGTGTCTCAACCACCTGGTTTTGAAGACCCTGATCATCCTGACAAAGTCTACAAGGTGAATAGAGCAATGTATGGTTTACATCAAGCTCCTAGAGCTTGGTATGATACTTTGTCAACATATTTGCTAGAATCTGGGTTTAATAGAGGGAAGATTGACAAGACTTTGTTTCTCAAAAGAAACAAGGATGATATTCTGCTGGTACAAATTTATGTTGATGACATCATCTTTGGTTCTACAAACAAAGCTATGTGTGTTGAGTTTGAGAAGCTTATGAAGGATAAGTTTGCTATGAGTTCAATGGGGGAACTCACCTTCTTCTTAGGTCTGCAAGTTATACAAAAGGAAGATGGCATATTTATCGGTCATGATAAGTATGTTAATGATATTTTAAAGTAGTTTGGATTTGAAGATGCTAAGCCTGCAAAGACAACCATGGAATCCAATAAACCATTGTTGAAAGATGAAAATGGCAAGGAAGTGGATGTTCACTTGTACAGATCAATGATTGGTTCATTGATGTACCTTACAGCTTCAAGGCCTGATATTATGTTTTCTGTATGTGCCTGTGCAAGATTCCAAGTATGTCCCAAATAATCACATCTCAATGTAGTGAAGATAATTTTTAGGTATCTGAGGCATCAACCTAAATTGGGCCTTTGGTATCCTAAGGATTCACCTTTTGATTTGGTAGCATACTCAGATAGTGACTATGCTGGAGCATTCTTGGATAGAAAGTCTACAACCGAAGGTTGTCAATTTCTTGGAAACAGGTTGGTGTCATGGCAATGCAAGAAACAAACAGTGGTGGCAAATTCTACAACTAAATCTGAGTATGTGGCTGCTTCAAGTTGTTGTGGTCAAGTGCTTTGGATGCAGAATCAATTGCTGGAGTATGGGTATAATTTCATGAACACCAAAATTCCTATTGACAATACCAGCACTTTATGCATCATCAAAAACACTGTTTTTCATTCTAAAACAAAACATATTGAGATAAGACATCACTTTATAAGGGATTGTTATGAAAAGAAGTTGATTCAAATTTTCAAGATTCATACTGATAATAATGTTGCTGATCTACTAACAAAACATTTTGATGTAGGAAGGTTTCAATTTTTAATTGCAAACATTGGTATGATCAATCTTTGAAAAACTTATCTCATTATGTTTTTGTAAAACTTTGTAAAGTGATTGTGATGTTGTTAAAGTTGTTTCTGTTGCTTCTTATGAAGCATATTGCTAGTTAGACTTCACTCTGCTGCTGAATGCCATTCTACTGATGGGTATAACTAGTACATATGCAACATGTGTCTGTGTGTTTTGTGGATTTGGACTAATATGTTGCAGGATAAGTTCAAATTGATGATTGTTGTTGTTTTTACAAGAGACTAATGAAACAAGAACAGTAAACTTTTATTCATTAAGTGATGCCAATTACAAAAGATTTTCTCGAACACAAGAGAATGATTACATAAAAAGATTACTACCAAACTACTCCATGGGTCATTTTCCTTTTACCCTTGTCTAGGGCAGGGTAGCCCAATAACCACTTCCTTTGACTTTGGGAGAGGAGGATTTTACCTTCCTGTTCTTGCTGGTGGTCTTGGTCGTGATGATTGGGGTCTCTCAGGTGGTGCAGGATGATTGTTTTGGGGTTCTTCTTTATCTAATGAGGTACAGATGAAAGGTGATGTGAGTTCTCAAGGAGGTGGTTGGATAGGGATCCTTTGAAGATTCCGATGACATAGTAGGAATGGGAGCTTTGCTTGACATACCAACATCATGCCTCTTGGCAAGATCTTCTATTTCCTCTTCATCAGAAGAACTAGGGGTCATCACATTTTTCCCCTTTGAAGTGCTTTGATTCTGAGAGGGGTTCAACAGGTCTTTGAAAACATTGATGTCATGCTTTCTTTTTCGGGCCTGCTCCTTTGTTCTGCATCCATTCTAGGGAGGACGAAAGGGTGGAACATTAGGTGGGAATGGAGTGGAATCCCATGATTCATCAGATGATGAGTCAGAAGAGATGTTGATTATTTCTGGGTTGGATTTCATGATGATTATGATTTGATTGTGTGGTAATTTTGGAAGAAATTAGGGTTTTTGAATGATGAATTAGGGAAAAATTAGATCCCTTTTTACATTGATCAAGGAGTAAATGCTTGGCTGGTGATTAAAATTTGTTATGGTAACCGGGCATTAATGACAGAGATTTCTTTGACTTTTGACTTTTTGACCAAGAAAATCTCATGAGTAGTCAACTCTGCTGCTGGCAAATCACTCTGCTGCTAGTTATAATACTTTGCTGCTGGTTCTGCTAATACACAGAGTTCTGCTGCTATATTTGAAAGTGTGAGGGTGGTTATGTAACTTCTTCAAACAATTTTAAATCCCTAATTGGATCTCACAATTAGTTTTTACGCGCTCCAAATTAAAGTTTCCTCAAACCCTAATACTCCATTATTCTCAAAGTAAAAAATCCCCAATTTTCCAAACCCTAATTCATTGAATCAACACACACCTGGGCAGAAAGTCATAACAATGTTGCTTTATTGAATGAAGCGATGGTATCAGATGGCTTCACAGACATGGTTAAGTTCTTAAATGCTACCTCCATTATGTATGCATTAACTGGGAATCCTACTATATACATTTCCTACATTAAACAGTTTTGGCTTACTGCAAAAGTCAAAACTAGGAATGGGGAAAACTAGATCAAGGCCATGGTAGATGGTCAACAAGTACTTGTCACTGAATCCTCTATAAGAGAACTTCTTCTCTTTGATGATGAAACAGAGACTAAGTGTCTTGCTAACACTGCCATTTCTGAGGGTTTAAAAGATTTGGGATATGAGGGCCAACATACTGGTTTAAAATTTCAAAAAGGGCTTCTCTGTTCTCAATACAAATTTTTGGTTCATAATCTTCTTCATTGTTTGAGTCCTAAAACTTCTGGGTGGAATGAGTTCAGTGCTGCCATAGCATCTGCTATGATATGCTTGAGCAAAGGAGACCCATTCAATTTTACAAACATGATTTTGGAAGGGATGGTTAAGAGTATCAAAGAGTCTGGATCTTACTTACTTTACAAAAGATTTGTTCAACTCTTTGCGGAAAACCAAATTTCAAAAGTAAGAACACATAAAGCAACTTATGAATCTCCTAAGTTGGTTTCTAAAATGTTTACTTTCTTGCTTAAAAATGGAAAAGGTTTTTCAGGCACACTTACATCACTTACACCTTATATGGTGCAAATTGTGCAAAATACTCAGGGTGAAGGATCAGGAACTCCCACTGATTCCCAAAACACACCCAATTTTACTGCATCTGTCACACAACCAAGAATACTCTACACCCGTAGGAAAGCCAACAAGAACACTAAGCTACCTCGGGCTAGTGTTAGTATGGATGTACCAGATGAGGCTGTCCTAGGTGATGGAGAGGACATATTGGCAAGGGCTGTCACTACTACTATTAGGTTAGCAGCAGAGCAGGACAGTGATAACATAAGTAAGATCCAAACTAAGGCAACATCTAGTGAGGAAGGTTCTGATGAATTTGAATCCGGTGATGGAAACCCTAGCCACATGGCAAATACAGGGGGCTCAGATGATCAAACTAGGTTTGATACTGAGTTTAAGTCCCAAGATTCACCTCTCGGACCAGGTTACACAGGTCAAAGTGATGAGGACAGATTAGTGACAAATGAATTAATGAATGATAATGTACAAAATGACAATGTCAATGATTCACCTCTCGGACCAGGTAATACAGCTCGAAGTGATGAGACTAGTATGAAACTTTTAAAGACATTGATGGCCACATGTACCAACCTGGAGCTTAAATGTGACACTTTGGAGGATAAGATACTTGGTCTTCAAACTCTTTCTAATGAACAAGCTAAGAAGATTATCAAGTTACAGAGAAAGATAAAGACTTTAAAGAAATCAATATCTTCAACCTCCTTAAGAAGATTGAAGAAAGTGGGCACATCTCAAGTTGTCAGTTCTCCTGAGCATTCTGTCAATTTGGAAGAGGATGCTTCTAAACAGGGGAGGAATGAAGAACATAATGAAGAAATGGGTTAAGGGGAGGCTAATGTGGTGAAAAATGATGATGCTGGGTTGGATATGGATACTGGTAAGGTTTCAGGGGAGGTTATAATGAATGATACTATGGATACTGGTATGGAGGTTGAAAGTCCTCAAGATATGGATGGATTTGGGGTTACAGACAAACAGGGTAATGAGCTATAATGGAAGAGTTGATTTGTGTTCAAGAGAATGTGATGGAAAAACTCAAAACTTTGGGGCCTGAGCAATTAGTAAAGGCTACAGGGTTGATGGGTGAAGCTTTACAAAGTTTAGGTGATTCTGTTGCTAAGGATATGGACACTGCTGCTAAGAATGTGGATTCTAATGCTGCTTAGGATTCTGCTGCTCATGTAAATTTTGCTGATCCTGCTGCTAGTGAGAAAATCAATTATGCTGATGCACAAGGTTCTACTACTGGATCTAGTGACAAAGCTGCTGCTGAGGCTATGGTGTTGTTAAGCAAGAAGACATCAGATGTTCAACCTAAATCACAACCTCAACCAACACAACAATCAACACAACTGATAAGGCGAAAAATGATCCGTTTTTAGGGGGTCATTTAAGCCCGAATCCGACTTTATTTGATCAAATATTGCCCTAAATCGTTCCTTTTGTGATTTTAGGTGTTTGGAGAGTGAATTCTGGAAAAGAAGCCATTTTGGACGTTTTTGGAGCATAAAAGTAAAGAAAACGGCAAAATACCAAATTTCCATGCTGAAGATACAAGGTGACGGCGTCAAGACCACCATCCTGACGGCGTCAGACATGAGGAATTAAACACCGTAGGTGGTGACGGCGTCAGAAGGCTTCATGACGGCGTCAAAGTGGCAAGAATAAAATACCGTGGGTGGTGACGGCGTCACATAGGCCGTCATAAGTGGATCAAGGCCGTCCGAGGAAGTATATGGCGGCGAGGTGACGGCGTCACAAGTAACTCTTGATGCCGTCAGCCTGTTTTTCCTATATATAGTTTTCTAGTTTTTTCATTAAAAAGAGGAGAAGTTTTGGTGAAACCCTAAAGACAATTTTGGTGCCTCTTTTACAGGTTTTTCAAGGGTTCCAAACCCTTGAGACCTTGCATTGTAATTAAGATAAGTGTACTTTCAATTCAATCAATATGTCTATGTGTTGGTTGTTTATATCTTGTTCTTGTCTCAATTCCATTATGCTAGGCTAGATCTCTTTTGTGTTTGCTTAGATCTAATGAAACCTAGATGTTGATTATGTGTTGATTACTTGTCTATTCTTGTTTTGGATGAATGATATTATATGTTAGGCTTAAGAAAACTGGCAGATCTCCAAATGGTAACATGCTTGAACGTCTTAAGAAACATGAACCGAGGCGTACTAGGTCTTTATTGGTTGTATTTAATGCATGAGCCACTGTTTACAATCCCTATAGTTGTGCTGGGTCATGGTGTAGGAGGAGATAAGAGCTCATAGAGTTGGGGAGTTATGTATGCCACCCCACGAATGGTATTAAGGAATACAATCCGTCATCCATACAAGTGTAACAAGTAATTAACATGTAAAAGATATCTAGGGAGTAATGAAGTCTAAGTAAACACAATTTCTCCAACCACTGCTCACAACCTTAGTATAATTAGTTTATTTTCATTTTTATTATTTTATTTTGATTGCATCTTAGTTTTGGGTTAGTTGAATAGCAACTAATTCCGCCCACTCTTCCAAAACCCGAGATTTTACTTGCTTTTAAAAAAATATAAAAAATACAAAAATAATCATCTCTCACCTTTAGAACTATTAATTAGGTTTTCTAATCCTAGCGACACTATTCCTAAGCTGAACGATCAATCCCCCGGTACTTGTCACTATACTATACTACAACGATCAGGTACACTGCCTGGTGGGGGTTGTAAGCTTCTCGAGATCCCTCGAGAGGTAAAGCAAGGTGCGATTCCAACGCATCAAGTTTTTGGCGCCGCTGCCGGGGAATAGTTATTGTCTAGGTTAGGATTTCTTTTTATTAGGTCTACTTGCTAGATTCCTTTCTAGTAAGATTTTTATTTTTATTTTTAGGTCTTCCTTAGTCTATCTTATTTCTTCGTGCCTTTGTTCGTAACTCTTTACCATCCGACATTATGGAAGGTGGTAACATCTTTGAACCCATCATTCCACCACAACAAAACCCACCATTAGAACCCCTTAGGCCCCGAACCTTAGGAGAGTATTCCCGACCTAGCCACCAAGGCTACCGAAACACCATTGAGCTCACCGGAGACAATGTGACCCCCTTGCGATCCGACACCATCCGGTTGGTGCAAAGCGGATGTGCATTCCATGGACTTCGTTTCGAAGATCCAAACCAACACCTTAAGGACTTCCTCAAAATCGTAGATTCCATAGACCTAGGTGTTGAAACTAGAGAGACTACCCGTTTACGCCTATTCCAATTCTCTCTACGGGATCAAGCTAGTCAATGGCTTGAGCGTTTACCCGCGGGATCCATCACCACATGGGATGATCTCACCACTCGTTTCCTTGCTCAATTTTTCCCACCGGGGAGAACTACTAAACTTAGGAATGACATCTTGATGTTCCAACAACGTCAAAATGAATCTCTTTATGAAGCATGGACTCGTTTCAAGGACTTACTCCAAAAAGTCCCTCATCATGGCATAGATCTTTGGCTCCAAGTCCAAATCTTCTATGACCATATCGACATCTCCACGAGGTGAACCATTGACCAATCGGCCGGTGGTAAGCTACGTGATCTTAGTGCGGAACAATCATGGGAACTCATAGAAGATCTTGCTCTCTATGACAACGAAAGTTGGAATGATCCCCGTGATTTGAACAAAACGGTCAAGGCAATATCTTTGCCTTCGAACAATTCAAGCACTCCCGACCGTAGGATCATGGAACTTGAGGACCAAGTCAAGTTTCTCATGAAATCTTATGAAGCTCCGAAGCATTCAAGCCAACTGAACAAAATCACTTCTTCATGCGAATTATGTAGTGGTCCCCATGACACTCGTGATTGTATGGAACTCCCCGGAACAGCTTTTGCGGACTACGCATCCACGCGTACCGACGAAGCGGGAGATAAGTGGTACACTTTCAAGCCCGAGCGAAACACATACGGTGATTCATACAACCCCTCATGGAAAAATCACCCAAACCTTAGGTGGAAACAAAATCAACCCAATTCTTCCAATCCGCCTAATCGTTACCAACCAAACGGTCCACCATCCAACCGTACCTTCAACAACAATCCTTCTAACAACTATGGTAGTACCAACAATCTTGAAGGATTGATGTCAAAGTTCATGGCATCTCAAGAAGCCCGCATAGCTAGGTTTGAAACCGAATTCAACCAACAACAAACGGAGATGACCAACAAGATTGACAACTTGTTGAAAGCCCTCAACAACCAAACATTAGCCACACCTAGGAAGGATACTAGGGATACCAATAGTGGAATTCAAATTAAGGACCCCTCATCATCCAAACATGTCCACTTTGTCAATGTTGTCACCATTAAGCCGATAGATAGAGAGATAGAGGAGAGTGACAAGGATGAAGCTAAGGTAGAAGCCAATAGTGAGGATGAGAGTAGGGAAGTTGAGGTTAAAAAGGATGAGAAATTGGAGGAGATAGAACCTATAGAGAAATACTTTGATAAGTTGCCAACCGAGGAGGAACGGGAATACCATAAGGATTTATTCGATAGTCCCGAGAAAACATATATCTTTGGCGACCCCCTGATCAAAATGGGAAATCCCTCCAACATTAACATCCCATGTAATATAGGGCACATGCATATATGGAAAGCTTACATCGACCTTAGATCCCCCGTGAACATCATGACTAGGACCTATTACAATTGGGTGATGAAGAAGCAACTCAATTTTAGAATGATGCCCGAAAAAAATTTGATAAGTAATTTTGCAGGAAGGGTTAAGGGAGTACATGTGATTGTAGGGAATCTCACCTATGAGATTGATTTTATGATAGTGGAAGACACTCGTCCCGTGATAGATGCTTGCCTAAGCCAAATTATATTCGGGAAGCCATTTGTTGAAGCCACTAGGATGAGTTATGATCCGACTTTAGGGATAGTTAGATTCAAGAAAGATAATGATGAGGTTGCTTATCAAATGCCCTACAAGATCGAACAATACCACCTTCTCTCTAATTTCGAAAAGGAACATAAGCAAGCGGCTTATTATAGGAATGAGGAGGATAGACGTAGAGGAGTAGAGTATGTTAGAAATAGGATGCTTGGTTTCTACAAAGAATGCTTGCAACTAGGTCCGGAATACAAAACTGGTTTAGAAGACGACCTAGAGAGTGGAACCAATGATGAAATCACGTAGTAACCCATGACTTTGAGTCTAGCTACAAGACTCGTAAATAAAGAAAAGCGCTTCTTGGGAGGCAACCCATGTTTTGTGTGATTTTATTTGTTTGATTGTTATTTGTTTCCGTATGCATGTTTTATTTTTATTGTTGGTTAATCATGTTTCCCAACTAAAATGTGGAAATACTTTATTATGTTGTTTGGCCTAGTCTTAACTTCAACCTAAAGGTATTTTTGCAAAAGATAAGTGTAAGGGGAAACCCCAAATATGTTTTTAAGAAACAAACCGATCATGATTCTCAACAATATTTAATGAACATGTATATTCGTATTTGTTAGAGTCAAATGCTTGTATTGAGTCATAATGAAGTTTTGCAGGATTTTCCAGGAAGTAGGACAAAGTTTTTCCAGAAATTTTCCAGAAACTTAACATAAGAATTTCTGCAGGTCCATTCTGACGGCGTCAGAGTATTGCTCTTGACGGCGTCAGGAGTTAAAATCTGGAAATTTTACCGGTTTTGTTTTTCTAACGGAGTCTTATGGTTTTTGTGAATTATTAAGTTTTATAATCTCCAGGAAATCTGCAAACTTCATTCAACAAGCATTATATCTTACTTTGTTTTCTAAGATTTAGTAACTTATATAGGATGCCGCCGATTTTACGCGAGGTTGCCTTGTCTATTGTTGTCAGGATTTACAGGTTATGTATGACAAGAAGATGATTTATATTCTGGAAGGGAAGCTTTGATTGTTCGTTTTCTTGGAGGAAGATTTAACCTGGCCAACCTATAATCCATACCGAGCGAATCAGGGGAGTATTTGATTTCATTCTCTTTACTTCTTAACTTTTACATTCTTTACTTGAACATTGGGGACAATGTTCATCTTAAGTGTAAGGGGAGGGTAAAAAGATGATACCTTACATATGCACTTTCGCTTGAGTTTGTTTTGTTTGATAGTAGATGAGTAATAAAACTATGAGAAATACTTGTTAGTGCAATTTTAGCGCCAAATTTAAAATTTTTTACAACATTTAAGAGTGAAACTTTAGCCATAGCAAGCATCTCATGGATAAGAGATTGTATGACTAGCACATAACCGTATATTCAGAAAAATTTTCCACCCAAAAATGTGAGGTTCGCCTTTAGTTTTGATAGGAAAAGCATTTACTATTAGTGCTTATGAGTGTACCGGTAGCATTTAGATTCTAGAACTTGCGTTAGTGATGCATCCCGAGACCGCTAGTGAGACTACATTCGTGTGGTAGGATTTACTACATGATAAGAGGCATTAGGATCACCCTTGTGTTAAACCCGTATCATAATTACTTGACCATTTAAGTCATATTACTTGGCTAGTTAAGTCAACTAATTTTTTCCACACCCTTTGCGTTGTACTCATTTTTAGTACACGAAACCCCTAGTACACCCCTCCGAGCCTATCTTTTCGTTTCTAACTTTAAGCATTTTACTTAAAGGAAGAATTTGTTACACCCCACTTAAATGTACACCCAAATCGCCTTAGCCTTCCGTGTATGCGCTCATCTTTAGTGCATTATTGTTATTTGTTAAACCCTAAGTTAACTATCTAATTGATTACATGGTTGCTAAGTCGAGTCATATCCTTGTACATATTGTTTTGGGACGATTGGGACTCATGGGTAAGTACTTATTTTATGGAGTAATGGGGAAGAACATAATATTATTACCCCCATATGTACGTTAATCTTAAAAGTGCTCCAAGTGTTTTGATTTTCTTAATTCGAGTCATTAGTTTAGTTTATTGTAAAGTATGTAAAGATTCAAGTGTAAGGGGATTGCTCAAACCCCTATGATGTATTATTTTGGATGGTAGGGTAAGAGTGTATGCAAAAATAAAAAAATAAAATAAAATAAAAAAAAAAAAAAAAAATTCAAAAAAAAAATTCGAAAAAAATAAAAAAAAAAAAAAGAAAAAGAAAAAAAAGAGAAAAAAAACATACAGACTACCATCCCATTTTCATTCTATGCTCATTTTATGTTTTTGTTATTTTTCATTTATTAGCTTAAGTCGAGTCTAGTCTTGGCTTAGCAACGCCATCTTGTACATGTAATTAACTAAGATTGTTAACTCGCCACCAGTAAAATTTCCTTTATCCAACAAAACCGTGTAATTCATATCCCTACACCTAACGTTATAACCCTTTAAAAGACCTCTTTGATAGTTTATCCTAGGTGCTTACGCCATGTGGTGGAGGTTTGATCCTTTCCCAAGCCTATGGTAATCTATTTTGCTATGACAGGTAGTGAGAGATATCTTCCATTTCCATAATGTTATATTACTTTATTACACCCGAGAGATGTGAGTATCTAAACACTATTTGTGAGGTGCTAGTGTATGACCTCCGTGCTTGTCTATTGGTCTTTAGTGGAACGATTATTTGTTGTAATTACTTTTATATTAGTGTTAAATGACCCCTAACTTGTCTTTTGAGTAGAATAAAAGCTCATTTGCTTGAGGACAAGCAAATCTCAAGTGTAAGGGTATATGATAAGGCGAAAAATGATCCGTTTTTAGGGGGTCATTTAAGCCCGAATCCGACTTTATTTGATCAAATATTGCCCTAAATCGTTCCTTTTGTGATTTTAGGTGTTTGGAGAGTGAATTCTAGAAAAGAAGCCATTTTGGACGTTTTTGGAGCATAAAAGTGAAGAAAACGGCAAAATACCAAATTTCCATGCTGAAGATACAAGGTGACGGCGTCAAGACCACCATCCTGACGGCGTCAGACATGAGGAATTAAACACCGTAGGTGGTGACGGCGTCAGAAGGCTTCATGACGGCGTCAAAGTGGCAAGAATAAAATACCGTGGGTGGTGACGGCGTCACATAGGCCGTCATAAGTGGATCAAGGCCGTCCGAGGAAGTATATGGCGGCGAGGTGACGGCGTCACAAGTAACTCTTGACGCCGTCAGCCTGTTTTTCCTATATATAGTTTTCTAGTTTTTTCATTAAAAAGAGGAGAAGTTTTGGTGAAACCCTAAAGACGATTTTGGTGCCTCTTTTACAGGTTTTTCAAGGGTTCCAAACCCTTGAGACCTTGCATTGTAATTGAGATAAGTGTACTTTCAATTCAATCAATATGTCTATGTGTTGGTTGTTTATATCTTGTTCTTGTCTCAATTCCATTATGCTAGGCTAGATCTCTTTTGTGTTTGCTTAGATCTAATGAAACCTAGATGTTGATTATGTGTTGATTACTTGTCTATTCTTGTTTTGGATGAATGATATTATATGTTAGGCTTAAGAAAACTGGCAGATCTCCAAATGGTAACATGCTTGAACGTCTTAAGAAACATGAACCGAGGCGTACTAGGTCTTTATTGGTTGTATTTAATGCATGAACCACTGTTTACAATCCCTATAGTTGTGCTGGGTCATGGTGTAGGAGGAGATAAGAGCTCATAGAGTTGGGGAGTTATGTATGCCACCCCACGAATGGTATTAAGGAATACAATCCGTCATCCATACAAGTGTAACAAGTAATTAACATGTAAAAGATATCTAGGGAGTAATGAAGTCTAAGTAAACACAATTTCTCCAACCACTGCTCACAACCTTAGTATAATTAGTTTATTTTCATTTTTATTATTTTATTTTGATTGCATCTTAGTTTTGGGTTAGTTGAATAGCAACTAATTCCGCCCACTCTTCCAAAACCCGAGATTTTACTTGCTTTTAAAAAAATATAAAAAATACAAAAATAATCATCTCTCACCTTTAGAACTATTAATTAGGTTTTCTAATCCTAGCGACACTATTCCTAAGCTGAACGATCAATCCCCCGGTACTTGTCACTATACTATACTACAACGATCAGGTACACTGCCTGGTGGGGGTTGTAAGCTTCTCGAGATCCCTCGAGTGGTAAACCAAGGTGCGATTCCCACGCATCAACAACCAAGTCAACTACAATCACAACAACCAAAATCCACTATAACAACTCACTTACCAAGACCGTCTGTAAAGGGAGTAGTAATCAAAGAACCTGCTGCTCCAAAAAGACAAACAAGTTCAATTTCATCATCTACTGCTGCTGATAAAGGGAAAGGCAAGGTTACTGAAGAACCTATGCTAGACTCTGCTGATGATGAGATAGATTACTCCCAGATTCCTTTTGTTTATTGGCCTAAAGAGAGACAAATTGAGCATGATTCAGCTGTTGCAAGGGAAGAACAAGAGAAAGAGGATATTGCTGAGCAACAACTACCAAAACAACAAAAAGAAAAGGCTGATAGGGAAGCTGAGGATATGAAGAGGTATAAGGAATGGGTAGAAGAGAAAATAAGAATGGATGCTGACATTGAATTCTCCAAGTTAGTAAAAATTGAAGAACAAGAGGTTCCAGAGTTTGATGTTACAGCTTGGATGAAAGAATTCACAGCAAAGAAGAAGAAAGAAGCTGCTACTATAAGAAGGAAGAAGAAAATTCTCAGAGGACCAACTCCACTTCAACAAAGGAGAGAACATGAGAGATCTCTTAAAAACATGAAGGGTTGGAAACTGGTACAATTGAAACACAAAACAGATCAAGAAGTGTTTAATTTGTATCAACAAGCTAAAAAGGAAATGGATACCTTCTTTCCTATGAGTTGTTCAAGAGATGAAGAACATTTTGCTCAAATAAACAAGAAGTTAGCACCTAAGAAAGATAGTGAAGCAGAGCTTAAAGCAACAGAGGTTATTGAAGAAGAAAAGACTTCTTCTAGTAGAGGCACAAAAAGAAAAAGTACAAGAAAATGATACTTATGATCAAGCTTTTGACTTGTTATCAAAATATAAGAAGATTCTTGGTCAACAGTTGCATTTAGGACCTATGTGTAAGTGTAATACTTTACATGTCTATTTTCCTAACTTATGAGATATTTTATTGAGTTTTTGGACGTCTATCGAACCCTGTACTTAGTATCGTGTGTGTGTCATTTATAGAATGGCACCTCCTGCACGAAAGAGCTTCGGTGGACCACAATAGTCGCTATGGGTTGTTAGAGAGTTGGTAGGATGAAGAGAACCAACAGAAGGATTTTGGTTCCCGCTAGTATGATACCGTGCGCGATTGAAGAAAAGTTAACTCTAGAGAATGTGAATGGGGAAGTGGTGAAAAAGTTTGAGACGAAGGTAGCCGATAAAGAAGGCTTCACCACCAAGTACCCGGGTAGGTGTCCCCAATTTTTAGAAGATAAAGGGGTAGTTTGGGCTAGACCCTGAGGTTTGTATGAGTTCGTGGATCGGGTGGATGAAGAGTTAAGGAATCATAGAGATGATTTTACAAGTCATCCTCTACCATAGTTTCAGGGAAGTAGGAATTGATGGCTGAGTGAGAAAGATGAAGTGGATTCGGATCTGGAGTCCACTGCAAGTAACACGCTTTAGGCCTAAGATAGAACCCGAGCCACGTGCGACATTGTTTTCAGTGTTATGTTTTGAATGTTTTTATTTCTTTGTTGACTTTTGATGTTGGTTGTATGTTGGAATGTGAATTCCTATGGATTTTGGGACTTATCCCACGTTTTTAATAACAAGGCTTGGGCAAGTTTGAATATTTTGGTGTGTATATTATGTGTATTATGGGTGTATAATTTGGTTAATGTTGATTGTGTGGGTTTATTTTTGTAAGATGTTACTATTGCTAGGTATGGCATTGGAAGTGAGTACACATGTGGAAGGATACATCTATAATTGTGGGTGGCCAACACAATTATAAATATATCACGACACATGTGGACTTATGGCCAATGTTACATCAATCGATGGTGATATGCTTATGTGTAGTAGTATTGAGTTTAATTTCATTGTGTGTTATGGTTGTCTCATATGATGGGAAGTAAATGGTTAAGTATGATTACGGGAATTATGGAATTTTGTGAACGGTCTCTAATGGTTCTATTTTCATGCGTGTTCAGGAAATGGCGCCAAGGAAACCAAGACAACCTATTACTAAGTCACCTATGAGTGGAGCTTACCGAACACCGAAGAAGCCGACACCCATTATTGGGGATAGCAACCCTATCTTCTACCAAATGATCAATCAACAGCTAGAAGCTTTAATGCCTGAGCTTGTAAGTCAATTGAGTGCGCAGATGGGCAATGGTGCTCACCCTGATGGCGCTGTAAGTGGAGGAAGTGGTAATAATGGGTGTACCTACAAAGATTTTGTGGCTTGTAAGCCCAAGGAATTTGATGGAAAGGGCGGTGCGATTGCACTCACTCGATGGATAGAGAAAATGGTGTCAGTGATGGATATAAGTGGATGTAGTGAGGGCCAGAAAGTTAAGTACACGGTTAGTTCTTTGGTTAACAAGGCATTGACTTGGTGGAATACGCAACTTCAAGCTAAGGGTAGAGTTGCGGCTTTGCGTTAAATTGGGAGGACTTCAAAGCCATAATGGTGGAGGAGTTTTGTCCAAACAATGAAATGCAGAAACTTGAGGAAGAGTTTTGGAACCATGCGATGGTAGGAGCTAATCACATGGGGTACACTGACAGGTTCCATGAGTTAGCTAGAATTGTCCCCCACCTGGTAACTCCTTAAACGAAGCGTATCGATAGATACATCCGTGGATTTGTTCCACAAATTTGGAGCATGGTTAGGGCTACTGAACCGACGACACTTCTAAGTGTCATTCAAAAGGCTGGGGCACTGACAGATGAAGCAGTTAGGAGTGAAACACTCGCAAAGGCAAGCGAGAAGAATAGAGAGGAGGCTGATACTACTTAGACAGCTGGTTTTAGTGGTGACAATAATAGAGCGAGAAATGGGACGGGGTTCGTAGCAACGAATCCTGTAATGGCAGCAGGTTATGTGAACAGCTTCTACGAATATGGCTGGCAATAATGATAGGAGGGGATATGCTGGTAATGCCCCTAGATGTGCTAAGTGTGGTTACTTACATCTCGAGAATGTTCCATGTCGTGCGTGTTTCATGTATGGCAAACCTGGACACTTTGCTAAGGACTGCCGTGCGGTGATTACTCAAGCGACTCCAATCAACTCGGTAAGCGCAGGGTTTATTCGTAAGGCATGCTATGAGTGTGGTAGTACTGATCATCTCCGCAACTGGTGTCCCAAGTTTAATAGGGCACCTGGACAGCCCGGAAATCAGTTGGCCATTGAAGGAGGTCAAGGACAAAGGTTTAATAAGAATGCAGCTAAGGGAAAGGCATTTACTATGAATGCAAATGAGGCGCGCCAAGACCCGAACGTCGTCACTGGTACATTTTCTCTCTATGGACATTTTGCTACTACTTTATTTGATACGGGTTGATGAGTTCATAAAAACTCATCATTTTTGTCCTGTTTAAAATACGAAAACAGTTAAAAACACACAGAAACAGTACATAATACTACAAATATCTTTGGAATGTGTTTTTATATGTTTCAGGTGCAAAAGGATTGAAAACAGATGAAAAACGTGCAAAAATTGCACAAATGGCAAAACAGGTCCCTCAAGTTTCATAAATGACAGTTCTAGTCCCTGGAAAAGTTATTTTGGAAGAAAAGTCAATTTTAGTCCTTGGGAATTCACAAAGTATCATAATTAATCCCTGGATGAAAAGTTTGAGAAAATTACAGTTTTGGTCCCTGAAGTTTCAAAAATGGCAAAAATAGTCCTTGGGTATTTAAAAATGGAAATTTATCAAAATATACCCTTGTACTATTCATAATTGGCAAATCAAGTCCTTTTTGATTAACTTTTGGAAAATTACATTTTTAACCCTCAAACTTTCAAAATTGGCATAAATAGTCCCCGGTTGTTTTATTTTGGAAAAATATCATTTAGGTCCTTATAATATTTAAATATGGCAAGAATGATCCTTTTTTATAAACTTTGGAAAAATAACAGATTTGGTCCTTGGAATTTAGAAATTACACAATTGGTCCTTGGGCTAATATATTTACAAACCAAAATTCCAAATCCAAAACATAAACCTTGGCCTGGTCCTGTTATTCCAAAAGCCCAAACAAAACACATCCGGCCCAACAATCCCAAAAGCCCACTTCCACCTTTTTAAATAAAAACCTGGTTTGACCCTCGTTGACCCGTTCCCACTTCATCCCTAACCTCCACCTCACCCTGCTACTTCACCCTCCACCACCTGCTTCCACCACTAGTCCACCATCACCACCTCCTACTCCACCTCATCCCCTACCTGTCACCTTCTAAACCAAACCCCTTCCCCTGGTTTTGCACCAGGGGAAGACACGTACTATCCCCACCATCTCCACCATAACCTGTCATCCCCTTCTACCCTGCTCCTGACACCACCACACCCCTTATCATGTCCTAATTACACCTCCCAAGACCAAGTTGTGCACCTAAAACCTCCCTACTACACGCTACAGTCCCAATTGGTTTCAACCAATTTTCCCGCCAAAACCAATAAAGAGCTAGGATGAGTTTTTATGATCTAATGGTGCTGGGAAATGATCTTGGGACCCACAAAGACCCTTTGAAGCCTATAAAAGAAAGAAGGATGCAGAAGAGAAGGGTATTAGTTGTAGAGTAGAATAGGGTAGTGTAGTTTCGTATTAGTGTAATTTACTTTTTCATTGTTCTTACTAGTTTAAAAGTTGCATTTTTACTCTTTCCAGTGTAATCTAAACGTATTCCAATAATCAATTTCAAGCTTTCTAGTTAAACTCGGTTTTATCAATTTTTAGTGAAATTGACAAATTCATTTAATATTGTTAGAGTTGTTGTTTAATGTTCAGTTAAAGTTCTATTCAGTTCATTATTATGTTTTTATAAGCTTTCAAAGTTTTAAAATAGGTCTCATACAGTTTAAATAAAAAATACTCAAAAATATAAAATAAATAGTCATAAATAATAAATCAGTGAATATGGAAGTTAAAGCTTGGACAGGGACAAATTATTGATGGAGCAGTGTATTAGGACCTCATGGGAGGTGTTAGGGTGTGTATTGAGCCCTGGTAACTTGGTTTGATCAGAACTCCATTGGTAAGCCAAATTTCCAATTTCAGCTTTTTTATTGTGTACTATCTTATTGTTGGTTCTCTGCACTTCTTTTTGTTCATTTAGCATGTTTAGATTATAATATTGATTACTAATACTTGTTTGTTCCTTGAAATTTCATGTTGTTAAGTTGTTAGATTTCACTGTTTAATTAGATTATTAGTAATTATTGGTGTTTGATGTTATACTTAGTATTTTTGTGTTTCTTTTAGCCTCTTACATCAGATTAATACATTGTGCATCAGTCTCATGGTTTAAATTACTTTGTTGCTTCATAAATCAAAAATCAAGCTTTTGAAAGGGGTGTTTGGTTCTGCCTAGTTCCATATGTGGAAGTGGTTTACTGACTTGTTTCTTTGCACCCTCAGCCTACCTAGGTGGTATTAGGACTTAGCAAACCAAGAAACTGCATGCTTAACCTCAGATAGTCAAAATCAACTTTACCATCTTCCCAACAGTCCACTGTTGGGATTTGAGTCCTACAACCCACACATATATGAGCATAAACTGTTTAAATAGCTTAGTTTAGACTTATTACATCTTAATACAACTACTTAATTTAGTTATAGTCATTAGAAATTAGCCAAAGTCAAACTTTCCAAGTTTCTTCAAAAGTCAAAAACTTGCACAATTCAGATTTTTGCAAAAATTCAAGTAATTTATTTGATTTTTGTGTTTGCTTTTTGGAAGTAAAACTTGTTCCCACTCATACTCTACCAGCTCAATTTTGATTTCCCATTCTTCTTTTATCTTTGGGATTTTCTCCCTGGACCCCACATAGCCCTAAACACACCTGCAGGGCTGGGAGCTGCCCTGTGCAGCAGACAACCCACCCAACACCACCACTTTGGTGGTGTTTTGTGACCACCTCAGTGGGCCCCACACCCCTTAGTTAGGTTTTCCCAATCCCCCTCCTAGTAGACTCTTAGGATTGACCACTTGTTTGACTTGAGTCACTGTGGACCCCACCTAAATAAGCCCTTGAACCTTGTCCCCATTCTGAGTAGAAATCAGGTTTTGGATTAGCTTATTTGTGCTTATTAGCTTATCTACTGAGCTTATTTGACCATTTTTAGCTTTGACAAGTCCAAAATACTTATTAGGATCAGAATATACCAAGGTGGGTCCCACATAAGCTCATTTGAGCTTATTTACCATTTTAGTCAACCAAAGTCAACTGTGGAAGTAATAAGCTTCCACAGTGCTTATTTCTAGCTTATAAAATTATTGTTTTTATTAAAGTTGTTTATTTTTAAGTATAATATAGGTTGGTAAAATAAAAATCCAGAAAATACAACATAAAAATAAGTGATAGTTTCTATTTAATTTAATTTAATTTTAAATTTTCATTTTTAGATTTTAATTAAGTAAGTTGCATTTTTATATTTTTATTAATTTCCTTATAGGTTAAAGTAATTTAAATAATTTTCTTAGATTTTTATATTGTCATTTGATATTTATTAGAATTAAAAATAGTTTTATTAATAATTAATTAATAATTAAGTTATAAATAGCATAATTAATTTTTATATAGCAATACCTAGTTTTTATAGTTTTCCTAGCTTTTATAAGTCATAATATAATTTTAGTAATTTTTCTAGAATTTTTACTATTCATTTAATAGTTTTCATAATTTAAATAGTTTAATTAGATATTAATTAATAAATAGAATAATAATTAGTTAACTAGTTTAAAAATATATAAAATAAAGTTTTTATAATTTTTTAGGATTCCCATGATGGTTAATTAGATACATAAAATTTTTCATAATTTTCTAAGTTAGTTTAATAATATTTGTAATTTAAATTAGTTTAAATAATTTAATTAAGATAAATAGTTTTTAATTAATAAGAAATTCACAAAAAGACAAAAAGATTTATTTTTATTTTTTATACTTTCTTCAAGTTCATTTTAAGTTTTAAAAATTATTTTTATAAATTTTTAGTTTAATTTGTAGTGTTTATTATTTTTAGTTTTTATTTAAGTTAGTTTTAAATAAATAGTTAAATAGTTTTTAATTAAATAATTAATAATAAATAATATAATAATCTAGAAAATAGTTTTATTTTTAATTTAATTTTATTTAAGTTTAAGTTTATAGAATTTTCATTTTTAACCCCTGTAGTTTATTTTTCCTAAAACTCACCTTTTTCTCAGTACGCAGTCGCGTCTGATTTTAAATTGGTGTACGTTTTAAACGTTTTAGATATCTAGGTTTTTAAGTAATCATTCCAATAGTTTAATTAAGTCATTTTATTTTATAAAACCCTAGTGTAAACACACACACACACTTTTATACCTTTCCCGTTCACATTCACTAATCATAGATTCGTTTTTAATACCATCACAACCTCGTTGGGACATTACGACCCGGGAAAACACTGTATTTCACGGAAGCATTTGCCTCGGCTGTTTGACTTATTGACCATTACTTGGTTGATATTATCTGACTGTTTGAGGCGAATCAAAATTTGGCGCCGCTGCCGAGGAGGTGTGCTGCGTACTACGAATTTGGAAGCATACGTGGTTCTGAATATCAACTCACTGTACAAATACCATCAGTCTGTAAATTTTTGTAAAAATAAATATCATAACTGAAAAGTTCACTAACACTTTTCCTAAAAGTGTTAAAAACACCAAAAAAATTAAATAACAACAAAATAGATCGTGAAGTTAAATTACTTCGTTTTCTTTAAAATCACAACCTGAAACAGCTGGTATAAGGTAAGTTCTGACATTAAATTGCGAACTGAAGAGGAATCCATTTATTTCCTCCCGCTAGCCTGCGAGTGATTTTAAAGGAACGATTTCAGTTAACGAATCGATTCCAAAATTTTTTTTTTTTTTTTAAGTTTTCAACAAACACAAAAAACCCAAAAATATCCATCTTTACCCTCTTACCTTTTTGATTCTTCATTTCTTACCTTCCAAACCCCTTTGATTCTTTCTATGTCTTATTCTCACCCTCTTGTCTGTCAATGGTGTGGTAGTTCTTATAATGGTGGTAATTGCCCCAGTTGTGGCATGGTAGAGTCAGGAAACGGGTCTGTCTATAACCAGAATCCCTATTCCTACCATGACACTACTGATTCATTCCATCAGCTTCCACACGATGAGACTCAGCAGTTTTACTGTTGTGAGTACTGTGGTGGTTCACACTACAGTTCTGATTGTCAATCAGGAAACACGCTTGTCTATGAGCAGGTTCCTGATAACAATTATGACTACAACACATACGACTCACAGCCACATCAGTTCAACTGTTGTGAGTACTGTGGAGGTTCACACTTCAGCTCCGAATGTCAAACAGGGAATTCATTTCCTTGTAATAATAATGACTATTCGTCCTATTACCAACCTCCACAGTACCAAATAAACCAAGTAACTCCTCAAACAAATGAAGATATCTTTCTGAAGGCTCTAGAGTCTTTGAAAGAAATTAAGGAGGAGTTGACTAAGCCATCGTTTCAAAATGCACCAAGCTCTTCTTGTGTATCTCATGAGAAATATATTGAAGAACGAGCTGCTAGAAACGATAAAACCATGGAAGAATTACTCATCCAAGAAAGAACAGCTAAAACACGTACCATATTTTCCAAAGCTGCTTTTCTCGATGATGATGCTACTGATGATGAGGATACCGTTGATATTCTTCAATTTTATAAACCATCATCACGTTCATCAATTAAAATTCCATCCATGGTTATACAGGGAGATAAGAGTACGGAGGAATCCCTAGCACAGAAACAAATGGAAAAATCCATGCATGCTAGCTCTCCTCAACTCCCTCTTCCTACTGCTATCATACCTAAGGATCCCACTCACTCTCTGAATATGGAGGATGAGCATCTTGACACAATTCCTTCAAAGGAATCGGACGAATTAATAAAGTTCAGTGTTGAGAACCTTGTCCAAATCCCAAGAGAGTCACAGGGAATTCCTGATCATGTGTGCGATTTACCTTCCCCTCTTGAGTGTTCAAATGATCATCGTGATCCAACACTCAATTCTCATCCCAACAATCCAAAAGAGAATATTAATCACCTTGTTCCCGAAACATGCAAAACAAATGAACAAGGATTCACAGATATACATCTTGTGAATGATTCTCTTCATGAGGAGTTCACCAGTGAACTCACTCACATCATTGGAATTAAGAATCCAATCAATGAGGTAATTGAGCATAATGATCTATATCATTTGTTACCTGAGATTGATTCATGTTCCTTTGATGATACCGTGGTTGATTTCCTCCCTGAGAATAAAATCTTAACACCCAGTATATTACTTTGTGAGAAAACTACCATGGAGAAGTTTTCTTACATTAGGAGCTTCAATGTTGAAATTCATAATATGGAAATTATGAAGTCTCCTTTTTATAAGTTAATCATGATTGTTATCATGATTTTCTTATCTTTCTTCACGTACCCCGTGACTTCTCCACTTATCCGTCACTCCTTCAGGAGTGAGGATACTATCTTTGACCCCGACATTTTCATATAAGCTGGGTACTTATCTCATCGGTGTGGAACTTTCACGTACTTCAATGTTTATCCAAACATCTTGAATGAAAGTCCGATGGAGATTGTTTGTCTATTCCACTTACTTCCCCATGAACAAATGAATTCGGGGTCGAGTCAAGCTAGTGACTCGGAAAACAAAAACATTAGTATCATGTACATAAATAATAATGAATTTTGTAAATTTTGTTCAAATATCTATCCTTGTATGTATATTATATACTTTATCATTCAACTTACGGGCTGTCAGGACATATTTATTACAGTTAATCATTCACAAGTGATTAGCTAGCGTGGTAAACCTGACACAAGCCTGGGAGGTAGTGATTACATATACTATATCATATTTCATTTCATAAACAATATAAAATACAAAAAATATTTTTCCTTTGCACACAACTTGCCCAGTTTGATTAGTCTCTTAGTTACAACATTTGGTTGTTGGCTGTTTACTGTTACTGAGCTCTGTCAGACCCAGATTCCCTTTCGAGGGGCGGTTGTTAGGAATTTTCTTTCTTTTGTACATATATATAAAATTTAAAAATACAAAAACATTTATAAAAATTAAAAATCAAAAAAAATAGTATCATAAACATGGGTTTTCACCCGTGTGTATCACCCAAGTGTAGGGGAGTTGCCCTACTGTAAATAAAGTACATAGAATAAAAATGAAAAAATACAAAAATAAAATAAATGTTGTTCCTTCATTTAGCTTGTAATATTGCCTTTTTACGTTCAAAGAGTCGGCATAATAGCCGGGACTTTGAATATTCAGGACAATATTCATTTCTAAGTGTAGGGGGGAAATTCTAGCGAATTTAATCACATTATACATCTAGTACCCCCGTTTTTGCCAAAAATTTAAAAATTTTTTCAAAATTTTTAC
This sequence comes from Artemisia argyi, assembly GCA_030686995.1. NCBI lineage: Eukaryota > Viridiplantae > Streptophyta > Magnoliopsida > Asterales > Asteraceae > Artemisia > Artemisia argyi. Next base: position 201,186,317 of record CM060676.1, read on the forward strand.
TTAAATGAAGTACTTGGCATTAACGCAACAAATGGTTATTAGTCCACCATGTCTAATCCACACAAGGACTGGCTAATCCAGGAGCAAACGGCTCTTGGTAAAGATAACTCAAACCCGTTTATGGCTTGCAATTTGCCAAAAATTGTATGGTTCCTCAACTCCCCATCATCCTCAAAAGCTAATGAGTTGGCTAGCCCGCAAGATTATGGCTTGTGGTAAAGGCAGTGAAAATCCATAATTGGTAATCAGCTCACCAAGATGTTGACTTTGTCCATCAAGAGTTGGCTAGTCCAGAAGCAAACGGCTTTTGGTAAAGACTAATCAAATCCGTTGACAGCTGGTGGTTTGCTCAAAATCACATGGTTATCAGGTGTACCACAGTTCTCACACCTGGCTACTCCAGAAGTAATGGCTTTTGGTAAAGAGACATTAAAACCATTAAATTTTGAAAAATGGGTTGTTATTGGATTATAGATTGCTAGGGACTAGCAATAGTTTAGTGTGGGGATTGATGAGTTCATAAAAACTCATCATTTTTGTCCTGTTTAAAATACGAAAACAGTTAAAAACACACAGAAACAGTACATAATACTACAAATATCTTTGGAATGTGTTTTTATATGTTTCAGGTGCAAAAGGATTGAAAACAGATGAAAAACGTGCAAAAATTGCACAAATGGCAAAACAGGTCCCTCAAGTTTCATAAATGACAGTTCTAGTCCCTGGAAAAGTTATTTTGGAAGAAAAGTCAATTTTAGTCCTTGGGAATTCACAAAGTATCATAATTAATCCCTGGATGAAAAGTTTGAGAAAATTACAGTTTTGGTCCCTGAAGTTTCAAAAATGGCAAAAATAGTCCTTGGGTATTTAAAAATGGAAATTTATCAAAATATACCCTTGTACTATTCATAATTGGCAAATCAAGTCCTTTTTGATTAACTTTTGGAAAATTACATTTTTAACCCTCAAACTTTCAAAATTGGCATAAATAGTCCCCGGTTGTTTTATTTTGGAAAAATATCATTTAGGTCCTTATAATATTTAAATATGGCAAGAATGATCCTTTTTGATAAACTTTGGAAAAATAACAGATTTGGTCCTTGGAATTTAGAAATTACACAATTGGTCCTTGGGCTAATATATTTACAAACCAAAATTCCAAATCCAAAACATAAACCTTGGCCTGGTCCTGTTATTCCAAAAGCCCAAACAAAACACATCCGGCCCAACAATCCCAAAAGCCCACTTCCACCTTTTTAAATAAAAACCTGGTTTGACCCTCGTTGACCCGTTCCCACTTCATCCCTAACCTCCACCTCACCCTGCTACTTCACCCTCCACCACCTGCTTCCACCACTAGTCCACCATCACCACCTCCTACTCCACCTCATCCCCTACCTGTCACCTTCTAAACCAAACCCCTTCCCCTGGTTTTGCACCAGGGGAAGACACGTACTATCCCCACCATCTCCACCATAACCTGTCATCCCCTTCTACCCTGCTCCTGACACCACCACACCCCTTATCATGTCCTAATTACACCTCCCAAGACCAAGTTGTGCACCTAAAACCTCCCTACTACACGCTACAGTCCCAATTGGTTTCAACCAATTTTCCCGCCAAAACCAATAAAGGGCTAGGATGAGTTTTTATGATCTAATGGTGCTGGGAAATGATCTTGGGACCCACAAAGACCCTTTGAAGCCTATAAAAGAAAGAAGGATGCAGAAGAGAAGGGTATTAGTTGTAGAGTAGAATAGGGTAGTGTAGTTTCGTATTAGTGTAATTTACTTTTTCATTGTTCTTACTAGTTTAAAAGTTGCATTTTTACTCTTTCCAGTGTAATCTAAACGTATTCCAATAATCAATTTCAAGCTTTCTAGTTAAACTCAGTTTTATCAATTTTTAGTGAAATTGACAAATTCATTTAATATTGTTAGAGTTGTTGTTTAATGTTCAGTTAAAGTTCTATTCAGTTCATTATTATGTTTTTATAAGCTTTCAAAGTTTTAAAATAGGTCTCATACAGTTTAAATAAAAAATACTCAAAAATATAAAATAAATAGTCATAAATAATAAATCAGTGAATATGGAAGTTAAAGCTTGGACAGGGACAAATTATTGATGGAGCAGTGTATTAGGACCTCATGGGAGGTGTTAGGGTGTGTATTGAGCCCTGGTAACTTGGTTTGATCAGAACTCCATTGGTAAGCCAAATTTCCAATTTCAGCTTTTTTATTGTGTACTATCTTATTGTTGGTTCTCTGCACTTCTTTTTGTTCATTTAGCATGTTTAGATTATAATATTGATTACTAATACTTGTTTGTTCCTTGAAATTTCATGTTGTTAAGTTGTTAGATTTCACTGTTTAATTAGATTATTAGTAATTATTGGTGTTTGATGTTATACTTAGTATTTTTGTGTTTCTTTTAGCCTCTTACATCAGATTAATACATTGTGCATCAGTCTCATGGTTTAAATTACTTTGTTGCTTCATAAATCAAAAATCAAGCTTTTGAAAGGGGTGTTTGGTTCTGCCTAGTTCCATATGTGGAAGTGGTTTACTGACTTGTTTCTTTGCACCCTCAGCCTACCTAGGTGGTATTAGGACTTAGCAAACCAAGAAACTGCATGCTTAACCTCAGATAGTCAAAATCAACTTTACCATCTTCCCAACAGTCCACTGTTGGGATTTGAGTCCTACAACCCACACATATATGAGCATAAACTGTTTAAATAGCTTAGTTTAGACTTATTACATCTTAATACAACTACTTAATTTAGTTATAGTCATTAGAAATTAGCCAAAGTCAAACTTTCCAAGTTTCTTCAAAAGTCAAAAACTTGCACAATTCAGATTTTTGCAAAAATTCAAGTAATTTATTTGATTTTTGTGTTTGCTTTTTGGAAGTAAAACTTGTTCCCACTCATACTCTACCAGCTCAATTTTGATTTCCCATTCTTCTTTTATTTTTGGGATTTTCTCCCTGGACCCCACATAGCCCTAAACACACCTGCAGGGCTGGGAGCTGCCCTGTGCAGCAGACAACCCACCCAACACCACCACTTTGGTGGTGTTTTGTGACCACCTCAGTGGGCCCCACACCCCTTAGTTAGGTTTTCCCAACCCCCCTCCTAGTAGACTCTTAGGATTGACCACTTGTTTGACTTGAGTCACTGTGGACCCCACCTAAATAAGCCCTTGAACCTTGTCCCCATTCTGAGTAGAAATCAGGTTTTGGATTAGCTTATTTGTGCTTATTAGCTTATCTACTGAGCTTATTTGACCATTTTTAGCTTTGACAAGTCCAAAATACTTATTAGGATCAGAATATACCAAGGTGGGTCCCACATAAGCTCATTTGAGCTTATTTACCATTTTAGTCAACCAAAGTCAACTGTGGAAGTAATAAGCTTCCACAGTGCTTACTTCTAGCTTATAAAATTATTGTTTTTATTAAAGTTGTTTATTTTTAAGTATAATATAGGTTGGTAAAATAAAAATCCAGAAAATACAACATAAAAATAAGTGATAGTTTCTATTTAATTTAATTTAATTTTAAATTTTCATTTTTAGATTTTGATTAAGTAAGTTGCATTTTCATATTTTTATTAATTTCCTTATAGGTTAAAGTAATTTAAATAATTTTCTTAGATTTTTATATTGTCATTTGATATTTATTAGAATTAAAAATAGTTTTATTAATAATTAATTAATAATTAAGTTATAAATAGCATAATTAATTTTTATATAGCAATACCTAGTTTTTATAGTTTTCCTAGCTTTTATAAGTCATAATATAATTTTAGTAATTTTTCTAGAATTTTTACTGTTCATTTAATAGTTTTCATAATTTAAATAGTTTAATTAGATATTAATTAATAAATACAATAATAATTAGTTAACTAGTTTAAAAATATATAAAATAAAGTTTTTATAATTTTTTAGGATTCCCATGATGGTTAATTAGATACATAAAATTTTTCATAATTTTCTAAGTTAGTTTAATAATATTTGTAATTTAAATTAGTTTAAATAATTTAATTAAGATAAATAGTTTTTAATTAATAAGAAATTCACAAAAAGACAAAAAGATTTATTTTTATTTTTTATACTTTCTTCAAGTTCATTTTAAGTTTTAAAAATTATTTTTATAAATTTTTAGTTTAATTTGTAGTGTTTATTATTTTTAGTTTTTATTTAAGTTAGTTTTAAATAAATAGTTAAATAGTTTTTAATTAAATAATTAATAATAAATAATATAATAATCTAGAAAATAGTTTTATTTTTAATTTAATTTTATTTTAAGTTTAAGTTTATAGAATTTTCATTTTTAACCCCTGTAGTTTATTTTTCTTAAAACTCACCTTTTTCTCAGTACGCAGTCGCGTCTGATTTTAAATTGGTGTACGTTTTAAACGTTTTAGATATCTAGGTTTTTAAGTAATCATTCCAATAGTTTAATTAAGTCATTTTATTTTATAAAACCCTAGTGTAAACACACACACACACTTTTATACCTTTCCCGTTCACATTCACTAATCATAGATTCGTTTTTAATACCATCACAACCTCGTTGGGACATTACGACCCGGGAAAACACTGTATTTCACGGAAGCATTTGCCTCGGCTGTTTGACTTATTGACCATTACTTGGTTGATATTATCTGACTGTTTGAGGCGAATCACGGGTGCGGATTATTGTTTTGTGTCAATTGAATTTGCTAGAATATTGGGTATTGAGTTTAGTGAACTTAGACCTAATATTTTGATTGAAATAGCTAGTGGTAGAGAAGTAGAAGTAGATAAGGTTATTCGTGAGAGGAATGAATTGGTTGGCTAGGCATAAGGCTGAGGTGGTATGCCATGAAAAGGTAGTACGTATCCCTTTGGAGAATGGCAATGTACTACGGGTACAAGGGGAAAGCGTGGAGAAGGATTCGAAGACTCTTATGAGTGCGAAGTACAAAGAACTTAAAATCAGAGATATCCCTGTAGTGTATGAGTTTCTGGGTGTTTTTCCTGAGGATTTGTCTGGACTACCACCTATACGTCAGGTTGAGTTTCGAATTGAATTAATTCCAGGGGCGACACCTGTGGCGAAATCTTCGTATCATTTAGCACCTTCGGATATGCAGGAGCTGTCTACGCAATTGCAAGAGCTTCAAGATAAGGGGTTTATCCGACCTAGTCATTCCAAGTGGGGAGCACCTATATTGTTTGTTAAGAAGAAGGATGGTTTGTTCCGAATGTGTATTGATTACCGAGAGTTGAACAAGTTAACGATTAAGAATCGATATCCTCTACCTAGGATTGATGATAATTTCGATCAGTTGCAAGGTGCTTGATTTTTCTCAAAGATAGACCTGCATTCTGGTTATCATCAGCTGAGAGTACATGAGGAGGATATTCCCAAGACAGCTTTTAGAACTCGTTATGGACACTTTGAGTTCACGGTTATGCCATTTGGGTTGACAAATGCACCCGCGGTATTCACGGATTTGATGAATCGTGTGTGTAGGCCCTATTTGGACAAATTCATGATTGTGTTCATTGACGATATTCTGATTTATTCCAAGACGAAGGAAGAGCATGGGGAACATCTGAGATTGATACTTGGTTTGCTGGAGAATGAGAGGTTGTACGTCAAGTTCTCTAAATGTGAGTTTTGGCTGCAAGAAGTGCATTTTCTCGGGCATGTAGTAAATAGTGAAGTTATACATGTGGATCCTAGTAAGATAGAAGTGGTCAAGAATTAGAAGGCCCCTACGACACCTTCTGAGATATGTTCTTTCTTAGGATTGGCAGGGTATTACAGGAGATTTATAGCGAATTTTTCAAAGATTGCCAAGCCTCTCACTATGTTGACTCAGAAGAATAAGAAGTATGTGTGGGGAGATGAGCAAGAGATGGCTTTCCAGACATTAAAGGATAGTTTGTGTAATGCACCTGTTCTGACGTTACCTGATGGGTCAGATGATTTCGTGGTGTATTGTGATGCGTCAAATCAAGGGTTTGGGTGTGTGTTAATGCAGAGAGGGAAAGTGATATCCTATGCATCTCGATAACTCAAGGTCCATGAGAAGAATTATACTACTCATGATCTAGAGCTTGGTGCGGTGGTTTTCGTTCTCAAAAATTGGAGACATTACTTGTATGGTACAAAGAGTATTGTTTATACTGATCATAAGAGCCTTCAACATATTTTTACTTAGAAGGAGCTGAATATGCATCAAAGAAGGTGGATTGAGCTGTTTAGTGACTATGATTGCGAGATTCGCTATCATCCTGGCAAAGCAAATGTGGTGGCTGATGCGTTAAGTAGGAAGGAAAGGATTAAGCCTAGACGTGTGCGAGCTATGAGCATGACGTTGCAGTCAGGAATTAAGAGTAAGATATTGGTGGCGCAAGAGGAAGCTCTCAAGGATGAGAACGCTATGGCTGAAATGTTGCGTGGGTTAGATCAACAAATGGAAAGAAAGGAGGATGGTGGACTATATTTCTTGGATCGAATATGGGTTCCAGTAATAGGGGATGTAAGAAAGTTGATCATGGACGAGGCTCATAAGACGAGATACTCGATTCATCCAAGGTCGGACAAGATGTATTATGACTTGAGAGATGCTTATTGATGGCTGGGAATGAAGAGGGAAATAGCTGAGTATGTTAGTAAATGTTTGACATGCTTGAAAGTTAAGGCTGAACATCAGAAACCCTCTGGATTGTTGCAATAGCCGCCGATTCCTGAATGGAAGTGGGATAATATAACTATAGATTTCATTACCAAATTGCCTCGCACAAGTAATGGACATGACATGATATGGGTCACTATGGACAGATTGATGAATTCTGCACATTTTCTGGCCATTCGTGAGGATTATAAGATGGAGAAGCTAGCAAGGATTTATATTAATGAGATTGTAGCAAAACATGGTGTGCCTGTGTCTATCATTTCGGATCGTGATAGTAGGTTTACTTCGCGGTTCTGGCAATCGTTGCAAAAGGCTTTGGATACACGGTTGGATATGAGCATTGCTTATCATCCACAGACTGATGGGCAAAGTGAGCGAATGATTCAGACTTTGGAGGATTTGCTTTGTGCATGTGCTATTGATTTGAAGGAAGCTGGGATACTCATATACCTTTAGCTGAGTTTTCCTATAATAACAGCTATCATTCAAGCATTAGATGTGCACCGTTTGAGATGTTGTATGGCAGGAAGTATAGATCACCTATTTTATGGGCAGAGGTTGGGACAAGTCAACTAATTGGTCCTGAACTGGTACAAGAGACTACGGATATGGTCTTTCGGATTAAGGAAAGACTTAAGGTTGCGAGAGATCGTCAAAAGAGTTATGCGGATTGTAGGATATCTATAATCATAACATGTATGGTTTTGTGGTTGGATTGATTCAATAAGAAGAGAGTTTAGAGAGAGAAAGTGAGTTGGGTGTTTCTAGAGAGAGAGAGAGATATGAGAGAAAATGTAATATTAGATTAAGAGAAATGAAAGCACCAACCCTCTCCACATGTGGAGAGGGGAATTTATAGTTTCTTACAAAAAAGATAAAAACGCCCACACCCGGGCTGTGGATCAGGCATACAGTGGGTAAAGACCGGTCCTTCTTCCACGGAGTTACTTAAACTAAAACTAACTAAATAATAAACTAACTACGAGCTATCTTAATGCTATTATAATATTTAGGTGACCGAGTCTTTTATAGGAATATTTGTATTCCTAACACGGATAATCACCATAAACCTTTGGAGTTTAGTGTTGGGGATTTTGTGATGTTGAAAGTGTCACCATGGAAAGGTGTTGTACATTTTGGCAAGAAAGGCAAGTTAGCACCTAGATATGTTGGACCGTTCGAGATTACAGAAAGGATTGGACTTGTGGCATATCGGTTAAGATTGCCTAAGGAACTAAATGGTGTACATGATACGTTTCACGTATCTAATTTGAAGAAATGTTTGGCGGATGCTAGTTTGCATGTGCCACTAGATGAAATTAAGGTTAACAGGACCCTTCATTTCGTAGAGGAGCCTGTTGAGATTATGGACCGAGAAGTTAAGAGCATGAAGCGTAGTAAGGTTGCATTGGTGAAAGTACAAAGGAATTCCAAGCGTGGTCTTGAGTTTATTTGGGAGCGTGAGGATCAAATGAGAGCTAAGTATCCTAAGTTGTTTGCTGAGGAGATTGATGAGACGAACTATTAAATCTCGGGACGAGATTTCCCTAAGTGGGGGATGATGTAACAACCGTGGTTTTAACTGGTTAGTTAGACTAACAGTCTCGATCTATTTAACTTTGTTTAGTATGATTTAGGTGGATATATGAGTATACGTGTGTTATTTGTGTGATATTGTGTGATTAGTACTTAAGTTGGCACTAAATCCCTTTGCGTAAATGGTTGTTATGGTGATTTGGAAAGTATGGAATTTGGGAAAGTTCATTTTAATCGCCTTTGTGGTGTAGGAATGACTTGTGAAGTTTTGGTGTTTTGTGTTTTTGCGTAACGAGTCTTCGTTCAAGTTTTTTAGCGTTAGCAAGTTACGAGGAGTTTGTTTTTATGTGTTATGCTTTTAAAAGAGTGAAAATTTATTTTTGGAAACTTTATTTTTGAAAATGATAATTTTCCGAGTCTTCGCAAAAACTAAGGTTTATCGCATAAGGCGTTAGGAATAGCTATGGGTATTTATAAAATATCAAAAGTATGAGGTTTTGAGTGTAATAAATAAATTTAATAAAAAAATAAAAATATGTATTTAGGGGGGTGATCGACCGGCTAGGGGAAAAAGGGGGAAAAGAGACCCAATTGTAGCCCAATTACAACTCTAAGTTAAGGATTATCCACTAAATAATTATAAATACAAAACCAAAGTTCCCAAACCCCTTTTCCTGCATATTTTGGTCGACCACAAGGAGAAAAGAAAGAAGAAAAAAATTAGGGTTTATAGTTTTCAAGCAATAATGAAGAATCAAGGTAAAAATTTTAAACCCTATGTTCAATTAATTGATTAATTATTGGAATTCATGTAATATTAAATATGATGGATTTAGAATTTATAAAATTCTGTAAATTTATGATGTAAAACATGTTAGAATCATTAATTGATAATAGTTAGATGATTGGTTAAGAGAATTGAGCGTAAAACGCGTTAGTTTATACGTTAGGGTTTGGACAGAAAATTAGTGCTGTAAAGATACGAGTGTATTTAATAGATAGTTAGGAGTTAGATCACGAAATTTTAGTCAAAATTGAAGTTTAATGAAAGAGCTTTCCAAAAAGTCCGACCACGATTGATTTCGAGGTCCGGAAGTTAGTCTTTTGATTTTTCTTTGATAAGTTTACTAATACAATAAAACAAAACTACTTAATGAATTAAATACATGCAGGACCTTCTTACTGCTCTAAAATATTCTTTGGAGGTGTGTCTTGTGTTGTCTTGTCGTCTGAATTCGTCTCCTTAGGGTTTGGTTGCACATCAAATTCGTCTAGGTCTTGGGGTATTTATAGTTTCTGTCAAAGTGTAGATGCGGCGCATTAACTAAGTAGATGCGGCGCATCCACTTAACTTTGCGTGGGGTCCAAGATTAATATATTCTAGAATATTCATACTCCGTCTTTAGATGCGGCGTATCTTGAATCATATGCGGCGCATGTCCTTCAGTGTCTTGGATTATATCTGGTGAAGTCTTGATTGTGATATGGCGCATGTTGATAATGAGATGCGGCATATCTGGAGTAGAACAAGCTGGTTCTTCTTCGTTGACCAAAGTTTCATATGTGGCGCATGCTTCAAATTCAGGCAATGGTCTTTTATTTCTTCTATTCAGCAGACTTTTCCAATCTTGATCATTAATCTCCATATTTCGTCCAAAATCGCCAAGTTTCACCAATTGCTTATTTTTACCTGAGAATTACTAAAGTAAACGATTAAGCACCAATTCTCATACAAAATATAATAAAACAAGACAATTAAATAGGACAAATGATGACAATATAATGTACTTATTTGATGTCATCATCTGCAACCACATAGTCATTCACATTCTTACCACTGTCCACATCCATATCTAATCTCATATCTATACCAGCAGCAGCAACATTTTCATCATCACCCATAGCCTCCCCTGTTTCCATGTTCTTATTCCTCTCCTGTTTGGGAGCATCCTCCCCCAAACTATCATCAGAGGAGGTAACTCTCTGTGTTGTTCCCACTTTCTTCAATCTTTTCAACTTGTGGGAAGTTCGTAGCCTCTTTTTGCTTTCCAACCTTTGTACCTTCAGCTTCAATTGCTTAATCTCTTTGCCCTGAGATGATGTTAACTGTTGAAGGCCAAGAACCTGCTTCTCCAATTTAGAACTTTTGACCATCAATGCTTTCACAAGTTCCATACTAGTCTCACCACTTCTTTGTGTCACCTGCTCTGAGAGGTGGATCACTGAAATTGACATTTTGTACATTGAATGTGTCCATCAATTCATTTGTTTCATATCTACCCTTATCACTTTGGGATGTATTACCTTCCCTGAGAGGTGAATCTTTGGGTGAGTTAAGCTCAGCATCAGACCTAGTCTGATCATCTAAGCCCCCCATTGTTTCCAGGTGGCTGGGGTATCCATCACCTATTTCAGGTTCATGAGAACCTTCCATATTAGATGTTGCCAGAGTTGGGGTCTTACTTATGTTATCCTCGTCCTGCTCTGCATCTAAGCTAGTAGCAGTAGGAATAGCCCCTTCCCTCATGTCACCTCCATCACCAGTGAAAGCCTCATCTACTACAACCTTACAAACACTAGCCTGAGGTAGCTCAGTGCTCTCATTTGGTGAATCCCTAGGGGTTTAGGTTTTTTCTAGTTGTTGAGATGTGGATTCCAAATTGGGTGTGCGATTTGACTTCTGTTATGATAGAGATGTAGGGATTATTTTTAGGGTTGCAGAAGGATATACGTAAGAATGATATGGGATTAGTTGGGCTAGGTTACGAAGTAAATAATGAGTTTTTTTTGTTTTTTTTTCAGTTTATAGATTTAGCTTTGCAAAGTGTAATCAAAAAATTGTATTGCTCTAGTGGTTGGCATGTTTCTTAACATTTAAAATGTCCCAAGTTCGAACCTATGCAGCTTCAATACAATAATTCGTTGCTTACGTGGACACTACTGATGACATGGCTGCTAAGGTGGCAACAAAAGTTGCTTACATGGCCAGAATGTGATGACATGGATGCTAATGACAATTACATGGCAATGAGGTGGCGTTTTCTTGATTTATGTACGTGTAACGCCTCCTGTTATATATATATGTGTGTGTGTGTGTGTATGTATATGTGTATGTGTGGGGGGGGGGTTTCAAAGGTGTACGATAACACCAGAAACTAGTTTTATAAGAGGGAGGGTGTTTTTGGTATTGTGGTGAATTTTGATATAATAAGAAAAAGTGTTGATGTGACAACACTCTTTTCCACGACACCAATGGAAAGGCTCAATGATCTAATATTCTAATATTAACCATGTTTCAAATGTGAACTGCTTAGAGCGCGGGGAGTGGTAACATGTTAATACCAAGTTTTTGGTGCCACGTCAGCGCCACATCATTTCAACACCAAACAACATAACACCAAAAAACACCAGAAAATCATAACACCAAATAACACCACTTCTTGGGACACACCTATTTTTAAAATAACAATTGACAAATTCTACCCTCAACAATTTCATTTATTAAACATTCAAACACTTCATTAATAAAACTAAACATTACAGTACGAAATAAAAAACATTACAATTAAAAAAATGACATAAAAGAAATTACGAAAGAAACTACAAAATGAAACATACAAAATAAAATACAATAAGTAGATAAATTAAACTAGTCGGTTGGCGGATCTGGCAACTTATATTTTTCTTTGATTCTCTATTTTTCCATTTCGATCCAATACGCCGCGCCCGGATCTATGTCACTCATTTTCATACCAAGAAATTTAAATTCCTCCAAACGCGTAGTCGTATCGTCATTCACTCTAGCCGCCTCGTACGCCGCTTGGGCCGCTTCCCGTCTAAGTTGAAGCCCGGTTGTCAAAGATTCCAAATTGCTTGACGCACTTCCCCCGGTGCTAGTCGATGTATCAGACCTTTGTTTTTTGGAATTTTTTGGTTTCCCGGCAGGAAGTGGCCGTACATCATCACCGAATAGCTCTTGGTTGCTTTGACCAGGGACATCTCCGGTTAAGTCAATTGGTGCCGGCACGTCTCATTTTGGACAAGCCTTCAAAATTAACCACGCATCCTCTTGAGCAAACGAAACACCTTTATGCTCATCACGATACATTTGTCTAGCATGCCTCATTTCATCCAATTCACTTTCTCCACTTTTTGTCAAACGTTTAGCACGTTTGTAAACCGCTAGAAACTTTTGGCAATTTGCATTCAACGTATGCCACTTGCTTGTTAGCATATCTTTGTTACGAACTTGAAAATTTTTCCGGTTGAACTTGTTCATAACCCGATACCAAAAAGTGATGCCCTTTTGAGAAGCTCCAACATTCTTATCCTCGGAAACGGCCACCCAACACAAGGCAAGTAAAACTTCCTCTTCCGGTGTCCAACGTAATGTAGTCTCGCTCACGTCGGGATTTTTTTCATCATACACCTCGTCGTCTCGTTGTTTGCCTTTTTTTGCCATACGTTTACCTCCACGTTTGGTTTTTTGTGGAGACGTTGCTTCGGGTTCCACAGACGCCACTTGCGAGGATTGGGTTTGTGGTGTTGGCGGTGTTTGTTACTCGTTTTGATTTTGTTGCCACATAAACATCAATTGTTGTTGTTGTTCGAGTGTCAAATTATTAAGTGGGTTATTGTTGTTCGGCTTAGGATTTGAAGAAGACCCGGCGTTCGGGTTACCGTAAGCATTTACAAAACCCAATAAGTTTAAAAAACTTGGATCGTCATGTCCCGACATGGTTTTGTTTTTATGCGAATATGAATATATGAGTTGTTTTTTTGTTTGTGAGAATATGTTGTATATGAGTTCTAGTTGTTGTTGATTTATAAAGGTTCAAAATTTTTTTTATTTGGAAAAAAGTAGCCGTTTGTGTTAGGAATTAAATAATCAAAAGAATCTGAAGATTCAGCATAAAGGTTTAAAGGAAATACGACAAATATGTTTCTGCTGATAAAGCACAAAGCACGTTTCCACTGATGGATTCTGCTGAAGACCGTTTCCACTGAAGGTGATTCTGCTGCTTGATTCTATTGATGCTACTATGACTCATATAACAGCTGTGTAGATAAGTACGACTTATTCTACTGATTCATATACAAGAAAATATCTTTGTTGTAGTCATCAAATTGAACACTCCAAGTGAGTTGTAATCCTAGATACATGTTGTATCTTAATGACTAAGCATGCTAAGTCATCATCTAAGCTAGAACAAGTGATTAGTCATAAGCTAGTTATTTGTTGAGTCATGAAGTTTGTAAAAGATCTTTTCTTGGACTATAAAAGGAAAATCTTAGATGTGTATAAAATATATCAATCAAGAATGTGCATGTGAAAAGACATACATAGACAATACAAAGAACAAACATAAGTCACATAAGATTCAAGGTCTTGTAACCCTAGTGATAGTAAAGATCACTCGTATTATTTTGAATAATATTGAATCATTTGGTGTTAACTATTTCATTTCCATATCTAAAACATAAATCTTCTAAAGTGTGGTTAAGTAGATTCCGCATACTTAATCATATTCACACAAACATATCTTATACACAAAGAACGAAGGCTTAACCACCTTACCGTGTAATCGACCCTCAACAAGTGGTATCAGAGCGTCAGGCTGATATTTTTGTTTTAGAAGAAGAAGCTAGAAATGGATGTTGAGTCTATTCAAACAAATGTTGCTGCAAAATTACCAATGCTCAAACAGAATGAGTTTGAGATGTGGAGGTTAAGAATAGAACAATATTTTCAAGTGCAAGATTATACACTTTGGGAAATTATTGAAGATGGAGATTCTTTCAAGTCTACAACCACTACATCAACAGTTGATGGTAAGGAAGTTGCAAAGCTGCAAACCAAGCCACAAACTGCAGAAGATAGAATTAAGAAGAAGAATGACCTAAAGGCCAGAAGCATGCTGATGATGACCATTCCAAATGATCAACTTATAAACTTCAGTAAATTCAAAGATGCAAAATCGTTATTTGAGGCCATTATTGCAAGGTATGGTGGGAATGAAGCCACCAAGAAGACCCAGAAAACTCTTCTTAAGCAACAGTTTGAAAATTTCACATCAACCAACCATGAATCTTTAGACCATATGTTCAACAGGCTACAGAATATTGTGAGTCAACTTGCTATTCTTGGAGTTGAAATACCTCAAGAAGATTTAAACTCAAAATTTCTGAGAAGCTTACCTGAAGAGTGGGCTATGCATGTTGTTGTCTGGAAGAACAAGTCAGACATTGACACTATGGATCTTATGGATCTGTATAGCAATTTTAAAATTGTTGAGCAAGATTTGAAGAAAACTGGAGGTTCTAACTCAAGCACTGGGAACATGGCATTTATGTCATCTCCTAGTAATTCAGTTCCAGTTACTAATGAGAAAGTTCATGATGGTGTAAGTGCTGCAAGTTCATCAAGCAGTACTTTTGGAATTTTGGATGAGAAAACATGTTGTGCTTTTTTCACAAGCAAGCATAATGAATCCATGTTAACTCATGAAGACCTCCAAGAGATCAATGATGATGATCTGGAGGAAATGGATCTAAAATGGCAAATTTCTCTTCTTAGCATGAGAGCTAAGAAATTCTATCAAAGGACGGGGAAGAAGATTACAATCAGTAGCAATGATCCTGCTGGTTATGACAAGTCAAAGATATAATGCTACAACTGTCACAAGATGGGACACTTCTCAAGAGAGTGTAGAAGACCAAGACAACAAGATAGCAGAAATAGAGATGTTGGAAGCAAATCCAATACAAGGGAGATTTCTGAACCAAAAGCTATGGTAGCTATTGATGGGTTAGGTTTTGATTGGAGCTTCATGGATGATGAAGAAAAGGGTTCTTCACAGATGGCTCTTATGGCATTTACTGCAACTGAGGTACATGATCATAAATCTTGTTCAAGTACTTGTACTGCACTTAAAGACTTAAAAATCTTAATTAAACAGTATGATGACCAAAAGGTTCAGCTAGCCAAAAATGATCAAGATCTTTTCAATTATAAATGTGGTTTAGAATCTATAGAGAGGCAAATCCTATACTATAAAAAGAATGAACTTACCTTTACTGATGCTAAAACTTTACTTGAAAATGACAATCAATTTAAAGATCAAATCATTGAGGCTTTAAAAGAAGCATTGGATAGGGTTAAGACTGAAAAAGAAAACATTCAATTGACTGTAGAGAAGCTTGAACATGCTTCTAAAAATGTAAACAAAATAATAGACAGTCAAGTGAATAATAAAGTTAAGTCAGGATTAGGATATAATACAGCCCCACCTCCTTATAGAGGTATCCCAAAACCCCCAGGGATAGACCTAGAGCATTCAGGATTACCTGAATTTCAGCTACCTGAGTTACAATATGGAGTTCAACCAAACTCTAACATAGTAGCTGATGAGCTTAAGAAAGAAAGTAAATGTTCATGTAAAACATTACTTTTTCAGGACAAGGTGTCCTTTGTAAATCAACAGGTTATGTCTAAACCTGAAGTGGTTAAGAAAGCAAGAACAAGAGTTCCTAAGATAGTCAAACACAATACTGATAGGCCTAAGACCAATGAAAAATATGTTAGGCAACCAGTTAGATATTGTGAACAATATAGAACCACAAACAAGCCCAGAGGTAACCAAAGAAATTGGAATAACCTCAAGTCTTACCAACTAGGTGATGACTTTGCTTTTCACAATAAAGCTTGTTTCATTTGTGGTAGTTTTGACCATCTTGCAGCTTTCTGTAATCAATGGGTATCTGGGTATGAAAGTAATAGAGTGAACTACAAAAGGCAAACACCTAAATCTCATTTTCACTCTAATTCTAAAAGATCAAAACCCAAAACAGTCACAAAAGCAGTTCCTGCTGATAGAGCAAAAACTGTTTCTGTTGAAAGGAAAATGGTTTCTGCTGAAAAACCATATATGATTGTTTACCCAAAATCAACAATTAAGGGTGCAAAAACAACTTTCAAATATGCATCTAATATTGTTCAAAGGCCCATTCAAACAAAAGCAGTGGTCCAAAAACAAGTTTGGAGACCAAAGGGTACAACTACAAAGCTAGCAGTTTCTTCTGCTAAGCATACTGCTGCTAAGGTTAACAGGGCAAATGCTGTTAAGGCCTCAGCATGTTGGATTCTTAAATCCAATGTTGCATCAACAGTCCTCAAGAGATTACATTTCATTGATGCAAGAGGCAGATCCAAGTCAGTGTTGGCTTGGATCCCCAAAGAAAACTAATTCTTTTATTTTGTGCAGGGACATTCACCAACAGATCATGAAGATCAAGGATATTCAGATAGTGGGTGTTCAAGGCACATGACAGGCAACATGTCTTATCTTTCCAACTTTCAATCAATTGATGGTGGATATGTTACCTTTGGAGGAGGAATTGGTGGAAAGATTACTGGTAAAGGTACTATCAAAACCAGTAAATTAGATTTTGAAAATGTGTTTTATGTGCAAGAGCTTAAGTATAATCTCTTTAGTGTCTCACAAATGTGTGACAGAAAGAATAATGTTCTTTTTACTGAGACTGAATGTCTTGTACTTTCTCCTGATTTTAAGATGCCTGATGAAAGTCAAGTACTTCTTAAAATTCCTAGGAAGGGCAATATGTACAGTGTTGATATGAATAACATTGTTTCTAAAGATGCTTTAACTTGTCTTGTTGCAAAGGCCACATTAGATGAATCTATGTTATGGCATAGGAGACTTGGTCATATTAACTTCAAAACCATAAATAAGATTGTTAAGAATGGTTTGGTAAGAGGTTTACCTCAAAAACGTTTTGAAAATGATCAAACATGCATTGCTTATCTTAAAGGCAAACAACACAAAGTCACTTGTAAGCCCAAGATTTTTAACTCTATCAATCAATCATTGTTTATGCTTCATATGGATTTATTTGGACCTGTTTCAATAAGTAGTATAATGCATAAGAGATTTTGTCTAGTTGTTACTGATGACTATAGTAGATTTACATGGGTATTCTTTTTAGGAACTAAGGATGAGACTTCTAGCATCCTTAAGACCTTCATTACAGAGATAGAAAACCTAGTAAGCAAAAGAGTAAAAGTCATTAGATGTGATAATGGGACAGAATTTAAAAATAGAGTTATGGATGATTTCTGCAAAGAAAAAGGTATTAAAAGAGAATTTAGTGTTGCTAGAACTCCTCAACAGAATGGAGTAGCTGAAAGAAAGAATAGAACACTAATAGAAGCTGCTAGAACTATGTTAGCTGATTCAAAGTTGCCTATAACTTTTTGGGCTGAAGCAGTCAACACTGCTTGTTATGTTCAGAACAGAGTTTTAATAGTGCAGCCTCACAATAAGACATCATATGAACTTTTTAGAGGTAGAACTCCTGAAATAGGATTTCTTAGACCTTTTGGATGTCATGTGACAATTCTAAATACCTTAGACCATCTTGGAAAGTTTAATGGTAAAGCAGATGAAGGATTCTTAGTTGGATACTCTATCAATAGCAAAGCATTCAGAGTGTACAACATAAGAACTAGAAGAGTAGAAGAAAATCTGCATGTGAGATTTTTAGAAAATAAATCTAATGTAGAAGGCCAAGGACCAAAATGGCTATTTGATCTTGAATCTCTAACCCATTCAATGAATTATGTGCCTGTTGTTGCAGAAATTAATGATTTTTCAGGTTCACAAGCAACGGATGAGGCAAGGTTAGACAAGAAGACACATCAAGATTATGTGATGATGCCAATATGGTCAAATACAAGTGTGGAATCAACTTCAACAAATGGTGAATCTTCTTCTGGAAAAGCTAAAGAAGGTGTTGAAGATAAAAACAGAGAAGGAAGAACACAAGAACAACAAAACGTTCCTGCTGATGAGCAAAACGTTCCTGCCGATGAGCAAAATGTTTCTGCTAATGAGCAAACAGTTCCTGCTGATAAGCAAATTGTTTCTACTGATATTTCTTCAGAAGAAACAAAAGCAGACTTTTCAGAAGATGAGGTGGATTTAAGTAATATTCCATCTGATTATCAAGTTCCTTCCACTCCACAATCAAGGATTCACAAAGTTCACTCCCTAGAAAATGTGATTGGAGATGTACAATCTGGTGTGAAGACAAGACAACAATTGATGTCTTCAGATCAAAAAGGGATTTTTGATGCCCTTTATGCTTCAAAACAGCATGAGTTTTCAAACTCTTGCTTATTTGTATGTTTTCTCTCACAAGATGAACCAAAGAATATTCATAAAGCCCTAGAGAATTCGAGCTGGTTGGAGGCTATGCAAGAGGAGCTTCTTCAGTTCAAGATTCAAAAGGTTTGGGTGCTAGTTGATTTACCTAATGGTGTAAGAGTAATTGGCACTAGATGGGTTTTTAGAAATAAAAGGGATGAAAGAGGCATAGTGATAAAGAATAAGGCTAGATTAGTAGCACAAGGGTACACACAAGAAGAAGGGATAGACTATGATGAGGTTTATGCTCCAGTAGCTCGAATTGAGGCAATTAGGCTTTTCTTAGCTTATGCTTCATTTATGAACTTCACAGTTTACCAAATGGATGTCAAGAGTGCATTTTTATATGGTTCAATTGAAGAAGAGGTGTATGTTACACAACCTCCAGGCTTCACTGATCCTGACCATCCAGACAAAGTGTACAAGGTAGTTAAAGCTCTATATGGCCTACATCAGGCACCAAGAGCTTGGTATGCAACACTAGCTTCCTATTTATTAGAGAATGGATTTCAAAGAGGAAAGATTGATCAGACACTTTTCATCAAACAGCACAAGAAAGATCTTCTGTTAGTACAGGTGTATGTGGATGACATTATCTTTGGATCTACAAGGAAGGAGATGTGTTTAGACTTTGAAAAACTTATTAAAGATAAGTTTCAGATGAGTTCTATGGGAGAACTTACATTCTTTTTGGGTCTGCAAGTTAAGCAATCATCTGAAGGCATATTTATTAGTCAAGACAAATATGTTGCAGAGATTCTTAGAAAATTTCAATTTGCTGATTCAAAAATAGCAAGCACACCAATGGATCCTGAGAAGCCACTTCTTAAAGATGCAGATGGAGAAAATGTGGATGTACATACATACAGATCTATGATAGGTTCTTTAATGTATCTTACATCATCCATACCTGATATCATGTTCTCTGTTTGTGCCTGTGCAAGATTTCAAGTAACTCCAAAGGTTTCTCATTTAACAGCAGTCAAAAGAATTTTTAGATATCTCAAAGGTCAACCAAGGTTGGGTTTATGGTATTCTAGAGAATCACCTTTTGATTTGATAGCATTCTCAGACAGTGACTATGCTGGTGCTAGCTTGGACAGAAAGTCAACAACCGGAGGATGTCAATTCCTTGGATGCAGACTTATCTCATGGCAGTGTAAGAAGCAAACAATTGTGGCAAATTCAACAACTGAAGCTGAATATGTAGCTGCTGCAAGTTGCTGTGGTCAAGTTCTATGGCTTCAAAACCAACTTCTTGATTATGGGTACAATTTCTTACATACCATAATTCATATTGATAATAGTAGTACAATTTGCATTATTAAAAATCCAGTGCAACATTCTAAAACAAAACACATTGAAATAAGACATCATTTTATAAGAGATTGCAATGAGAAAAGGTTAATTCAAGTAATGAAAATTGCTTCAGATCAAAACTTTGCAGATCTTCTTACCAAAGCTTTTGATGTTGGTAGATTTCAGTACTTGGTAGCAAGTATTGGAATGCTTAATCTTTAAATTTTTCAATATAATGTGTTTTTGTATATAGATTTTTGTTAATGCATCTAACTTTGTTATTTAAGACTACTATTAACAATATTTGAAGTTATTCATACAGTTAGTTCTATGATTATTCTAATTCAAGACAAGTACTTTGTACTTTGTTTATTTGGTTTTAGACTAACAGTTTCAGGTATGAATGTTTGAGCTGAAAGGCTATTTCAAGTGAAATCTGCTGATCAAACCTGCTGATCATTGCTGCTGATCATTTCTACTGATATAATAGGTTCATGATAGAAAAAGTTTGGGACTTCAAAAATCCTTAAAACTTCTTTCTTGGAATCTGATTATGATATTTCACTTCGAATTGATAAAATTAGTTGATCAGTTAATCACTGATACAACTCACTTTCTATCATTTTATACTCTCAAGTATAATGTGACTAATCTACGGATATCTGATAGAAAGAACAGCGAGCAAAAGTGAATCTAACACTTGTGTTAGAGGTAACAAATGCCACGAGCTGGAAACCCTGTAAAGAAAGCCTTTTGAATAGGTTTATCTGTACACAGGCAGTTATTATAACTGAAAACATTGGTTCTCACACAACCAGAGGTTGCTTTAAACCGAAATTTTGACTAAGTGTCTGTTACGCACTTAATCCCTTCAAAATGGTTGTAAGCAGTATGATTTTTCATAATAAAATCATATACATACTGCTAAGGCAAAAGTTTCTTAAAAGGATTTTTTAAAAAAGATGACTTTAAAAACCATCATCAGATGGACCATGAGTCAAAAACGTCCATTGAATCACCTCTCATAGGAGTTAACACACCTAGAAGTGATGAGGGCAGAATCTTAAACTCTTAAGGAATTGATGGCTTCATGTACAAATTGTCTGAAAACATGGAACAATGCTAGATCAGATGATGATGTTATGATTGTGAGAAAATCTTTCAAACAAGGGGAGGATATGAATATAAGATGTTATTTGAATCTCAAGGGAGGAAACAAACATCTCAGGGGAGGAAATACAAGCCCAGTTTAAGGAAGATTAACCAAAAGAAAAGACAAGATCATACAAGATGATGACATAGAGGTTGAAAATGACAAGAACATTCTTTAATGTTGTATTTCAAAGGAGAAAGTTCTATCTAGGTCAAAAGTTGAAAAGATTCAATTTCAGTTCACTACGTTTGTTCATCACTTGCAAAGGTAAATTGATAGATGATATCTTGTTAAAATCAAAGGAAGATTGCACCATCTTTTAGTCCAAGAATGGAGCAACGATCAGAAAGCAGATGTGTTCCAGAGAAAGATAAGTTCATTCACTCAGAAGAAAAGAAAGTTCAGATCAACCAGTCTGAAAATAAAGTGTTTGAAAGATCTTCACAAAGTCCTCATTTAATTCAGGAAAACATGTTTGAATGTGATTCACATGTTTAGGGGAGGATTGTTAGGAATTAAATAATCAAAAGAATCTGAAGATTCAGCATAAAGGTTTAAAGGAAATACGACAAATATGTTTTTGCTGATAAAGCACAAAGCACGTTTCCACTGATGGATTTTGCTGAAGACCGTTTCCACTGAAGGTGATTCTGCTGCTTGATCCTGCTGCTTGATTCTGCTGATGCTACTATGACTCATATAACAGCTGTGTAGATAAGTACGACTTATTCTACTGATTCATATACAAGAAAATATCTTTGTTGTAGTCATCAAATTGAACACTCCAAGTGAGTTGTAATCCTAGATACATGTTGTATCTTAATGACTAAGCATGCTAAGTCATCATCTAAGCTAGAACAAGTGATTAGTCATAAGCTAGTTATTTGTTGAGTCATGAAGTTTGTAAAAGATCTTTCCTTGGACTATAAAAGGAAAATCTTAGATGTGTATAAAATATATCAATCAAGAATGTGCATGTGAAAAGACATACACAGACAATACAATGAACAAACATAAGTCACATAAGATTCAAGGTCTTGTAACCCTAGTGATAGTAAAGATCACTCGTATTATTTTGAATAATATTGAATCATTTGGTGTTAACTATTCTATTTCCATATCTAAAACATAAATCTTCTAAAGTGTGGTTAAGTAGATTCCGCATACTTAATCATATTCACACAAACATATCTTATACACAAAGAACGAAGGCTTAACCACCTTACCGTGTAATCGACCCTCAACAGTTTGCATACAAACGGTAACATTTTTTTTTTCTTTTTTTAACGTTGCAAACTAGCCGTTAACTTGAGGGGTATGTTTTGCAAAATAGTCCTAGTCTTCTTGTGTGTTACAACGCAAGTTGTTTCAACAATGTGAAGAGCAACGCAAAACCAACGCAAAGGCCATGGAAGTGGTGTTAATGCCGGAACGGCGTTTTTTTCGTGCCAGATAGACAATAACGCCAAGGAGGCGTTACCACTCCCTGGGCTCTTAGCACTGCCTCATCCAAACGGGCACTCCCTCGATACTTTTCTAGTGCATCAGTGAAGTACCATATTATTTTGGTCAACTTCATTTAATCATGGATTTAAAAATGGCAAACTTTCCCTTCAATATTTGGTGATTTGATAACTTTATTTATTTTACATTTTCCTAAAACCTATGTTAATAAATATTTTTAAATGATAAAAAAATAAGAGGGAATTACATATATACCCACTAAAACATGAATATTTGCATATTTCCTCAAAACACAAGTTTTTAATGCACAATGTACAATGCTGTTTAAGCATGTTTTGGGTATATATGCAAATATGCAAGTTTTAGTGGATATATATGTAATTGCCCCAAAAAATAATATAAAATTCAATAACTGCTATTTTGGCTTTTATCGGTCTCTCTAAAGCCCCCTCTCCTCCACAACAAAAACACCATCATCGATCCACTAGTAGAGGTATTTATTTTTCACCTTTTTACTATCTTCATTCATATCACATATTTATTATTTGCTGAAAATGAATAATGCTTTTTGTAGATTCCCCTTGATTATTGTATAAAATGTAGGAAGAATGAATGGTGGAAACTAGTATATTGCTTAATTTGTTTCAAGGGGTGTTTGGATTGGCTTATTCATTTGATTTTGGAAAACCAATAAGCTCACTTTTTAGAGCTTATAGCTTATTTTGGTGTTTGAAGATATGATTGATATGATGTATATGGAGTCCCTCATTTCCTCCTAAAAACTGTATATTGAATTTCATAACATAAATGGCATTCATCACATAAGAATTTTCATTTTTTTCGGCTTATGGCTTATTTGGTTTTGGGCTTATGTTTCATAAGTTCACTTTTTGTGGCTTATTATGAAACTTTTCGGCTTATACAAGTTCATTATGACATAATAAACTTATATAAGCCGAAAAGTTTCAAAATAAGCCACAAAAAGTGAGCTTATGAAACATAAGCCCAAAACCAAATAAGCCATAAGCTAGCTATATAAGCCGAAACAAACACCCTAGTATATTTTCTGATTAATGTTTTTGTGATAACTGATTGGTATTGCTCTTTCTGGATTATGCTTAATGGAAATTTGAGCAAAATTGTCGTTGTATTTGTATATTTATGTATCACGGAGCTGTGCAGTTCAACTGTTTAGTGTTTATGTGAGGTGTTTGTCTCCTATAATGGTCTTGGTTGGAATTTGCCAAAGTATGTCATGTTCTACTTTATAGGTCTTTCTAGGTTTAACCAGTTTGTGCGGGATGTCGAAGGTTGGATGTGTAATAACACTGATAAGAACTTCATGAAATATTGTGAAGTTGTATGATTTTTTTTTATTTCACCTTAATCAGTACACGATAACGAATATGACTTTGTGGGTATCATGTGGAGAGAAAGTCGTTTTCGGTTGTTTTCTCTCTTAATTGTTCGAGTATCTAGGAGGATAATCCTTGTACATAGCCTTTTTCTTGCAGTTTGCAATTAGGTTTTTTCCATGATTATTTAGAGTGTGTCAGTAGGGAAAGTTCATTAGTAGCTGATAACTTGACATTACCTAAAATTTGAGTCCTTGATAACACCCATAATTAGAAATGACATATTTTATCTTATTATGTTGACTTTGCTTTTTCCTTGTATTGAAAATGTTAAAAAAAAGTTTGAAACCTTCTATAATTTCTATATTATGATATTAAATCCTGCTCTCCGTACCCCCTTCGTCTTCCCTAACATTAATTAATTGTAGCAAAATATGGTTTGCAGGTTCTCGCATGGTGCCTACAACTTTAATGCCATCACTTGGCTGTCCTAATAAGCTTTTTACTATTGGATATTTGAGGTCAACAGTGTCATCTAACCTTCTGAAAACTTCAGCCTCGTTTCAGAAGACACTGTATGCTCAGTTGTTCATCTTCCATATATCGCAACCTTTTTTCATCAAGGACTCCAAGTGAGTACAATTTTCTTCTATAAAAGGATTATTTTAAGGTGCATATCTGAAACCCATATACAGTTTCTTCTGAAAAACAACTATCGTGGGGGTATGGACTCTTTTTAACACAGTATCTTTATCAATCCCTTCATTTATATGCAAGATTTCTCTCTTTGTCAAAGTCTTAATCTGCAATGTCCTTTGCTCGTTAGTAACCATTACGAAATGTTGACGACTTTGACTTTGGTTGCCATTACTGAGGGGTATTTAAAGTACTCCATATTTTTATTTAGGGAGTATACTCTATGAATTATGCAAGTTTGCTTCAAAGTTTCATGTTGCGTGACTCCTAGTGAAAGTTGTAGCTATACATGCATCTGCTTCATTAAAATTGCAAGTGTTTCCTTTTTGGTAATATTATAATCCTAAATTAACTAGCCCATGATCAGTTTTTCAAGGAATTTTTGATATGCGAATCTGTTTCTACAAAATGCTTCTATTTTTCACTAATGAAGGATATCTGTAAAACTCTTTATTATTTTATAGAAAGTTTGACTTACTTTAACTTATTGATACTTTTTTGCGGACTAGGAGGACGACATGGCATATTAAAAGCAGCGCAGATGGCAGCGGCTTTAATACCTCCTCCGCAAATAATAACAATGGGACTAGACTCATAAGGGCAATACGAGCCTTTCAAACCAAGATAATAGCCAGAATTAAGGACTTGAGGAAGGATCTTCCCATGAAACTGCTATTTTTCTTGACGGGCTTTTATTGTTCAACTGCTTTCGCAACTGTTATAGGACAAACGGGTGATTGGGATATTCTTTCTGCTGCTTTAGCTGTGGCTGTGGTGGAGGGGATTGGGGCTCTTATGTACACAGGCTCATTTCCTTTGATCAATAAAGTAAAGAACTTAATCACCATGTTCAATTACTGGAAAGGTGGACTTACTATGGGTCTTTTTCTGGATTCGTTCAAGTATTAGAGATCTACTGCTTCTCAAGTTCGTCTTTTAGTTTAAAAAGGTCATTTCCTGCCCTCCAAGTAAACGGATGACCTAAAGATTATATGGGCGTGGTGTATATTCATTAACTGAATCCTACATCCGTATAGTTTTGATGGAAGTTCTAAATGTGATTCAATTGATTCTTTTGAAGCGGGTTATATGGAATCGCCGTAGATGATTACCAGAGTATTTTGCAGCTCAAGGAGTCTTGTTGACTTTATTTTATAGTGAAAAATGCTATTTGTGCTGCTCAAGTGCAGGGATTAACATGGTATGGCATTGGATCTTCTGGATCACAAGACAACCCAACCCCCTGTCCTGACCATTTTGACACGTACTCTAAAGATGACCCGCTTCAAACCCAACTCGTGTTGTCCTTTGGTGGAAACCCTTATTTTCTAATCATGACTTGTGGTGGTCTATGCAGCTAGAATTGGCTTGTTTTGGGACCTTAAGTTGAGCCGACAACAGATAAAGCATTGCACCCTGAATTCATGGGTAATTGATCTTCGGGTTTTTCTTGTAATATCTAGAAGACATTAATTTTAAAATCCATTTCACATATAGTGTATAGCAATGTTGATATTAATTTTGGATTACTCGTTTGTAGGATTTTTTAGCTAGAATACAGATAGTGAATTAGAAAGCAGAAATGATCCTAATACATTTTATTTTTGCAATTTTTGAAGTTATCATTGAGTTTGCCTTGTGCACCTTCTTTCACACGAGTTATCTATTTGTCAAATTCAAAGTTATCAATTACTGCATTATCGTAAATGAATAAGGCCAGTTCATGTAGCAACTAGCAAGGTGCCCGCGCACAGTGGCAATAAAAAAAAATTGTTTTTGTGTGTATATTTTGCAAAAGTGAGTATGGTTTTACCTTTTTCAACAGAGCTTCGGCGATAGTCCTGCAGTTGTGTAGTGAGTAGTGACTGTCCAAAGTGGTCATACAATCATTTTGTGTATGTGTGACTTATATAAGTGAAATAGAGGTGAGGCATTTATGGGTTTTTTTTTATAAAGTTGAAAATGTAAAGAAATGTTTTTGTGGGAATAGAATTTTTGATTTGGAAAGTAAAATAAGAATGGATTTATGTGTGTGCTTTACTCTTAAAATGGTTCAGAGTTTCTGGTACAACATATGAGCATAGAGTATAGATAATAGTAGAATGCTGGGAAAAAAATGTTTTAGTTAACCCAACCTATACCAAACCAGTACACATTTTGACCCATTATAGCATGCAGATTTTGCCCACTAAATGATACTACTACGTTTTAATTACTGAGATGCTTTGATCACACAAACAGATCAGTTTGATAGTGACCTTGGCAGATAGAAATAACAAATACATGAACCAATGTACCGAACTAAAACCACACTGTAAATTAACATAAATAATGTCTTCAACATCCACAAAAGTGTGTATTAGTACAAAAATCTGTTCAGGTCAATACAAAATTGGTTTGCATACAAGAGCTATAGTATCCTTCAATCCCCTGGACTTCATGAGGAACCACCAAAAACCTACAAGGGCAATAATAGACTGAGTATTAATGACCATCATGCTTCATATTTCAATTAAGGTGCACTACAAACACACTCACCCCGGCCAAAAGGGACTTTGAAAGTCCATGCTTTTGCTTATCACCACCATCTGTTACTGGTTTTGTTTGAGGAAAATGGCGAGTGACTTTTGCCACCTGTTGATCATCTGGAATCTCTGAAGTCGATCCATTTTCTTGTTGCATCTTACGTTTCTACACAAATAATATTAATTCCAATAATCTTGTAAATAAGAACAAATCACAAGAATCTTAGATTGTATATAAAGTTCTCATTTTAGGTCTCATGTCGTGTAATGATTTGTTTCATTTGAAGTTTCCTCCTAGTCAGGACACTTTTGTTAGTTGTGACTTGCAAGTCAAAAAGTAAACATGTAAACAGAAGTTGAAGGATACCTTCTTCAGTCGTTCATCTATAGAACTTAGAGCTCGAGACTGATCAACTTTTGCAAGATAAAAGTCCCGCTCCTTTTTAGCTGCTGAAAGTTCCATTGCTAGTTTTTGCTCTCTTGTGGCATTCTTATAGGCTGTAATACAAAAAGTCAAAGTTAAGAACTAGAAGACACACTAATGCAATAAAGATTTCAAATTTACTATAAAGCTGAAACAAACAAATATGTATGTAAAAACTAAAAAGGGTACACTTAGTGTTCAGCAGCAAACAATGGGGTAAATTCGTGCAAATGGCTCAACTATTTCATACACGGTTTGAGTAACCGCTTTAAGAATTTGTTTAAGTGGCATAAAAAAGCAAGGACATACCAATCTCTTCCGTAAGATGATCCCATTTGAATTTACTTAAGTACTTAATGTTCCAAAGGTCATAATAGAACTGCGACTTTTTCTTCCCACCTAAACACATGCAAAGTTAGATAATTATACTTGCTCGACTAAATTTGCAACTTGTAACTAAACAAGTAAAAAATCATATATGATTGCCTGCACACATACCTATTTGTTCACCATTCAACATTGAAGCAACCCTTTTAGCAACATTTTTGTTGGTAAATTCAACCCATCTGCAGGCATACAACAAGTGTCAGTATATTCTAGTGAAACCATGTAAACACCACTCACCAGTCACCACTGGTATGTAGCAATCGAAACGACCCAAATCGTAAGAACTTACCCTTCTGTAAAACCTTGTCCACGAAAGCCACCAGCTTTTTTACGGTGCACATGAGCAGTAGGAGCTGTATAAAGATATCATTTACAAGTGTAAAACATTCGATTCCAATAATAACATAACAAATAATTCCAGGTTTGTGAATACACTCACAATAGTCATAACTCACAACAAGACTACAAAGTAAGAAATAAGAGTAACCTTCTGGCGTAAGATAAATTCTTTCGAGTTCTGCATATTGAGACAAAATTTGACGAAGCTTTAAAGGATCCATTCGTGGAGGTATACGACTCAAGTAGCAAACCCCACGCATATCAGCCTTAGCAGCTTCCTTCAATAAACGTCTTTTCCTTTTCATTTTCCGTTCCGCTTTCACTTGTTCTAATTCAGCCTTCATTTCTTCTAATGCTCCATCATCTACTTCGTCTAATTCAACTTTTTCTTCGTCAGACATACTTGAAAACAAATGGGTTCTGAAAATCCATGGAAAAGGTTATAAAAATTGTAGATAACAACTATCTCCAAGAAAATGATAAAAGTACCCTAACGATCGATCATACGAGATGATATATCATAAAGAGACTCAAAGTGGTACAGAAAACATAGAAAATTCACATCAATCAAGGTTTAGTTTGTGAGTTCTTTAAAAAAGAGTCATTGTGCTTTCTCTTTCTATTTCATAAGCAGACAAGCAATTTGAATTTTTTTGGATATAAGCAGCTTCTGTTTATGTGCTTAATATAAGGGGTTGTTTGGCTAAGCTTATGAGTTGGGCATATGCTTATGTTATATAAGCGGCTTATTGCTTATATAACATAAGCTTATAAGCCCATGCTTGGTGTTTGGATTAGCTCATGTTTAATAAGCTTATAAGCTCAAGTGTTTGGTTTGGCTTATATTGGTAAATGACCAAAATGGACATGGTTTAATAAGCTTATAAGCTCAAGTGTTTAGTTTCAATATCAATCAAACAGCTCGAAATAGGACTAAAAAAAAACAGCTTATGGTAACAGCTCGAAATAGGACTAAAAAAAACAGCATTTGGGTTCAAACCCCATGGATTAGTAGACCAAAAGGTCAGAAACCATGGTCACCCAAAAAAAAAAGCATATGGTGGCAATAAAACAGCTTGAAAAAACAGCATATGGCAGCAACACAGACAGCTCGAAATAGGACTGAAAAACAGCATATGGGTTCAAACCCCGTGGATTAGTCGGCCAAAAGGTCGGAAACCATGGTTTAAAAAAAAAGACAGCATATGGTGCCAATAAAACAGCTCGAAAAAACAGCATATTGCAGCAACACAAAGAGCTTATTATTGCAGCAAAACAGCTTGAAAGATGACTAAAAAACAGCTTATAATTAGAGCAGCGAAACAGCTTAAAAAAAGCACATATAACAGTTTGTAGCAGCTAAGCACCCATTTATGTAAACTGTCTATATTGAGCAATGGGTTTTACCCCTTCAAAGCACATATTTGAGCAATAAAGATCACCAAGAACTAGCCTAATGAGCAAATACAACATTCAACATATAATTCGATCTACAACATTGGGCTTATATGAGTCATATCAGCTAACATGCTCATAAGCCCACTATATAAGCTAAAAAAAACAACCCAAAGCATTTTTCAATAAGCAGGTTGAGAAAAGATTGGATTTATACTTTCATATCTATCCCTAAAACGCTTAAAGAGATATGCAGCCCGCTAACGCCAGTCTCTCTACTTCTAAAATATTCATTAAAGATAAATGTAAAGTAAGCAAAACCAAACACTAATTCATGAACTGCTAAATTCTAAGCTGCTTATCCACTTCTACTTATAAACAGGAAAATAAGCAATCCTAAACATCCTCTTATATGTGACATGGGCATTTTGGGGTTTATCGCACACCAAGTGTTTGTTAAAATGCAAATTAGAAAAATAGGATGAAATAAACTGTGCATAAAACCATATATTTCAGTACCATATAAAGAAAATAAGATTCAATGCTATGTTATACAAAGTGCTAAACAGAAACCCTAATTACGTACATGAATCCGCGGCTGTGCAGTGGCGGTCCGGTGAGTCTGGTTGAGGGCTGACTGCTGAGACTAGAGTTGGGTATTGAATAAGTGGAATATGATTTTGGGCTTACGGTTGGGCTAATTCTCTCACCATTTCAATTTACTCTCTTTGTCGTTGTAATATGGGAGAAGGTTTAAGGGTATTTATCGGTTCGGTTATCGGGTTATTCGGTTCGGCTACTTCAGTTAAAATTTTTTTCTAGGTTAAATCGAAAACGAAACCGAACCGAACTAGAATTCAACTGACCTGAACCGAATTTGAATTCGGTTCGATTTTCAGGTTGACCCGAATAACACGAATTACACCATTATATATTTTCAAAAATTTAATTATATAGATTTTTGGCAAAAGTTACTCAAGCATAAAAATGTTTTTTTTTTTATCTTAGGATAAAATTCTAATGATCTTTATATATATATATATATATATATATATATATATATATATATATATATATATATATATATATATATATATATATATATATATATATATATATATATATATATACTAGATTTCGAAGCCCACCATTTCTTTTGATGGTGTAACTTAAAAGAATTTCATTTTTAAAGATGGGTGCTAATTTATGATTTTGATGGTATTGTTAAAAAAAAAAGTTAATGGGAGATAGTGTTAATATTTTTATTTAGCAGACTTATTTTTTTGACTTTTAAATATGAATCAAAAGTTTTCTGTTTATTTATTTATTTATTTATTATTATTATTTTTTAATTTTTGGAAGGTATTAGTTAAAGGATAAGAACATATATGTTTATACATTGTCAAAATTTGAACATTATATGTTATAAATTCGTTAGAAAATATTTTAGGTAATATTGAATGTCTTTATTATAATCGTAATCCATTTATTTTTAAGTATTTGGATTATTTTGTAATTACCATATGCCGATGTTGCTTATGTTATTGTTCTGTTGGGTTTTACGTATTGAGTACTCGGATAGCAGCATGATTGCAATGTACATTGCGAGTTGTAATGACATTGATTAAACACATTTTTTTTTTTTTTTTTTTTTTTTTGTTATTATAAAATTTAGTAGATTGACTCATATTGGTAAAGAGGAAATGATTCAAATTCAATTAAAAAAGTCAATTGTAAGTCAAGTAAGAAGGAAGGAGGCTAGCGCCAGAGAATGCTCCGCGCCTAGGTTCTTTTGTCGTTGGGCTTACACCTTGTGACTCATTCATTTGGGCTTGTTTTGTGAATATCGTTAACTAAAAAGTAAGTAATGGTAAATCAATTATACTCATACCAAATTATTTATTGAATACATTAACAAAGAAAAATAAATAAATGTTCATCCAATATAAGAAAGTAAAAGTTAATAAAGTAACTGCAAGAACAAAATGGTTTTGCTCGCGTTTTTAAACAAATGACAACCGATGCATTACAAATACCTTGAAAGGTAAATATACATGAAACAATTATACTCATACAAACTCTCAAAATGCCAGTACCAAATATTAGCACTACTCAACCAAATTTCTTTGAGTCCGTCATGTACAACACTTTTGGCACGCCCCACCTACAATTTCTAGAATTTTTAGGGAACATTATATTACCAATTGCATACTTAATGAAGTAGCAAACAAAGTTAAGCCAAAGAAATACTTACAAGGCTGTTAACTGTATAGCTTCTAAGATGACCCCGAGCATGCTTAGTCTTGCAATACGTGCAAGCACCCAAACAACCTACATTTATGGAAAGAATTTCCACAAACTTGTTCTTCCTTACCTGTTAGGAATATGATAATTTAGCCAACACTATATAATCAATACGCTTCTAACATTTTAGCAAATTGCTGTTTTTTTTCTTTCTTTCCACAAGCCAATCATGCAGCAATTCTTATGTGGTATTTAGATTTGTGTGATGGAACTGATCATCTAGGCATTTCCATTTCAAGTTGCAATAGTTAGTCTGTACTCTTTAATGTATGAACAAACAAATTATAACCAAAACCAACAATTATCAATGCATTTTAGAAAATGCGTTTTGTTATTCCCACTTGATAATTTTGTAGTGAATATGAGCTATGAAACACGGTGTATGGATGTGTGTTTAGAGTTGATTACCACAATTTCAAGTCAATACTCTCAGTTTTCAATGTTTTGATAAACATAGCCTAGGTCTAAGGATAGAATAAAATAAAACTCTTTTGACCAATATCTCATTATTAACAGCAATCATACATCTAAGCCTATCTATAGCTAGTTCTATTATGATAGAATATCCCCTTAACGTAAGAAACAAATATAAAGTACCTTAAGAAGATCAAGTG
This sequence comes from Artemisia argyi, assembly GCA_030686995.1. Lineage (NCBI taxonomy): Eukaryota > Viridiplantae > Streptophyta > Magnoliopsida > Asterales > Asteraceae > Artemisia > Artemisia argyi. The sequence goes on from CM060676.1 coordinate 201,218,728, forward strand.
CTGGAAGAGTTTTGTGATTCAGTAGCCGGACCTCGTGACCTTTGAGGGTCTCCTCATCAACCTCTACAACCCGGTTAAATTGTTGGACTCCAACTATACTCACACCTTCAAGCTCTTTCAGATATCGACTTCCTTGAGGCACACATCCTCCCACCACGATTGACTTTTTTGCGCTTGTACATTTTGATATTAATGTGTCCATGGCTAACTGACTTGAGGATTTACTGTACAACTGAATTATAAAAATAATTATTAATATAGACAAAATCATAACCAATATATGATAAGTTACAACATTACTGTGACTTCTATTTGTACACCAAACACTGGAGTACTTGAAGCTGTAAATGCAGGAGTGCTAGTAGAAGCAAACAATTGGGTAGTAGGAGCTCCAAAAGTTACGGTGATTGAAACACCAGAAGTAGGAGTAGAAAAAAAAACCAAACACTCGAGGCTCCGAGTTGTTGCTTTTCTAATTACTAAAAAGTCATGTGTACTTGTTGGCCAAAAAACCTATAATTTTTTTGATCATGTGAAAAGTGATGAAATGGGTATGCTTTACTACGGGTCAAAACGGGTCAAAAGCGTCATTTTTTCAGTATGGCTCAAAAGCAGGCCAGGCAAAATTGTGTGGAGTCGCAAACCCTTTTTGTACAGCTAAAAAAAAATTAAAAAAAAAAAATCTATCGGTTATAGTTAAAAAAACACCAGTTAAGTAGGGCTACTTAAATTTTAAAAATTGGAGTTAACACCAACTTGCTCATAACAAACATCGATTAGTTATAAAGCATGTGTCATTTCAACCATTCCAAGTTCTCCAACTGGTGAAGGCGAATTCTTTGTTTAAATCCAAAATGTGCTGCTCCACCTGGAAATATCGAAACAAAAAACTGAATGTTAAAATTAGATTATAAAGTTATATGACCATATGGTTCATACGGACCCATCTGGTTTCACATGTGAATTAACCATATGTTAATTAGATTATAAAGGCAATAGCGTTAAACCATATGCAAGAACAGTCGTGGTTGTATCTCAATGTTAATTGATGTACGTTGTACATAGCATTAAAGAAAGATACCGTAATACAAACGGAACATACATGTATCTCAATGTTAATTCTTGGCGATCTCTTCACCATAACATGCATCATGTCCAATAAAAAATGTGACGTACATGTCTGCAAGCCATGAGACCGCAAGCTTCTCTCGCTCTTCGGTCAATAAATTGGTGATGAGTATCCTTTCTGTTGTGCAGTGTATAGAATACATTGATTTCCTGGTAACGCACTCGTCAGTCAGACTCCTAAACATGTAAAAAAGAAATATTAGTTTTCGTCATGCTAAAAGATGGATTTGCTAAATGTTGAAAACACTCGCAAGATTACATATTAGTAAAACAATCAACACCGACAAAAAGGTTCCAATTCTAGAATAAAAAACTGAAGGGAATCCATTCTACCCTGACTTTACTCAAATCACAAAACTTTATCTGTTGTGTATAAGAATGTTAGTCAAACTGTATGTACTTTGTTGCCCATTTAAGTGCTTGTTAGCTCATCTATCTATTTTAAGCATATAAGACCATTTGAATATGCAGATAGAACCACTTAGTTGCTTATTTTAGTCTTATTGAGCACTTAGAAGGTTAGAAGCTGGCACATGCCTATTTTTTTTTAAATATATCTATAATAAGAAGTGAAATGAACACACAGACCTGAATAATGCAACGTAAGGGGCGTTGTTGACCTTTACAAATCTGAGTTCCAATGGAGCTTACAGTCAAACTTGTCATCCTTGTATTCGGAATCCTTTATTACTATCTGATATTAGACCAGTTACTGAAAATAATACAGAATAAAGAATACAATACACACTCACATGCTCTCACCTTAGTTGCTTCGTACCCTGTTACCGCCTTCTTTTTAGCTCATTCCAACTTCTTCAGTCACCATTTCCTTTCCTCCTTTAATATGTTTCCTAAATTGGTTTTTCCAAAAAGAGCAAATTGTTTTTTACCGCAATCATTCATAGTAGCCATGACTGCAAGGAAGAAACATTTTTTTTATATTGTATCTACCATATCATGATATAAATTGATTTTAAAGCATGATATTTGTTATAATATAATGCGTCTAATGCAGGGAATCTAACCTGGTTGGTTCAATTATGGCGTTGCCATTTTTTGTCGTTGTCCTATTCAGGCTTACGTGGGTTGAAAAGTTTTCATCACCCAAATCTACCCATTTTAGCCACCCATTTGGAACTACTTGATGTAATCTTATTAAACAACCCCGACGCTATTGGGACCAAAACCCACCCCCTGCTGAAATGGTCATGTTACCTGATGACGGGGTCTTATGGAGTAGACACCCCTAGATGACAATTTAGTCTCGCATATTATTTTAGAAGCGTATAAAGGAAAAATATTAGCTCGTCAGACTACATAACATCTATATTTCATATCCAGATAATTCAACAAACAAAATAATAACAAAGTTCGAAAAGACGAAAACAATACAAACCGCCATGGATGCAAATAGTTGTACTCCTGTCCTAGAATCACAAATTGCCAACCATAAATTTTCAAGCAAGCAAAACACAATGCCAAAACTCGCTTGACTTAAGTACCAATATAATACTTCATTAGGCGATCAAAAGCACTTAAGTACCAATTTAGTGTTTTGACCCACAACAGCGGCGACTGTAGTAAACTAATTATTCAAAACTGGTATTTTGGACTTTCACATAAGCATATAGTCGTAAAACCACTATCCCTCCATATAAACAATAAAACTGATTATCACTTAATCATTCTTAATAAGCAATCCCAAACACCCCCTGAAAGAAGATGCCTGCAAATTTACAGGGAAAAAGTATTAGAAAGTAGAGGGTTTTAGTTTCTTGCTCAGATATTAATAGTAGTAACACAAAGCAAAAGAAACAATTACGGCCAAATAACATGTTACCGGCTGTTATGTCTCCTACTACATTTCTCGGTCGCTTACATCAGGACCAATCTGTTGGTACACGTGATGCTATTCCGGGCGAAGTTCATGTTCAAAAGCACACTGCTTCACCCGACTGCATATGTATGGAAAGGAATCGGTTACCACCGTCAAGACCCATAAGATCAAGTAAACCTTATTGGTCTTGATGGTGGTAACCGATGTGCAGTGTAAGGCTTCCTACCTATATCAATGCACATGAAGATGAAAATGATGTATATGTAAAAACTAAATTTGGGAGATTACCTGATATATTAATGTAGCCCTTCCATATTTTAGCAAAATGGTAACATTTCAATCTAACCTGGAAAAGAAGAAAATATATATACCAGTTAAGGCAAAAGAGCGTGACCACAGGTTTTATTAGAGACGTCCTTTGCATAATGTGGTAACTGAAGAAACCATAACCAATAAAAGATGGCCCATTTGATCAGGATTAGATATGTAAACCATCAAGAAAAAGAGGATCGAACACCCGTTAGTGCAAACTTCATAAGCTGTTCCAACAGTAACCATTTTATACAAAAGGCGCCATTTACACAATTTTTTTTTAACCACAGTTAGTTTTACCTTAACAGATGCAGTCATTCGGTAATGATACATTTAGTGCAATGCCAAACACACCTATATTGTTTTTGAACCACTTGCACATGTAAAAAATTCAGTAAAGACTTATTGTAAGCAGCCCTTCCGATGTCTCAACATGTTATTAAGGTCCGTTTGGATAGCCTATTTCAGGAGTCATTTGGCGTCCTAAACATGTTATTAAGGGGTGTTTGGATAGCTTATTTTCAGCAGCCCTTTCGGTGTCTTGACATGTTATTAAGGGCTATTTGAGTAGCCTATTTCAGCAGGCATTTGGCATCCTAAACATGTTACTAAGGACTGTTTAGATAGCTTATTTTCAACAGCCATTTTGGTGTCTTGAGCATAAGAAAGTGGACCAAATAAATCAAGTTTATTGGGTAACAACAAAACAGATTAAGATGATATTTAGGAACTCACGATGCAAACTATGATAGGGTTGTTGTCATCACAGAATTCCCTTGCAATAACATCCACAATTCTTTGATCCATCCCTAGTTGACAACTCGTGTATAAATACCATGTCGAAGTGGAATCGATGGCTCAATTATTCATTACCACGATGACCACTCGAACATATTGAATGAGAGTTGATCTAAGTTCTCGAATGCAACCTACAAAATCCACTTCTTAAACTTATATCCAAGGTTTTGTTTCACTTTCAAAATGACTGGAATCACTGGATTACATATCTTGTACTAAATTACGACTTCAACTTTCAGCCCAAACCTTTATAATATTGCTTTCTCCAGTTACCCTACTCGCCCGGCCTACCCGTTTCTAGCTAACCTAAACTCTTTTTAAGTAGTTGTTTCATCCCAACAGGCCACTAAAACAAAGGGCGATTTACTACATGGTTTTTCTTCAGACTTTCAGTGAATCCGTAGTAAAGTTTAAAAGTTGACCTGTTAGATTGTAGACATTTCCCCTGTAATTCCTTCCATATTGGATTCACCCAACCTGTTCAAAAGACCTAAAAAGGAAACCAAGTAACAGCTAATCAATCAAAAGTTAATCTTTATAACATCCTTCATAAGTGTGCAGGACTCCAACTACACATCTTTATTTGGAGAATAAAATGATAGCAACAATAAAATTCTAAGCATATGAAGTTTAACTGCGATAGTGGTTATTTAAAAAAAAGGAATGCGACATTAAGACCTGAAAAAACTAAACATTTAGAAATCTTTGATGTAACTTCTCATAAGGTTTACGTCATGAAATGAGATTTGTGACAGCGAATAGGAATCGTAGCAAACATGAGCTACTAACCTTCAATGTCATTTGCAGTCGGCCATGGATGCACGCTCTCTGGTGTCAAAGGCACAGCAGTTGAGGATGAAGGAACAGCTGTATATGACGCTGATGTCATGCCAGACATAATGGGAACCAACAACCAGTTCTTCCGTGAGCTATGCAGGCAATTGGTGGTACTTGAAACTGAGCGGCACCTAATACAGAAACATTGGCATATCCAAAAGTGTCACCCAAATATAGCTTAAAAAAAGATCATAACTTGTTATATACATAACTGAAACCAATGATTAATAGGTACTCACCTCCAGTCAGGCATTGTATACAGCGGCGTCTGCGAATTTTGTGCTCCAGGTGTACTAATGGAAGAGCGGTCAGCTGCGAATAATGGTAAGCATTTAGTGTAAGTAATTACAGGAAAAAAAAGGGTGAATGATGATGGGCATTGATATTAAATGTAATACATCTATCATCAATAACAACATAATAGCACCTTCAATGGGTTTTTTCCCTTTATCGCCAACTGTTCGACATTGTACATGGGAATCAACAGGAACTGTTGGAGTATTCCATGTAGCAGCTCCAAGGTCAAGTATACTTTTTTTCAATACACCCCTCTCACTCATATTAGCTTATTATTGGCAGCAATAATTTCAACTACACTTTTTTTCTAATTGTACATATATGTTTTGAGTTTGAGCATGCAAAAAAATGGAACATATAAATAACTCTTATTAATCTTGCTTCATCAGCTCCGCTCTGTTGTCTCCGTTTCATCTTTGAATGCTTCGACCTATGAGAAGACGCATTCTCATCTACACTAATTCAAAAAAAGAAAACCAAATTATACATGCATGGAAAAAATGGAAGATATGTATACCTCTTATTAATCTTGCTTCATCAGCCCCGTTCCGTTGTCTCCGTTTCGTCTTTGAATGCTTCGACCTATGAGAAGTCAACACATTAAAACTAATTAGAAAACAACAATAATCTAAAGAACAACAGTTAATGGAAGAACTCTAACTAACTTATGGACACAAAAGGCAAACAAATTACCTGCTGCTATTTGAGAGCAACCCCATTCAAAGATATGCCTGAGAGTAGATGTAACTTATATCCACTATATAAAAATCACTGAGAAACTAACCTGGATTTTGATTAATCCCTGCATATATCGAAGATTGAGCCAAAAAATTGACCTTTGATAAAATTGGTTATAAAGCTAATTAAATACATACATATTAAGTATTAATCCCTGCATATATAGAATATTGAGCCAAAAACCTTTGATAAAATTGGTTATAAAGCTAATTAAATACATGCATATTAAGTAAATAAGGAGCATCTAAAAATCAGTTAACCTATCACCTGTATTTTTATTAGATGATCATAACATGTATTTATCTAAAAACAATCAGTGGCTGATTTTGATTGCGGATGCAATTATTACTGGTGTCAAGACATATGAATGAATACGAATACCTACTAATCATATGTTAAGAAGGATTATCATAAAACATACACATTATACTACATGGCGTGCAACAAATATTGAATTAAAAACATAAATTGATTAGTAGAGAGCAGCTTAGAACCCAATTTAATACTCCCTCCTTTCTGTTCGAATGAGAATGAATAGAATATGTGTAGTTTGTAAACTTATTAGTTCGCTGTGTATGTAAACAGAAGGGTTGTCATAATATTACCTGTGTTGTTGAGTTGTAGATATGATCTTGTTGCAAGTAATAAAATTGTGACTTTACACAATAAAAACTCACGATCATCAGATGAGATGGCTCTGGAAAAGATGATATTAGGGTTTGGAAAAAAAGTATATTATGAACGTGTGAGATTTTTTACGTTAGATTTAGGGTTTTATCTTATTAAAATGGTCTAGTGGTTATCAAGTTTGTTGATGTTTCCGACACCACAAGTTCGAATCCCGCGGCTGTCATTTTTACACCAAATATATTAGAATTTTAGAAATTAAATTTTAATACGAATTATGTTTGCTGACATATGAATGCGATGACATGGATGCTAAAGTGGCAACAAAAGTTGCTTACATGGCGACAATGTGATGACATGGTTGATAATGAATTACTGGGCAATGAGGTGGCGTTTTCTTGAATTATCTATGTGTAACGCCTCCTGTTATATATATATATATATATATATATATATATATATATATATATATATATATATATATATATATATATATATATATATATAGGTGGGTTCATGAAAAAAGTCAACTTTGGTAGAAAAGTGAGAAAAATGTACAAATCAGCCCTTCCTTTTTTTCACACCAAACTATAGGGACCTAATTGTATTTTTCTTTATTCTTTAAGGAGCTTTTGTAAATTCGCACCCTACCACCCCCCCCCCCCCCCTGAAAAAAAAATTCCCGCAAAAAAAAATTTTTTTTTTGGGCAAAAATTTATAACCCTGATGCACCTTTTTTTTTTAGTGTATCTCAGTTATAAAAATTGGTGCATCATAGTTATAACAGAGATGCACCAATTTTTATAACTGAGATGCACTAAAAAAAAAGTGCATCAGGGTTATAAATTTTTGGCCAAAAAAAAAAATTTTTTTTGACCAAAAAAAAAAATTCGTGAAAATTTTTTTTTTCGGGGGGGGGGGGGGGGGGGGGGTATGTTTCAAAAGATATCCATGAAGTTTGAGATGTTTCAAATTAAACCCTATAACATTTTTTCTCACTTTTCTACCAAAGTGGACTTTTCTCTAGAACCTTACCCTAGATTCTAGAGAAAAGTCCACTTTTGTAGAAAAGTGAGAAAAAAAGTTATAGGGTTTAATTTGAAATATCTCAAACTTCATGGGTATGTTTTGAAACATACCCCCACCCCCAACCCCCCCCCCCCCCCCGAAAAAAAAAATTTTTTTCCCGCAAAAAAAAAATTTTTTTAGGGCAAGAAAAAAAAAAAATTTTTTTTGCCAAAAATTTTCCCGCCAAAAATTTATAACCCAGTTGCACCTTTTTTTTTAGTGCATCTCAGTTATAAAAATTGGTGCATCTCAGTTATAACTATGATGCACCAATTTTTATAACTGAGATGCACTAAAAAAAAGGTGCATCTGGGTTATAAATTTTTGGCCAAAAAAAAAATTTTTTTGGCCAAAAAAAAAAAATTTTTTTGGCGGGAAAAAAAAAATTCGGGGGGGGGGGGGGGGGGAGTGGGTGGGTGGGGGGGTAGGGTGCGAATTTACAAAACCTCTTTACGCTCTGTTCTCAAGTTTTTTTTTTAAGTAATCGAAGGGGATGGGAAGGGAAATCAAAAAAAGGGGCGTTCTTGAGTTTTTTTAAGATGGAAAGGTAGGGGACGGGAAAGTGGGAGGAAGGGAAGGGATGGGTTTTTGTTTGTATTTGTAATCCTCCCATATTTGGGATGATCAGGAGAGAATGGATACAACTGAGAATATGAGCTTTGGTTAAATTACAATTATATCCTTGTTTCTTGTTTCTTCAGGTGCGTCTCATAAATAGTCAGTTAATTGTGCTTGATGAACGAATACGAATGTTATCCGGACACGTCTATCATCCGTTACTTGGGTTTTCATTCCTTTTTCTGTGATAGATTCTAGATAAATCATCATGGGCCAGTTATATCTTATGACGTGTTCTATATTGTTAAAAGAGATAAGAAAGCTAGATCAATAGGTTCTGTTATGATTGACCCATATATTTCTATCGCCTATAAATAAGAAGAGCAAGTATCAGTTATTTATTTTTTAGCAAAAGCTTGATAGTATTTTATGTGAAGAAATTATGTTTTGAGGGTATATTTGTAATTTGAGTAGCTTCCTTTCCTTTCCTTGCAATTTAAAATAAAAACTCAAGAACACAAATAAAAATAACCACTTTCTTCCCAATGTCATTCCCTACTTTCCCCTTCCCATTCCATCCCATTCCATTCTTTAAAAATTTGACTTGAGAACAGAGCGTTAAAAAATGAAGGAAAATACAATTAGGTCCCTGTAGTTTGATGTGAAAAAAAGGAGGGGAAAGAGGGGCTGATTTGTACACTTTTCTCACTTTTCTACCAAAGTGGACTTTTTTCATGAACCCACCTATATATATATATATATATATATATATATATATATATATATATATATATATATATATATATATATATATATATATATATATATATATATATATATATATATATATATATATATATATATATATATATATATATATATATATAATCTAATGAATCAAAGAAACATTTACTTCAAACTTAATGAAACAAAGTTTTGAAACATAAACAAACCAACTAAGTCTTGACATAGATTACCTCAGGTTGCGTGAGTAAGTCGTCTAATATCTGAGTCACTTTTGACATCAATCAGATTTTCCTGAACTAAGGTGAGTGCGTAGCCTCGCTTTTAAATGTCTTTACTATTTTATGAAAACCCACGAGGGGGATACTAGCTATAAACCATGACTATTATTATTACCCCCTGTATTATATGTTTTCCAAACTCTATGATTTCATAGCCTCACTTTTAAATGCTTTATAAACCCGTGAGGGGGATACATGCTATAAGCATGAATACAAGTATTTTCTCCTGATTGATTATTGCTTGAGTACCTTTACTTGCCATTATTTCCCAAATTTCATGAACCATAATCACTTGTGTGTGAACACGAATATTGTGGATAGATCTATTTGGAGTGTGACTACTCCTGTTGGTTTGCCCCTACCGAGTACCAATTGCACTATATTTGATAACAATAGGTAACTTTGGCAAGTTACCTCTCCAAGAGGACTTTAGTTCCTCAAATATCACTAAAGTGATCCTCATGTTAATGTGTTGGTGTCATGAGCTTAGTTGCAATAATAACCATTTTCATTGATAATTACATCCGTTGCAGTTATTACAAACTATGGGTGTAACAACGGAACCCACCTAAAACTTGTTTTCAAACCACTACAATCTAAAACCTATGAATTTCACTCAACCTTTGTGTTGACCTTTTAAGCATACTTATCCTAGGTAATTGAGCAACTTATGGCATGGAGTGGTACTGGACTTGAGGACTTTCAAACTTGTTATCATTCAAAGTATATATTCCATATAAATTTTGGGGCCTCCTTTTGTAAAACTCTGATGAATAAATGAATAAAAACATTATTTTCCAAAACGTATCTTTTGAGTCGTTTTCTATTATTGTGACTGTTATTCATGTAGTAATACCCCAGATTTAGCTTCCGCTGCTATCTGTGAAAATGAGGGTTTTACATTTAACCCACGCGTACACGAGTTTATAAATTAAGTATGACGCAAGTTATACTTCTTTATATATAAGAGTCATTATATGCTATTAATTCATGCTTAATGTCTAAAACATGATATCAATAGTTAAAAAAAATATCAACATTAATACAATGACTGTTAAACAATGTCAAATCGTTCATCAAACAAAAACTTATAAGCAATATTAATCCAAATTAATATATAATGAAAATTTTATGTAAAAATCTGCACGTGCACGGGTATTATAACTACACAAATACAAATATTTTACGTAATTGTATAGAAAATCATATTACAGGTGGTTAAAAACTATACGGAGTAGTGGTTTATGATGCAAATATTTGAATTAATTGCATTGTAATTAATGTTCAAGGATGGGATATTTTGTGATTAATGGTTCATAATTTCATATTTACTTATTGATGATATCATAAATGTCTACATAATAAATTCAATCATATCCTTAACAAAAAATTTTGAAATCTTTAATAGTATTATATGAATTGAGTAGTGATCAATATTTTTCCATCCTTTTTGGAGACCAAGATGCATACATTTTTGTAATAGAAGAAGCCAATAATTACCATACATGAAATTACATGCCTCTGTCCACCTATGTGATAACCATCTAAAGTCTAAACATGGAAACTCATTGACCATCTAAACAAAGTACTATACAACATGGCAAAAATGTATGAAAAGAAGACATCTGACAAAACAATAATTCATGCATACAAAATCCAAATACTCTAACCAACAAAAATCAACATAGAATTCATGTCAGTTGATAAATATCCAAAATTGTTTGCAAGCATCAGTTCATTATCGTCTTCATTTAGTAACCTCCAAATATCCATTTGCAGAGCACCAATTTCTTTTGAAAACATTCATTAATGAATCACAATTTAACGGTTGAAGAGTAGGGCCATAAAGAGTTTTCTTCTCTCTTTTCTTACATTTTGTGTTTTGTTTTTAACGAAAAGAATAAAAATAGGCTATATTATTAAATTTGGAATTCAACACTGTACAATAGTTTATAATTTTTGACAAACCATAGAATGGTAAATAAGTTTTTGAAAGTCGATTAGTTGGTAAAAAACTCCTACAAGATCCACATGATGGCTTGACCTATGAGGCGCGAAAGCTCAACATATCCTCGCGATAATAAGGCCAGTTTGAGTTTGAACATTTGATAGGTCATGTACTAGCTAGAGATGAAGAATGAAGGCAATATTATCAAACAACTCTAGCTAATGGACAAGCTAAAACAGTAAACATATGACAAACCTAAGGTTTTATCACGTATCCAACCCTAGTAATCAACCATGTCGACCTCTTTCTACCGGACATACTTACTCACTTCGTTATATCTGCTATTTACGACATTGGTTAACATTCTTTTTCTTTTAAATATCCAAACCTGAGCTTTATATAGTGAAAAAAATAAACATAATAATAACCATATTGGCTGTTAGAAAAAACAACAATATCAAACCAACATCATAAAATTACCATTCAATTCAAATTTCTTTTTTAATTTATGATAAAGTTGCTCTATTTGCATAAATCTTGACACAAGTTATAGTTTGGAGTACAAAACTTCCTGGGTCCTGAGCAACAATAGCACGAATTCTCTCCTGGACATTTCCCCGGATTAGGTGCACAAACACCGTTGATAAGTGGTTGGCTTAAATTATCACCCTTGATGTTCGCTATTATAGTATCCACTTTTGTGTCAATATTCTTTTCTCCACGAATACCTATAAATTGAATCATGAAACCATAAATAATTCTTGAAATAATAATGCAATACATATACATCATTACGAACATACAAGAGATTATTTTAGTATGTGAAACTATGTTTGTAGCTTATACATAGACTATATTGGTCTCTATTATAAGAAAATGGGTTTCAATTTTGTAACAAGAATTAATAAATTTCACACTAACAAAGAATAGAAACAACCACTCACATAAAAGGAAGAGGCTAAAAACTACGACGAACTGTAGAGTTTGCTTATTGATAAACATTTTGGTAAAGATTTTCTTTTTTGTTTTTTAACTATTGGCAAAGAATTAGAGATAGGTTTTTGAGAATTGTGATGCAACAATTTATATTAAAAACTAATGTGATAAATTGCAATTGATAGGCTTACATATGTAAAGAGTTGCAACATTCAGTCCAAACAAAGTTGCGTTTTTTATTCTCAGAATGTTACTTTCTCTATTTCAAAGTAATTGTTCATTGATTAAAAAACGCATAGTCTAATAAAAACATAAATAACTAATTAATTCTTTAAAGTTTGTAATATTATTGTCATTATATATTATATTAATGCATGTGCATGAAATTATAAATATCTTATATACTAAAAACTTAAGTTGTCTTATAAATGCAAAGTGTTCATAATTAATGTTTCATGAATTAAAAGTAAAATGTAGAGGCTTCATGTGTTAGTACATTGATTTAATAGTCATGCATAAGGGTAAGTACATAAGAATAGTGATTCAAGTAATTGAAAAAATTTGTACGGTACAAGGTAGTTTAACCAACATCAAAAGTATATCAATTACACAATATTGGGTGACTTAATTTAATGTGCAAGAGAATTTGTGCACAGATTGTAGTACGGTACAAGGTAGTTTAAGCAACATGAAAAGTATATCTTCTATACTATCTAAAGATTGGAGTGCTTAATTTAATGCACAAGAGGCATTGTGCACAAAAGTTTGTACGGCACAATATGTTTTGCATGAGGAATTGTGCACAAAAGTTTGTTCGGTATAACATGTTTCAAGCCATCTCTAAACCTTAAAGAATACAAACCAAAAATGCCATGAATGCATAAATTAAACACACCAATTAGTGGTTAGTCTTTTTACCTTCCCGTCCATGAGTTACAAAATATTTTATCAACTATATAATGTGTCAAAGTCACACACAACAAACTACAACTTCCTCCACACCGCGTGCACATTGGGCTACAACTTATTATGGTGGTAAGGTAAGCATCATATCGTCTTACTTATTTAGCATATTGATTTATATTATTTTATGTAAATTTCATGTGTGTTTTGTGTGTGTAAGAATGTAGGACATAAATATGGTGCTTAGGAGGTTTGGTAGTAACATCATCTTCTCTAATGGTTTAAGAGATCCTACACATCGCTGTCTTATCAATTAAGTGGAACATGCACAAACATTTTTACTTTGATAAAAAATGCAATATATTGATTAACTGTATTTAAGTTACTAATGATCAACTATATCTAATTGTTTTTTGTAGCGCATCAAGAAGCATTAAAGAAAGAGATCGAGAAGTCACAAAAATTGTATCAAGAACAAAACATGCAACTGGCCAATGAACAACAACGACAAAGACAAGAAGAAAAAGAAGAAGAAGAACAACGCCAATGCCACCGGTAGGATGAATACTTAGCATTCATATTAATAGTACGTTACAAATTAAACATGCAATATTTTACTTCATGTAATACCGCTAAACGGGCTAATACTATTTATTCATTAGTAATTAAGTTTATTGAAAATAATGTGACGAGCATTCAATTTTTAGTCAATAATTATTACTACACTTTGTTGGTGCATTTCAATATTTTTGCTCTTAATGTAGTTTTTTGTCTTGCGGTGTGTTAATGTCACTTTCTTAATTAAACGTCTTGGAATATAGTGTGACTTTGATATTTGATATGACTGTGTAAATTATGTCGATGTTACATACTGAAAATGGTAGTAGATAATAAAAATATCTTCACACTATCATCTTAACAATAAGAATCTTCTATATCGAAGTATATAAAGGAGAAGAAAATTGTATTTCAAATGTTATCCTACACCTATCACGAGGTAAGCATTATTCATTTGAGTTTGAGATCATGTGATTCATGTCGTCATACTGTAAATACTTAGAGTGAGTTACTAATGAATGCTCCAAATTTGATATTATAGTTTAGGGAAAAATGTTGTAATAATGCATTAATTAAAAAAATAATTAATGCAACTTACTCATATCAAAAGATAACATATGAAAAGCTTCATTTAAATATAACATTTTACAAAAAACCTCTTCACATTAAAGAAAGGGATCGATAAGTCACGAAAATTGTATCAAGAACAAAACATGCAAAATGCCAATGAACAACAATAAGAATAAGAACAACAAGAACAATGCCATGGCTACCGGTGTCAATATAGATGAATACTTAGCATTCATATTAATAGTACGTTACAAATTAAACATGCAATATTTTACTATACGAGTTATATTTTATTATACGAATTATAATTTATACTCTTGAATATACTAATTGCTTTAATATTTTATGTTTTTATAGTTTTGTTAAAAAGGAAATTTGTTTTATAGTTTGCTTTTAATAATGTAATTTATTTGAACAACGAAGTCCGTCTTTCACAAAAAATGAGAGTTTCAAACATGAACCGAAAATTAGTCACGAACATTACGAAAAAAAACAATTAGATCTAACCTGTGTGCATCGCATGGGTCCTGAGGCAGTCCAAACCTGTGTGCATCGCATGGGGATGAATATAAAAGGTCTCCAACATTAATGTAATCGCTTCATATTTAAAATAATTTATGTAACTTATACATATTAAAATATTACATGTGAAGAGACTTTTTTCAATGTAACATCTTGAAAAAAATCTCTTCACATATACTCTTTTAATGTCAATAAACTATTTTAAACGTGTGACGTACATGCTTGAAAATGTGATACCATCACAACTTAGATATATAATGACGAAAATAAGTGCCGAATAATACGCTATAAAAACTTATATACAGCCCATGTGCAACTCAATAAAGTATTTTAAATACGTATAAAGCTTAGCAAATGTGTGGCACAATGACAACTTAAATATAAAATGATGAAAATAAATACCGAATATTACGCTATGAAAACTTCTATACAGCCCATGTGCATCGCACGTATTTTAAATCTATGGAAACTTCTATACAGCCCATGTGCATCGCACGGGCATTGTTAACTATCATAAGAAATAGTTATAACTTAGCCGGATGTTTTAATATTAATTAGTTCCAATAAAAAACGATAGAGTCAATACCAAAATAAATAGACAAAAAATATTATGTAAAAAATACATTTTAAAAGATTATATGTCAATAAACTATTTTAAATACGTATCATGCTTACAAAATGTATGCAACCATGAGAACTTATATATATAATGACAAAAATATGTCTCGAATATAAAATGACGAAAATAAAAAACGGATATTAAACTTTGAAAACTTCTATACAGCCCATGTGCATTAAACAGGCTTTTAGAGTTTGCTAAAATAACAAAATACGACATATTAAAAATATCATCTTGAATAATGAATAGAATGGAAAAATTACATAATTTTGGCTCGCAGTCATTTATAAATTATAATAACAAACAAAAAAGCTGTGTGCATCGCACGGGTCATGAGGCAGCTCGAGTTATATATTGTATTTTGATTGTTTGACTTGACCTCAATTAAAAGTAACGAAATAACGGCATCAATATTTTTCATGTCATGCTAACAAACACAACTTAGAAACTTATTGACTAACAAAATCCATCCATGATCAAAATGACGAATATTAGTGTTGAACAATACACTATGAACATTTAGATCGAGCCCGTGTGCATCGCACGGGTTTGATTGCCTAGTTAAAATAAAAGCACAAGTTATTGCGATATGCAAATTAATGCAAGAGATTGTACATATACAAACGATTTATGTTAAATACTCATTTTATTTTTCTTTATACGTTTAACCCGCGTGTACACGGGTTTATAAACCAAGTATGATAGAGGTTATACTTCATTATATTCAAGGGTTATTATGTGTTATTAAACATGCTTAATGTCTAAAACATGATATCAATAGTTAATAAAACATCAACTTCAATACAATAACTGTTAAACAAAGTTAAATCATTCGTCCAATAAAAATTTGTACACAATATTAATCGATATTAATATATAATGAAATTTTTATGTAAAAATTCACACGTGTACGGGTATTATAACTAGACAGATATAAATATTTTACATAATTGTATAGAAAATCAAATTTACAGGTGGTTAAAAGCTAATAGTAGTAGTTTATGATTTAAATATTTGAATTAATTGCATTGTAATTAATGTTCATAGATGTGATATTTTGTAATTAATGGTTCATAATTTCATATTTAGTTATTGATGTTAATTAATTCAACAATAACCTTAACAAAAAATTTGAAATCTTTAATAACATTATATGAATTGATTAATGACCATTATTTTTCCATCCTTTTTTGGGGAGCAAGATGCATACATTTTTGTAGTAGAAGAAGCCAATAATTACCATACATGAAATTACATTCCTCTATCCACCTATGTGATAACCATCTAAACATGGAAATTCATTGACCATCTGAACAAAGTACTACAAGATCCACATGAAGGCTTGAACTATGAGGCACGCGAACTCAACACATCCTCGCGATAACAAGGTCATTTTTAGTTTGAACATTTGATAGGTCATGTACTAGCTAGAGATGAAAGAACGAGGGCAGTACTATCAAAGAACTCTAGCTAATGGACAAGTAAATAGTAAACGTATGACAAGCCTAAGGTTTTATCATGTATCCAACCCTATTAATCAACCATGTCGATCTCTTTCTACCGGACATACTTGCTCACTTCTTTATATCGTCTATTTACGACACTGGTTAACATTCTTTTTCTTTTAAATATCCGAACCTGGAGCTTTAAATATTGAAAAATGAAACATAGTAATAACCATCTTTGCTGTTGGAAAAAACAACAATATCAACCCAACATCATAGAATTACCATTTAATTCTTTTTTTTTTTCAATTTATGATTACGATAAAGTTGCTCTATTATCAGAAAATTTGACACAATCCACAATTTGGAGTACGGAACTTCGTGGGTCCTAACTCCTGAGCTACAATAGCATAGAGATACTCTTAGACATTTCTCCGGCAGCCTAGGTGCAAAAACACCGTTGATAAGTGGTTGTTGGCTAAAATTTTCACCATTGATGTTCGTTATTGTAGTATCCACTTTGGTGTTGACGTTCTTTTCCCCATGAATATCTATAAATTAAAGGGCCAATGATTTAAATAGACCATTTTCTCTATTTGGAAAAAATTCTAAATATAGACTCCTCGACTGTGTGACCACTCGACTTTATTTTTAGTTTTTTCTTCGACTTCACTATCAATTGCTCGACTTCACACTATAATTTTACTCTACTTCACTTTTTGGGGAAAAAAATCGCGAAGTCTATAGGCTGGAAATCAAATTTGTTTTGGTCTATTTAAGCCATTATCTCTAAACTAAATCATGAAACCATAAATAATTGTTGAAATAATAATTCAACATAGGAAAGGGATCCGGTAAGTAGAAAAACTAAAATAAAAAGAATAAGAAGAATTTTTAGCCACAAATTTCAAATAGGAGGGAGAAATTTAAGGGGAGATGCATCTATTTTTATAGGTGCATCTGAAATGAGTGGTTGTGGTGTCTTCTTATTATTCTTATTTTAATTTTTCTTCTTATTTGATCCTAACTCATGCAATACATATACATCATTACTAATATACAAGAGATTATTTAAGTATGTGAAAATAAGTTTGTTATGTATTTCTTTTCCGATAAAATATTACTTGAATTGCAGTTTATACATAGAATATATTGGTCTCTATTACAAGAAAATGGGTTTCAACTTTGTAACAAGAATAAATAAATTTCACACTATCAAAGAATAGAAACAACCGCTAACATAAAATTAAGGAGGAGGCTAAAAACTACTAAAGTGAGTTAGGTTTTTATTTGTTTTTATTTTTTTAGATTTACATTTGTTGGTAGTGTTGTGATTTCAGGGATTTGAAGTTTGCTCTTTAAGGCGAAGTAAAGACACGTATTTTCAATGTGATACTTCTACCATATTTGGAGAAAATTTTAGGGGAGCTCTCGTTCCAATTCTACTTTTCTCCTCTTTTTATTATATTTTTGCATAAAAAAAAAAAGACTTTGTACATTTCAAGTGGGGGAACGGGAGTAGAATTACAAATTGAACTTTATTTGCCCATTTTTCTAGTTTATTTTGAAAAATTATGCCATTTTGAAAACTTTTGACATTTATTTTCATAATCGAACTAGAATAGACCTTAGCCGAGCACACTATTACCCTTGATTTCATTGGTGAGGTTTAGCCTTTCATCTTCCCCTTTATTACTTAAATCCACCAAATATTGAGTGTGTTGATAGTATTGTAAATTTTAGAACTTGACCTTTACATCATTTCGAGACCATCGACGAGTAGTGTGTCGAGTTAGCTTGATACATTTGGGAGGGATAGTTTGAGAAGGCAATGTTTTAGGATTTACACCTAAATAGCCCATATGTGTATTATTATGTGTGTTTATCGATTAGTCACCTCAACTTTTTGACCCCCGTGTAAACCCTTTTGTTGCACTCACCTTTTGTGCAAGATACCCCTTGTTATACCCTTTTGAGCATTCTTTTCGTTTCTCAACCCATATCATGTATTGTTTCGTTACACCTATTCACGTTAGCCTACCGTGTAGTCTTGGTTTATGATTGGGAATTTGCCGTTTGCCTATGTTTGAGGTTCGGGTATAGAGATTCTGGAATCACGCCCACGTTGAAGACTTATATTTGAAGATCATTAAAGACCCTCCATATTTATCACATAATTCATCTCAAGTGGGGGGATGACTTATTTATTTATTTGTAGTTATGAAAAAAAATTATTAGTAGTTTATTGTTTATTGTAAAGGGATAGTGCAAACATTATAAGCACTAATCATTAGTCATTATGGAGCTTATTATGCTAGTATCGAGTAGTTTACCTCAGTCGCATTCAATTGAGGATTTGAGTTTGTAGCGAATCTACACCAACTAGTTTTGAAGACCAAGTTAGTATGCACCCCATTATATGACATCTACTTATGGCACACTAACATGTTACATGATGATCCGTTTTTCGCGTCTTGAAGCTTGGATTTTGGATGGACGGTGGGCGGTAATGACTTGGTTGTAGGCTAAGACTATTTGGTTGTTTATTTTTATTTTTCACCATTTATGTGCATCCCATGTCTTATCCTACCTTTTAGTCACGAATCATGCTTAGGTGATGGAGTGAGCAGTCATTGGTGTCTTGGCCATAGATTTGGTTATGTATCGATGGTCTTTATCACCTTCGCCGTAGCATGTTAGTAATGGCAATTGACATTAGCCTTACAAATTTGTTCACCCAACGTAGCCTTTAGGGATTATCTTGACCTTAGATCTAGTGGTGAAGATTTGTGTAACTGCCAAGCCTATAACATAATACATACTATGACCGTGCAATGGGTGATCACCCTAAAATTGACACTTAGAATAGAGAGAGTATGATTTTTTTGTTCTCATTTCGTGAGGTGTTCGGCTTTGATAAATTCTAGCATAGGAAGTTTTTAAACTTATATTTTAAAAGAGACGATTTTCAGCAGCATACAGAGCATTTTCCAAGGGATAATTCACGCCATTACTACATATGTTTTAGTTATTTCATATCATACTTTTGTATTTGATTCAATTTCATTCATTATGATCCTAAACATTGAATTTTCTGCATTATTTAATATGATTGACTAAACACCTTTGGTGTTAGCCTAGTTATGAAATCGTTATTGCTATGATTTAGTTTTCTCATTTTCGTATCACTTTATGTGCATATTTTCTTTACTTATTTGTGGACACCCTTGTTTCGGTAGTGTTAATGTTTGGTAGTATCTATAAAGGTAGGAGAATTGACCATCAGACCCTAGATGAGTAGGTTGCGAGTAGTGGTAAGAATTAACCATAGGACTACCACTATCTTGTGTGCGAATTTACCATAGGATCACCTACTAAGCAAAGATACTTAAGAAGTTAGGGGAAACCTAAGTTCCGAGAGGCCAGGTTTCATAATAGTAGGTCTAGATTGTAGCTGGTGCTTAATGACTTAGCATAGGTTAACCCACAAACTTTGTCGATCTCATGATGATGAAATGGGAACCTATTTGCATAGGCTAGACAAATTTACCCGAGGAGTCTAGTGACATTTACCCCCACATGAAGCGGTAGAATGAATTTATAGGAAGACTTAATTATAGCTTAACAAGATTAGTAATTAGGCTAGCACATTTATCCCTACTGATTATTTCATCAATTTACTTTTGCTTTTATTTTATTTCATTTCATTAGTTTAATATTAATATGTTCAAACCCTTTTTAAAATTAGTGACATTAGACTTAAATTAGGATCCACACTCATAGCTCTTGCGACGACATCAGATTTACTAATTACTACACTACACACGACTGGGTGCATTGCCCGTTAGTGCATGGTAGACCATAGGTAGAAGAGAAATTATAAATATTAAAACCTGGTCTGAAATCCTGCATCAAGTTTTTTGCGCCACTGCCGGGGAGCTATTTTAGGATTTTATTTAAGTATTAAATTTTTTGTTAGTTTTTCATCATCTCACTATTTCTTTAAGTTTCAGGTACCGTGGCCGAAGTATCATTGATAACCTTACCCTCGAGGAATACCTCGTTTTGACCCGAAAGGAGCAAGGGCTGGGGCTTGTTAGGCCAGCCATAGGAGCAAATTTTCATTTCGAGATTAAGAATCAGTTCATGCGGGAGTTAAGAGAAAACCCCTTTTCTGGAAGCGAGACTGAAGATGCATACGAGCATGTTGACAATATCTTGTATATCGTGAGCCTTTTCAACATACCTGGTGTTTCTTACGATGCGGTTATGCTCCTTGTGTTTCCAATGACACTCACTGGAGCCGCGAAGAGGTGGATTGATAGGTTGCCTGCAGGAACCATCAATACATGAGATCTCCTTAAAAGAGCTTTTGTTCAATGTTATTGCCTTCCATATAAGACGACAAAATAGCTCGAGGAGATTCACAATTTCAAACAAGAAGTTGACGAGACATTATACCAAGCTTGGGACAAGTATAATGATCTCCTTTACAGGTGCCTGACTCATGACCTAAATAAGTAGCAAGTGGTCAACATCTTCTACAAAGTATTAACATACCAACAAGGCAAATGCTTGACTCACAGGGGCTGATCCCTGGGATGACTCCTCTTCGAGCCCATGAAGCTATCCAAGACATGGTAGACCATTCGCAGAAATGGCATGATGGTGGCAGCAGCAGAAGTATGGGAGGAAATTTGGATGGTATTTCTATTATTATTAACAAAGTTGAAAGTCTTGGCATGGATATGAAGAAATTAAAAGAAAATGTGCATGCTATTCAAGTAGGATGCGAAACTTGTGGAGGAGCTCATCTAGCCAAAGATTCTGTTGATATAAATAATGCTTAAAAAAGTTATTAATATTTTTCAATAACTCAACATTTTGATAATCACAAAATATAAACTAAATTAAATCGAAAATTATGATGTAAACAAGCATTTAGTGGTAAATATTTATTTCTACAACTAAATCACTTAAGGTATGTATAAACAAAGTGTCTAATGCATTATATGATCAAAGGAACATTCTCTTAATCTCTAGATTTTTTATAAAATGTCACAAACATTTCATATCCTTTAGAAAATCATTTTTGGTATTAAATAAAAATGATTAATTAACCATAAATATATAAATTCAAATTTTCAATCAAAAATGGCAAAAATGTTCCAGAAAAACCTTCCCCACAAAAAGACAAAGCTGGGCAACGTTCAAAAGGGGCGACCCCCTTAATTAACTAGGCGGCCCCCTTAATTACTAAGGGGACTGGCCACGCTCCTGACCCCCCAGCTTTGCCTATAAATACTGATTCATTCCCACAGATTTGCCTCACCTTTTTACACTAAAAACTTTCCGATCTCAATCTCTATCTCTATTCTAAAATCCTTTGATCATATATTCATAAGTCTTTGTTTCCAAGTGATCCAAAGCTTCATCCACACAAGTGCAAAAAGAAGAACACTTCTTCAACAACTATACATAGTAGTAGTGTTGTGTTTAGTTAGTATCATCTTGTAGTAGTGTTTGATAATTTGTAAAGTGTTGTGTGATTAAGTTACTTGTAGATATTAGTTGTGTTGAAAAGAAGTATTGTAGTAGTTGTGAATAAGTTGTGCAAAGAAGAGGGTGTTTAAGAAGACGTGAAGAAGTTGTGAAGCTATCATGAAAAAGTTGTGAAGTTGTGAAGAAGTCGTGAGATTAGTTCTAGCTAGGATTAGAACTCGACATTTCGCTTAGTGTCGTTAACTGGTGTAAGCTAAAGTGTGTAAGGTTTCTCCGCCATAAGGAGTTTGTTGACATAGTGAAGAAAACTCTCGAGTGTGGTACTCGGGGAGTGGAGTAGGGCAAGGAAGGTGTCCTTGTAGCCGAACCACTATAAATTCGCGTGTTGTGGTTTGATCTTTCCATCTCTATCTTTCATTTCATTTCATTAGATTACTTACATTATTAGATTATACTTGTTTAGATTTACTCATATTTGTTAACAATTGAATTCACGTAAGATCGAATCAAAGTTTTAATAAGCAACAAAAGTTTTTCGAAAATAAACTAAAAAAGAACGTAAAACTATTCAACCCCCCCCCCTTCTAGTTTTCCACAATTGGTATCAGGAGCCAGGTCTAGCAAGATCTTTAAAATATATTGTATTTTAAAACTTGTAACGATCTACGGAATCTGAAAAATATTTAGAAGGGCAATCTATGCAAAGACCACCACTATTTGAAAGTGATGGATTTTTATATTGGAAAAATCGATTCGAAACTTATGTGAAATCAAAAGATTTAGATCTTTGGCATGTTATTACTAATGGTGATTTTTTTACCTATTCAAAATAATCCCGAAAAAAAAAGAAAGATGAAATTGTACCTTCTGAAAAACAAAACGATGATTTAAAAAGAAAACTTGCTAAAAATGATGAAGCAAAAATGGTTATTTACAATGCGCTACCACGTAAAGAATATGAAAGGATCTTTATGTGTGAAACCGCAAAAGAAATTTGGAACTCTTTACTAATAACTCACAAAGGCAATAGTCAAGTCAAAGATAACAAAATAGATCTACTTGTTCAACAATATGAGCAATTCACAATTCCGGAAGAGGAATCAATTGATAATGCTTTTGCTAGGTTTAACACTATCATCACAAGTTTAAAAGCACTTGATGATAATTTTCTAGTAAGAATTTCGTTAGGAAGTTCGAGCTCAAGTGACGGCTATTAAAGAATCAAAGAATTTGTCAACTTTACAACTTGATGAATTAATTGGGAACTTGAAAGTTTACGAAGTAATAATAAAGAATGACTCCGAAATGGTCAAAGGAAAACGAGAGCAAAGCAAGTCAATCGCCTTGAAAGCTAGAAAGGTATCTAGTAACGAAGATAGCTCATCTTCCGAAAGTGATGACGAAGAATATGCCATGGCCGTAAGAGATTTCAAGAAATTCTTCAAAAGGCGAGGAAGATTCGTTAGACAACCACATGATGAAAGGAAAGCATCTCAAAAGAATAAAGATGACAAGAATAGCAAGAATGAAAGGAAGTGCTTCAAGTGTGGTGATCAAATCATCTCATTGGAAAATGTCTAATGATGTCAAGAGATCAAAATCAAAGAGCATTTGTTGGAGGATCTTGGAGTGATAGCGATGAAGATGAGAAAGAAACGACAAAGGAGGAGAAGTGTCTTATGGCAAAAACATCAAACGAGGTACGTTCCAAAACCGAATACTTTAGTGATGAGAATCTATCATTAGACGAAAATGCTTGATTGGTTTAAAATCAAATATAGTTATAGTATAGATTTTCACAAAGGAATTGCTAAGGAAATAAGCAAAACCCGAAGTCGTAGTCCGTGTGAAGGTGTGAATGAAATTTCAAATTCTCGGTTCGTGAAACGTGTCATGAAAGTAGGAAAAAGTGATTCTAATGAGATTTAACCTAATGAATACGAAAATGAAGCACAATTAACCAATTAAGCAAGTAATTCAAGTAAGGTAACCTAAAATGTAACGTAAAATTAAAAACGTAAGCTAAAACGTAAAATAAACGTAAATGCGCGAAATAAAAAGTAAAATTGAAGCTATACTAATCCTACGGGTTTGAAAATAATTTTCCTAAGTTAAAAATGATAAAAGAAAATTTTGAGAAAAAGAAAAATATATATTGTTTTTTACCTTTTATTTAATTTTTATGAATTAAAAACTAATTTAACTAATTAAAAATTAAAAGAAAATGGAAACTAAGTGAGAAAAATAAAAAATTAATTTTGAAAATTCTAAAATAACTAAAAACTAAATTTAAAAATGAAAAAATATTTTTTTGGATTTTTGTGTAATTATTATGAATTAAAAACTATTTTAACTAATAAAAAAGTAATTAAAATTCAAATAAAATTCAAATTAAATGAGAAAAATGCAAAATTAATTCCTAAAAATCTAAAATAAATGAAAAAAAAATTTCTAAAATATTTTTTGGATTTTTTTAATGCTTTTTCTGATTTTTTTTGGAATTTTTGGTATTTAAAAAGTATTAAAAATTGATTAAAAACTAAAATTTAATAAGAAAAATGGCAAACTAATTTAGAAAAATATGAAAAATTCAGGAAAATCCTAAAACATTATTCTAATCCTAGGAAAAATTTTAAAACTGAAAAATAAGCTGAAGAAATGCTTAATGCCACTCTTTGACCAAATTGACTGAAACTTTGACCCAAGGTATTTTTCACTTAAATAAGCTCCAAAGTACTGAGATCAGACCAATTAGAACAAAGATACACAGATATGGAACAAAAACAGTTGAATAAGCACTTGTGGAACTAGCAATAAGCAAACAAAATAAGCTATGGGTACCAAACCAGTGAAATAAGCAACAATAAGGTCTGAGTAACTGATATGAACCACAAATCTCAAATTCCAAGCAACAAAGCACAAAAGCAGGCCTAAACTAGAATTCAGTCACTAGTGGAAATCCTACACTTTGATAGGTCAAATAAGTAGTGCAAATAAGCTGACTCTGGTGAGCTTATGGGGGCAAAACCTTCACTGACCTACTGAGATGACAAAAACACCAAATAAATTCACTCAAAAGCTTATTAGCTTTCCTACTGGTTGCCTTGAAATCTGATGAAACCCAATGGTGCAGGGGACCACCTGCTTAACAGACAACTTTTGATTCAAAACTTCAATAAGCAAATGAATTTAAAAGTGAAATTTTCTTTTTAAAATTGATTCCCTAACTGATAAACTCTACAAATAAGCACACAAAACTTATTTCCAACTAATGTTAAATCCTACAGTTGCTTACCAAAATCTGACTAAAATCTGAATTCAAGGCTTTTTGACTTTTTGATTTTTTCAAATATTTTGACTAAGCTGAATTTAAATTGATCCCAATTGATTACTTATGCAAAACTAAGTTAAGATGTAACTATATTAGGCTAAATAAACAAAATCTACAACAACTGACTTGATTATGCTACCAAATACCACTAACAATCAACTAAATTGCAAGTTCAAAAGCAAATTTATTTTCTAGCATTCTAACTACCAAAATAGTGTGCTACTAATCTATATTCCACTACTATAGACTACTGGTGCACTAGTTTTTCACAAAATGACCTCAATACTGCTTAGTGCAGTGAATACCAAACACCCCTTATGACTATCTGTTATGAACTTTTGTGAAACAACTAAGCTCTTAAGCAATTCCAACTACCAATGTAGTTCAGATATATATCAAACAAGCTCAAACTAATCCAGAAACACAGAGTTCAAACACACAAAACACAGATTCAAGAGATGACAAATATGAAATAGTAGTGCTCAAATGAAATTGCAAATCACAATATTAAGCTACAACTACCAAAGTAAAACTGAATAATACTAATACTACTTAATTGAGATAGAAATAAGCTATAACAATCAAAGTTATACTACTACTACTCTATAAGGAAATTTAGAGAAAATTTTAAATGAAAACTTACAAGGCCAATCCTCCTCAGCATGAACAGAGGGGGTTCACTAAGCTTGCCTGTCTCTAGATAGGCCAAATGGCTCCCTTGGACTGTCAAATCACCAACTGAATAAGCTGTGCTTATTGGATAAGCTGTTGTTGACCTCAGTTGACTTTTTGTTGACTATGTTTGAATTTGATTAATGGAATAGTACCAATCTAACTATAACTCACAATAAGCTATAATTGAGCTTATATGAGCTTAGTAAAACAGAAAGGAAGCTTGTTGAAGCTTGAGTTTGAAATTGAAACAAATATTTTTTTATTTTTATTTTTAGAATTTTCTGATTTCTTTTTTTTTTTTGGTTTTTCAATATAAGGTGAATAAATTGAAATGAAAACTGTTTAAACAAACTAACAAATATTAATCTAAATTAGATAAGCAGTAAATGATATTAAAGTAAAACTAAATAAGAAAATAAGCTAAATTGAAATAAAACTAAATTTTCCTTAATTCAAAAGATGAGTACAATACTGAAGAGAAAATTACAATTCATAAAACATAAAAAATACATAAAACTACTACTAAACTACACACCTAAAGCTTGTGGAGGAGGGGGTATATATAGGAGACTGAGGATGCTTCTAGGATTTTCCAGGTCACCAATCCGTGCTTCTTTGTGTTTCTTTGAATCCCTCTCAGCCTTTAGATGCGTTTCCAGATACATCCCATCAATTAGGACCCTTGGATTGATTTTGGTGATGTGACTGATCCTGCGTGTATGTCTTGATTGGTCCACGTATGCACTCTGGATGCTTCCTGACATTCCCTGACAGCTTCTAGAATCCCAATCATTGGTTAATTATTTTAGTACGAGGTTAATATGATGGGGGTGAAAATTAGGGTTCTAGGTGAACAGTAATTTCTGGGTAAGGGTAAGAATTGGGGGGCGGGAATGGTTTGGGTATTATTTTTATTTGTGTTGACCGGGTTTGGGGTTGGGTTTGACCGGGTTAAGGGTGGATCGGGTAAGCAGGCTGGGTTGGGCTTTTGATATTATGGGCTTGTGGGATTTTGGGTATAACTTCTTCTGGATCAGGTTTTTGTTATTTAAGATTTTAGTAAAAATGACAAGGACCAATATGTATTTCTTGCAAACTTCAGGGACCAAATCTGTTAATCTTTGAAATTTATTCCAAGGGCCAATGCTGACAAATTTTGATAATTGAAGGGCTTGAGTTGTCATTTTTCCAAAATATCTTCAAAGGACTAATATTGACAAACTTTGAAAGATGACGGACTGATTCTGCCAACTCTTAAATCTTTGCTCCAAGGATCATTTCTGACAATCTTTAATTCTTCAAGGATGATTTTGGAATTTTGAGCTTTTCCTTTGACTTTTTGACTTCCCCGGCTTCGGCTTTTGCCACTTTCCATTCTCGTGCTCGTTTTTGTTGGTTTTAGCTTTGTTTTTGTCCATTTTTCACATATCTGTACCTGCACATACACAAATACAAAAACACACATTCTCTAGGCATATTTGGTTAGTATTTGGTATTTTTGGTCTGATTTAAGGTCTAAAAAAGATGTGTGAATAAGCACACATCAAAACTCCCCAGATGAAGGTATTGCCGTGCCCTCACGCAATGTCATTACCTCACGTTTAAGAGATAAATAATTTTCAAAACCTATTTTTACTGACTTTGTAAAGTAGCAATGATGTTTGAAAGAGATCTTAAAATCATTTATTCTCAAAAATGCTCCGTTTTTCAATTTTCATGAATAACAACTACCACTACTATTTTTGTTCTTTTTCATTTTTATATATGTGACGGTTTGCTTGACTTTCATTATCTTTTGATAATTTTCAGGGTCTACGAGTAGAAATACTTCTCATGGAGAAGAGACCATACGGATAAAAATCGTAATCCTTGATTTTTCACAAGCCCCCAAACTAAGCGTAAAATCGAAACCATTGTTTATCCACAAGTTAGATGCTAACACTACCCACATAAGTTACTTGTGTAATTACCTCTTGTTCCCAATTCCTAAGTTTTGTATCTCAAGATTTTATTTTTGTGAGAAATGAATTTCTTCGCATTTTCTCGTTTTGATATTTATTAGTCCGATAAGAGCACAAAATTTGAATGCTAAGTAGTTTCCAAACTTTCCCTCGAAAACCCCTGCATACGAAAATCGGGTCCACATGGAGGTCTTTGATTTAACACGATTTTGAGGGCCCCCTTTTTATTTACGAACGAAACATCCCATGTCTGAGACCCGAGACGGAAGCTTTTTATTAGGAAACCCCCGGAGTCGAAGCTTGGCATTTTTAAATATTATAAGCACTTTAATAATATTTGGTCTTTAGTCTTTTATTTCAATTACAACAACGGTTGTGAGTCGTCAAGATGCAAGAGTTTTAGTATTACCTTGGATTTTTCCGCTGCTTTTTTATAGCTTTAAATTCCTCTGCATTATTTTTGGCTTTGGATTATTATTATTGATATTCATAATCATTTTCCAAACCCCGAGTCCCACGGCCTTTACAAAGATCACAACATCGGCTGCGAACCGGAAAGATGTAATAGTCTATTTCACCGTAACACTGGCAGTACCCCTATGTGTACCAAACCCCCATATGCAGAGATTTTCTTAGGAACGAGAAAAAACTAAGTATTGCCCAAACCGTATACCCTTAATTAAACCTAGAGATCTATTTTCATTGGTGTGCAATCTTGTGGGAACAAGGAGGCCACAAGTACCTTTCGTGGGCTCTAAAGAGATCCAACTACTCCACGTTTAGCACCAAACTTCTAAATAAACTTTATCATTCCTCGATCTCTGCAAATTTAAAATCCCAAGTAATGAGATCCGCGGATGCTTAGCCGATAATCTTTTAATTATATTGGTTAAGGGAGAAAAGCTAGGGCTCAACACGCCCGGTCAAGTCAGAACATTTATTTCTACTCTCGCCGATAGGAAAGTCAAAACAAGGTGTCAAATCTTATTATTATATCATATATTATATCATTTTTTTTGAAATAAAAATGTGACAAAAATTTTAAATTTTGGTGGAAAAACGGAGTTGCGTAAGTTAACAGCTCAGACGAAGGTGCCAGGTCAAATCGAATCGAAGATTCACCCCCCAGACTAAAGTGAAACATTGTCCTCAATGTTTTAAGGGTACGGGTAGTCTTACGTAATATCTAAGGCCATTTATTAAGTATGCCAAGAGATAAACGTTAGTCGATAAGATTTTGGATATGGTGAATTTCCGAAAGAGCAGCGAAGAATGAGACTCGAGTTGAGAGAACGACAAAAACACGAGCACGAGATTCCTCAATCGTTGGGGAAATTCTTGGACATTCACAAACAACCACGAAAACACGAGTATGGAAAGGGTCGCCCCCCTCACATCACGTTACTTAAGAAATAAGAAAATAAAGAAGATGAAATAGATAAGCATGGGGTGCCTCCCACGAAGCGCTTGTTTTTGTTCACCGAGTCACATGAGCTTGACTCGATCCCCGAATTTAATTGTCCTTGGGGAAAGTTTGGAGATCCGGGACAACCATGGCTGGTATGTCCCCTCCGAAATAATGTTTGAGACGATGGCCATTCACCTTAAAATTGGGACCATTGGGTTGAGATAATTCGACGGTTCCATAAGGAAAAACTTGGGTAATGGTGAATGGTCCAGACCAACGGGTTTTTAATTTGCCTGAGAATATCTTCAATCGAGAATTGAAAAGAAGGACTCGATCACCAACGTTGAAAACGCGATCTTTAATCTTAACATCATGAATCCTTTTCGTCTTCTCTTTGTAGATCAAAGAATTCTCATAGGCTTGATCTCGAAGCTCAGTTAATTCATTCAATTGAACTTTACGATGATCACCCGTGGTTTTGATATAAAAATTAGCGTGTTTCAAGGCCTAGTAAACCTTGTGCTCAAGTTCAAAGGGCAAATGGTTGGCTTTCCCGTAAACCAGCTTATAAGGAGTGCACCCAATAGGTGTTTTGTAAGCGGTCCGGAAAGCCCATAATGCATCATCTAACTTATCAGCCCATGAAGCACGATGTTCTCCTATGGTCCTTTCTAAGATACGTTTCAAGCCACGATTGGACACCTCAACTTGACCGCTCGTCTATGGATGATATGCAGTAGAAAGATGATGCGTGACACCATATTTGAGCATAACTTTAGCAAATTGGTCATTACAGAAATAGGTCCCACGATCACTTATAATAGCACGAGGTGCACCGAATCGGGCAAAGAGACTTTTGAGAAATGTTACGATAACTCGGGCGTCATTGGTGGGGAGCGCTTTCGCTTCAACCCATTTCGACAAGTAATCGAAGGCCACGAGTAAATATTTGTTTCCTCAAGATGACGAGAATGGTCCCATGAAATCGATACCCCAGACGTCAAAAATCTCACAGACTTGGATATCATTTTGAGGCATCTCGTCTCTTTGAGAGATTTTTCCATGACGCTGGCAAGAATCACATGATTTTACCAATTCATGGGCATCCCGATAAATCGTCGGCCAGTAGAAGCCGAAATCGAAAAATTTCTTAGCGGTGAAGTTGGCACCATAATGTCCCCCCGTAGGTTCATTGTGGCATGCCATGAGAATTTCAGCGGCTTCCTTGCCGTGAACACACCGTCCGATCACTTGATCCGCAAAAATTTTGAACAAGTAGGGGTCGCCCCAGAAACAATGTTTAACATCTTCGAAGAATTTCTTCTTTTGCTGAAACGACATCCCTTTTCTTAAGAAATTCCCCGCATGGTAATTCGCAAAGTCGGCGAACCATGGGGTACTAGGATCACTGTGTGATAAACTCACAAGTGTTTCGAGAGGAAATGTTTTGGTAATTTCCTTTTTCTCGAAATCACTTTGATGGGGATTCTCTAAACGCGAAAGGTGATCGGCAGCAAGGTTCTCAGCTCCCTTTTTGTCTCGAATTTCAACATCAAATTCTTGAAGGAGTAGAACCCACCGCATCAATCTTGGCTTAACATCTTGCTTTGCCATTAGATACTTAAGAGCCGAATGATCCGTATAAACTATGCATTTCTTTAGAACGAGATAAGGTCGGAACTTTTCAAAAGCATAAATGACGGGTAACATTTCTTTTTCAGTAGTCGTATAATGGTATTGAGCATCGGTCATTGTTTTACTAGCATAGTTGATACGTGGGAATCGCACCAGGCTTTACCTCTCGAGATATCTCGAGAAGCTTACAACCCCCACCAGGCAGTGTACCTGATCGTTGTAGTATAGTATAGTGACAAGTACCGGGGGATTGATCGTTCAACTCAGGAATAGTGTCGCCAGGATTAGAAAATCTCCTAAATTAACTCTAGAGGTGAGGGATGATTCTTTTTGTATTTTTATATTTTATAAAAGCAAGTAAAAATATCGGTTTTGGAAGAGTGGGCGGAATTAGTTACTAATCAACTAACCCAATAACTAAAGATGCAATCAAAATAAAATAACAGAAATGAAAATAAATCTAACTACTAATGTGGTGTAAACAATGATAGGGAAAGTTGTGTTTACTTAGGTTTCATTACTCCCTAGATATCTTTTACAGGTTGTAGCTTGTTACAATTGCATGAATGACAGGTCGTATTCCTTAATACTAGTCGTAGGGCCGTGTACAATATTCCCTAACTCTATAGGATCCTACTTCACTCCTATGTCGATCCGTTAGAAGCTCCTAACATGGGATCATTAGAATTCTCCTATGCATTAAATACAACCAAAAATCATAGTACACCTCTGATCATGTTTCTTAAGACGTTCAAGCAAGTTACCAATGGAAGTCTGCCAGTTTTCTTAAGCCTAACATCGAATACAATCATCCGTAACAACTATAAAGAAACAATCAACCCATAATTAACATCTAGGTTTCACTACATCTAAGCAAACACAAAAGAGATCTAGCCAAGCATGTTAAATTGAAGACAAGTGTAAGATATATTCAAGCAACACATAGACATATTGATTGAATTGAAAGAGTACTTATCTCAAATTGACATGAAAGGTTCAAAGGGTTGAAACCTGTTGGGAATTCTGCTGAAGAATCTGCTGATGGATTCTACTGAAGACACAGATTCTGCTTATAGATTGTTTTTGCTGAAGTTTAGTTTCAGCATTATTAATTTCTGCGGATATAGTTTTTCCGTGTTTTATGTAATATAGTTAGGATATGCATGAGTTTATTTAGGAAGTGATAATGCATATCTTTTAGAAGTTTTTAGAATATACGTTTCTTATGAAACTGTTTAGGGTTCCTTGTGTATAAAAGTAACACAAGATTATGTATTGAGTTACGTTTTAGAAAACACTTTGATAATTATTGAAAAGATCTATAGAGGATCGATTGTTCTTAGTATTAAAACTTGTGTTTGTTTCCGCTTTAAAATACAAGTTACAGAGATTGTCTATTAGTGTGTTGGTGATTACATTAACATAACTAACGATCCTAGAGTGCTCAGAAGATCTATCAAGGTCTAAGTTTCAACAAGTGGTATCAGAGCCTCGGGAGAGTCTCTGTGATACTAAGAAGCACAAATCTTACACTCACTCAATCAAAACAATCAAGAAAAATGCCTAGATCAGATGATGAAGCTGATACAACCCAGAACCTAAACACCACTTATCTCCAACAACTCAATCTCTCAAACAGTAATGCTAAATTCCCATACTTGAAGAATGCAGAATATGATTTGTGGTCCATGAAGATGCAAAACTGGATCACAAACATTAACTGGAATCTTTGGGAAATTGTCCGTAAGGGTAATAGCCTGAAGAAACATGTCAAAGATACTGATGGGATTGTTACTATTGTAGGTCCCAAAACTGCTGAAGAAGTTCTAGCCGTGCAAAGGGAGAATAAAGTAAGAACAATTCTGCTCCAAGCTATACCACATGACCACATGGGTGACTTCCACTTCATGGAGGATGCCAAGGACATTTGGTTGGCAATCAAGGCTAGATTTGGTGGGAATGAAGAATCAAGAAGAATGAAGAGGTCAATGCTGAAGCAGCAGTTTCAAGAGTTTCAGATATCTGAGGAAGAAGGAATCCACAAAGGCTATGACAGGTTCCACAAGATCTTGAGTCAACTTAATTAGATGAAGGCTAGGCCAGGTAATGAGGACTGCATTGCTAAGTTTCTGAGATCATTGCCACCATCCTGGTTGCAAGTCAGCAGTGCTCTCAAAGCTAAAGGAGGGTTGGACATTATTTCTTTTGATGACCTCTAAAACAGGCTCAAATCACTTGAGCCTGATGTTAGAAGTCCCATTCGACCATCCACTCACTCAGCCTTTGTAAGCACCACAACAAAACCTGTGCACCATGCCTCAATTTCTTACACCTCAGGAGCATCTTCTCAAACCCAAACTAAATCAACTCCTAAATCAAAATCCAGTAGTGTAATGGAAGATATTCTTCATTCCTTTGTGGCTGAATATAAACATCAGCGGTTTCTTGCTTATGAGGATTTTGAACAGGTGGATCCATTGGAGATGGAGGAGATGCACTTGAAATGGCAGTTAGCAATGATTTCTATGAACATCAAAAGATTTGAGACTAAGTCTGGGAGAAAGTTTGGTTTTGATGGAAGAGATGCAGCAAGGTTTGACAGAAGGAAGGTTAAATGCTACACTTGTGGTCAAATGGGCCATTTTTCAAGAGAATGCAAGGAAATAAAGTCTGGTGATGAAGTTAGATATGGCTCATATCTATTGGAATCAGGGACTTCTAAAGCTACACCTTCCAAAGCTTTGGTGACTCTGGATAACCAGATTGATTGGATTGTTCATGAACCTGCTGAAGAGGAAGCTTCTACTTCTGAACAAGTGAATATGCTGGCATACTCCCCCTCAGAGGATAAGAAGGAGCAAGTTTCCTTAATGGACATCTCTCAGGTACACAATTGTGTTTTTGGATGTAGTGTAAGATACAATGAACTCAAACAAGAATATGATGAATTGAAACCAAAGTACAATGAGTGTTATGTAGAAGTTGAGGCCTATAAAAAGGCTTTAAAAACTTTAGAAAAACAAAAGGTTTGGTTTCAAAAGAATCAACTTAAATATGATGAAAAGATAAGAGTTTTAGAAAGTGATTTAGAATGTGCAAAGATAGATTTATGACGTACTGAAAAGGAAAAATCTGATGTAGAAAAAGAAAAACAAGAATTACAAGTAAAGTTAGATAAAGAGGTGGCTGGTCGTATGAAGTGGCAAGAAGGGGCCTCTAATTTAAATAAATTGATTGATGGTCGCCAATCTGTTAGGTCTAGAAAAGCATTAGGATATGAGAAATATATATCATGAAGAATTAACTTATCATGATATGTCTAGTGTTTTTGACCCTGAACCAGCCCTAGCATTTCAAACACCTGTAAAATTTGTTAAGGAAGGGGGAGTGAATGCTGTACCTGGACCTATTAGAGGGGAACATATGCCAATAGACCTGTCCATACCTGTTGACTTTGATGGATCACACCATCTATATGGCAAAAAGTCAAGTGACTTGTCAGACCCTGTTATTAAATCTACTGACTTTGTCTCTTGTTGTGACAGTGAAAAGTCTTCTCATGAAGGGTCTACTTCATATGCCAGTTGTAATTCAAGTGAGAAGTCAGACCTTCCCAAGACCACTTCTAAGACCACACCCAAGACATCACCCAAGACTCCCCACAAGCCTGCTAGAGTTACTGTTGATTCCAAGACAGTTTCTTCTGAAGACTTGTTTTCTAATTCTTTGCAAAACAATATTTCTAGTTCTGTTAAAAACAATTCTGTTAATCATTGTGGTTTGAATGCTTTTTCATGTTATGGAACATCTTTCACTTTAAATAAATCTTCTAAAAAGAAGAAATGTTTTGTGTGTGGAAGTAAATTTCATTTGATTAAGGATTGTACTTTTAGTCAAAGAAAACCTAGGCAAATGTGGAAGAATGTTAATGAAATACCCTCTTTTATTCCATATCAGCAGAAACCCAATTCTGCTGAAAAACATTCTTCATGGAGAAGAACCAGAACTAGACCTTATGTTCGACCCACTAGTTCTTTCTTTTCTAATGGTTATTGGCCTAGACAGTTTGACTCAATGTATGTTGGTGGAAGGTATTGGGATACTGCTGTGAAGCCCTCAGCAGGTTGTTCTTGGACAAAGAAGGGACCTAATTTGCATTACAGGCCCAAGAACAATGGTGGATCTAAAACATCTACATGGCCTACCTCTAATGATCCACAAGGCAGGCTCAAGTCAACAATGACTTGAGTCTCCAATGTGTACTAACTCTTGTATATTTTTTGTTGTTATTGTAGGATCATCCTCTGAAAAGTACTTAAGTAGGTATAGTTGATAGTGGTTGTTCCAGAAGTATGTCAGGGAACAAAGATAAGATGCATGACTTTGTGCCTATAGGAGGAGGAATCGTTAGTTAACCCTACAGCAACAAAGAGGATCAATAATGCTCATCCCCTATCAAAGATTATTGGAGATCCTCAAGCACCTGTTAGAAATAGAAGCACTGTCAAGAACACTAAATATGGTGAAGTTGCCTTCATTTCCTATATCCACAATCAAAATAGGGACAATCACACAGACTTCAAACATTGTCTGTTTGCATGCTTTCTTTCTCAGATAGAGCCAACCAGTGTTCCTCAAGCACTGGCTGATTCAAGTTGGCTTGAAGCAATGTAAGAAGAGATGCTGCAATTTAAGAATCAGCAGGTTTAGATATTGGTCCCTCTCCCTGATGGTAAATATGCCATTGGGACAAAATGGATTTTGAAGAATAAAAGAGATGCAAGGGGTATTGTGGGGAAAAACAAAGCAAGATTAGTGGCTCAAGGGTTTAGGCAAGAGGAAGGCATAGACTATGATGAGGTCTTTGCACCAGTGGCCAGAGGTGAAGCAATCAGGATATTCTTGGCCTATGCATCATATGTGGGCTTGATGGTTTATCAGATGGATGTCAAAGGTGCTTTCTTGTATGGTGAGATTGAAGAGGAGGTTTATGTGACTCAACCCAAGGGATTTGAAGACCCTGATCATCCTGATTATGTGTATAAGGTTGTCAAAGCTCTCTATGGACTTCATCAGGCACCCAGAGCTTGGTATGCTAGGCTTTCTACATTTCTGCTGAAGCATGGTTACAGAAGAGGTGCCATTGACAAGACTCTCTTCCTTAAGAAAGACTCCAGGGATATCATTCTTGTGCAGGTTTATGTGGATGACATTATATTTGGTTCCACAAAAGAAGCATGGTGTAGAAAGTTTGAGGATTTGATGAAGGGTGAATTTCAAATGAGTGCCATGGGGGAGCTCACTTTCTTTTTGGGTTTACAGGTTCAGCAGAAACCTGATGGTATTTTTATTAGTCAGGATAAGTATGTAAAGGATATGTTGACAAAGTTTGATATGGAGAATGTCAGGACTGCCACTACTCCCTATAAAGCTCCCAAACCAAAGAACAATCTTGAACCTGATCTTCCTGTGAATGTTCATTTGTACAGGTCAATGATTGGTTCTTTGATGTATTTGACTGCTTCTAGACCTGATATTACATTTGCTGTGAGTGCTTGTTCAAGGCACCAAGTCACTCCACTTACCACTCACTTGAATGCTGTCAAAAAGATCTTTAAGTACCTGAAAGGCCAACCCAAATTAGGTCTTTGGTACCTAAAAGAATCTCCATTTCAGCTGGCAGCTTATAGTGACAGTGACTATGCTGGTGCCAGTATGGATAGGAGATCCACAACTGGAGGTTGCCAATTCCTTGGAAGAAGACTGATTTCTTGGCAATGCAAGAAACAGACCATTGTTGCTACCTCTACTACTGAAGCAGAGTATGTTGCTGCTGCCAATTGTTGTGGACAGGTTCTATGGATTCAGAATCAATTGCTGGATTATGGGTAGAATTTCATGAATACCACTATTTTCATTGACAATCAAAGTACCATTTGCATTGTTAAAAATCCAGTTTTTCATAATAGAACCAAACATATTGAAATCAGGCACCACTTTATCAGGGATGCTTATGAGAAACATTTAATTAAAGTGGTCAAAATTCACACAGATGATAATGTGGCAGATTTGTTAACTAAAGCTTTTGATGGACCTAGGTTTCAACATTTAGTGGTCCATATTGGTATGCTTAACCCTTGAATGCAAAGTTTGAGGGGAGGCATAAGCCTCAGGGGAGGCATATGCCTCAGGGGAGGATTGTGATTGTAAACTTTGTATAATTTGTATACTTTTTGAGTTTTGTTTAACACTAACCAACTAATGTATTGTAAGCTTGTTTGGTTTGTTTGCTAGTCTGTGTCTATTTTGCAGGATGCCATTACAAGTTGTTGCTGATTTTCACCATGATATGTTCATATGGATGCTGAGATTGATTTCTACTGATTAAAGATATAAAGAGATCAAAATTAGCAAATGATTTGTTTTTCATTCATCCTGAGAACATATTGCAGCTTACAAACAACTTCAAATGAAACTACAAGATGCAACCCTATACAAGTCTAATCTAATTAGTCAAGCTTCTATCATTTATTACAAAAGCTGATTGATGCATAACCAGTATGATGAAGAAGCTGAAGGTGAAAATGGAAAAAGAAGAGGAGGAAGAATGATGAAAACGATGATGAAGATGCTCAAGAACCAAGGTTTATAATTTTGGTCCCTGGCAACATCCCATCATCACCTACACCATTTTCCCTTTCCCCTTTCCCATGACATCTGTCTTATTGCCCTTTCCCCTACATCCATGGTATGAAGAACCAGGTCCTGGAGTAGGAAGACCCAACACCACACTTCGTGATGTTAGAAGAGATGGATTTCTCTTCCTAGGCCTTGGTTGGGGTATCTCTGGTGTGGAAGGAGGAAGAAATGAGGGATCTTCGTCTTCATCCTCTGAAGAGTCTTCATCAGATGTGAAAATGAAGGGAGAGACATATTGTCTCTCAGCAGGAATGAGGGCATTACTAGCTTCCCCCTTCTCTAAGGCATTCCATCGCCTTTCCAATTCACGTGCATAATCAGAATCATCTATTTCTGATGGTTATGGTGGAAGATCATTGGATGAGGAGGAAGAGGAGGAGGTTAAGTCTATAATTTCGGGCTTGGAAGACATTATATGAGGATGAATTGGGGATGATTGAGAAATTAGGGTTTTGAGATGATTTGGGGTTAATTGATATCTGAGAAGTTTAATTTGGGGTTATTAAATAAGCAAAGTTTAGGCGTTATGATAATTTATGCGAGTTGGGTGGCACAGTAAAAATCAAGATATTCACCGAAGATATTTTTACTCTTGCTTGGTTTCTGCTGATTGACCATTCATCAGCAGATTTGACTTTCATTTCTGCTAAAGGGTAATTTTGAATTTGGAGGATTTCACATTACACGTCAGACTTGGTCAACAGTTAGTTCCGATAATTTTGACCACGATTGGGGAACTTTCAATTATAACCTACTTTGCATATCTCTTCCTAAACTAAAATATTCTCTTATCACTCCATTTAAACCCATAATTCTTTTAGTAATTCATAACCGTCTCACGCAAATTCATTCAAATGGCACAACTTCAATTGAAGAAATATCATAACAAGTATGCTATTTTGAACAAGGCTAAGGGTCATGAAGAGTTTGATTTAATGGTGGAGTTTCTACAGTG
Source organism: Artemisia argyi (assembly GCA_030686995.1). Classification (NCBI taxonomy): domain Eukaryota; kingdom Viridiplantae; phylum Streptophyta; class Magnoliopsida; order Asterales; family Asteraceae; genus Artemisia; species Artemisia argyi. The sequence continues at coordinate 201,257,620 of CM060676.1, forward strand.
TTCAAAGATTCATTATGCTTTGACACACTGTCCTAATGTGATATATGAATCAATGGTGAAGCAATTTTGGGCATCTGCTACGAAGAGATCTGACACAGAGATTGTGGCTAAAATTGAAGTTGTTGAGTATGTGGTGACAAAATGTTTGATCAGGACAAAGCTTCAGTTGGATGATGAGAATGGTGTTTACCACTCCAACACTGCAGAGATACTTGCTGGGCTAAGGGAAGTTGGATATCAAAGCACTGAAACAACTAAGTGGCATAAGAATCAGTTTTGTCCCAAGTGGAGGTATTTGGTGCATTTGCTGCTCCAATGTATAAGCAACAAGTGTGGTGGATGGGATCAATTCTCTCTAAAATTGGGTTGTGGTATTGTCTATCTCTCTAAGGGTCTAACTTATAATTTCTCAAAGTTTATTTTTGAAAATATGCTAGAAAATATTGAGAAACAACAGCATAAGTTCTTAATGTACCCTAGGTTTTTATAAATTATTTTAGACATAACCACTGAAGATAGGATTCATGTGCCTATTAAGAGTCTTGGTTCTAAGTTTTTTGCCTCAATGAAAACAAACTATAATGGGGAACATCGCCCTCTGTTAGATGCTATGTTGCCACATGGCAATGATGATGTAGTTGAGGGTGATGATGCTGGCAATTTGCCTACTCAAAATGCTGCTGATGATGGTAATCCATCATCTTCTGGTGTTGCTACTGATGGTAATCCTTCAGTGGTAAATGAGGAAGAGCCAGCTACAACTGCTGAACCATTACCTGTTTCTTCTGACCTACCACCACCTTCCCCTGCCCATATGTCACCTAGTCCTGTTAATTCACCTTTTCAGGTTGCTCCTGTTGAGCAAACTCCTGAGATTGAAGTTACAATTCAGTCTCTTGAACCTGAGATCACTAGATTACCTACACCTAGTCCAGTGAGAGAGCCAGTTGATGAAGGCTCTCCCAATGTTGTACATATGTCTATTTCTCCTGCTAGGTCCAATGAAGCTCCATTTACCACTGAGCAATCTGTTGGTGGAGCAGAGGACCCTGTTACTCTCACTTCTGTATATGATTTGCTCTGCAGGTATATGAGAAAGACTGATGATCTTCAAAAGGAGCTTGCTGATACCAAGTCTACTCTTGGTAGTGAGATTGAGATGCTGAAAAGAAAAGTTCAGGATTTGGAGGCACAATTGACTCAGCAGAAGAAAAGCAAGGTGATAATGGATACTACTGAAGTGCCTCAGGAGGAAAATTTGGACTCTCTTGAAATTCTGGCTGAAGTTGCTAGACAGTCACATGTTTCTTTTGCCAAAGCTGCTGAAGTATCTCAACCTAAGCCAAGAATTCACTTCAGCAGAAGAAGTAGAAGACAATATTTGGCAAAGAAAGCTACTGAATCTTCTAAGATGTTAAGTGGTGATGACATTCTTATGGCAGAAGCTGCTGATACTCTTCAGGAGAAACAGCCATCTAGTACCATTGCTGTTGACAAGACTACTGATGGGGTTCATGCATCAGTAGATACATTCTTTGTAGCTGTTCATGATCCATCTGTTATTAAGCAAGTTTCTCCTGATGACATCACTGAAAACCTCAAGCCTCAAGGATCTGCTGATAATCTACTTGATTCAGATGTTTAAGTGTTAATTGCTGATCCTATGGAAGATTTGGATATTCCTCATGATGATTTTGCTGAAGGGGTTGAAGTGGGTGAGAATGAGATTATTACAGATGAAGAAAGAGTTGAACAAGAAAGACTCTTGAAAGAATGGGAAGACTATAAGAGGAGTTCAGAGATGGCTGAGGCAGAGCAAGCCAAGTTTGATTCAGAATATCAGTCTGCTACAAAAAGATACATTTCTACCTTGCCTATTGAAAGACAGAGAGAATTGGATGCTGCTGTTCAAAATTTTGATGAGTCAGACTGGCAGCATATTGGAGAACAAGTGATTGCTGCTCCTGGTTTAGCTGCAGACATTCTTGGCAATGAGGTGGATAAAAAGGACTGGGTTTCTAAAATTGTGAAAAAGATGAAGTTGAGGAAGAAAGAAGCTGATGAGCAATGAGCCAAAGCAAAAAGAGATAAACCCATGACTCAAGCACAGCAAAGGGACTATATGAGAGCATATGTGAAAAGTCAAAGCAGTGCTTTATATAACAATGCTTGGACTAGGAAACAAGTGTGGGCACTTTCAGATGAAAAATTGATTCAGATGTATAATAGAATGAAATCTAGGTGTGAGAAAGATGGAATGTGTGCTCCTAAGATTGTTCCTAACATTCTTGCTGATGCTGGTTCTTCGGTTCATATCGATATTCCTGTTGTTGCTAAGGTATCTTTACCTGCCACTTCTGCTAATGTACCACCTGTTGCTGCTTCATCTAGTATTGATAAAGGTAAATCTAAAGTGATAGCAGAAGATACTCCATCTATAAAGAGAACCAGGAAACAAATGGAGGAGGAAAGGTTGGGTTATGTTAATGTAATCACCAACACACTAATAGACAATCTCTGTAACTTGTATTTTAAAGCGGAAACAAACACAATTTTTAATACTAAGAACAATCGATCCACTATGGATCTTTTCAATAATTATCAAAGTGTTTTCTAAAACGTAACTTAATATATAATCATATGTTCCTTTTATACACAAGGAACCCTAAACCGTTTCACAAGAAACGTATATTCTAATAACTTCTAAAAGATATGCATTATCACTTCCTAAATAAACTCATGCATATCCTAACTATATTACATAAAACACGGAAAAACTATATCCGCAGAAACTAATAATGCTGAAACTAAACTTCAGCAGAAACAATCTATAAGCAGAATCTGTGTCTTTAGTAGAATCCATCAGCAGAATTCTCTCTTAGCAGAATTCCCAACAAAACCCTTGAAAAAGCTGGAAAAATTCGTCCTAGGGTTTTTTCCCTCAAAGTTGCACCACTAATGAATGAAATTTGGAAAATTATATATAGATTATACAGAGTGACGGCGTCAAGAAGAAATCTGTGACGCCGTCAACTCGCCGCCCATAATGAAATTGGATTGCCTAGATCCACTTTTGACGCCGTCATGTGTAATTTTCTTCTGGGCCGTCACTAATACTTAGACCATAACGGCCTTGGGTGACACCGTCATCTCCTTAGTACAAAAATTTCTGGATCGACACGTGTATCATCCACTTCCACCTCTTGTATTACTCTTGACGCCGTCATTAAGAACAATGTTGTTAGGAATTAAATATTCCATAGATTTGATGATCAGAAACAAGAAGAATGAAACATGAAGAATGCTGAAATGATAAGCAAAATACGCCAAGTGTGTTTCTGCTGATAAGTGCATTTCTGCTGAAGACGGATTTTGCTGAAGAATGTTTCTGCTGAAGACGGATTCTGCTGATTTATTCTGCTGATTGATTCTGCTGATTGACACTGCTGCTAATCAATGAGTCATACTACTGAATGGATAAGGATGAAAAAGATATTTTGTGCATAGTCACTAGATAATATCTTTTTTATAGTCATCAAATTGAACACTCTAAATGAGTTGTAAACATTGATACGTGTTGACTGACATCATAGTCATAAGCTAGATAGAAGATGACAAAAGCTTATCAATTTTGTAATGATCTCCTTTGTTCTATAAAAAGGAGATCACACCCCTTTAGATAAAGTGCATGCTTCACAGTGAAACAAAGTGAACATCACCAAAGTGCTTCGTACTTACAAATTACAACAACACCAAGCGTGTTAAAATGTAAAGCACTTAGAAGAGTGTGTGTGGGAACATCAGACAAGGGGTCTATTGTAGTTAGGTTTGTTTAGCCTTAAGGATCTTTGATCCCTGTTGGATTGTAAACCGTGCTATACTTGATCACTGATGAGACGAAAAATGATCCATTTTTAGGGGGTCATTTAAGCCCGGAATTGACTTTATTTGATCAAATATTGCCCTAAATCGTTCCTTTTGTGATTTTAGGTACTTTGGGAGTGAAATCTGGAAAAGGAAGCAATTCAGACGTTTTTGGAGCATAAAAGTGAAGAAAACGCCAAAGTCTTAATTTTCCATGCTGGGAACAGTAGGTGACGGCGTCAAGAGTAACATCCTGACGGCGTCAAGAGCAAAATTCCATGACGGTCCAGTAGAGAATTTACGGCGTCACGAAGTAGGGCGTCAAGAGTAAAAGTCATGACGGCCTGGAAATGATTATCACATGACGACGTCAAATGTAGATCAAGGCAGTCCGAGAAGAGTTTTGGCGGCGAGGTGACGGCGTCACAAGTTTATTCTTGACGCAGTCAGACCCCTTTTCCTATATATAGTTTTCTAATTTTCACATTAAAAAAAGAGAAGTTTTGGAGAAACCCTAAGTACGAATTTGGTGCGAATTTTACAGGTTTTTCAAGGGTTCCAAGCCCTTGATACCTTTCATGTGTAATTGAGATAAGTGTTCTTTTAATTCAATCAATATGTCTATGTGTTGGTTGTCTATATCTTGTTCTTGTCTTAATTCCATCATGCTAGGCTAGATCTATCTTGTGTTTGCTTGGATCTAATGAAACCTAGATGTTAATTATGTGTTGATTACTTGTTTATACTTGTCTTGGATGAATGATTTATATGTTAGGCTTAAGAAAACTGGCAGATCTCCAATTGGTAACATGCTTGAACGTCTTAAGAAACATGAACCGACGCGCACTAGGTCTTTATTGGTTGTATTTAATGCATGAGCCACTGTTTATAATCCCTATGGTTGTGCTGGGCATGGTATAGGAGGAGATAAGAGCTCATAGAATTGGGGAGTTAAGTGTGCCACCCCATGAATGGTATTAAGGAATACGATCCATCATCCATGCAATTATAACAAGTAATTAACGTGTAAAAGAGGTCTAGGGAGTAGTGAAATCTAAGTAAACACATTTTCTCCACTTATTGCTCACAACTTTAGTATAATTTAGTTTATTTTCATTTCTAGTATTTTATTTTGATTGCATCTTTAGTATTGGGTTAGTTGATTAGCAACTAATTCCGCCCAAATCCTTCAAACCCGAGATTTTTAATTGCTTTCTAAAAAAAATATAAAATACAAAAATAATCATCCCTCACCTTTAGAACTAGTATTTAGGATTTCTAATCCTAGCGACAATATTCCTAAGCTGAACGATCAATCCCCCGGTACTTGTCACTATACTATACTACAACGATCAGGTACACTGCCTGGTGGGGGTTGTAAGCTTCTCAAGATCCCTTGAGAGGTAAAGCCTGGTGCGATTCCCACGTATCAAGTTTTTGGCGCCGCAGCCCGGGGAATAGTTATTGTCTAGGTTAGAATTTCTTCTTATTAGGTCTACTTCCTAGATTCCTTTCTAGTATGATTTTATTTTTATTTTTAGGTTCTCTTTAGTCTATCTTATTTCTTTGTGCCTTTGTTCGTAACTCTTCACCACCTGCCATCATGGCAAACGACGAATCCTTTAACCTTAGGATCACTAGGAGTCGTAGTTCCACTAGAAACCTGGTCTTGCCTTATGCGGAACCCGAAAGAGAAATGCATAGATTGAGACAGTATCACTCAACCCATGTTTTGTGTGATTTTTATTTGTTTGATTGTTATTTGCTTCCGTATGCATGTTTTATTTCTATTGTTGGTTGATCATGTTTCTCAATTAGAATGTGGAAATACTTTATTATGTTGTTTAGCCTAGTCTTAACTTCAACCTAAAGGTATTTTTGCAAAAGATAAGTGTAAGGGGAAACCCCAAATATGTTTTTAAGAAACAAACCGATCATGATTCTCCACAATATTTAATGAACATGTATATTCGTAATTGTTAGAGTCAAATGCTTGTATTGAGTCATAATGAAGTTTTGCAGGATTTTCCAGGAAGTAGGACAAGATTTTTCCAGAAATTTTCCGGAAACTTAACATAAAGATTTCTGCAGGTTCATTCTGACGGCGTCAGGCATTTGCTCTTGACGGCGTCAGGAGTCAAAAATCTGGAAATTTTACCAGTTTTGTTTTTCTAACGGAGTCTTATGGTTTTTGTGATTTATTAAGTTTTATAATCTCCAGGAAATCTGCAAACTTCATTCCACAAGCATTATATCTTACTTTGTTTTCTAGGATTTAGAAACTTATATAGGATGCCGCCGATTTTACGCGAGGTTGCCTTGTCTACTTTTGTCAGGATCTACAGGTTATTTAAGACAAGACGATGATTTATATTCTGGATGGGAAGCTTTGATTGTTCATTTTCTTGGAGGAAGATTTAACCTGGCCAACCTAAAATCCATACCGAGCAAATCAGGGGAGTATTTGATTTCATTCTTTTCACTCTTAACTTTTACATTCTTTATTTGAACATTGGGGACAATGTTCATCCTAAGTGTAAGGGGAGGGTAAAAAGATGATACCTTACATATGCACTTTCGCTTGAGTTTGTTTTGTTTGATAGTAGATGAGTAATAAAACTATGAGAAATACTTGTTAGTGTAATTTTAGCGCCAAATTTAAAATTTTTTACAACATTTAGGAGTGAAACTTTAGCCATAGCAAGCGTCTCATGGATAGGAGGTTGTATGACTAGCACATAACCGTATATTCAGAAAAATTTTCCACCCAAAAATGTGAGGTTCGCCTTTAGATTTGATAGGAAAAGCATTTACTATTAGTGCTTATGAGTGTACCGGTAGCATTTAGATTCTAGAACTTGCGTTAGTGATGCATCCCGAGACCGCTAGTGAGACTACATTCGTGTGGTAGGATTTACTACATGATAAGAGGCATTAGGATCACCCTTGTGTTAAACCCGTATCATGATTACTTGACCATTTAAGTCATATTACTTGGCTAGTTAAGTCAACTAATTTTTCCCACACCCTTAGCGTTGTACTCATTTTTAGTACACGATACCCCTAGTACACCCCTCCGAGCCTATCTTTTCGTTTCTAACTTTAAGCGTCTTACTTAAAGGAAGAATTTGTTACACCCCACTTAAATGTACACCCAAATCGCCTTAGCCTTCCGTGTATGCGCTCATTTTTAGTGCATTATTGTTATTTGTTAAACCCTAAGTTAACTTTCTAATTGATTACATGGTTGCTAAGTCGAGTCATATCCTTGTACATATTGTTTTGGGACGATTGGGACTCATAGGTAAGTACTTATTTTATAGAGTAATGGGGAAGAACATCATATATTACCCCCATATGTACGTTAATCTTAAAAGTGCTCCAAGTGTTTTGATTTTCTTAATTCGAGTCATTAAATGTAAAGTATGTAAAGATTCAAGTGTAAGGGGATTGCTCAAACCCCTATGATGTATTATTTTGGATGGTAGAGTAAGAATGTATGCAAAAAAAAAAAAAAAAAAAAAAAAAAAAAAAAAAAAAAAAAATCGAAAAAATCAAGAAAAAGAAAAAAAAAAAAAAAAAAAAAAAAAAAAAAAAAAACATACGGACTACCATCCCGTTTTCATTCTATGTTCATTTTATGTTTTTGTTATTTTTCATTTATTAGCTTAAGTCGAGTCTAGTCTTGGCTTAGCAACGCCATCTTGTACATGTAATTTACCAAGATTGTTAACTCGCCACCAGTAAAATTCCCTTTATCCAACAAAACCGTGTAATTCATATCCCTACACCTAACATTATAACCCTTTAAAAAAGACCTCTTTGATAGTTTATCCTAGGTGCTTACGCCATGTGGTGGAGGTTTGATCCTTTCCCAAGCCTATGGTAATCTATTTTGCTATGACAGGTAGTGAGAGATATCTTCCATTTCCATAATGTTATATTACTTTATTACACCCGAGAGATGTGAGTATCTAAACACTATTTGTGAGGTGCTTGTATATGACTTCCGTGCTTGTTTATTGATCTTTAGTGGAACGATTATTTGTTGTAATTACTTTTATATTAGTGTTAAATGACCCCTAACTTGTCTTTTGAGTAGAATAAAAGCTCATTTGCTTGAGGACAAGCAAATCTCAAGTGTAAGGGTATATGATGAGACGAAAAATGATCCGTTTTTAGGGGGTCATTTAAGCCCGAATCCGACTTTATTTGATCAAATATTGCCCTAAATCGTTCCTTTTGTGATTTTAGGTGTTTGGAGAGAGAATTCTGGAAAAGAGGCTATTTTGGACGTTTTTGGAGCATAAAGTGAAGAAAAGGACAAAGTACCAAAAATCCAAGCTGGAAATACAAGGTGACGGCGTCACGACTTGAGTCTTGACGGCGTCAGACAAGATGAATATTTTACCGTAGCTGGTGACGGCGTCAGATGAGTAGATGACGGCGTCAAAGTGGCCAAGATTAATTTACCGAAGGTGGTGACGGCGTCACTAAGGCCGTCACAATTGGATCTAGGGCGTCCGAGGAAGTGTATGGCGGCGAGTTGACGGCGTCAGATTTTACTCTTGACGCCGTCAGGACGATTTTCCTATATATAGTTTTCTAGTTTTTTCATTAAAAGAGGAGAAGTTTTGGTGAAACCCTAAAGACGATTTTGGTGCCTCTTTTACAGGTTTTTCAAGGGTTCCAAACCCTTGAGACCTTGCATTGTAATTGAGATAAGTATACTCTTAATTCAATCAATATGTCTATGTGTTGGTTGTTTATCTTTTGCTCTTATCTTAATTCTACTATGCTAGGCTAGATTTTCTTTGTGTTTGCTTAGATCTAATGAAACCTAGATGTTGATTATGTGTTGATTACTTGTCTATTCTTGTTCTTGGATGAATGATATTATATGTTAGGCTTAAGAAAACTGGCAGATCTCCAATGGTAACATGCTTGAACATCTTAAGAAACATGAACCGAGGCGTACTAGGTCTTTATTGGTTGTATTTAATGCATGAGCCACTGTTTACAATCCCTATAGTTGTGCTGGGTCATGGTGTAGGAGGAGATAAGAGCTCATAGAGTTGGGGAGTTATGTATGCCACCCCACGAATGGTATTAAGGAATACAATCCGTCATCCATACAAGTATAACAAGTAATTGACATGTAAAAGATATCTAGGGAGTAATGAAGTTTAAGTAAACACAATTTCTCCACATACTGCTCACAACCTTAGTTTAATATTAGTTTATTTTCATTTTTATTATTTTATTTTGATTGCATCTTAGTTTTGGGTTAGTTGATTAGCAACTAATTCCGCCCACTCCTTCAAAACCCGAGATTTACTTGCTTTTATAAAAATACAAAAATACAAAAAGAATCATCTTTCACCTCTAGAACTATTAATTAGGTTTTCTAATCCTAGCGACACTATTCCTAAGCTGAACGATCAATCCCCCGGTACTTGTCACTATACTATACTACAACGATCAGGTACACTGCCTGGTGGGGGTTGTAAGCCTCGCGAGATCCCTCGAGAGGTAAAGCAAGGTGCGATTCCCACGCATCAAGTTTTTGGCGCCGTTGCCGGGGAATAGTTATTTTCTAGGTTAGGATTTCTTTTTATTTGGTCTACTTGCTAGATTCCTTTCTAGTAAGATTTTATTTTTATTTTTAGGTCTTCGTTAGTCTATCTTTTTCTTTGTTTGTTTGTTCGTAATTTCCATTGACTCTTCCGTTCACCATTATGGAGTACGCGAATCCACCATACCACCAACCACAAAGGCCATTCTACCCTATTGACATCTTGAATTTCAAACAATATCGAGATGAACCCATATATGATGCATGGACTCGTTTTAAAATTTTACTTCGAAAATTCCCTCATCATAGTTTCTCTTTAGCATCCCTAACCGAAACCTTTTACTATCGTGTCAGCCGATGTGACCAAATGTGCATTGATGATTTTGCCAATGGGGGCCCTAGGGAATTAAGTGATGAAGAAGCGTGGGATACCATAGAAAACTGTGCCCAATATTATTATAGAGTAGACAACCCAACAAACAACATCACAAATCAATCAAAAACAAGTTTGAAGGAGCAAACAGGAAGCTTGTCTGGGGATGATTACTCAGGGATACCTGTGTGGATGTCACCTAAAGCCTTAGTACAAAACAAACACATAGGTGACCTTGATGTGATGGAGGATGTAGCCGAACATGATCACATTGATCAAAAAGACCCAGGTTTTATGATCGATGATGATGAATCTCAAGAAACAGATGATGAATCTTTTGGGCAATTTGTACATAGTAGTCATAATATTGAGGATGATCCTTATGATTCGGATATAGAAGTTGAGATGCCTAAAGAAGCACTTGAGATACTTGGGAAAATGTTAGGGTTAGATTATAATAAAAGACATGTTGAGGATATTGGTGATCCTGACACAAGGAATGATGAAGTAGAAAATCTAAGCCCACCAAGTACCCCACAAGTCCTAGCATCATCTGAGGCACACACACCGCCCGTGACTTATTCGGATGAAGTAGAAGAGACTATAGGAGCCCAAATAGAGGTAGAACCCTTGTACCAAACACCACTAGAGGATATAGGTTTGAATACTTGTAGTGATAACCTTACTCTTAGTTCTAGGGAATTACCTAGTGTTGATGAACCGGGACCTCAATCTTCACACAACTTTCCATCCTTAGATATACATCTAGGAGACAAAAGAGGAGCCGACCCACCCATCAACCCATGTAGTCCGGGTAGTCTTAGGATAAAGGTAATGGACTCTAAGCCTTGTAGAGAGGAAGCCAATATAGGAGTGGAAAATGACCTTACATGCTTACATCACCCATTTATGATTGATCATAAGAAACATTATGGGTTTAAACCGGGTTTATTAGGTCAAGATGGATCCCCAACTTGTAATCTCTTGAAGTTGATAGAAAATGATCCCTTTCTAGGAGAAAATCTTAATCCACCCATTAACCCGCTTGAATTTGGTAAGGTTATGATGATAGGAGCACACCCCTTTGAGCATATAATTCATCCACCACACGTTCCTCACAAGGCATATTTCCACCCTAAGGGTGTGTATCGCTACTTCCACCCGCGCTTAATCCTAAGTGTAGGGAAAACCTCCCCTATCTTCGTTAAATAAGGGTAGAGTCAGGCTCGTGACTCGAACAAAAACAAGCGCTTCTTGGGAGGCAACCCATGTTTTGTGTGATTTTTATTTGTTTGATTGTTATTTGCTTCCGTATGCATGTTTTATTTCTATTGTTGGTTGATCATGTTTCTCAATTAGAATGTGGAAATACTTTATTATGTTGTTTAGCCTAGTCTTAACTTCAACCTAAAGGTATTTTTGCAAAAGATAAGTGTAAGGGGAAACCCCAAATATGTTTTTAAGAAACAAACCGATCATGATTCTCCACAATATTTAATGAACATGTATATTCGTAATTGTTAGAGTCAAATGCTTGTATTGAGTCATAATGAAGTTTTGCAGGATTTTCCAGGAAGTAGGACAAGATTTTTCCAGAAATTTTCCGGAAACTTAACATAAAGATTTCTGCAGGTTCATTCTGACGGCGTCAGGCATTTGCTCTTGACGGCGTCAGGAGTCAAAAATCTGGAAATTTTACCAGTTTTGTTTTTCTAACGGAGTCTTATGGTTTTTGTGATTTATTAAGTTTTATAATCTCCAGGAAATCTGCAAACTTCATTCCACAAGCATTATATCTTACTTTGTTTTCTAGGATTTAGAAACTTATATAGGATGCCGCCGATTTTACGCGAGGTTGCCTTGTCTACTTTTGTCAGGATCTACAGGTTATTTAAGACAAGACGATGATTTATATTCTGGATGGGAAGCTTTGATTGTTCATTTTCTTGGAGGAAGATTTAACCTGGCCAACCTAAAATCCATACCGAGCAAATCAGGGGAGTATTTGATTTCATTCTTTTCACTCTTAACTTTTACATTCTTTATTTGAACATTGGGGACAATGTTCATCCTAAGTGTAAGGGGAGGGTAAAAAGATGATACCTTACATATGCACTTTCGCTTGAGTTTGTTTTGTTTGATAGTAGATGAGTAATAAAACTATGAGAAATACTTGTTAGTGTAATTTTAGCGCCAAATTTAAAATTTTTTACAACATTTAGGAGTGAAACTTTAGCCATAGCAAGCGTCTCATGGATAGGAGGTTGTATGACTAGCACATAACCGTATATTCAGAAAAATTTTCCACCCAAAAATGTGAGGTTCGCCTTTAGATTTGATAGGAAAAGCATTTACTATTAGTGCTTATGAGTGTACCGGTAGCATTTAGATTCTAGAACTTGCGTTAGTGATGCATCCCGAGACCGCTAGTGAGACTACATTCGTGTGGTAGGATTTACTACATGATAAGAGGCATTAGGATCACCCTTGTGTTAAACCCGTATCATGATTACTTGACCATTTAAGTCATATTACTTGGCTAGTTAAGTCAACTAATTTTTCCCACACCCTTAGCGTTGTACTCATTTTTAGTACACGATACCCCTAGTACACCCCTCCGAGCCTATCTTTTCGTTTCTAACTTTAAGCGTCTTACTTAAAGGAAGAATTTGTTACACCCCACTTAAATGTACACCCAAATCGCCTTAGCCTTCCGTGTATGCGCTCATTTTTAGTGCATTATTGTTATTTGTTAAACCCTAAGTTAACTTTCTAATTGATTACATGGTTGCTAAGTCGAGTCATATCCTTGTACATATTGTTTTGGGACGATTGGGACTCATAGGTAAGTACTTATTTTATAGAGTAATGGGGAAGAACATCATATATTACCCCCATATGTACGTTAATCTTAAAAGTGCTCCAAGTGTTTTGATTTTCTTAATTCGAGTCATTAAATGTAAAGTATGTAAAGATTCAAGTGTAAGGGGATTGCTCAAACCCCTATGATGTATTATTTTGGATGGTAGGGTAAGAATGTATGCAAAAAAAAAAAAAAAAAAAAAAAAAAAAAAAAAAAAAAAAAAAAAAAATCGAAAAAATCAAGAAAAAGAAAAAAAAAAAAAAAAAAAAAAAAAAAACATACGGACTACCATCCCTTTTTCATTCTATGTTCATTTTATGTTTTTGTTATTTTTCATTTATTAGCTTAAGTCGAGTCTAGTCTTGGCTTAGCAACGCCATCTTGTACATGTAATTTACCAAGATTGTTAACTCGCCACCAGTAAAATTCCCTTTATCCAACAAAACCGTGTAATTCATATCCCTACACCTAACATTATAACCCTTTAAAAAAGACCTCTTTGATAGTTTATCCTAGGTGCTTACGCCATGTGGTGGAGGTTTGATCCTTTCCCAAGCCTATGGTAATCTATTTTGCTATGACAGGTAGTGAGAGATATCTTCCATTTCCATAATGTTATATTACTTTATTACACCCGAGAGATGTGAGTATCTAAACACTATTTGTGAGGTGCTTGTATATGACTTCCGTGCTTGTTTATTGATCTTTAGTGGAACGATTATTTGTTGTAATTACTTTTATATTAGTGTTAAATGACCCCTAACTTGTCTTTTGAGTAGAATAAAAGCTCATTTGCTTGAGGACAAGCAAATCTCAAGTGTAAGGGTATATGATGAGGCGAAAAATGATCCGTTTTTAGGGGGTCATTTAAGCCCGAATCCGACTTTATTTGATCAAATATTGCCCTAAATCGTTCTTTTTGTGATTTTAGGTGTTTGGAGAGAGAATTCTGGAAAAGAGGCTATTTTGGACGTTTTTGGAGCATAAAGTGAAGAAAACGACAAAGTACCAAAAATCCAAGCTGGAAATACAAGGTGACGGCGTCACGACTTGAGTCTTGACGGCGTCAGACAAGATGAATATTTTACCGTAGCTGGTGACGGCGTCAGATGAGTAGATGACGGCGTCAAAGTGGCCAAGATTAATTTACCGAAGGTGGTGACGGCGTCACTAAGGCCGTCACAATTGGATCTAGGGCATCCGAGGAAGTGTATGGCGGCGAGTTGACGGCGTCAGATTTTACTCTTGACGCCGTCAGGACGATTTTCCTATATATAGTTTTCTAGTTTTTTCATTAAAAGAGGAGAAGTTTTGGTGAAACCCTAAAGACGATTTTGGTGCCTCTTTTACAGGTTTTTCAAGGGTTCCAAACCCTTGAGACCTTGCATTGTAATTGAGATAAGTATACTCTTAATTCAATCAATATGTCTATGTGTTGGTTGTTTATCTTTTGCTCTTATCTTAATTCTACTATGCTAGGCTAGATTTTCTTTGTGTTTGCTTAGATCTAATGAAACCTAGATGTTGATTATGTGTTGATTACTTGTCTATTCTTGTTCTTGGATGAATGATATTATATGTTAGGCTTAAGAAAACTGGCAGATCTCCAATGGTAACATGCTTGAACGTCTTAAGAAACATGAACCGAGGCGTACTAGGTCTTTATTGGTTGTATTTAATGCATGAGCCACTGTTTACAATCCCTATAGTTGTGCTGGGTCATGGTGTAGGAGGAGATAAGAGCTCATAGAGTTGGGGAGTTATGTATGCCACCCCACGAATAGTATTAAGGAATACAATCCGTCATCCATACAAGTATAACAAGTAATTGACATGTAAAAGATATCTAGGGAGTAATGAAGTTTAAGTAAACACAATTTCTCCACATACTGCTCACAACCTTAGTTTAATATTAGTTTATTTTCATTTTTATTATTTTATTTTGATTGCATCTTAGTTTTGGGTTAGTTGATTAGCAACTAATTCCGCCCACTCCTTCAAAACCCGAGATTTACTTGCTTTTATAAAAATACAAAAATACAAAAAGAATCATCTTTCACCTCTAGAACTATTAATTAGGTTTTCTAATCCTAGCGACACTATTCCTAAGCTGAAAGATCAATCCCCCGGTACTTGTCACTATACTATACTACAACGATCAGGTACACTGCCTGGTGGGGGTTGTAAGCCTCGCGAGATCCCTCGAGAGGTAAAGCAAGGTGCGATTCCCACGCATCAGACACCCTCCATACGGATGGGGCTACTAGAGACACGTCCCGATTGCGATTCTTTCCTTTCACCTTATATGAAAAAGCCCAAGAATGGTATGACAAACTCCCTTCTGAATCTATTTTCACATGGGAGCAACTCATATCCAAGTTCTATGAGAAGTTCTTTCCACCTGGAAAAACCTCAGCGTTTAGAGATAGGATCCTCCGTTTCCGGAAGGGGAAGGATGAACCCTTCCATAAATCGTTGATTAGATTCAAAGATTTAATAAGACAAGTTCCCCATCATGGCATTGAGCTTTGGCTCTTGGTCCAAATCTTCTACGATAATATCTCCTCTAACGACCAAAACGGAATTAACCAATCTAGAAAAGGGAGATTGGTCAATCTTAGTGCCGAGGAAGGATGGGATAGGATTGAAGAATATGCTCAAGACCAGGATGACACTTGGGATGAACCTGAGTCGACTGTCAGCATTTCTGAGATCACCTCGGATCGGTTGAGAAAAATTCACAAAAGAGTGGAATACCTAGCTGGATCGCAATTACCTAAACAGCTGTCGAATCCTTACTTGATCTGCGATTACTGTGGGGGCCCGCATGAGATAGAAGAATGCGGAGGAGCAGCCACAACTGAACATGCATGCTTGTCAGGAGGGGGCATTTATGCTGATCCCTCCCTTTTACCTTTTTACCAAAATGACGATTACACCCTTTGGGAAAATCTGGTAAAGAGAAGAGAAGGGGAGGAAGGCCCTGAATTCAAAATCAGGAGCATTTTTGAAGATGACCTTGGTCACTTCACTCAAGAAAAAGGCTTGCAAATGAAAGGTCTTAATGAGCTTTTCGACGAGCAGCAGGAGGATATTGGAGAAATTTTTCAACAAGCTTAACTCAGCCCTAGATAATCTTGAAACGCCATCAGTAAGCAAAAAAGACCCCATGCTCGCGATAACCACTCGAGCTGGAACAACAACCAAGGACCCTCCTTACCCAAACTCGTCCCCCATCACCCCCGATCCAAACAAACCTGGGGAAGAGGAGGAGGATGTCGGCGGCAATACCCCCGACCAACCGCCCTTGACGACCCCTTCCCCCTCAACCCTACCTAACCAACCTGTGAGAATCCCGTTTTCATCCCGATTAAGGAACCAGAAAACTGAGAATGATAACAAGAGATTTCTGTCTTACCTAAAAGATTCGGTTGTCACCATACCTCTCCTTGATGCTTGCTATCATATGCCAAAGTATAGCACATACTTTAAAAAACTACTTGCTAACCGGAAGAAACTCGAGGGTCTTGTGACCCTGGGGGAAAAATGCTCAGTGGTGACCCACCGAGGGCTACTAAAAAAGGTAGACGATCCAGGCAACTTCACCCTGCCTTGCTCCATAGGATCTCTATCAATCAAGAATGCTCTTACCGATTTGGGAGCGAGTATCAATCTCATGCCTCACTCTATGTTCCGTAAACTAGGATACTCTGGATTGAAGCCTACCCGTATGAACATCCAACTAGCCGATAGATCGGTCAAGTACCCCGTAGGGATATGCGAGAATGTGCTAGTCAAAGTTGGGAAATTCAAATTCCCGGTCGATTTCGTAATCCTGGATATGGAGGAGGATGACTTGGTACCCATCATCTTAGGGAGACCATTTCTTGCTACCGCTCGTACAGTCATTGATGTCTACGATGGCAAATTAACCTTACGAGTAGGAACCGATAGCACAACCTTCGACATTAAGGATTCTATGGACCTCTCCCTCGAAGCAGCCAACCGACTCTATTTCATTGGGGAAGTCGATGAACTCACAGATGTCATTGATAGTTGTATCGATGAACAGATCGATGAAGGCTGGCTACGGGACGAGAGTTTTCTGCCTTTGCTAGAGGTAGAAAGGATGGAGGATGTTAGTGCAGTCTCCTTCTACCCCAGGCAAGAGGCAACGGAGCATCTCGAGCTCCGAAAGCCCGAAAACAAGCTCAAACCTTCTATTATCTAACCTCCTGAGGTAGATCTTAAAGAGCTTCCTAACCATTTGGAGTATGCCTTCCTTCAGGGAGAGGACCAACTCCCGGTAGTCATAAACTCTTCCTTGGAACATGAACAAAAAGGTAAACTCTTAAAGGTCCTAAAAAAATACAAGGGGGTACTCGCATGGAGTGTGGCCGACATTAAGGGGATTGACTCAACTTTTTGCACACATAAGATTCTCATGGAAGAAGATTATAAACCTACCGTGCAACCCCAGAGGCGCGTGAACCCTAACATTAAGGAAGTAGTAAAGAAAGAAGTTATCAAACTTTTGGATGCAGGATTGATTTACCCGATCTCGGATAGCCCATGGGTCAGTCCTGTGCAGGTTGTACCTAAGAAGGGTGGAATGACTGTAGTTAAGAATGACAAGGGTGAGATGGTGCCCCAGAGAACAGTCACTGGATGGCGGGTATGCATTGACTATCGAAAGCTCAATGATGCCACGAGGAAAGATCACTTTCCCTTACCATTCATTGATCAGATGTTAGAGAGATTATCTGGACACGAGTACTATTGCTTCTTGGATGGATTTTCTGGATATTTTCAGATTCCCATAGCACCTGAGGACCAAGAAAAGACCACGTTTACCTGCCCTTATGGAACATTTGCCTACAAAAGGATGCCTTTTGGGCTATGTAACGCCCCCGCCACTTTCCAGCGATGCATGACCGCAATCTTTCACGAACTCATGGAAGACAACATGGAAGTGTTCATGGATGACTTTTCGGTCTTCGGGAACTCCTTCGACTGCTATCTTGCTAATCTAGAAAAGATGCTTAAACGGTGTGAGGAAACCAACTTGGTGCTAAACTGGGAAAAGTGTCACTTCATGGTGAAAGAAGGGATTGTGTTAGGACATAAGATCTCAGGGAACGGAATAGAGGTGGACCAAGCTAAAGTTGAAGCTATATCTAAGCTACCATACCCCACAACAGTTAAAGCAATACGCAGCTTCTTGGGGCATGCCGGGTTTTATCGAAGATTCATCAAAGACTTTTCCAAAATCGCTCGGCCAATGACTCAACTACTTGTGAAGGATGCTCCGTTCGATTTTTCCCAAGAATGCAAGGATGCATTCGATCTCTTGAAAAAGGAACTTACACAAGCTCCAATCATGATCACACCCAACTGGGAGTTACCGTTTGAAATCATGTGTGACGCCAGCGACTTCGCTGTCGGGGTTGTATTAGGCCAACGGTGTGACAAGCTTTTTCAACCCATTTACTATGCGAGCAAAATCATGAATCCCGCTCAAGAGAATTACTCCACCACTGAAAAAGAATTATTAGCCGTGGTGTTCGCATTCGACAAATTTCGACAATATCTTGTCCTTTAAAAAACAGTCGTCTTCACTGATCAATCGGCTCTTCGATATCTTTTTGCGAAGCAGGATGCTAAGCCACGACTAATTCAGTGGATTTTGTTGCTACAGGAATTCGATGTTGAGATTCGTGATAAGAGAGGGGCAGAAAATCTGGCCGCAGATCATCTATCTCGTCTCGAAAACCCCTTGGATGAGCACGATAAAAGTGAGATTAGGGATTCATTCCCTGACGAACAACTCATGTTAGTGAGTGACTCGGAGCCGTGGTACGCTGATTTTGCTAATTACCTCGCAAGTAGACTCGTTCCTGAACACCTGACTAAGTACGAAAGGAAAAGGTTCTTTTCTCAGCTAAAATACTACTTTTGGGATGAACCCTTTTTATTCCGAAGGTGTCCTGACCAAATTATAAGGCGTTGTGTTTCGGAAAGTGAGGCAGTGAAGATTATGAGGGAATGTCACTCTGGTCCCTCTGGCGGGCATCATGGGATAAACATTACCGCCCGAAAGATTCTCGATGCGGGATTCTATTGGCCCATAATTTTCCGTGATGTAAAAGAAATGGTGCAGGCGTGCGATGCATGTCAACGAGCTGGAAATATATCACATAGGGATGAAGTACCTCAGAACTTTATACAAGTTTGTGAGGTCTTCGATGTTTGGGGGATTGACTTCATGGAACCCTTTCCATCTTCAGGGGGAACGAGTACATATTAGTCGCCATTGACTATGTTTCAAAATGGGTTGAGGCACAAGCCCTTAGGACCAATGACGCCAGAGTAATTATTCATTTCCTGAAAAAGCTTTTCGCGAGATTCGGAATTCCTAAAGCTCTCATCAGTGATAGGGGAACCCATTTTTGCAATGCGCAAATGGAAAAGGTCATGAAGAGGTATGGAGTACCCCATCGGTTCTCCACCGCCTATCATCCACAAACCAATGGCCAAGTCGAAAACACCAATAGGGCTATTAAAAGAATACTTGAAAAAACGGTTAGTCAAAACAGAAAGGACTGGTCATTTAAACTCGATGAAGCCTTATGGGCATTCCGAACCGCCTACAAAACACCTATTGGAACGACCCCGTTCCGCATGGTGTATGGTAAGGCATGTCACTTACTAGTGGAATTAGAACACAAGGCTTATTGGGCGCTTAAGACATGCAACTTAGATTACACAATTGCTGGAAATAATAGATTCTTGCAATTACACGAGCTTGATGAGCTTAGGCTAGAAGCCTACGAATCCTCCATCACATATAAAGAGAGAGCCAAAAGATGGCATGACCAGAGAATTAAGAAACCCAAAGAATTTTCAGAGGGAGACAAGGTCCTATTATACAATTCTTGGTTGAGATTATTTCCGGGAAAACTTAAGTCTAGATGGTATGGACCGTTCACGGTAAAGAATTCCTCTAAAATTGGAGTCGTGGTGTTACTAGACGATGAAGGTAGGGAATTTACTGTTAACATACAACGTGTAAAACACTACCAAGAGAATAACAATGAAATGATTAGTGAGGAGGATGTGACGTTTGATGATGAGGTCACGTAGTAACCCATGACCTTGAGTCTAGCTACAACACTCATAAATAAAGAAAAGCGCTTCTTGGGAGGCAACCCATGTTTTGTTTGTTTGTTATTTGCTTCCGTGTGCATGCTTAATTTTTATTGTTGGTAGATCATGTTTCTCAATTAAATAGTGGAAATACTTTACTTTGTTGTTTTGGCCTAGTCTTAACTCCACCTAAAGGTAGTTTTGCAAAAAGATAAGTGTAAGGGGAAACCCCAAATATGTTTTCAAAGAAACAAACCGATCATGATTCTCCACAATATTAAATGAACATGTATATTCGTATTTGTTAGAGTCAAATGCTTGTATTGAGTCATAATGAAGTTTTGCAGGATTTTTCAGGAAGTAGGACCAAGTTTTTCCAGAAATTTTCCGGAAACTTAACATAAGAATTTCTGCAGGTCACTTCTGACGGCGTCAAGAGTTTACTCTTGACGGCGTCAAGTGTAAAAATCTGGAAATTTTACCAGTTTTGTTTTTCTAACGAAGTCTTATGGTTTTTGTGAATTATTAAGTTTTATAATCTCCAAGAGATCTGCAAACTTCATTTCACAAGCATTATATCTTATCTTGTTTTCTAGGATTTAGTAACTTATATAGGATGCCGCCGATTTTACGCGAGGTTGTCTTGTCTATTTTATCAGGTTTTACAGGTTATGTATGACAAGAAGATGATTTATATTCTGGAAGGGAAGCTTTGATTGTTCATTTTCTTGGAGGAAGATTTAACCTGGCCACCTCATTATCCATACCGAGCGAATCAGGGGAGTATTTGATTTCATTCTCTTTACTTTTTCACTTTTACATTCTTTACTTGAACATTGGGGACAATGTTCATCTTAAGTGTAAGGGGAGGGTAAAAAGATGATACCTTACATATGCACTTTCGCTTGAGTTTGTTTTGTTTAATGGTATATTTGTAATAAAACTATGAGAAATACTTGTATTGCAATTTTAGCGCCAAATTTAAAATTTTTTACAACATTTAGGAGTGAAACTTTAGCCATGGCAAGCGTCTCATGGATAGGAGATTGTATGACTAGCACATAACCGTACTTTCAGAAAAATTTTCCACCCAAATATGTGAGGTTCTCCTTTAGATTTGATAGGAAAAACATTTACTATTAGTGCTTATGAGTGTACCGGCAGCATTTAGATTCTAGAACTTGCGTTAGTGATGCATCCCGAGACCGCTAGTGAGACTACATTCGTGTAGTAGGATTTACTACATGATAAGAGGCATTAGGATCACCCTTGTGTTAAACCCGTATCATAATTACTTGACCATTTAGGTCATATTACTTGGCTAGTTAAGTCAACTAATTTTTCCCACACCCTTAGCGTTGTACTCATTTTTAGTACATGAAATCCCTAGTACACCCCTCCGAGCCTATCTTTTCGTTTCTAACTTTAAGCATTTTACTTAAAGGAAGAATTTGTTACACCCCACTTAAATGTACAACCAAATCGCCTTAGCCTTCCGTGTATGCGCTCATTTTTAGTGCATTATTGTTATTTGTTAAACCCTAAGTTAACTATCTAATTGATTACATGGTTGCTAAGTCGAGTCATATCCTTGTACATATTGTTTTGGGACGATTGGGACTCATGGGTAAAGTACTTATTTATGGAGTAATGGGGAAGAACATCATATATTACCCCCATATGTGCGTTAATCTTAAAAGTGCTCCAAGTGTTTTGATTTTCTTAATTCGAGTCATTAGAGTAGCTATTGTAAAGTATGTAAAAATTCAAGTGTAAGGGAAATGTTCATTCCCTATGATGTATTATTTTGGATGGTAGGGTAAGAGTGTATGCAAAAAAAAAAAAAAAAAGAAAAAAAAAATAGAAAAAGAAAAAGAGAAAAAAACATACGGACTACCATCCCTTTTTATTCTATGTTTATTTTATGTTTTTGTTATTTTTCATTTATTAGCTTAAGTCGAGTCTAGTCTTGGCTTAGCAATGCCACATTGTACATGTAATTGACTAAGATTGTTAACTCGCCACCAGTAAAACTTCCTTTATCTAACAAAACCGTGTATTTCATATCCCTACACCTAACGTTACAACCCTTTAAAAGACCTCTTTGATAGTTTATCCTAGGTGCTTACGCCATGTGGTGGAGGTTTGATCCTTTCCCAAGCCTATGGTAATCTATTTTTCTATGACAGGTAGTGAGAGATATCTTCCGTTTCCATATTGTAATCTATACTTTATTACACCCAAGAGATGTGAGTATCTAAACACTATTTGTGAGGTGCTTGTGTATAACCTCCGTGCTTGTCTATTGGTCTTTAGTGGAACGATTATTTGTTGCAATTACTTTTATATTAGTGTTAAATGACCCCTAACTTGTATTTTGACTAGAATAAAAGCGCATTTGCTTGAGGACAAGCAAATCTCAAGTGTAAGGGTATATGATGAGGCAAAAAATGATCCGTTTTTAGGGGGTCATTTAAGCCCAGAATTGACTTTATTTGATCAAATATTGCCCTAAATCGTTCCTTTTGTGATTTTAGGTACTTTGGGAGTGAAATCTGGAAAAGGAAGCAATTCAGACGTTTTTGGAGCATAAAAGTGAAGAAAACGCCAAAGTCTTAATTTTCCATGCTGGGAACAGTAGGTGACGGCGTCAAGAGTAACATCCTGACGGCGTCAAGAGCAAAATTCCATGACGGTCCAGTAGAGAATTGACGGCGTCACGAAGTAGGGCGTCAAGAGTAAAAGTCATGACGGCCTGGAAATGATTATCACATGACGGCGTCAAATGTAGATCGAGGCAGTCCGAGAAGAGTTTTGGCGGCGAGGTGACGGCGTCACAAGTTTATTCTTGACGCCGTCAGACCCCTTTTCCTATATATAGTTTTCTAATTTTCACATTAAAAAAAGAGAAGTTTTGGAGAAACCCTAAGTACGAATTTGGTGCGAATTTTACAGGTTTTTCAAGGGTTCCAAGCCCTTGATACCTTTCATGTGTAATTGAGATAAGTGTTCTTTTAATTCAATCAATATGTCTATGTGTTGGTTGTCTATATCTTGTTCTTGTCTTAATTCCATCATGCTAGGCTAGATCTATCTTGTGTTTGCTTGGATCTAATGAAACCTAGATGTTAATTATGTGTTGATTACTTGTTTATACTTGTCTTGGATGATTGATTTATATGTTAGGCTTAAGAAAACTGGCAGATCTCCAATTGGTAACATGATTGAACGTCTTAAGAAACATGAACCGACGCGCACTAGATCTTTATTGGTTGTATTTAATGCATGAGCCACTGTTTATAATCCCTATGGTTGTGCTGGGCATGGTATAGGAGGAGATAAGAGCTCATAGAATTGGGGAGTTAAGTGTGCCACCCCATGAATGGTATTAAGGAATACAATCCGTCATCCATGCAATTATAACAAGTAATTAACGTGTAAAAGATGTCTAGGGAGTAGTGAAATCTAAGTAAACACATTTTCTCCACTTATTGCTCACAACTTTAGTATAATTTAGTTTATTTTCATTTCTAGTATTTTATTTTGATTGCATCTTTAGTATTGGGTTAGTTGATTAGCAACTAATTCCGCCCAAATCCTTCAAACCCGAGATTTTTAATTGCTTTCTAAAAAAAATATAAAATACAAAAATAATCATCCCTCACCTTTAGAACTAATATTTAGGTTTTCTAATCCTAGCGACACTATTCCGAAGCTGGACGATCAATCCCCCGGTACTTGTCACTATACTATACTACAACGATCAGGTACACTGCCTGGTGGGGGTTGTAAGCTTCTCAAGATCCCTTGAGAGGTAAAGCCTGGTGCGATTCCCACGTATCAATCACATAGCATTGGGGCTAGTTGGAATAACAAACGGAGAAGTTAGAAAAACCTTGTTGTGATAATATTGTTTCTTTCATAGAATATTCCGTCAATATTATCATTGTGCTCGTAATAGCCAAATTCCTAGATCAAAGGCTTAACATCCTAGAGCTCATAAACGGTCTCACAAAAGCTTATTGTTTAGAAGGACGCTAAAATAAGTTTCTCACAAATGTGACACCGTCAGGTACTGTTCCCAACAAGGAAAATTAAGACTTTGCCGTTTTCTTCATTTTTATGCTCCAAAAACGTCCAAAATGCTTCCTTTTCCATATTTCACTCCAAAAGTACCTAAAATGACAAAAGGAACGATTTAGGGCAATATTTGATCAAATAAATTCGAATTCGGGCTTAAATGACCCCCTAAAAATGGTTCATTTTTTGCCTCATCAATAGTGTATCGGCTGAAAATATTTTGACTTACGTTGCCCCAGAACTGCCCCAATAGCGTAATCGCTCGCATCGCACATTATCTCAAGAGGCAAGTTCCAATCGGGGGTAACTAAGATAGGAGCCTCCGTTAACTTCTTCTTTAGGATGCTTAATGCTTCAATGCATTCATTTGAGAAGATAAACGGAGCATCTTTTTCAAGTAAATGGGTCAGGGGCCGAACTATTTTGGAAAACTCTTGGATAAAACGTCGGTAAAAGCCGGCAAGACCGAGAAAACTTCTAATTCCTTTTACGGTTGTGGGATGAGGTAACTTAGCAATTACGTCGACTTAAGCTCTATCAACCTCAATCCCGGATTCCAAAATCTTATGGTCAAGGACAATGCCCTCTTTAACCATGAAATGGCACTTCTCCCAATTTAAAACCAAGTTGGTGTCTTCACACTGTTTCAGCATTCTTTCTAAATGGGAGAGGCAAGAAGTGAAGGAATCTCCATAAACCGAGAAATCATCCATGAAAACTTCCAAGGTTTTCTCAATCATATCGTGAAAAATTGCCATCGTGCACCTCTGGAACGCGCCTGGTGCATTGCATAAGCCGAAAGGCATACGTCGGTAAGCAAACGTTCCATAAGGGCAAGTGAAAATGGTCTTTTCATGGTCTGGAGGGTCAATCGGAATTTGAAAATAACCAGAAAAGCCATCGAGAAAACAATAGAACTCATTTCCCGCTAGACGTTCGAGCATTTGGTCTATAAATGGAAGTGGGAAATGGTCCTTATGAGTCGCGTCATTCAATTTCCTATAATCAATACACACTCTCCATCCGGTAACCAGACGTTTCGGAATCAATTCATTATCTTCATTAGTCACTACGGTCATTCCACCTTTCTTCGAAACACAGTGGACTGGGCTAACCCATGAGCTATCTGAGATTGGATAAATCATTTCGGTATCGAGGAGTTTGATAACTTCCTTTTTGATAACCTCATGAATTTTCGGGTTAACCCGTTGTTGTTGTTGGACAGAAGGTTTGTAATTATCCTCAAGCAAAATTTTGTGGGTACAAAAACAAGGGTCGATACCCTTGATGTCTGAAATTTGCCAAGCGATGGCACTTTTATGCTTCTTGAGCACATCTAAGAGACGGATCTTCTCCTCATCTTTAAGGTCTTTTGAAATTATGACGAGAAGTTTGTCGGTTCCTTCTAGAAAAGCGTATTCAAGATGAGGAGGTAAATCCTTGAGCTCGGGCTCTGGAGGATTCTCAGTAGACGGCTTAACTTCTTTAACATCAGCCATTTTAAGGTCCATCGGAGGGAGATACGGAGTTGGGTCTTCATTCAACAATTTTTCAATCAAAAGAACATCTCCCTCCGGATCGCAAGCGGAATGATCAATTTCTGGTGAAATTGAATCATTTGAAAGACAAGCTTTGATTTCTTCCCAAGCGAAATCACTTCCCTCAAACGGAGTAAGGGAAGGGATAGAATCGGAGATGATTGGTTCAGAAGAAGAAGTGGGATTGCCACTCGAAGCATTATTTGTGAAACCAAGGAGCTCTTGAGAATACTCCTCCGTAGCTTTATCGATAATATCGACTCGGTTCACAGAAAATTTGTCATAATCTGAGGAGTATCTCGTGGTTTGATCCAAATTAAATGTTACGGCTTCGGTACCAACGCGTAGGGTAATTTCTTCATCGTAAACATCAATTAACACATGGCCAGTCCGTAGGAAACCTCTCCCGAGAATGAGAGGAACCCGTGGGTCAGCATCAAAATAAGAAATGACAAAATCGGCGGGGAAATGAAACTTTCCCACATTGACGAAGACATCCTCGGCTATTCCCATCGGGTGGGAAGTAGTTCCATCGGCAAGCTCGAGGGTCATGCAAGTCGGAGTCAAATCGGGTAAAGACAACTTTTTCCAAATTGATAACGACATTAGGTTAATGCTAGCACCAAGATCGGCCAAGGCGAAGCACTGCACCATCCCCGGAAAATTGCAAGGAATGAGAAATCGACCGGGGTCTTCAAGCTTTTAAGGAAGCTTTTTGAGGATAACCACCGAGCAATTCTCATTCATCTGGGTTTTTGACACTTCAAATAATTTTTCTTTGTTACTCAAAAGACCTTTTAACATTGAAGCAAATTTTGGCAGCAAAAGTATAGCATCCGTAATACTTATATCAAAATGTAATTCTTGAAAGATCTGATAAAACTTTTCCATTTGATTTTTATATTTCTCACGGTGCTTTTGTTCATTTAAGCGTGATGGATAAGGCAATTTTTTTTTACGGGAATTTCATTCTCAGCTTCGTAAACGACTTTTTCTTTTCCTTTTGACATTTGGACCACCGGAGGTTGGATGTTTTCGGTCCTTCCATTATTAATAGGAGTTTCCGTATCCGTTGTCACCTCGGTTTCACGGGCGACTACCTTAGAAGGAAGAGAAGAAGAGGTATTCGGAGCCGTTGGTCCATCATATGAAACACCACTCCTAGTCGTGATCGCTTTTGCATCGCCCCTCGGGTTAGCGATCGTGTTGCTTGGAAGGGTACCCGAGCCCGAGGGTCGATCATTTAAAGACTTCTTAATTTTAGTGATTTCCTTAGTCAGTAATTCCTGATTTTTCATTAAATTCTGATTATGCAGCATCAATTGTTTAATCAATTCATCCGAAGGTGACTGATTTTGATTCACAACTAGATTTTGAAAAATTTGTCCACGGTTATTGTTGTTGAAACCTTGATTTTGAAAATTTCCATAATTTTTATTTCCATGATTGTAATTCCCATGATTAGCATTTTGAAAATTTTCGTAATTTCCTTGGTTTTGAAAATTCCCTTGATTCGGGCCTTGATTGTAATTCCCCCGATTTTGATGAAAACCTTGATTTTGATTTTGAAAACCATTGTTCATCCGGTTTTGATTTTGATTCTGGTTAAATTGATTGTTTCGGTTTTGCACGTTATGATTCACTTGATTGACTTGCTTAGGTTGATTGATACCGGGTGGTCCAAGATAATTGTTAGAACGGTAGCTAAGAAGATTTCGGTCCCCTTGTGGTTGGTAACCGTTACCGCCCATATTGTAGGTTCCTGAAGTAGTATACACATTCTCGTGAGTGAAGCCACCGGAGGCTGGGCACTCAAAATACGAATGAGGACCACTGCAAGTCTCACAAACATGGTTGACCATATTAACTTGATGATTTTTGACTTGATTTTGATTCTGAGTCGTTTGATGCATTCGTAAAACAACCGTAGACAAATCATCGAGTTTCTTAGTAATGGCGGCTATTTCAGAACTAGACGTAGAAGAATTATGAGCAGCGGTCAATCTTGTTGACTCATTCCTCTTAGCTGAGGAATCCCAGTAATTGTAATGGGCTGTCATATTCTCAATAAGTTTGTAACAATCTTCAGGACGTCGTTTCATAAAAGTTCCACCAGCAGCTGCATTGATCGTGTTCCGATGTGGTAAAGTCAAACCATTGTAAAACGTATCGATTATCGTAACAAGAAGCATATTATGGTTTGGACACCGATCAATAGCAAGCTTATAATGTTCCCAAACTTCGAATAAAGATTCATCGGGAAGCTGACGGAAATTGCTAATATCGTTTCGGAGTTTCGTCACCATCGATGGTGGAAAATATTTCGCCAAGAACTTTGAAACCATTTCTTCAAAGGTATGAATTAAGTTCTTGGGTAGACGATCAAACCAAGCGGTGGCATGATGCGTCAAAGAATAGGGAAAGAGAGAAAGATGAAGGGCGTCATCGGAGACCCCATTTTGTTTCATACTATGGGTGACGGTTAAAAATTTGTCAAGATGCTTGTTGGCATCGTCACCCGGTAAACCGTGAAATTGGCATGAATTTTGGACTTGTTGAATCATATGATGCTTGAGTCCAAAATCCGTAGCCTCGATATTGAGAGGGGCAATCGGACCACCTCTTCCGTGCATTGTCGGTTGGCACAACTCCTCCATCGTTCGGAGATCGGGGGCTAGCACATTTTGAATATCACCCACCGGAGGGTGTTGATTGTTGTGGTTATTTTGTTCCATTTCCTCAACGTTTGGGAAACGAACTCGGTGTGTGTGACGAATTAAACTTTCTGGGTTCGAAAGTGGAGAAATAAGACGTTTAGAAGATGAACGGGTGTTCATACACCACAAAAATCACAAATTTAAAAATAAAATGAAAATCAAAATGGAAAATGAAAATCTTTTTGTATTTTTGATTTGAAATTATTTTTGGCTTTTTTAATATATTGGAAAAAAAATTTACAAAACTTAAACTTTTATTCTCTTTTTGGTAACCGTTACGTTAACCGAAAACCGTTTCCTCAATTACTACGCGCAGCGGAGCGGGAGAGAACAATGAATCTCTCTTCGGTCTGCAATTTAATGTCAAGACCTCCGTATTCTCCGTTTAGTTGGTTGTAGCAAGAAAGTAATCCGATAACGTTTAATTTCACAATCTCTTTTGTTGTTCTTTTTTCGGAATGGTTTACAACGTTCTCTCGAGAACGAGGATGTTATTTTATTTTTGGAATTTTGAAAACACTTTAGTAAAAGTGTTTTTGAATTTTTTTACTTTTTATATTTTTATAGAAAATATATACAAGATAGAGGAAGGTTTTTAAAACACGATTCGAAAACGAAAATCAAACATTCACTTCAACCTTCCCCGGCAGCTGCGCCAAAACTTGATTGGTTTAAAATCAAATATAGTTATAGTATAGATTTTCTCAAAGGAATTGCTAAGGAAATAAGCAAAACCCGAGGTCGTAGTCCGTGTGAAGGTGTGAATGGAATTTCAGATCCCCGATTTGTGAAACGAGTTGTGAAAGTGGGAAAAAATGATTCTAATGAGATTTAACCTAATGAATATGAAAATGAAGCACAATTAACCAATTAAGCAAGTAATTCAAGTAAGGTAACCTAAAACGTAACGTAGAATTAAAAATATAAGCTAAAACGTAAAATAAACGTAAATGCGCGAAATAAAAAGTGAAATTGAAGCTATACTAATCCTACGGGTTTGAAAATAATTTTCCTAAGTTAAAAATGATAAAAGAAAATTTTGAGAAGAAGAAAAATATTTTTTTTGACTTTTTATTTAATTTTTATGAATTAAAAACTAATTTAACTAATTAAAAATTAAAAGAAAATGGAAATTAAGTGAGAAAAATACAAAATTAATTTTGAAAATTCTAAAATAACTAAAAACTAATTTTAAAACTGAAAATATATTTTTTTTGGATTTTTGTGTAATTATTATGAATTAAAAACTATTTTAACTTATAAAAAAGTAATTAAAATTCAAATAAAATTCAAATTAAATGAGAAAATGTAAAATTAATTTCTAAAAATCTAAAATTAATGAAAACTATTTTCTAAAATATTTTTTGGATTTTTTATGCTTTTTCTGATTTTTTTGGAATTTTTGGTATTTAAAAGGTATTCAAAATTGATTAAAAACTAAAATTTAATAAGAAAAATAGCAAACTAATTTAGAAAAATATTAAAAATTGAGGAAAATTCTAAAATATTATTCTAATCCTAGGAAAAATTTAAAAACTGAAAAATAAGCTGAAGAAATGCTTAATGCCACTCTTTGACCACATTGACTGAAACTTTGACCCAAGGTATTTTTCACTTAAATAAGCTCAAAAGTACTGAGATCAGACCAATTAGAACACAGATACACAGATATGGAACAAAAACAGTTGAATAAGCACTTGTAGAATTAGCAATAAGCAAATAGAATAAGCTATGGGTACCAAACCAGTGAAATAAGCAACAATAAGGTCTGAGTAACTGATATGAACCACAAATCTCAAATTCCAAGCAACAAAGCACAAAAGCAGGCCTAAACTAGAATGCAGTCACTAGTGGAAATCGTACACTTTGATAGGTCAAATAAGCAGTGCAAAGAAGCTGACTCAGGTGAGCTTATGGGGGCAAAACCTTCACTGACCCACTGAGATGACAAAAACACCAAATAAATTCACTCAAAAGCTTATTAGCTTTCCTAATAGTTGCCTTGAAATCTGATGAAACCCAATGGTGCAGGGGAGCACCTGCTTAACAGACAACTTTTGATTCAAAACTTCAATAAGCAAATGAATTTAAAACTGAAATTTTCTTTTTGAAATTGATTCCCTAACTGATAAACTCTACAAATAAGCACACACAACTTATTTCCAACTAGTATTAAATCCTACAGATGCTTACCAAAATCTGACTAAAATCTGAATTCAAGGCTTTTTGACTTTTTGATTTTTTTAAATATTATGACCAAGCTGAATTTAAATTGATCCCAATTGATTACTTATGCAAAACTAAGCTAAGATGTAACTATATTTGGCTAAATAAACAAAATCTACAACAAGTGACTTGATTATGCTACCAAATACCACTAACAGTTAACTAAATTGCAAGTTCCAAAGCAAACTGACTTTTTAGTATTCTAACTACGAAAATAGTGTGCTACTAATCTATATTCCACTACTATAGACTACTGGTGCACTAGTTTGTCACAAAATGACCTCAATACTGCTTAGTGCAGTGAA
The DNA here is from genome assembly GCA_030686995.1 of Artemisia argyi. Classification (NCBI taxonomy): domain Eukaryota; kingdom Viridiplantae; phylum Streptophyta; class Magnoliopsida; order Asterales; family Asteraceae; genus Artemisia; species Artemisia argyi. The sequence goes on from CM060676.1 coordinate 201,288,307, forward strand.
TGCCAAACACCCCTGACTATCTGTTATGAACTTTTGTGAATCAACTAAGCTTTTAAGCAATTCCAACTACCAATGTAGTTCAGGTATATATCAAACAAGCTTAAACTACTCCAGAAACACAAAGTTCAAACACACAAAACACAGATTCAAGAGATGACATATATGAATTAGTAGTGCTCAAATGAAATTGCAAATCACAATATTAAGCTACAACTACCAAAGTAAAACTGAATAATACTAATACTTCTTAATTGAGACAGAAATAACCTATAACAATCAAAGTTATACTACTGCTACTCTATAAGGAAATTTAGAGAAAATTTTAAATGATAACTTACAAGGTCAATCCCCCTCAGCATGAACAGAGGGGGTTCACTAAGCTTGCTTGTCTCTAAACAGGCCAAATGGCTCCCTTGGACTGTCAAATCACCAACTGAATAAGCTGTGCTTATTGGATAAGCTGTTGTTGACCTTAGTTGACTTTTTGTTGACTATGTTAGAATTTGATTAATGGAATAGTACCAATCTAACTATAACTCACAATAAGCTATAATTGAGCTTATATTAGCTTAGTAAAACAGAAAGGAAGCTTGTTGAAGCATGAGTTTGAAATTGAAACAAATATTTTTTTTTTATTTTTTTTTTTAGAATTTTCTGATTTTTTTTTTCAATACAAGGTGAATAAATTGACATTTATCGTCTTTCTTTATTCAGTTACATACAATAACTCGAAAGAGAAATCACGAAACACCCAATGTTATTTATAAGAACAGCAAAATAGTATAATTGTTGTCTTTCTAAAAAAAATAGTATAGTGTAGTCTTATACAACTCAACAAAACTTGTATTAAGACCCTCCCACGGGTAAAGATATACTTACGCCTAAGGATTAGAACCAACACCAACAATTATTGGTAATTGATCAGTTCCAAAAACCAACACCCAAAGCTTATCAATCGTGTGCCTCACTGCAAGAACAACCTTTTGATTAAACCAAGCAACTATCACGTTATAACCTTTTACAGTTGTCACAAAAGTGCATATGATCACAAAGCCATGCCAAGTGAACCATTCTGGTACAAGAATCGAGAGATTTGCGTATGGAGATAGGATCCCTGTAAAAATAAAAACTATGTTGAAAATCACAATTTTCAATTGGTTTTGTTGTATATCATGTCTGCGAGAGAACGCCCATAGTGCTACCACAAAGTTTATGAGCAAAGTTGCTAGAGAAATAGCCAAGCGCTTCCTGTTTTCCGCGGTACATTTAGTTACTTGAGCAGTTGTTTGCACCAAGATTCCCATGACTCCTATAAAGATGGCATAATATTGTGGCTCATCCAATAACCTTCAATCACCATTAACAATTTGTCAATTTCATATGTCAAGATTTTACCAACAAGAAATCATTAAGAAATACACAACGAATATAGCAAGGACAAAAGACTTTTCAACTGAACTTGAATATAGCTAGTAATTAGCCTTAACCTCAAGCAGCCACCATTTCGATCCATAGCGAGTTCTTAAATTACTGTATCTTCTGCTTAAGAAAGTTATTGCATAGTTTGTATATATTGCTAAAGACTTTAGATTGATGTTCCAGGCTTTATATAGGCATTAGGAAAGATGTTGATATCAAGAAAATATCATTAAAAACTGGAGATTAGTCTACGTTGTAATATTAAACTAAACCCTAAACTAAACCTTTTATAGACAATACTACGTATATCATTTTCAAAACTTAACTCTTTTATTATATCACAATAATGATGACACATTTAGACTTGTGTAAGACGGACACAATTAAGGATATATATTGGCCAGATAATAACTGTGACAGAGACTTAATTAGCAAAATAAAGCAAACGGCCCAGTGCATGCGGTAAAGGATGCGGAAAACCTCTATGTTGAGACACCATTCAGGTGGTGTCCCTTCACACAACTTCACACCCTGCACGGGGAATCATCCTCGACAAATCTCACGACATTGTTGTGTATGTGTGTGTGTTTTTAGTCGAGCGTTTTTAATAAAAGGACAGGAGAAAAATAGATAAAATACAGAAGGTGCTGGCTGAATTTACATGATATAAGAGATAAAGAGAGGAAGTGATCTAGGTTGTTAGAGAACGAAAATCACTTCCCACGACATGTAGTGACGTTCTTCTATCAAAAGGTTAAAAATCTTCACCAGGTTAAAACCAAATATAGTACAAGAAGGGTTAATAAATTTCAAGTTTTTATTGATTTAGAGTTTAACCTTTAAATTACTTTTTGCAGAGGAATTTTTATTATTCAAATAAACTATAAGCTTTCTTATTGTTTTTTTAGTACTAAAATTGTTACTCTTTTCATAGTAACAATTTAGTCATAAGCTCAAGGATCAAAATGCGAATTAAGTCAAGATTTGAGGATTATTATTGATTATAACACTTTAAAAAAAAAAAAAAAAAAAAAAAAAAAAAAAAAAAAAAAAAAAAAAACGGAGTTGTATTATTTCATGAACATTATTTCAAGGATGTTTCCTATGACGTGTAGTAATATGTATCCGCTAAGTTGTGGCCCCTACAAACTAAACAAATTATGTTCACTTTAATGCATGCATGATTTTGTTCATTATCGTAAGTTGCAGACTTGCAGTAAACTATTTTAAATTTCATACGTGAACGGTGAACGTTAACTACTTTCAACTGAATATATATTAATTTAAAATTTGTTATAAGGTGCATGTCAAGAAGACAAGAATGAACTTCTATTTTTTTTCTAAAATGTTGAAACTTATCGGAATAAGAAACTTTTGAGGTTTGCTGATGTAAAATAGATACATATTTAGATTATTACATGCTGTTTATGGATTGGATACGGATATCTCTATATTCATAGTTTGATAGAAGAACCTTTCAACATCAGAATCATAGTAGCATATAATCCAATTATAAAAGCATACGAATATTCACGCCAGTCATAATTTAATTGAAAAAGCCACGATATCATGTATTAGGTTTCCAGGATACGCACCTCACGTGTTCGGCGTGCATCCAACGTCCACTACCCCCACCCCGTCCAGCTTTGGGGTCATCTTCCCCTATATTCAGAGTACTTTTTGATGGGTACTTTAAATTAAAAATGATGAGTACTTTTTTGATTGGTTAGTAAACTTATAAAACATATCTATACCGTAAATAAAGGAAAAACTTTTGAAGTGAAAAAGTGAAAAAAAAAATTAAATAAAGCTATTTATGCAAATCATTCGGGATTTGCAAACAACAACCTACTGAGTATTGTTTATGTATTCCATATATAAGAAGACATTTTTAATGAACTAATGTTTTTTATAATTATACAGTTTTAATCATTTTAAACATGAAATGTGATGTTATATATAGAATATCCAGAGATCATTAAATGCTAATTTTTTAAATATATAATGCTTAAACAATACTTAAAGGGTTGTTGTTAGCAAATCTCAATTCATAAACTTTTATTATTATTTTCGTTTATAACTCATCTTATTTACATTCAGTTTAAATAGTGCTAGTTTTCAATCAATGTTTTGAAAACCGGGTGTCTAATCGACCTGTTCGAGTCACCAGGTTACCGGTTCGACCACCGAGTCAACCTGATCTTCCACAAAAATTAAATTATATATGTATTTGAAATGATACCAAAAAAAGTATATACATACATACATATATATATATATATATATATATATATATATATATATATATATATATATATATATATATATAGGGGACTTTCTTGCGAGAACTATTTTATCTGCGAGAACTGAGAGAACCACAAAAAACATACATGCACGCCTTTTAAAATAAAATAAAATTACATGCAAATCATCAATAACCATAAGTATCCACCAATGTTCTTCAATATCATCATGAACTCATCCTCTTTTTTCACAAAAACCTTACACACGGCCGCAATATTGTCGTTGCACGCCTTATAAGAACATACATGCACACCTTCGAAGAAAATTTTGTATTTCCAATTTCTTATCAAATTCTTTAGAACGACTATGTGTTTCTTAAAACATGTATGTTGTTTTTAGATTATATGTGCAAAAAAAACAATTATTGAAGTCGTGCATGTATGTTTTTTGTGGTTCTCTCAGTTCTCGCAGATAAGATGGTTCTCGCAAGAAAGTCCCACTATATATATATATATATATATATATATATATATATATATATATATATATATATATATATATATATATATATATATATTGAAAACGAGGTTGATCCGGGTCACTTCAAACCCGACGGGTCTAACCGGGTTTCGAAAATATAAAAAGCGGTTTAATTTGACCCCTTTTTTCGACCGGAACCGGTTCAACCGGTGAAACCAGCCGAGGCGAACCGGGTTATTTTCATCATGAATTTTACCCAAATTGATGTCATGCATGATATAAAGCACATGAGCCATGGGTCATGCGTCATAGGTTTTGGTTTATGAATCATCGATAACTCATTCTATTTAGGGTAAATTGCAAAAATGGTCCTTAACATTCCACAAATTAGCAAAAACGGGACCGAAACAAAAAGTAGCGCAAAAAAGACACCCACGTTCCACATTTTCGCAAAATCGCCATTGAGAGGCCTTTTTGGCTAACTTCCGTTAGTTTTCCCGTCAGTCAAGGGTATAATCGCATGAAATGACAAATATACCCCTTTTACTTTAGATACAACCCTAATTGTTGCTGCCAAATCTTTACCAGTGCATTTTCCTATTCACTGCCTTAGAACGATACGTATAGATCCGTATAGTTCCGGTTAGATTACATCGATCGTCCGTGCCTTTGAACGATACGGTAAGGCACAGTGCATTTTCCTCTTTAATTTCCCTCCTGTTTTGTGAGTTTTGTTTTTTTTTTTTTTAATTATTTGTTAAAAGGTGTATTTGTTGTTAATGTTTTGGACTTACAATTGTAGGTGGTCAGATGGGAAATGTGAAAGTAGCAAAGGTAGATAATGAAACAGAAGAACAGAGTGGCGGGAGTGATTCAGAGGATTTGGACTATAATCGAAATGATGATGAAGTGTTTGATGACGATGATCAGATAATTGAAGATGTTCCCGTAAGCAAGTCTGATTTGCTATGCCATAAAGCCTGTGAAATTCAATCAGGTATACCTGTTTTTACCAAACATTATGCACTGCTTAGAGAGTATGCCCAAGAGTTGGTTAATCAAAATCCAGACACTACTGTTAGGATTGATGTACAGATAGAACCAAAACCAGCAAGTTCAACAAGAACTTTTAAAAGGGTGTATGTGTGTTTGGGAGCTATGAAACAAGGTTTCAAAGCTTGTGGCAGAGAATTATTAGGATTAGATGGATTCTCCATGTCAGGTCCTTTTCCAGGTCAATTACTAACAGCAGTTGGGATTGATGCAAACAATGGGATTTATCCAGTAGCATATGCTGTAGTTGATGCACCAAATAAGGCAACTTGGTGTTAGTTTTTGAAACTACTAGGAGAGGATCTTGGGATAGAAACCAACTGCAATTTCACTTTCATTTCTGATAGGCAAAAGGTGCACATTTCTATTGTATTATTAATCATGTGTTTTATACACAATGAGAACATGTAAAGTTTTAACACCATCCATAACCTTACCTATTCACAGAGATTGATACAAGCTGTTGCTAGTGTGTTTCCAAATGCTGCACACAGGTTTTGTGTTAAGCATATTCATGAGGAAATGAAGTCACATTTGAAAGGAGGTGTTTACAAGGACATACTTTGGAAGGCTGCAAGAGCCACAACTGTTGTTGAATTCAACAAAGAGATGGATCATCTGAAGAATAACAATGCTGCAGCTTATGATTGGTTGCTGAAGATTCCAGCTGAACAATGGAGCCGATCACATTTTTAAGGTAATTCATTAAGTGGCACTAGACAAAAGCATACTGATAATTGATCATATATTAATACATAATGTGTGATTTGTTTAACAGGCAAAGCCCTATGTGGACTACTCTTAAACAAAATATGTGAGGTGTTCTGTAGCCAGCTAAATGATGTCAGAGATAAATCCATCATCGTTTGTCTTGAATATATCAGGGAGTACTTGGTGAAGAGGATTGTGGTAGTTCAGCAAATAATAGAAAGGAGTGTTGGACAACTTACTCCTACTGTGCAAGCCATGGTTGATGCAAACAAAAAAGAAGCTACTGATTGTGTTGTTGAATGGATTGCAGCTTTGTTATATAAAGTATATGTGCCTAACGTGGATCATTGTGTTGCTAACATGGATAGGAAGGAGTGTGGTTGTAGGATGTGGGAGCTGACTGGAATACCATGTAAACATGTTGTGGCTGCAATAAACTATATGAATGAGGATGGAAAAGGAGTTGTTGTACCTGAAGAGTGGGTTCATGCTGCTTACAGCCTAGAAACATGGGCGCGTATGTACTCATTCAAGATCAATGGGTGTCCTGGCCGCAGATACTGACCAAGAATTGAGTCTACAACAGTCATAGTATCACCTAATCACTGACCTTAGGTTAACAGGCCAACTAAAAAGATGAAGTCAAATGATGAGCATACACTTCCAACTTCTTCATGTGTTACCCACTGATCTTTGAACAATATGTTTAAAGTTATTATCTGTTAGATTCTATATTTGTAATCTTTGTTTAACTTGATTGTGTTTAAAACAATATGTTTGAACCCATTGCAGTTAGACTTTCAAAAGTCAAACTTGCAAAAATGTTTATGTTTCTGATGTATTCTATGTTTGTTTGCATCAACCATGGCTTGCACCCATTGCAGTTGGACTTTCAAAAGTCAAACTTGCATTCAAGACTTATCAAAAAAACATACTACAAGAACATTATGTTTGCACCCTGTTAGCATTAAAAATATGTATTGAGAAGTGATGGTCATTCTCATATTAGGAACTTTGTAATGTATGTGTCTTAGTTTATGGAATAGGATAGTCATTGGGCCTTGGTCTTGGTAAGCTAATATGCTATTAGTTATGTTTCATAAGCCTTCATATCTTCTCATGTAACCAAGCCCAAGCCCATCAAAGCCTATGTATGGAACTATATAAGGCACCTTACCTCTCATTTGTAAGGTGTGCTTGTGTGTGTATTTGTGTGTGTTTCTCTTGAATAAAAGCTCTCATTTCCATCTCTCTCTCTCTCAATACATACGAATCACATATATATCATACAAGTCACCATCTTTCCATCTTTCCTGCTTATTGTGCTTATATTGTGTATGATAAAGTTGTGATATCTAAGGTCCTACAAGTGGTATCAATCGCCTAACAATAATTTAGGAGGGTTGAGGGGTTGTTTGTTTCGTATTTTTTAAGCTTTATTCACGTTTTTTTTCAAAAAAAATCATTACTTTTCTTGTTTGTTTTGTGTTTTTAACACTTTTTTGATTACAAACTAGTGTTATAAACCTTTCCCAACAAGAAAGTTTTAATCTTTTTGAAAATTTCTAGCTTAAAAATTCGAATTTGGTTTTTGTACTTGTTTTCTAGATCTCGAAAAAGTTTCATAAAAATCATCAAGTTTGGAACTTTCTTCAAGTTTTGGTTTTTTTTAGCCTAGAAGTACAAGAATCTTGGATTGCAAAAGTCATTTGGGTGAACTTTTTGGTAAATCAAAAAACTGCCAAATTTCGAAATCACTACTCAAATTTCGAAATCCCATTTTGACTAGTTTTCGAAATCACAAGAAAAGGCTCCGTTCGTGCTTACCGTTGGATACTCGGTATTTTCTCTCTTGTATAAGAAAGAAATTACTTCGACTTTTGGTGTGATTGGGTTTTCGAAAAACTCATAATTTTCGAAAACACTGCCTACTTTTCAAAAATATCAAGATTTTCGAGAACACAGCAAACTTTTCGAAAAATCTAAATTTTCGAGAAACACTGCAAAATTTTCGAAATCACTCACAGTTTTCGAGAACACAAATTTCGCAATCTTTCAAAGTTTCGCAATCCTCATTTTCGAAATCAGAAATTTCGCAATCCCAAAGTTTCGAGAAAATCTCAAAGTTTCGCAAAATTTGACAAAAGTGAGATTTTTGACGACCAAACTTCAAACGGCCATAACTTTTGAACCGTAACTCCGTTTTCGATGAATCAGCTGTCAAAACGACCGTCAGATAGAGGAGAACGACACGCTAAATCGATTTATCGATTTATCGATTTAGGCGAAGTTTCGAGGCCTAAAAACGCTCCGAGAAGAAGTTATTGAGGTTTTAAGGTTTTCAGTCAAAATTTTCACCATAAAAACTTGCATCAACTCACTCTAAACTCTACTCCTATTTCGTTAGAACGATCCAAGAATCAACTTTATTCATCTACACTTCATCAATGGCAACTCAGCAAGACATTCATGCAGCCGGTGCGGAAAACCGACCTCCAATGCTTGAAAAAGGTGGATATCTCCCATGGACAAGCCGCATGCTTTGTTACATCAAAACAAAGCCTGATGGTATATTAATGATCAACTCCATTACAAATGGTCCATTCAAGCCAAGACAAGTTCAAATTGAAGGTGATTCAAATACAACACCTCCTACTCAACCATTCGTGCGTGAACAAACAGAAGCAAATTACACAGAGGAAGATAAGAAGCAGATCACCACAGATGATATGGCAATGCATTTAATCCAACTTGGATTACCACGGAAGATCTTTGCTGCGGTCGACAGCTGTGAAACTGCTTATGCTATGTGGGAACGTGTTAGAAGGATTTGTCATGGAACAGAGATTGGACAACAAGACGTTGAGAACAAACTTCTTACTGAATGGGATAACTTCACATCCACTAAAGGTGAACAAATTGAATCTTACTACACAAGGTTTTGCACTTTGATGAATGAGTTAATCAGAAACAAGTTGACACCTCGAACAATTGCAACAAACATCAAATTCATCAATAACCTTCCAGAAGAATGGGGTCGTTATGTTACAATTGTCAATCAAACAAAGGATTTACATAAGGTGAATTATGATCAACTCTATGACTTTTTGAAGCAAAACCAAGCTGAGGCTAATGAAGTAAGGAAAGAAAGATTGGCAAAGAATCATGATCCTCTTGCATTAATTGCTACTACACCAACACCGCTACCAGTGAACACACTACAACCATCATCATCTTCCACTCACAACTACATGCAACCATCATACATTCAACAACCAACGCCGGTCTACCAACAACAGTTCTACCCACAGCAACAACAACATGTTATTCCACAACAGCAATTCCAACAATTCCAAGAACCAGAATTCACTGAAAATGATGAAGCTATTGCAGCATTGACCCAAGCGTTTGCTTTTCTGTCAAAGGCATTCCAAGGACGCTATTCTACACCAACAAACAACAACCAAAGGATTTCATCGAACACTCGCAATAAGCAGATTGCTCAGCCGAGTTTCAACATGGGCAACGGAGGCCAAATGGTTGGAGTTTATGGGAATCAGCAAGGATATGCTACTGGAATTAACATGGGGAATCAGAATATGCTGAATACAGGGATTCAGAATGCAGGAAATCAGTATGGTCAATATGCAGGGAATCAGTTGGGTCAGTTTGTTGGAAATCAGAGGGGTCAGAATGTTGGTAATCAGGCAATGGGTAATCAGAATAGAAATGTTGCAGCTCCAGTAGTTGGGAATTTGGGAAATGTGAATCAAGCTAATCCGGTAAAGTGTTTCAATTGTCAGGGTGTAGGTCATATGGCAAGGAACTGTCCTACTAAGCCGAACAAGAAAGACATAGCATACTTGCAGAAAGCATTATTGTTGGCACAAAAGAATGAGGCAGGGTTTCAGTTGAACGCAGAGGAGAATGATTTTATGGCTCTTATGGATGACATGGAAGATAGAGAGGATATCGATGCGAACTGCATATTCATGGCGAATCTCCAGGAAGCTAAGTATGACACGGATTCTGATACACTTCCTGTTTATGACACCAATGCACCATCTGAGGTATCAAATTTCAACACATGTCACAATAATGATATATTTGATATGTCTCCTCATGAGGAACAACATTTTGAGAAGCAAGCACCCACTTATGATACATACCTGGACACGCCAAGTAGTAGCAATACTCCTTCAGCAACTCCAGATGTGAATCATAATGGAGGCTTCGTTTCACAGCATGCTGAGAATGATGAGGAAACACGTGCTTTGTTTGAATCATTATTGAATAATTGTCGTATTGAAATTGAGAATGTGAGAAAGGTCAATCGCGATGTTAAGGCCGTGAATGTTAAATTGACCGCTGAGCTTGAGAGTTACAAAGAAAACGTTAAAGCTTTTGAATTTCATAACAAAAGATTGTCTGAATTAGAAACTGGTTATCAAAATTCCGTTTCAAGGGAAAAACAATTGCAACTCAAGTTTGATACACTTGATGTTAATTCTTTCAAGAAGATAAAAGCTTTAAACGCGGAAATTTCTGATTTGCAAAACCAACTTTCTAAACAAAAATCAGCTTATACCAATCTTGAAAAAGAAAGGGACGAGTTGAAAAAGGAATTTGCAAAGAAAGAAGACAAACTTTTGGCCAAAATCGTAGAGTCAGAACACATGATTGCACATTTAGAAGAATTAGTGGTTAAGTCGGGTCAGTCAAGTCAAACAATGAAAATGATTTCAAATCAAACTAATCCGGTTTACCATACGAAACATAATGTGGCTCTTGGTAACAACACCCCCAGTAATCTCAAGAAAGCTCAGCAAGAACAGAATGTTTTATATAATGGTAATATGATTTACACCAAACATGATTCTCCCGTCGTTCGGGATTCTGTGCAAACGATAGAACATGTCGAAGAGAGCATAAATAAAATGAAACAAAAGGATTTGAAACCCATTGATTACAACAAATTGAACAAACTTTCGGGAATTACTTTTGTTCCACAAAAAGAACCATCTGTGTTTTCAATAAAACGACCATTCTCAAAAATGTTTTCTAAGAAATTTTGGATGACGTTAAAAAGAGAATTCAAGAACTTCAAAATATTGTTGCTTCTAAAACTACAATCAATATTAACAACTGGCATTCCAGTTTTCATATTGAGCAGAAAAAAGTTTTTGAAAACGAAATTACTATCCCACTGAATAACATCAGTGCGAAGGTAATCCATTTTGAACAAGCTTTCTTAAAAGAAATGGCCGACTTTGTCAAGGACCACAAATCCCTGGTAAATGAAGCTAATGAAACTCGTGAAAACATAAATGTTTTGGAAAACCTGAATGATTCTCTCTTCGAAGCTGTTATGACCACTGACATTATGTCCATCATTTTACAAACATAATCTGTTCAAGACGATGAAAGACTAAGAGCTGAGACCTCCGCAATTGTTTCAAAATATGAAAATGCTCTTATAAAGCTTGAAAAAGAAAATGTGTCATATTTTAAACAACTTGATCAAAAAAAGGAAGAATGCAAGTATGACAAATTGTCGTATGAGCGTGCCTTAAAGAACATGAAAGAGCAAAATGATCTTTTGAGGGCTCAGCTTGAAAGTCAAAAAGGAAAGGGTGAGGAAACTAAGTTTGCAAAACCATTGACTTCGGAGAAACCAAATGTTTCAAACACGGTTCAAAAACCAAAAATGTCAATTTCACGGTTTGCTCCAAAAGTCGATGAGAAAAAGGATTTGACAAAACCAGTCACTCCAACACCCTTGCCCAAGAAAAGTGAAAATGAAAAGATTACTGATAAAGGAAAAGCAGTTGTCGAAACACCAAAAGTGATAGCACCTGGCCTTTTTAGGATTAGTCCCACTAATGCGTCTGCCTCCACTTCTAAGACAAATGCGTGCAAAAAGGATAATTCTAAAGAGTCTAGTGATGCTAAAAAGGACAACAATATTAATCCTAATGTGTGTGCCTTACCTTCTACAGGATTAGAATGCACCTCTAGGAGCAGCAGACTAAAGCCTAGGAGCAATACAAGGAACAATAGAGTCTCGCCTGTTTCTACGAGTAGTAGCAAGAATAAAGTTGAAGAAGTAGAAGAACACCCTAGGAATTTATCGCTTTGTAATAAGAGACATGTTTCATCTGAATGTAATGTCGAAAGTATTGTTTCTAATGCATATAATGACTCTGTTTGTTTAATATGCAAGAAATGTTTAATTAATGATGTTCATGATGAATGTGTTTCTAAGAATGTGAATGTTACGCCTAAACAGAAGTATGTTCCAAAGGGAACTAGTGCCAGATCTAGATCTATAGAAAGATTAGTTGTACGCTTTAGGTCTACCACTAGTAGTCGAATGCCTAGGAACTACCTTAAGTTTTGTATGTGGAAACCTACGGGTAGAGAATTCATTCTTCAGGATGGCAAATTGAAGTTGTTCAAAATGGACAAGTAGATACCTTCTATGAATGTGATTCAGATTTTACCCCTAACCAAATGGAACCAAATTCAAAACGGTTTCCAAATTCAAACTCTTCTGTTCTTGGCAGGTTATCGAAATATGTCTTTGGATCGTCGACTCGGGTTGCTCCAAGTACATGACCGGGAATTTAAAGCTGCTGATCAATTTTGTCTGGAAATTCATGGGAACTGTACGCTTTGGAAATGATCATGTAGCAGCTATTCAGGGTTATGGAGATCTTCAGTTTGGGAATTTTTTAATCACTCGAGTTTACTACGTCGAAGGGTTGGGACACAATTTGTTTTCAGTCGGGCAGTTTTGTGATGCAGATTTAGAAGTTGCATTCAGGAGAAACACGGTTTTTATAAGAAATTTGGTTGGTGATGATCTTTTAACTGGTAATCGTGGTACAAACTTGTACGCTATCGACATCAACCAAATGGCTTCTACATCACCAATTTGTCTCATGACAAGGGCAACCGAAACTAAGTCCTGGCTGTGGCATAGAAGATTATCCCATCTCAATTTCGACACGATCAACAAGTTAGCCAAAGACAACATCGTCACCGGACTTCCTAAGTTCAAATACACCAAGGAACACCTTTGTCCATCATGCGAACAAGGAAAAAGCAAAAGAGCATCATATAAACCCAAAACCGTACCTAGTTCGGAAGCAAGGTTACATATGTTGCACATGGACTTATGTGGCCCAATGAGAGTTGAAAGCATTAATGGGAAGAAGTATATTCTCGTTATTGTTGATGATTATTCAAGATATACTTGGGTAAAGTTTTTGAGATCAAAAGACGAAGCACCAGGCATCATCATCACCTTTCTAAAGCGTATTCAAGTTCTACTTCAAGCTCCAGTAAGGATTATAAGAACAGATAATGGCACAGAATTCACAAATCAGGAGTTAAGAACTTACCTCGAAGATGTTGGAATTACACATCAAACATCAGTTGTTAGAACTCCACAGCAGAATGGGGTAGTTGAAAGAAGAAACCGAACTCTTGTGGAAGCTGCTCGCACAATGCTGATTTTCTCTAGTGCACCACTATTCTTATGGGCTGATGCTGTAGCCACTGCTTGTTTCACTCAAAACCGATCCCTAGTACATCCAAGATTCAATAAAACCCCATATGAGCTAGTGAACAACCGTAAACCTGACATCTCTTACCTTCACGTGTTTGGTGCTTTGTGCTATCCGACGAATGACAGAGAAGATCTAGGGAAGTTAAAAGCTAAGGGTGATATTGGAATCTTCATTGGATATTCAGAAAACTCGAGGGCATTCAGGGTGTATAATAGAAGAACGAAAAAGATAATGGAGACGATGAATGTGAAGTTTGACGAGATTTCACAGATGGCTTCTGAGAGATACGCTCTAGAACCCGCGCTTAATCCGATGGCTTCTAATCATAACGGATTAGGACCCGCACCAAACTAGCAGACTTCTGGACACATCAGTTCAGGACTCGTGCCTCAAGGAGCTCAATCAACAAACACGGACAAACCTTCAGAACAAGAACTGGAAAATTTCTTCGAGTTAATGTTTGATGAATACTATGGTGGAACTTCGACAAATGCATCTCCACAACATTCCGCTGCACCCGCTCAAAACCATCAACCACCACCACCACAAGATGCATCCACAACAATCGAAGCTGAAGCACCAACTACATCAACATCATCTACATCTACTCAAGCACCTCCAGTACTTGAAACTGTTCTACCAAGAGTTGATGAGCAAAACCAAAACGCAAATTTTCAAGAAGAACCAACAAATAATTCAAACAATGTTACGTTAGAAGAAGAAGAAGAAGTATTTGAAAACCCATTTGCAACAGACTCAGCTGAATCTTCTTCAAGGTTACAAGAACCATCTAAAACACATTCGTTACACCCAAGGTACCCTTCTACGTTTCAATGGACAAAAGACCATCCAATAGAACATATTATTGGTGAACCTTCAAAGCCAGTTCAGACAAGGAGACAACTTGCCACCGATCTCGAATTGTGCATTTACGTTTGCTCAATCAGCCTTAAAGAACCAAAGAACATTCGGGAAGCAATGGCAGAAAACCCTTGGATTGAAGCGATGCAGGAGGAATTTCTTCAATACCTGTTACATGATAGTTGGGAACTTGTTGAACGACCACTTGATAAACGTGTTCTTGATCTCAAGTGGTTGTGGAAGAACAAACTGGATGAGGAAATGACTGTTATTCGCAACAAAGCTCGTCTCGTAGCTAAAGGTTATCCACAAGAAGAAGGGATAGATTTCGAGGAATCATTCGCGCCTGTAGCTAGACTTGAAGCAGTCCGGATCTTCTTAGCCTATGCAGCTCACAAAAACATCACAGTCTATCAGATGGACATTAAGACAGCTTTCTTGAATGGAACTCTGAAAGAAGAAGTGTATGTGAGTCAGCCAGAGGGATTTGTCGACAGAGATCATCCAGACTACGTCTACAAGCTTAAGAAAGCCATTTATGGTCGAAAACAAGCTCCAAGAGCGTGGTATGACGAACTATCATCTTTCTTGCTTAAAAACAATTTCACAAAAGGAACGGTTGATGACACACTGTTTATCAAAAAATTCAAAGATGACATTTTGATCGTTCAAATTTACGTGGACGACATTATTTTTGGATCAACCAATCCTAACCATTCAAAACATTTTGAAAATCTCATGAAAAGTAAATTTGAAATGTCCATGATGGGGGAACTAAAATTCTTTCTTGGTTTACAAATCCATCAATCCCCTCGTGGTATTTTCATCAATCAAGCTAAATATACAATAGAGATTTTGAAAAAACATGGAATGGAAAATTGTGATTCTGTTGGTACACCAATGGCCACTTCACCAAAAATAGGTGCTGATTTGTTTGGGAAACCTATCGATCCGAAGAAATATCGGAGCATGATCGGTTCTCTCATGTACCTAACTGCTAGCCGACCCGATATTTAATTTGTTGTTTGTTTGTTAGCACGGTTTCAGGCAAAGCCTACCGAACTTCACCTCAAAGAGGTTAAACGGATCTTTCGGTACCTACGAAGCACCATTAACATGGGACTTTGGTATCCGAAGGATTTGGGGTTTAATCTAACAGCATTTTCAGATGCAGACCATGCTGGTGATCAAGTTACAGCAAAAAGTACATCAGGTGGAGCACAATTTTTGGGTGAAAAGCTTGTAAGCTGGTCGTCAAAGAAACAGGATTGTACTGCGCTATCAACCGCCGAAGCCGAGTATGTGTCTCTATCTGCGTGTTGTGCCCAAGTTCTTTGGATGCGGACACAGCTCACAGATTATGGCTTTACTTTTGACAAAATACCTATGTATTGTGACTCAAAAAGTGCCATAGCCATCTCATGCAATCCCATACACCACTCTAAGACGAAGCATATCAAAGTCCGCTACCATTTCATCAAAGAACACGTGGAAGAGGGTACTGTTGAATTATTTTTCGTTAAGACAGATTACCAACTCGCCGATCTTTTTACTAAAGCCCTTCCAAAAGAACGGTTTGACTATTTAGTTCGACGAATTGGCATGCGAAGCCTAACTCCTGAGGAGCTAGAACGTCTTCTCGAATCTTCTTGAAAAATGTTTTCAAAACCGCTTCGCTGTAAATATTTTTGAAAAAACAAAATACAAAATTTGAAAAACCAACAAAAAACAAAATACAAAAATATAAAACTTTCAAAAAATACAAAAACAATATAAAATCAAAAAAATCCAAAAATATTCTTCTCACGACATGTCTCTCGTATAAATCAATATTCTGTACGTTTTTAGAAATGTCATTCAACAATGATACGGACATGTACAGATGCTTGAGCGGGGGTTCTTTTTAATGTTTTTCTAAAACATGTCGTTTCTCAAATGTTTTCTTCACTATGGCTTTCGTATACTTCAGTACGAAACCCGTGCTTAAATGATGACTTCTGATTATTTTCAAATCAAGGACTCGTACGTTCAAAGATGAAATCATTTTCAAAAGTTCGAGTATAAACAAACGAAAAGGACTTCAAACATAAACTCGTTTTTCAAAACAAAATTCTTGAGCACCTTTTCAAGATTGTTCAAAAGATTTCTCAAAATCTCTCAAAATTAGTGCTCAAGATAACTCCATAAAAACCCTTAATTAATTTTAAATATGCTATCATTAAGGGGGAGTACAAAAAGAAAAAATGTTCCGATTTCATGCAAAATCAAATCTGTCTCTCTCTCCAAAAGCTTTTTCTTAATCAGTTGATATCAAAAATATCACGATATGTTATTTTTGAGGGGGAGAAGACATGATTAAAATGTGATCAAAGATGTTTAAAGATTGTGACTGAATCTCAAAAGAGCTCGACTCAGTAAGTACCAATGAATTGACGAAGCTTAATATGTCAGTAATCGAAAAGATTTGTCCTGGACGGGTAATAATTTCAAGCTAGTCTAACTAGTGATGTAAGCGTGTCTCGAATAGGACTTGTCTAAGTAGAATGTACCGTATCGAGATACTTTCTTTGGACTTGAACAGGACGGGTAATAACTTCAAGCTAGTCTAACTAGTGATGTAAGCGTGTCTCGAATCGGTCATGTTCACTGAAAGTGGATCAATTCTAAAAAGTTCAAACTCCTCACGCATGTGCAAATTTCTTAAAAATTCATGAGCACATGTGAAGGGGAAGTCCTTCAAAAGTTGCAAAACTCTCAAAGTGGTAACAACAATGTGTTTTATTATCATAAACACTTTGAGAGATTTTCGAATAAATGGTTTCATGGCAATTATAGGATAGTCATGGAGTTATAAGGTGACTAAGGTTAGGAAAAACCGTCCTATGATCCGCCAGAGCCGGAGGGATCTACCCAAGGACAATTCCAATAGATTAGAATTAGAAGTCCTTAGGTATGATTGAAAAAAAGGAAAAAATGAGAAAGGAGAAAGAAGGGGTTGAAGAATTAAAAAGAAAAGTTATGATAAAGGGTGAAAAGAAATAGCCCTCCAAATGTTCAACCTTAGGGCAGACACCGGGTACAATTCATATGCTACTGGTTGTTACTAAGGTCACACCGGTATTGAAGACAAAGACGTCATGGACCCAGTGACGCACTGCACTAAACCTTCTTAACCACTCGGGTATCTCTTAAAAGGTACTTGTTTCATTCTCACGGGGAACCGGTGTAATCTATTGACCTGTCTCTTAGAGATGGTTGATATTGAAGCAGGAGACCTCTCCCTAATCTCCGCATAGGAAACCAAATGTGCACTTATCGAGTCTAGAGCCCCGAGATTCATCAAAAGATCTCATAGGAACACATGATTTTTCTACACTGGTTGTTCATCATTAAGGACGCCAGAAGTAAACTTTAGAGTCCTACGCAGATCTTAGCAATCTGCCAGAACATTTATGAGAGAATTCACACAAGTGTTTCTCAATGATTGAATGGAAACTCCTGCCAGGGTCAACATCAAACAGCCCGGACAGCAGGTCACTTCGGTAACTCCTTATGGGTTATGCTTAGTGTTCGCGGTGGTTTCAAACGGTCTACAGTCGTGGAGTGATCCCCAGCGACTCACCCAGTCATTGAGCTACTAAGTAGGTCTTGTAAGCTCTCTCGAGAGTATCTGACATGGGAACGGCCTTGGTAAGGGTTAGAAGGAGTCTTCACAATATGCTGTTGACGATCTCTAATTCTTATCTGTAAGTACCGGATGTTTTATTGCTAACTATTTATATGCAGGGACACTTCATCTCCATGGCGACAGATTCCACATGCTCATACATACATCTGGAAGTTAAAGAAAGCTCCCTCAAAGATCTATACAACACAAAGTTCAAAGAAAGATTCTACGCCAAAAAGAAGAATCTACAAAGTATGAAGACTAAAGATCAAAGTGAAAGAAAGGGAACTACGTGCATATGAATATCAAAGTCCAAAGATGTATGAGCATGTTGGAATGGCAAACAACCACCACAGACGCAGAAGTGACAAAAGGCAGATAACTCCACATCACAAAGGAACAAAGAACGATGAAAAATCAGTTATCGAAGATCACAAAGCATGAAGGAACAAAGACTAAAGACTATTCTACAACGACACACAAAGTTCAAGTCAAAGAACACGGAAGACCTAATCACGTGGAGCATCATTCGAATGACCACCCCTTAGGGGGAGATTGTTAGCATTAAAAATATGTATTGAGAAGTGATGGTCATTCTCATATTAGGAACTTTGTAATGTATCTTAGTTTATGCAATAGGATAGTCATTGGGCCTTGGTCTTGGTAAGCTAATATGCTATTAGTTATGTTTCATAAGCCTTCATATCTTCTCATGTAACCAAGTCCAAGCCCAAGCCCATCAAAGCCTATGTATGGAACTATATAAGGCACCTTACCTCTCATTTGTAAGGTGTGCTTGTGTGTGTATTTGTGTGTGTTTCTCTTGAATAAAAGCTCTCATTTCCATCTCTCTCTCTCAATACATACGAATCACATATATATCATACAAGTCACCATCTTTCCATCTTTCCTTCTTATTGTGCTTATATTGTGTATGATAAAGTTGTGATATCTAAGGTCCTACACACCCAGTGCACTTAGACTTTAAAAAGTCAAACTGCACATATTGAATTGGAATCATGTGTTTTCACCCATTAATTACCAAACAGAACCAAACACTTTTTTAGACGTTCACCCGTTTAACTTTCATGGCAAACATCACCTAGCTAACATTTTGGGCATAAGCTGCAAACATCACCAAGCTAACATATGAGTAACATAAACATTAAAACTTTCATTTATCAATATAGACATATCAGTAACATAAACGTTAGAAGTTTCATTGATCATACGAGTTTACAACCATTAAAATTTTAAACACATATCTAAACAAACACTTGTTTAGTAGTTTGAATCGCTGCCCTCCGCATCACCCATTTTCTTCTTTTTCTTCAATTCTTTTTCTTTCTTGTCCTTCTTCTCCTTTAGATACTTGAACACCTTTTCATGATTGGAAATCTTATGTTCCAACTCATCAAACTTGGGTAAAACTGTATCCACAGGCTCTTGCTTCTCCTCCTCCTCCTCCTCATCATCACTCAAAAGCGCTTCATAGTAGCCATCTTGTTTCCTCATATGGGTCAGAATCTTAGTTCTTAACTCCTTAGGTATCTTCTGATGCGTGGGAATTACACCAGGCTTTACCTCTCGAGGAATTAGTTGCTAGTCAACTAACCCAATAACTAAAGATGCAATCAAAATAAAATAATAAAAATGAAAATAAACTAAATTAACTAAAGGGTGTGAGCAATATGTGGGAAAATGGTGTTTACTTAGATTTCACTACTCCCTAGATATCTTTTACAGGTTAATTACTTGTTACAATTGCGTGGATGACGGATTGTATTCCTTATACCATTCATGGGGTGGCGTACTTACTTCCCCAATCCTATAAGCTCCTACTTCACTCCTATGTCGAGCCGGCTAAGAAGCTCCTAACATGGGATCACTAGAATTCGCTCATGCATTGAATACAACCATAAAAACCTAGTACACATCGGTTCATGTTTCTTAAGACGTTCAAGCAAGTTACACAATGGAGATCTGCCAGTTTTCTTAAGCCTAACATTGAAATCATTCATCCATTACAACTATAAACAAGAAATCAACCTATAATCAACATCTATGTTTCATTACATCTAAGCAAACACACAAAAGATCTAGCCTAGCATGTTAAAATCAAGACAAGCATAAGATATATTCAAACAACACATAGACATATTGAATGAATTGAAAGAAGACTTATCTTAATTAAACATGAAGGGTTTCAAGGGGTGAAAACCCTTGAAAATACTGTTACAAACGACCTAGGGTTTATTAGGTTCGGCCCTAGTATTCTCCACACAAGTTCCTCGTTTAATGAATGAAAAATAGAAAAGTATATATAGATTTTGTGAGGTGACGGCGTCAAGAGAAAATTTCTGACGCCGTCATCTCGCCACCAATAAAGTTCTCGGACTACCTAGATCTGGAGCTGACGCCATCACGTGTAATCCTTCTTCAGGCCGTCACCAAAATAACTCTTGACGCCCTACTTCTGACGCCGTCACGTTTTCTCTGGGTCGTCATGCATTTTGCTCTTAACGCCGTCAAATTTTCCTTCTTGACGCCATCTGGTACTGTTCCCAGCATGGAAAATTAAGTCTTTGCCGTTTTCTTCACTTTTATGCTCCAAAAACGTCCAAAATGCTTCCTTTTCCAGAATTCACTCCCAAAGTACCTAGAATTACAAAAGGAACGATTTAGGGCAATATTTGATCAAATAAATTCCAATTCCGGCTTAAATGACCCCAACGGTTCATTTTTTGCCTCATCATCTTCCTATAAGAACCATACTCATCAATTGGTTCTCCGCCAAATGCATTAAGAAGTAAATCGTTTAGATAATAGGTTCTTAAAACTTTATCAAATTCCTCTTCCTCGGTACCAATGTAGATACTCTTCCCTTTTCCATTGTTTGCCATCGTCGATTGTTTTGATCGTTGGGATTGTGTATGTTATGGTTGAATAAGCGGGATAAACATGAACTTTATAGTCCTATGCAATCGCTTGGGTTGCCGAGTTACACAAAAAAAGAGGGAAAGGTTAATCAAACCTCCACTACATGGCGTAAGCACCTAGGATAAACTATCAAAGAGGTCTTTTAAAGGGTTGCAACGTTAGGTGTAGGGATATGGAATACACGGTTTTGTTGGATATAGGCAGTCTTTACTGGTGGCGAGTTAATCATCTTGGTTAATTACATGTACAATATGGCGTTGCTAAGCCAAGACTAGACTCGACTTAAGCTAATAAATCAAAAATAACAAAAACATAAAACAAACATAGAATGAAACGGGATGGTAGTCCGTATGTTTTTTCTCTTTTCTTTTTCTATTTTTTTTTCTTTTTCTTAACTTTTCGATTTTTTTTTCATACACTCTTAGCCTACCATCCAAAATAATACATCATAGGGAATGTACATTCCCCTTACACTTGAATTTTTATATACTTTACAATAAACTAATCTAATGACTCGAATTAAGATAATCATAACACTTGGAGTACTTTTAAGATTAACGCACATATAGGGGTAATAATATTATGTTCTTCCCCATTACTCCATAAAATAAGTACTTTACCCATGAGTCTCAATCGTCCCAAAACAATATGTACAAGGATATGACTCGACTTAGCAACCATGTAATCAATTAGATAATTAACTAAGGGTTTAAACAAATAACAATAATGCACTAAAGATGAGTGCATACACGGAAGGCTAAGGCGATTTGTGTGTACATTTAAGTGGGGTGTAACAAATTCTTCCTTTAAGTAAGATGCTTAAAGTTAAAAACGAAAAGATAGGCTCGGAGGGGTGTACTAGGGGTTTCGTGTACTAAAAATGAGTACAACGCTAAGGTGTGGGAAAAAAAATTAATTGACTTAACTAGCCAAGTAATATGACTTAAATGGTCAAGTAATTATGATACGGGTTTAAGACAATGGTGATCCTAATGCCTCTTATCATGTAGTAAATCCTACTACACGAATATAGTCTCACTTGCGGTCTCGGGATGCATCACTAACGCAAGTTCTTGAATCTAAATGCTACCGGTACACTCATAAGCACTAATAGTAAATGCTTTTCCAATCAAATCTAAAGGCGAACCTCACATATTTGGGTGGAAAATTTTTCTGAATGGTACGGTTTCGTGCTAGTCATACAACTCTTATACATGAGACGCTTGCTATGGCTAAAGTTTTACTCCTAAATGTTGTAAAAAAATTTAAATTTGGCGCTAAAATTACACTAACAAGTATTTCTCTTAGTTTTATTACACATCTACCATCAAACAAACAAACTCAAGCGAAAGTGTTTCCTATGAGGTATCATAATTTTACCCTCCCCTTACACTTACGATGAACATTGTCCCCAATGTTCAATTAAAGAATGTTAAAGTGAAATAAGTAAAAGGATGAAATCAAATACTCCCCTGATTCGCTCGGTATGGATAATAAGGTAATAAGGTTAGATCTTCCTCCAAGAAAATGAACAATCAAAGCTTCCCTTCCAGAATATAAATCATCTTCTTGTCAAAAATAACCTGTTAAACCTGAGAAAACAAACAAGGCAACCTCGCGTAAAATCGGCGGCAATCTATATATGCTAACAAATCCTAGAAAGCAAAGTAAGATATAATGCTTGTGGAATGATGTTTGCATATTTCCTGGAGATTATAAAACTAAAGAATTAGCAAAAACTTTAAGACTCCGTTAGAAAAATAAAACTGGTAAAATTTCCAGAATTTTACACGTAACGCCGTCAGGAGTTTCTTCCTGACGCCGTCAGAAGTGACCTGCAGAAATTCTTATGTTAAGTTTCCTGAAAATTTCTGGAAAAACTTGGTCCTACTTCCTGGAAAGTCCTGTAAAACATCATTATGACTCGATACAAGCATTTGACTCTAACAAATACGAATATACATGTTCATTTAATATTGTGGAGAATCATGATCGAGTTTGTTTCTTAAAAACATATTTGGGGTTTCCCCTTACACTTATCTTTTTCGAAATACCTTGGAATGAAGTTAAGACTAAGCTAAACAACAAAATAAAGTATTTTCACCATTTAGTTTGAAACATGATCTACCAACAATAAAAATAAAGCATGCATACGGAAACAAATAACAATCAAATAAAATAAAAATCACACAAGACATGGGTTGCCTCCCAAGAAGCGCTTTTCTTTGTTTACGAGTCTTGTAGCTAGACTCAAGGTCATGGGTTACTATGTGACATGGGTGAGTTCCTCATTTAGGACATCTTTGGAATCAAACTTAGGTTTCAACTTCCTATCGGTTTTCTTAGTATGGTATGACCTTTCAAACTTTTCTCCATCCGGATCATACAAAATCATCTTCATATGCCATGATCCGTCGCCTTCTTTAGGTGGCTTGTCCCACTTCCATTTACACTTACCCCCCTCTCTTTTCCAGTTGTTCATCTCTATGTTAATGGGCATTACGCTCAAGAACTCAATCATTTTCCTAAAGACTAGGGGGTCCTCAAAACGATCTAGCTCTTCATCTCTAGCTATGAGTTGTTCCACCGAATGTGTTTTATCGATGAAATCTTTTTCTAGATAGAATGGGCGTTGAGGTCCTATAAAGTTCCTTTCTATCCAAGGTACATATCTAGATGGTCTCCTATTCATCTCTACCCAATGTGGTGTCGGTTCATCCTCACAATTGTAGCTATGTTTCTTAACATCATATACCGACCAAGTATCGCCCTCACCTACCGCTATCTTAGACTCCTTACAATCTATCATGGCGCTAGCGGTTGTTAAAAATCCTCTTCCTACTAATAGTGGGCATGTAGTATCACTAACCATATCTAGGACGTGAAAATCCATTAAAATAGTTAACTTCCCTACGTGAACAACTACATCCTTAATCATTCCAACCGGGTGGGCAATACTCCCATCCACTAGACCAATTAAGACCTCCGTCTCCTCTAACTTCCCAAGCTTGAGAGTGGTGAAAAGGGACAAGGGAATCAAATTGAGGCTTGATCCTAAATCGGCTAGTGTGTCGAAAGCTTCGGATCTTCCTATCTTACAAGGCAAAACAAATATACCCGGATCATCAAGCTTTTTAGGCAACTTGTTTTGAATAAAGGCGGTCCCATTTTTACCTAGCTTAAACTTCTCATACTTTTCTAGGAGGGCACTATAGTAAGGAGCACGGGCTAAGACATCAATGACGGGGCGTTCAAGGTGAAGCTCCTTGAATTCATCGTCAAGGTCTTGCGTAGGAGGTGTTTCAACTATGCTTTTGACCGGTTTTATATCGGGTATTTTGTTTGATTGGTCCTTTTGAAGAATTTGATTTTGTTTGAAACACGTGCTCGTTGATTTAACTGAGTAGTATTGCGGACAAGAAGTGGGTGACGAAACTGATGATATAGAATTAACGTTTAGTTTCGGGTTCTTGACCGTGTCGCTTGGGAGTGCTCCCATTTCTTGGTCATTGAGAACTTTCAACAATGTGTCAATTTTGGTGGTCATCTCGCTTTGCTTTTGTTTAAAATCGGCTTCAAACTTGGATATGCGAGCTTCTTAAGATGCCACAAACTTGGACATCAATCCTTAAAAATTGTTGGTACTACCATAGTTATTAGAAGGATTGTTGTTGAAAGTACGGTTGGAGGGTGGACCGTTTGGTTGGTAACGATTAGGCAGATTGGAAGGATTGTTTTGGTTTTGGTTCCACCTAAGGTTCGGGTGATTTTTCCAAGAAGGGTTGTAGGAATCACCGTAAGGGTTTGGCTCGGGCTTGAAAGTGTACCACTTATCTCCCGCTTCGTCGGTACGTGAAGATGCGTAGTCCGCAAAAGCTATTCCGGGGAGTTCCACGCAATCACGAGTGTCATGGGGATCACTACATAATTCGCATGAAGAAGTGATTTTGTTCACTTGGCTTGTAGGCTTAGGGGCTTCGTAAGATTTCATGAGAAACTTGACTTGGTCCTCAAATTCCATGATCCTACGGTCGGGAGTGCTAGAATTGTTCGAAGGCAAATATATTGCCTTGATTGTTTTGTTCAAATCACGGGGATCATTCCAACTTTCGTTGTCATAGAGAGCAAGATCTTCTATGAGTTCCCATGATTCTTCCGCACTAAGATCACGTAGCTTGCCACCGGCCGATTGGTCAATGGTTCGCCTTATGGAGAGATCGATATGGTCATAACAAATTTGGACTTGGAGCCAAAGATCTATGCCATGATGAGGGACTTTTTGGAGTAAGTCCTTGAAACGAGTCCATGCTTCATATAGAGTTTCACCTTGACGTTGTTGGAGCATCAAGATATCATTTCTAAGCTTGGTAGTTCTCCCCGGTGGGAAAAATTGAGCAAGAAAACAAGTGGTGAGATCATCCCATGAGGTGATGGATCCCGCGGGTAAACGTTCAAGCCATTGACTAGCTTGATTACGTAGAGAGAATTAGAATAGGCGTAATCGGGTTGACTCTCTAGTTGTAACATCAAGGTCTATAGAATCTACGATTTTAAGGAAGTCCTTGAGATGTTGATTTGGATCTTCGGAACGAAGTCCATGGAATGCACATCCGCTTTGCACCAACCGGATGGTGTCGGATCGCAAGGGGGACACATTGGCTCCGGTGAGCTCAATAGTGTTTCGATAGCCTTGGTGGCTAGGTCGGGAATACTCTCCTAGAGTTCGGGGCCTAAGAGGTTGGTTACCACCTTCCATGATGTCGGATGGTAAAGAGTTACGAGCAAAAACACGAAGAAATAAGATAGACTAAAGAAAACCTAAAAATAAAAATAAAATCTTACTAGAAAAGAATCTAGCAAGTAGACCTAATAAAAAGAAATCCTAACCTGGACAATAACTATTCCCCGGCAGCGGCGCCAAAAACTTGATGCGTGGGAATTGCACCAGGCTTTACCTCTCGAGGGATCTCAAGAAGCTTACAACCCCCACCAGGCAGTGTACCTGATCGTTGTAGTATAGTATAGTGACAAGTACCGGGGGATTGATCGTTCAACTCAGGAATAGTGTCGCTAGGATTAGAAAGCCTAAAAACTAGGTCTAGAGGTGAGAGATGATTCTTTTTGTATTTTTTTATGTTTTATAAAAGCAAGTAAAATCTCGGGTTTTCGAAGAGTGGGCGGAATTAGTTGCTAGTCAACTAACCCAATAACTAAAGATGCAATCAAAATAAAATAATAAAAATGAAAATAAACTAAATTAACTAAAGGGTGTGAGCAATATGTGGGAAAATGGTTAATTACTTGTTACAGTTGTGTGGATGACAGATTGTATTCCTAATTACCATTCATGGGGTGGCGTACTTAATTCCCCAATCCTATAAGCTCCTACTTCACTCCTATGTCGAGCCGGCTAAGAAGCTCCTAACATGGGATCACTAGAATTCGCTCATGCATTAAATACAACTATAAAAACCTAGTACACATCGGTTCATGTTTCTTAAGACGTTCAAGCAAGTTACATAATGGAGATCTGCCAGTTTTCTTAAGCCTAACATTGAAATCATTCATCCATTACAACTATAAACAAGAAATCAACCTATAATCAACATCTAGGTTTCATTACATCCAAGCAAACACACAAAAGATCTAACCTAGCATGATAAAATCAAGACAAGCATAAGATATATTCAAACAATACATAGACATATTGAATGAATTGAAAGAAGACTTATCTTAATTGAACATGAAGGGTTTCAAGGGGTGAAAACCCTTGAAAATACTGTTACAAACGACCTAGGGTTTATTAGGTTCGGCCCTAGTATTCTCCACACAAGTTCCTCCTTTAATGAATGAAAAATAGAAAAGTATATATAGATTTTGTGAGGTGACGGCGTCAAGAGTAAATTTCTGACACCGTCATCTCGCCGCCAATAAAGCTCTCGGACTGCCTAGATCTGGAGCTGACGCCGTCACGTGTAATCCTTCTTCAGGCCATCACCAAAATAACTCTTGACGCCCTACTTCTGACGCCGTCACGTTTTCTCTGGGTCGTCATGCATTTTGCTCTTGACGCCGTCAAATTTTCCTTCTTGACGCTGTCAAGTACTGTTCCCAGCATGAAAAATTAATTCTTTGCCGTTTTCTTCACTTTTGTGCTCCAAAAACGTCCAAAATGCTTCATTTTCCAGAATTCACTCCCAAAGTACCAAAAATCACAAAAGGAACGATTTAGGGCAATATTTGATCAAATAAATTCCGATTCCGGCTTAAATGACCCCTAAAAACGGTTCATTTTTTGCCTCATCATCTTCCTATAAGGACCATACTCATCAATTGGTTCTCCGCCAAATGCATCAAGAAGTAAATCGTTTAGATAATAGGTTCTTAAAACTTTATCAAATTCCTCTTCCTCGGTACCAATGTAGATACGCTTCCCTTTTCCATTGTTTGCCATCGTCGGTTGTTTTGATCGTTGAGATTGTGTGTGTTATGGTTGAATAAGCGGGATAAACATGAACTTTATAGTCCTATGCAATCGCTTGGGTTGCCGAGTTACACAAAAAAAGAGGGAAAGGTTAATCGCTTCGGATGCCAAGTGTGCCTCCAAAATTAAGTTTTATAACTTTGCAAATTTGGTCATTGAAATAAATTTGGGTAGTCAAAGGCGGGAAGCGAGTGAAATGGCGATTATACCCTTGACTGACGGGAAAACTAACGGAAGTTAGTCAAAAAGGCCTCTCGGTGGCGATTTTCCGAAAATGTGGAACGTGGGTGTCTTTTTGCGCTACTTTTTGTCTCGGTCCCGTTTTTGCTAATTTGTGAAACGTTAAGGACCTTTTTATCAATTTACCCTTCTATTTATTTGCATATTAACTTAACTTAGTTAAACTTTAACTATGTATGAAAATGTAAGTAACAAGTTTAACTTATAAAGGTTTTATAAAAATGGTTTTGACTTTATGTAAACTAGAAATGTTTGATGGTTTATTTGTTTTGTGAAATGAGTTAGAAAATTATTGGCTCAAAAACTTATGTATTTTATTTATCTCGTTAAAATGATTTTATGATTGTTATCAACAAAATATAGAAAGATCGTAAGATATAAATAAACGTTTTTACAGTTTATTTGTATTAACAAAAATGTGTCGCTATTAGTTATTGGGGTTACTTATATTTGAATCTCTACTTAGGTAAATTGCATATAATATGAGTACTAAACAGATGTGCGCGGTTTATCATCGAGATTAAACTTTGAAATAAATTCATATAAATTTACTTTGTGTATTTTAATTGTTCTATAAATCTTAACATTCATCTGAGTTTAAATCATATACTACGTTGCTACAAAAAACTTTGTATATTTTAATTGTTCTATAAATATTGATGTTCATTTATTTTCATTGTTAATTCATTCAATATAAAAATTGATACGTTTATATTTTATTTTTTTTAACTTATTTATTTCAACATTACTTATATAAGTCATGCCCGCCCATTAGACGGGTTTAAAACTAGTTTTATATATACATGAACAGAAAGTAAAATATTAAATTCATTCATCAACAAATATATATAACTATTGGTCTATTGCTAAAAAACAAATACATGACAATATAAAATACGATTTACATTTTTCTAACAACAACATTTTTCACACATTTATATCACTTATCTACACCATCCCACAATTCTTTTATATAATAAGATAAGACTCAGAATAGGTATTCAATGAGAGATCAATTTTATAGTCGAGCATTTTGATTGGTTAATAAAAGTCAAAATTAGCTTCAATTTGTTCAAACATATCAAAATTTCATCTGGCAAAATAAATATTAAAAAAAATACATATATCAATAAACTAAAAAAAATAATAATTAACAAATCTTTAGTTGTAAATTTTTTTCAAATAAATTATAAAAACTTAATTAAACTTATCAATTTCAAGTTTTTTATTAACTTTATAATTTTAGTGAATACCCCTAAAACTTTATATCTTTTATTAAAAAAATGACTTGCACGTTGTTGTTATTAATAAACATTATTATCATTATATATTAAATTAATATATATGCATGAAATTATAAATATCAAAATGAGCACACTAGTTCTATGATATATAAATGAATATAGGATATTATACATATACGAACTACACATGTTATTCTCTTAATGATATTAAGAAAAGAGATCTCAAAAAGCAATTCTTTTACTAATTGCGTTCAATAACGACTCGTGTTATTGCTCTTTATAACTTTAACCCGCGCGAGCAAGGATTTAAAAATTAAGTATGGCTAAAATTATTATTAACATGAATATAAATACTAAATTGAAAGCATGACCCCACATATTATTTTGAGATGAAAATAAATACATAAGATTGTACATATAACAACGAAGCATGTAATTCCCCTCAATGTTTAAACAAGGATATCCGAAAAAAAAAAAAAAAAAAAAAAAAAAAAAAAAAAAAAAAAAACACACACCCCATTTTGCAAGTGTCATTACGTGCTATTAAACAGGCATAATGTCTATAACATAATATCAATAGTTAAATTTAAACAGCATCAATCTCAACTCAATTAAACAAAGTCAAATACTTCGTCTAACAAAGATATATACAAAGTATTTATCAATATTAATACATAATGAAAATTTTATGTAAAAACATGCGCTGCACAGGTATTATAACTATATAAATATAAAAAAGTTACATAACTTTATAAAAAGAAAATTATTTAATAGCTTTTAAAAACTCAGCAACACTTGTGCAAGAGTCTCCCATGCATAGTACGAATTATAATTTATAAGTTTAGTTTTTTAAGGAGAACCAACATCTATTGGCAACTGACTTCCCGACACCCAAAGCTTAGCAATTATGTACCTGGTTGCAAGAACAACTATCTGATTAAACCATGCAAACATGGTTTTTATCAAGTTATAACCTTTAACAAGGGTGACAAAAGAGCATATGATCACGAAACCATGCCAAGTGAACCACTCGGGTAGGAGAATGGAGAGAGTCGCATACGGAGATATGATCCCTGTAAATATGAAAACGACGTTATAAAAAACAACTTTCCAGTTGTTGGGTTCTATATCATCGGTGAGAGAAAATGCCCATAGTTCTGCAACCAAGTTCATGAGCAGAGTTGCTAGAGAAATCTTCATGTTAAATTTGTTTACGGGGGTAAATTCCGTTATTTGAGCAGTTGTCTGCATCAAGATTCCCATGACCCCTAGAGAGATGGCATATTGTCGCTCATGCAGTAACCTGAAACGGCCACCATTTTGATCCATCAGAAGTTTATAAACTAGCTATTACAACTTCTGCCTTAGGTTTTTCAAGGTGTCTGTATAAACCGATAGGAACCATGTGAGCAGGGCTTTATATAGACTTGTTGATATTAAACGACGACAAAGTCATATAGTTGGAAAGTCTTGCTACTTTCAAATATTAAAACCTTTAATTTGTTAACGGAAAACTATCTAGCAAAGATTTTTTCTTGTTTTGTTTTATATGGTAACTTTATTGCCTAAATATACAGTGACAAAAAAAAAAAAAAAAAAAAAAAAAAAAAAAAAAAGTTGGCACTGAATTTTCACAAGCCCTTTTTCTTGTAGTGAAGATCATCGTCACCTGCTCGACTGCTTTATCTTGTTTTATTATGACGGTACTTTTATAAGATCTAATTACATGCGTCAATTAATTTATTGGATTGAACCAGAACCTTATATCGGCATAGATGTTTTCATAAGAGATTATACTAGGGGTAAATTGCAAAAATGGTCCTTAACGTTCCACAAAATTGCAAAAACGGGACCGAGACAAAAAGTAGCGCAAAAAAGACACTCACGTTCTACATTTTCGCAAAATCGCCACCGAGAGCCATTTTCCGTTAACTTCCGTTAGTTTTCCCGTCAGTCAAGGGTATAATCGCATGAAATGACAAATATACCCCTTTAAGTTCAGATACAACCCTAATTGTTGCCGCCAAATCTTTACCAGTGCATTTTCATATTCACTGCATTTGAACGATACGTATAGATCCGTATAGTTCTGGTTAGATTACATCGAACGTCCGTGCCTTTGAACGATACGGTAAGACACACTGCATTTTCCTCTTTAATTTCCCTCCTGTTTTGTGAGTTTTTTTTTTTTTTTTTTTTTTTTTTTTTTTAAAGGTGTATTTGTTGTTAATGTTATGGACTTACAATTGTAGGTGGTCAGATGGGAAATGTGAAAGTAGTAGAGGTAGATAATGAAACAGAAGAACAGAGTGGCGGGAGTGATTCAGAGGATATGGACTATAATCGAAATGATGATGAAGTGTTTGATGACGATGATCAGGTAATTGAAGATGTTCCCGTAAGTAAGTCTGATTTGTTATGCCATAAAGCCTGTGAAATTCAATCAGGTATACCTGTTTTTACCAAACATTATGCACTGCTTAGAGAGTATGCCCAAGAGTTGGTTAATCAAAATCCAGGCACTATTGTTAGGATTGATGTACAGTTAGAACCAAATCCAGCTAGTTCAACAAGAACTTTTAAAAGGGTGTATGTGTGTTTGGGAGCTATGAAACAAGGTTTCAAAGCTTGTGGCAGAGAATTCTTAGGATTAGATGGATTCTCCATGTCAGGTCCTTTTCCAGGTCAATTACTAACAGCAGTTGGGATTGATGCAAACAATGGGATTTATCCAGTAGCATATGTTGTAGTTGATGCACTAAATAAGGCAACTTGGTGTTGGTTTTTGAAACTACTAGGAGAGGATCTTGGGATAGAAACCAACTGCAAGTTCACTTTCATTTCTGATAGGCAAAAGGTGCACATTTCTATTGTATTATTAATCATGTGTTTTATACACAATGAGAACATGTAAAGTTTTAACACCATCCATAACCTTACCTGTTCACAGAGATTGATACAAGTTGTTGCTAGTGTGTTTCCAAATGCTGCACACAGGTTTTGTGCTAAGCATATTCATAAGGAAATGAAGTCACATTTGAAAGGATGTGTTTACAAGGACATGCTTTGGAAGGCTGCAAGAGCCACAACTGTTGTTGAATTCAACAAAGAGATGGATCATATGAAGAATAACAATGCTGTAGCTTATGATTGGTTGCTGAAGATTCCAGCTGAACAATGGAGCCGATCACATTTTTCAGGTAATTCATTAAGTGGTACTGGACAAAAGCATACTGATAATTGATCATATATTAATACATAATGTGTGATTTGTTCAACAGGCAAAGCCCTATGTGGACTACTCTTAAACAACCTATGTGAGGTGTTCTGTAGCTAGCTAAATGATGTCAGAGATAAATCCATCATTGTTTGTCTTGAATATATCAGGGAGTACTTGGTGAAGAGGATTGTGGTAGTTCAGCAAATAATAGAAAGGAGTGTTGGACAACTTACTCCTACTGTGCAAGCCATGGTTGATACAAACAAAAAAGAAGATACTGATTGTGTTGTTGAATGGATTGCAGCTTTGTTATATAAAGTATCTGTGCCTAATGAGGATCATTGTGTTGCTAACATGGATAGGAAGGAGTGTGGTTGTAGGATGTGGGAGCTGACTGGAATACCATGTAAACATGTTGTGGCTGCAATAAACTATATGAATGAGGATGGAAAAGGAGTTGTTGTACCTGAAGAGTGGGTTCATGCTGCTTACAGCCTAGAAACATGGGCGCGTATGTACTCATTCAAGATCAATGGGTGTTCTGGCCGCAGATACTGGCCAAGAATTGAGCCTACAATAGTCATAGTACCACCCAATCATAAACCTCAGGTTGACAGACCAACTAAAAATATGAAGTCAAATGATGAGCATGCACTTCCAACTTCTTCATGTGTTACCCACTGATCTTTGAACAATATGTTTAACGTTATTGTCTGTTGGATTCTATATTTGTAATCTTTGTTTAACTTGATTGTGTTTAGAACAATATGTTTGAACCCATTGCAGTTGGACTTTCAAAAGTCAAACTTGCAAAAATGTTTATGTTTCTGATGTATTCTATGTTTGTTTGCATCAACCATGTTATGGTTAATGAATGTAATGGATCTCATGATCCAGATTGTGTTTAGAACATTATGTTTGCACCCATTGCATTTAGACTTTCAAAAGACAAACTGCAAATATTGAATTGCATAAAGTCAACTGTCATATAAGTCTTTTATTTTTGTCCACACATGAAGACTACACAGTACGTGGCAATCTTTTATAAGTCCTTTTATAGGCAAACACATGAAGGCTACTAAATACGCATCTCTTAAAACACTCACTTGCAAAACACACCTCCCTATTTCCTTAACCATGAACAACTCTCAATGTGATATTAATCTAAGGGTTGTCTGTAACTCGTATGTGCTAACTGAACTAATGCTTGGCCCTTACCGCACCGAGATTCTTCAAGACTTGCAGCAGGCACACGATTTGGAGTACAAGTCCAAAAAAAATTACTGAAAGGGTCGAACGTAGGGGGATGTGATTGTTAGACTTCGAAACTATTCACGTGCAAGAATTGCAAGGAACAATACAAAGAAGTTTAGGAAGCTACAAACAATTGATAAGCGTAGGGCGAATGCACTATTGATGATGGCCAGGCAAGTCAAGGACAAGATGTTTAAGAAGATTGAGTTTGTTGTAAAGAAGAAATATCCATGAGGGGGTTGGTTGTTTTGAGATTAGTGATGGTCAATGAATGTAATGGATGGGGTTGGTTGTTTTGAGATTAGTGATGGTTAATGAATGTAATGGATCTCATGATCCAGATTTTGTATGAATAATGTCTTC
This sequence comes from Artemisia argyi, assembly GCA_030686995.1. Taxonomy (NCBI): domain Eukaryota; kingdom Viridiplantae; phylum Streptophyta; class Magnoliopsida; order Asterales; family Asteraceae; genus Artemisia; species Artemisia argyi. Next base: position 201,322,061 of record CM060676.1, read on the forward strand.
ACATATGTTTATACTTCATTATTGTATTTGATAGGTATCACAAACATAAACAAGAAACTCACATTAATGAAACATTAAAACACAGACTAAACATAATGATTCAGTTTGTGGTGTTGTTTTTAATGAACTTTCTTGGCTTCTTTTTTCTCTTCTTCGTTGCTTCGGTTGATTGAGTTGCATCTGCAACACCCCCTGCACTTATGTTTCTACTTGTAATACCCAGACCAATGACACTACAACTTACTTCCTCAGCCGTTGCACAACCTGCCTGTTCAAGTATCACAACACTATGCCTCCAACACTTAACATCCCCACAACAGATGAAGCATCTTTCGTCCAACACCTCTATCTTTGCACCACCCCCTCCTGTTTTATTCCCACTTCTGATACCAAGACCAATTACACAACCACTTACTTCCTCTACCTGTGCATTATTACGACTCATTTTCTTTCTCTTTAATTTTTGAGTTACAGATTCTGACATATGTATGTTTTTGATAAAGTTGGACAGGAGACTTTACTATACTAGTTGGTTGGATAATTTACTTCATTTTGTGTGGTAGGTAAAGGAGTATTAACTTCTTACTAGTGCTAGTCAATAAACCAAGTGACTTTCACCCGTTTGACTTTCACCTGTTTGACTTTCATGCAAAACATCACCTATCTAATGCTTTCTGCATAAGCTGCATAGGAAGTACCCATATATTTCAAAAATGAAACACAAACATAAAGAAATGAAAATCGAAACACAAACATATTAGTAACATAAACATTAAAACTTTCATTGATCATAGGAGTTCACAACCATTACAAATTTCCAAACAGATATCTAAACAAACACTTGTTTAGTAGTTTGAACCGCTGCCCTCCGCATTACCCTTTTTCTTCTTTTTCTTCAATTCTTTTTCTTTCTTGTCCTTCTTCTCCTTTAGATACTTGAACACCTTTTCAAGTTTGGAAATCTTCTGTTCCAACTCATCAAACTTGGGTAAAACGGTATCCACAGGCTCTTGCTTCTCCTCCTCCTCCTCATCATCATCACTTAAAAGCGCTTCATAGTAGCCATCTTGTTTCCTCAGATGGGTCAGAATCTTAGTTCTTAACTCCTTAGGTATCTTCCTATAAGAACCATACTCATCAATTGGTTCTCCGCCAAATGCATCAAGAAGTAAATCGTTTAGATAATAGGTTCTTAAAACTTTATCAAATTCCTCTTCCTCGGTACCAATGTAGATACTCTTCCCTTTTCCATTATTTGCCATCGTCGGTTGTTTTGATTGTTGGGATTGTGTGTGTTATGGTTGAATAAGCGGGATAAACATGAACTTTATAGTCCTATGCAATCGCTTGGGTTGCCGAGTTACACAAGAAAAGAAGGAAAGGTTAATCGCCAAGTGTGCCTCTAAAATTAAGTTTTATAACTTTGCAAATTTGGTCATTGAAATAAAGTTGGGGTAGTCAAAGGCGGGAAGCGAGTGAAATGGCGATTATACCCTTGACTGACAGGAAAACTAACGGAAGTTAACGGAAAATGGCTCTCGGTGGCGATTTTGCAAAAATGTGGAACGTGGGTGTCTTTTTTGCGCTACTTTTTGTCTCGGTCCCGTTTTTGCAATTTTGTGGAACGTTAAGGACCATTTTTGCAATTTACCCTTATACTAGTTATAATTCCCGCGCACGCGCGGGTTTTTCTAAATTTTTTAAATCATATATTTTTATTTATTAAAAAACAAATAATTTATTCTTTGTTTTGTTTGATTTATGATGTTTAATTATAGTTTTTTATTATTAAATATAATTATTTAAAAATTTTAATCCTATTATTAATTGTATCTAATCTATATTTTTTGTATTTATCTTCTACTTGTGTTAATTGTATCTTATCTATATTTTTTGTATTTATCTTCAATTTGTGTTATGTATAAATATAAAATGTTACCTAATAAGAAAATAATATTTTTTTTTAAATACAATTACTACTAAATAAGGTATGAATTGACTTTTTTGAAATGAAAAAATTCTCAATAGGGGTTTTGTTTTATTATATAAAAGATTATGATATCTTTATAGAATGTACAACGCTTTGTAGTCGATCATGTGATATCAGTGAGATGCTTCACAATCAAGCTAAGTGATTGTTAATTCAAATTCCATGTTAAGATGTATGTTTTGTACTAACTCGCAGTGAAACGCGGGCTGCCCCTGCTCGTTACCTCGTACTATACATATTAGAAACTACACGTTGTAAAACAATAATTATAATGTATGGTAATCTCATATATATATTTGCAACGACCCAATAATTTGCAACGACCCAATAATTTCAATTGCAAAGTTAGTCCTTAACGGTCGTTACCTAACAGTTATGGATTAAATTTGCAACGACCCAATAATTTCAAGGACATAGTGCTATCTACAGTACAGACTTCCTTACCAAATTTAAAAAGCAATCCCTGCATTAGCGATAAATGACACAGTTAGTCCCTAAAGACTAACTTTGCAAAATTCCAATAACTTTAGGGGCTTTTATGTAATAAACTATACTATTTCCAGAAATTATTTCTAAAAATAGTACTCGCGGTTATCGATCTTTTGTATAGTTAGTCCTTCAAAAAAAAATTACGATGGTTTCGTTTCGAGTTTAGATTAAACACAACATTCCCGCAGCAACGCGCGGGTACCAAACTAGTTAAGGACTACAAAGCGAAAAGATAGAAATGAGTTATTATATTGATTACAGTCTTTCAATATAAATAATATACTAGTTATAATGCCCGCGCACGCGCGGTTTTTTTTTTTTTTTTTTTTTTTTTTAATCATATAATTTAATTTATTAAAAAACAAATAATTTAATCTTTATTTTGTTTGATTTATGATCGATGACGGAGCTAGGATTTTTCATTCGGATGGGCCACATCAAAAATAAGAAAAATAAATGTATAAATTTCATTAGTTTTCCGGTAAAAAGTTACCATTAGAATCATCTGAACCTAGTCTAAACTACGTAGTAAAATTTTTTGAAAAGTAAAAATAAAGAAAAGTACTACGTACACATCTAAGTGTTTATCCGGATGTGTCAAATCTTTCATATTTGGGTAGGCAGAAACTATTTAGTAAGTATAATACACTAGATAATATATACATGCATTGGTAGCTAACATATGTTTAGGGTGGGCCATGGCATACCTAATGCCATACTTGGCTCCGTCTCTGTTTATTATGATTGATTATAGTTTTTTATTGTTCAAGATAATTATTTAAAAATTTTAATCCAATTGTTAATTGTATTTTATCTATATTTTTTGTATTTATCTTTTACTTGTGTTATGGATAAATATAAAATATTACCTAATAAGAAAATAATCTCTTTTTTTAAAAATAAAATTATTAATAAATAAGATATGAATCCATCTTTTTGAAATAGAAAATTCTAATAAGAGTTTTGTTTTATTATATAAAAGATTGGCCGTTCAGAAATACAAAAGTATATGCAAAGGTAGTCTTGATTTTCATATACTAGCTAGTTTTAGTTTTCATTCGTGGACATGATATTTATGCGGTTGAGTATTTTAGTTGTTCCATTGTAATTTTTCAATAATTTTACTAATTACCTTTTTGATTTTTTCAAAAAAATATTAAACGGTAACACGAAAAATATGAGCCTCAGATATTCTGATAACACGAGTTATAAATTGACAGGTACCTTAAAATAAATACTCCATCCGTCCTTTAAGTGTTCATCTTAACTACTTATAATAGAGAAATTGTCAAATGAAATGTTGAGTTTTTTCAACATAGTCAAAGGAGAGAGAAGATAAACTATTCAAAGAAACTTCTTAAACACAAGGTTTGTATTATGGGAAACATTGAATTGAAACAATGAAATATCAAAACATATTAGTACACACGGTTTGTAATTGTAATACATAGTTGACTTTCAGATATATAGTTGATTTTGAGAGAAGAATAACTTTTAAAATAGGGAATGATTTGATACAAAGTTGAAATTGACATGCCTCACATCACATAAGCACACACCCGAAACGCTGAAACATACACACAAACCCTCATTCTCTTCCTTTCTCTCTTTCTAGCACACACACCCCTTTTACTCCTTTTAGTGTCATTTTGAGATTCTTTCATCTCGATTGGCTTTCTGCAATTTCAGGTAATCTTCACATTGTTTTGAATATATGTTTTTATGGATTATAAACATCAATGGATTTATATTAACTTCTTCTTATTGCTACTGATTCTGGGGTTGATTTATGTATCGCCACAGCTTCATCTCTGATTTGACTCAGGTAACTTATTACGAAGTATTTTTTTTCTTTAGCAGCTTCTTGGTGTTGGATTTTTACTAAAGGATTTTGAATTATAACAGATTCTCCATGCACGCCAACTATTTGGTGAAATGCTTTAATGAAGAAAAAGAACTTAAAATGTAAGTGATGCTTCTTTTTTCTTTTCTTTTCTTTTTTTTTTTTTTTTTTTGTTATTCATTAGAGTTCTACAACCTAATTATATAGTTAAATCTTAAGCATTAACACTTATGCTATAGGAGGTTTAAACAAAACATAAAACAATGTGACTATCTATATGATTAAAGCTGTTTTGTATCGACACTTTAATTTAAGTGTTGTTTATATACTTGATAGGTGAATTGAGAAGGTTTTGCTTATGATACTACTTGATGTTCTTTAAAAATGGAAAATTGATGTTGATAAAACATGAAAAATTGAAACATGTGTCTTCATGTGCGTAACTTTAGCCATTATTTCTTTGGAGTCATTGTTTTAGATAATTCTTAGGTTATTGAAATTGTGTTTTCATGTGTGTATTTAACATGGACTATGTAGCAATGAACTCTCATGATGTTAGGAATATTGAGTTGTTTTCGACATTTTTTAGTCAATTACATCTTACCACAAAATGCCTTGGTGAAGAAAAAGTTCCCAATGTTTATATCATTGATTGTTCCATTGTTTGCAATTTATGAAAATGAGATTATTAACATTCTCTTTGTGAAATTGTTAGATGAAATTGACTAAAATAAGCTATTGTTAGATAAGTTGACATGGTTGAAGCTCATATATATGTGATTGTTAGGATAACTCGATACAATGGAGATAAATTGACCTTCTTGAGCCTTAAAAGTTTAGTGTTTCAGTTTATTATCTTCTTTTTGCTACTAGAGCTGCCGAAGAGAAACTGTTCATTCATGAATATCTTTGAGGAGATACATGTATGTTGTTTGTAATGAATGTTGTTAGAATGGTCCCATCCATATACTCAAGCTGATGTTATAAAAAAACGGATAGAGAGCCATATGCCAATTAGTTAATTAAAGGTAAAATTTTACTATGCTCATTACATTGTTTCTATTTAACTATTTACTTATTCTATATCGGCAAGAAAAGGGGCTGCTAGAACTTTGAAATTTGGACATCCTACTGTTGCTGCTACTTGAGGTACATTGATGAATTGTTTCTAATGGAAATTTGAAGTCTTTTATGCTCTACTTGATCTCGATATATAATTAAACGATTCTTGATCTCGATTTCTATATACTACCTATCTTAATCTTAATCTTAACTACATATAATATCAAAATGGTCAACATTGAAAAAGTGGAAAGTCAAGGTTCGTGAAATGTTGAAAAACTTAATAAAGGAAATATTGAAATGAAATGCATTTGTGGAATGTTAAAATATATAGCCATGACATCGATATTGTAGCAGAGATTTGGCTATCAATTTCAGAAAAACGTTTTGTATTTTAAATGATGTTTAATGCTAATTAACGCTTTAATTAGTTACTTATAATAAAACGCTTTAATTAGTTACTAGATTTATTATGTGCAGAAAATCTACAATTTTAGGCTTATTCATTGATATTTCTAATGAAAGTTTTTTTTACGTAATATTTTGGTTTCCACTTAAAGGATTTAATTCTTATGTTTATGAGTCAAAACCGACAATATGCGTAGATTATAAATCCGCCGCCTCCAACTCCATCATTTGAATCTTCCGTCATTTATACTTCCGGGGTTGATGGTATCGAAACGGTTTTAGGGTGGTTTCGGTTGGGTTTCAAGAGAAGGTGGTGACTAAACACAAAACAAACACATACATTGCCGCTCTCTTCGATGCCTCCATATCCCATCGTTGCTGCTACACTTGGCGTGTGATAATGGTGATGGATGTTTGACGATGTTGAAAAAAGCAAGGTAGTATCGGTGTTTTTGGTGTGTGTTTGTTACACGGGTATAATTTTTTTTTGTTGTTTCGAGTATGTTCGGATCTATAATGATTTGAGTGGAATTATTATGGCTTAGATCTTTAGTCGATTTGAATTAATCTCTACAACGGATTATGTACTTTGCTTTGCAAAATAAGTGTATGGTTGGATCTATTTCTTCTTGGTTTAATATGTACAATGATTTTATTTGTCTTCTGAGTTTGTTGTTTGTGGCTTTTGCTTAGCTAGCTCTCAATTTTTAGAAAACCCTTGAAACAAAAGTTTGACAAAAAAAGATAAACCATAATTTTATACGGTGCATTGTTAGTTTAGGAAAAAATTAGTTTGTTCTATACATGATGTTTTAGTAAAGATTGAAAATATATAATGAAAACAAGGAAACTTAAATGAATAATTAATACACACTTTCACTTCAAAGAAAGCACACCATCTCAAACTGTTTCGTCAACTTAAAACATGAAACTTACGTGACTATTAATAAACACGTTTTCAAGCCACAATATTTTGGTCTTATCATTCCTTGTACAAAATATACGTCCTTCATTTCTTACATGTTATATATACAAAGGAGACAAAAGACACAATATGGTATAATTTTATGAGATATTTAAAGTTATTCATAAGGTATATTATATTGTTTTGTTTAGAATATAACAATGTGTCTACTTCCTATTATTGATAAGTGTTCGTGCATAGCAACGAAATTTATAGCGGCAAATACTTATAGTGATATTTTGGTTACACAAAACACTTAACCAAAATATCACTATAACTATCTGCCGCTATAAAATCCCGTTGCTATACAACATATAGCCATATGGGTAATTTAGTAGTTTTCTATATTATCAACTGGATTGTGAGTGCTATGCCACGGTCTAGGATGTATACCATCATGTACCACCTTTTTAGCCACGGTAGTGAGCTGCGGCTCTACATACGCATTTGGTATCTACTCTGCAACCCTCAAATCAAGCCAAGGTTACGACAAATGCACTCTAGAAAGAGTCTCTCTTTTCATTTTGGGTATTAAGGGCTGTGTTGATAGTTTTGTTGATTTCAATTGTCGGATTACTGTTTCAAACGTAGTAGATTCTTATTCTGAACTTCAGCATGAGGTTATTGATATCAATAAGTGTAGTTTTGAAGATGGTTATGTACAACACATATCTTAAGGCTTATGGAAAATGATAATGACAATGAAGGAAAACTAAAAGCTGATGGTTTACTCTACTATTGGTTTATGTATTAGAGGTATTACTTTGATGTTGGATATTGATAGCTTTGTTGACTTCGGTTGTAGTTTTATTAATATAAATCAGTGTTCTAAAAGGCGCGCCATGGCACCGCCAAGGCGTCACCAAGGGGCGAGGCGTGGCCTCGGCGCCACGAAATGGACCAAGGCGTGAAGTCTAGGCGTCGTGTGAAAAGGCGTGGAATAAGGCGCGAAAAGGCGTGCCAAGGCGTGCCTTATCGTATGGCGTGGCGCCATTTTTAGAAGAGGATGATGTGGGCTTAAATTTTGGGCCTAGTAATTTCTAAACATAGTTCAAATTTTCACTTTATTTCTTATGCATATCACTTTTTGTAAGCTCACCTTTTGTAAACTTACCTTTTGTAAACTCGATATGCATATAAAATATGATATTATAACATAAATGATAAATATATAAATATTTTTTCGCCGCCTTAGTCACGCCGCAAAAAACGCCATGGCTTCGCCATGGCGCGTAAGGCTTGAGGCGTGGCCTTGCCGCCACGCCACGCCTCACGCCATTTATAACATTGATATAAATGTTGCAGTTTTTTGTACTGATGTTCGGCATATGGTTATAAATATCAACACGATGTATTGATATTTTCACGCTCTATTTTGAACATTACACGAACCACTTACTACTATATCGTATATTGTTAATTGTGTGCCGCTAGGAATTTCCGTTGCTATACACGGGTACTTGCCTAGTTTTTATAATGCACAAAGTTTTAGGATATTTCACTAATTAAACTCTTCACAAATCAAACATTATCTTTACCCACTAAAGTCTAATCTTATTAGTTGAAAGATACAAGTGGATATTTAATTTGAGACATCCAAATATTCCATTTTGGACACTTAATATAGGACGGCGGGAGTAGTTTCATTTTAGAGTTAATTTCATAAACGGTCTCTGGTTGAATGGAAATAGTCTCTAAACATTTTTAACGGATCCAGTCCTTATGGTCGCAACCTGTATCGGGTTTGGTCCTTAAAACTAACTTTCGTTAGTTTTTTCCGTTAGCTAACGACCGTTTGCAACAAACATTTGCAACGTTAGTCCTTTATATTAACAACCGTTTATACTTAACTTAAAATTATTATTATTATTATTATTATTATTATTATTATTATTATTATTATTATTATTATTATTATTATTATTATTATTATTATTATTATTATTATTATTATTATTATTATTATTATTATTATTATTATTTTTCAAATATCTTTTAATTTTATATATACGTTTTTATACACATATTTTTATACACTTTCTTACACACACCTCTTTATACAATTTTTTGTACACACATTTATATAAAAAAATTTATACACACGTTTTTATAAACACTTTTTTATACACGTTTTTATACACACATTTATATACATATTTTTATACACGTTTTTATACACACATTTTTATACATGTTTTTACACACACGTTTTTATATACACATTTTTATACACATATTTATACACATATTTTTATACATGTTTTTATACACACAATTTTATACCATTTTTATACACACATTTTTAGACACCTTTTTATACACGTTTTTTACGCACGTTTTTATACACACATTTATACATACATTTATACGCAAAGTTTTATACATGTTTTTATACACACATTTTAATACATGCTTTTATACACACATTTTTATATACACACTTTTATATACACATTTTTATACATATATTTTTATACTCTTTTTTATACACTTATTTTTATACACACATTCATACACTTATACACACGTTTTTATATACATTTTTATAGGCAATTTTTATACACACATTTTCACACATATTTTTATACACACATTTTTATAGATATTTTTATACACACACACACACACACACACACACACACACACACATATATATATATATATATATATATATATATATATATATATATATATATATATATATATATATATATATATATATATATATATATTTTTATGCATGTATTTTTATACACATTTATAAATGTGTGTATAAAAATGTATATAAAATTGTATGTATAAAAGTGTGTATAAAATACGTATAAAAATGTGTGTATAAATATGTGTATAGAAGTGTGTATATAAAAACGCGTGTATAGAAACGTGTATAAAAAGGTGTGTATCAAAATGTTTATGTATAAAAATGTGTATAAAAATATGTGTATAAAAACATGTATAAAGGTGTGTATAAAAACATGTGAATAATTGTGTATATGAGAACGTGTGTATAAAAATGTAATTATAAGAACGTGCATAAATTGTATGTATAAAAACGTGTGTATAAAAATATGTATAAAAATGTGTGTATGAATATGTGTATAAAAGTGTGTATATAAAAACGTTTATAAAAGGAGGAGCATAAAAATGTGTGTATAAAAACGTGTATAAAAATGTGTGTGCAAAATCGTGTATAAAAAAGTGTATATAAAAATGTGCGTATAAAAATGCTTATATAAGTGTGTGTATGAAAACGTGTGTATAAAAACATATGTATAAAAACTTGTATAAAAAGACATGTATAAGAACGTGTGTATTAAAATATGTATACAAAAATATGTATATAAAAGTGTGCATAAAAATGTGTAATAAAATGTGTGTAAAAACGTGTATATAATTTAAAAGATATTTGGAAAAAATAATAAATAAGAAAACCAAATATTAAGTTAAGTGTAAATGGTCGTTAGTATAAAGGACTAACGTTGCAAATGTTTTTTACAAACGGTCGTTAACTATCAGAAAAAAACTAACGACAGTTAGTCTCAGGAACCAAACCTGATACGGGTCGCAACCACATGGACCATTTATGAAATTAACTATTTATTTTAGGTTTCTTGCCTACTTTTACTTTGTAAAAAATTAAAAAAGTTTACAATTAACTAAGAGTCGAGTTATTCTACAAACCAAACATTACTCACATACCAAGGGACTCATCCTCACCATCCATCTAAAAAGAAAATCAATGGTTGAGATTAAAAGCATTTTAATATTTCACCCATTTTTTATAATTGAGAAAACTGCAAAATACATCCCTGTGGTTTACACATTTTGGCATCTTACATCCCTGTCAGAAACTTTTGGCAATATACATCCCCCGTTAGGCAAACGTTTGCCACAATACATCCCTCGTTAACAATGAGGACTAACGGTGCAAATTTTTTCTCCGTTATCTCTTAACAAGACTGAAAATATTACACCGTTAGTCTCGTTAGCCAAACATTTGCACCGTTAGTCCTCTCTTTGAACTTTTTTTCCGTTTTTTGTACGTTTTATTCGTTTTTTGTCCGTTTTTTTTCAGTTTTTTCCCGTTTTTTGTACGTTTTATCAGTTTTTTAACATTTTTATCCGTTTTTTGTACGTTTTATCTATTTTTGGTTGGTTGTTTTCCGATTTTTGTACGTTTTATCAGTTTTTTTACGTTTTATCCATTTTTTGTGCGTTTTTATCCGTTTTTTGTACGTTTTATCAGTTTTTTTAACGTTTTTATCAGTTTTTTTTTTTCCGTTTTTTGTACGTTTTATCAATTTTTTAACGTTTTTATCCATTTTTTGTACGTTTTATCCATTTTTTGTCAGTTTTTTTTTCCTAATTTTGTACGTTTTATCAGTTTTTAACGTTTTTATCCCTTTTTTGTACGTTTTATCCTCCGTTTTTTGTGCATTTTATCAATTTTTTAACGTTTTAATCCGTTTTTTGTACGTTTTATCCATTTTTGTCAGATGTTTTCCGTTTTTTGTACGTTTTATCCATTTTTTGTCAGTTTTATCCATTTTTGTACGTTTTATCAGTTTTTAAAGTTTTAATCCGTTGTTTGTCCGTTTTTTGTACGCTTTTATCTGTTTTTGTACGTTTTATCAATTTTTTGTCAGTTTTCCAGTTTTTTGTATTTATCCATTTTTTGTCAGTTTTATCCATTTTTTGTACGTTTTATCAGTTTTTAAAGTTTTAATCCGTTTTTTGTACGCTTTTATCTGTTTTTGTACGTTTTATCAATTTTTTGTCAGTTTTCCAGTTTTTTGTACGTTTTATCGGTTTTTACGTTTAATTCATTTTTTGTACGTTTTATCAATTTTTTATCAGTTTTTTCCTTTTTTTTTTTTTTTTTTTACGTTTTATCAGTTTTTTACGTTTTTTGTACGTTTACGTTTAATTCATTTTTTGTACGTTTTATCAATTTTTTATCAGTTTTTTTTCTTCATCTTTGAACGTTTTATCAGTTTTATTTATTTTTTGTACGTATAAAACGTTAAAAAAGCTGTCAAAAAAGGATAAAACGTACAGAAACCTGATAAAATGTACAAAATACGGATAAAAACGTACAAAAAAAACAAAAAAAATGTAAATAAAACTGACAAAAAAGAGATAAAACGTACAAAAAATGGATTAAAACATAAAAAAAACCGATAAAAGGTTCAAAAAATGAATAAGAACATAGAAAAAGCTGATAAAAAAAGGGATAAAGAAGTAAAAAAAACTGATAAAATACGAATGAAACGTACAAAAAATGGATAAAAACGTAAAAAAAACTGATAAAGCGTACAAAAAACGGAAAACAACTGACAAAAAATGGATAAAACGTACAAAAAAACGGATTAAAACATAAAAAAAACCGATAAAATGTTCAAAAAATGAATAAAAACACAAAAAAACTGACAAAAAAAACGGATAAAAACGTAAAAAAACTGATAAAATACGGATGAAACATACAAAAAATGGATAAAAACGTGAAAAAACTGATAAAGCGTACGAAAAAGGAAAATAACTGACAAAAAATGGAAAAACGTACAAAAAACAGATTAAAACGTTAAAAAACCGATAAAATGTTCATAAAATGAATAAAAACACAAAAAAAACTGATAAAAAAAACGGATAAAACGTAAAAAACGGAAAAAAAAAAACAAAAAAAGAGGACTAACGGTGCAAATATTTGGCTAACGAAGGCTAACGCTGTAATATTTTCAGTCTCGTTAAGAGATAACGGAGAAAAAATTTGCACCGTTAGTCCTCATTGTTAACAAGGGATGTATTGTGGCGAACGTTTGCCTAACGGGGGATGTATAATGCCAAAAGTTTCTGACATGGATGTAAGATGCCAAAATGTGTAAACCACAGGGATGCATTTTGCAGTTTCCTCTTTATAATTTAAATATATCTCAAACCGTTAATCGTTAAGCGAAAATAATTACACCATCGCGACGGGCATTTAATTATCTTTCTATAGACGGGCACTTTGATATACCTTCGAAAAAATAAAAAAAATCGTTTTTTCACTTTTTTTTTCGTGGCCGAAAAAATCATATATGATATTACATATCATATCATATATGATTTTTTCGGCCACGAAAAAAAAACGTGAAAAAAACGTGAAAAAAACGAAAAAATATTTTTGTCGAAAATATGTCAAAAAGAAAGATAATTAAATGCCCGTCGTAACGGTATAATTTTTTTCGCTTAACGATTAACGGTTTGAAAGATATTAATATTTGGAAAAAAATGATGAAAGTGGGTTTTTTAAATTGTTGGGATTAATCTCATCAATTAGATCAAATAAAAATGAAGAGAAGATGGAGGGTGGAGATTAGTCCCTTGATATGTAAAAAAAGTTTGGTCTGATCTTTGCTCATTAACTAATTAAGCCTTTGAATTCAAGTCAAATTTTCCTCCCGATAAGCAAGATCGTTTTCTCTTATTTTATTGGGAAAATTATCTAAAAAAACATCATATTTGACACTTTTTACCGTTGTGTGTACTCAACTTTTTTTTTTCCCTAAAGTATCACTAAACTTTGTAATTTGGTACATTGTGTGTACCCGGTGACCTGATAACCGGGCTGGTCCTACGTGGAGCCGGTTGCTTGCCAAATCAGCTCGTCCTACGTACACACAATGATAAAAAGTGTCAAATATGATGCATTTTTAGATAATTTTCCCTTTATTTTTTTCCTTTTTCCCCAACTTAATATATTATTCCAAAAAAAAAAAACTCTTTCTCATCATTTCTCTTTTCTTCTCGGCCGACACCCCACCTCACCCACACTCATCATTTGTGGCTAAATTCCGACCAAATACACCACCACCACCTCGCGTTAATATACACCGCCACCACCACTATAAACTATTCATCATTTCCTTCATGTTGATGTGGCTCACATGGGATTTCTGGTACCCTTTCATGCCATCTTCAACAAGGTCAGCTACAGTTGAAGATCATGAAGAAGAATTATGGGAAGAGATTTCTACCACCATTGCTTCTGAAACAACTGCGCCGCCAACTGGAGGGTCAAGTATAACGGCGCCGCAAAAACCCTCATCTTTATTAAAAAATATATATTGAATAGAAATATTTTTTTAGAAAAAATGTTTTTTAAAAAATAATTTTTAAAAAATATTTTTCTATTTTTTTTTTCTAAAAGTATTTTTTTTCTAAAATATTTTTTAGAATTATTTTTTCTAAAAATTTTTTTTTCTCTAAAATATTTTTTTGAAAAAATGAATAAATGTTTTTGAAAAAATGTTTTTGAATTAAAAAAAAAAAAAGTTTTCGAAAAAATGTTTTTGAATTTTAAAATTCCAAAAACATATTTTCGAAAAAAAATTTAAAAATTCGAAAAATTTTCTAATTTTTTTTGAAAAAATTTAAAAAAAAAATCTAAAAATTTTTTTAGAAAATTATTTTTATTCATTTTTCCTAAACAATATTTTAGAGAAAAAATATTTTTAGAAAAAAAATATTTTAGAAAAAATACTTTTAGAAAAAAAAATTTAGAAAAAAATTTGAATAAAAATATTTTTTAAAAAACATTTTCCTAAAAAATATTTTTATTCAAATATTTTTTTTAAAAAATTTATTCGAAAAAAAATTTTACTCAATTTTTTTTATAAAATATTTTTTAGAATTTTTTTTTTATTTTTTTCTAAAAAATATTTTTAGAAAATTTTAGAAATTCAAAAAAAAATTAGAAAATTTTTCAAATTTTTTTTTAAATTTTTTTTGAAAATATGTTTTTTTGGAATTTTAAAGGGAAAATTTTCTAAAAACGCATCATATTTGACATTTTTTACCATTGTGTGTACGTAGGACAAGCTGAGTTGGCAAGCAACCGGCTCCACGTAGGACGAGCCCGGGTAATCAGGTCACCGGGTACACACAATGTACCAAATTACAGAGTTTAGTGATACTTTAGAAGAAAAAAAAAAGTTGAGTACATACAACGGTAAAAAGTGTCAAATATGATATTTTTTTAGATAATTTTCTCTATTTTATTTATCTTATAGGCTATGAATTCAACTATCTTTAAATCGTTAAATTATAACATGAGTACGATAGTAGTTCCACTAACTTTTATTTATCCTATAGGCTACGACTAACTTTTATCAAGCTAAACCTTACTTGATGTTCAAAAAAAAAAAAAAAAAAAAAAAAGCTAAACCTTACTTCTTACTTTACTACCACTACATTCACAATCTCACGGCCTACATGGCATCACTCAATAGAATCTACTGAATCTATTGTTCTATTGTGGCTTTGCCACATCACGAGTATATTTAATGATAGATCGTCTCTTACAATATTGTTGAGACTCTTATGGAAGATATAAAATACTAGGAGTAGTAGTTTAGATTATCCGGTCATGACAGTGACACTGAAAGCTTTATATACATATTTTAATGATATTGAGTGATAAATGACGCATACCACTTATACTATACTAAGGGTACGTTTGGTATCTTCTACAAGAATGAGAGAATAATAATGGTAATGATTTTTAAGGCCCGTTTAGTTTAGGGTATTAGGGAGCATGAATTAAAAGAATAATCAAATTAATTGTTTGTTTCATTTTTTATTTCACTAAAACACCCTTCTCAATGATAAATTCATGCTTGCTCCCATTTGTGACTTTTGGTGAAACCCACCAATAAAATTTTACCTTGTAATTTAAAAAAAAAAATTAACCACATATTTGTTTATAAACTAATTTATAATAGTTTCATTTATATATAAATAAATACATACTTTAAATAATTATTAATTTTCTTTCTCCTCATTTTCTTTCAAACATTTCCCGAATCCAAATCCAATTTCAATCTCACCTACAAACCAAACGCACCCTAAAGTGTTTGGTTAAGATGAGGGACCCACATGGCCACATTATATGAGAATGAAATATGGATATTGTTCATATTTTATAGAAGTTCAAGAGAGGAGGTATGAATCTATCATAGGTGAGGGACCCATTTTATACCGAAACCAATACCGATTGTGATTCATGACAGCATATTAAACGCATCCAAATGACTAACTTCTTGTCTTTTCTTTTTTTTTCGACTTATTACAGTGTTGTAATTCATTATATTTTTTTTTTTTTCCATTTTTTTTTTTTTTGATGATATAAGCAACTATCATGTTATAAACTTTTACAATTGCCACAAAAGTGCATATGATCACATAGCCATGCCAAGTGAACCATTCAGGTACAAGAATCGAGAGAGTTGCGTATGGAGATACGATCCCTGTAAAAATGAAAACCATGTTGAAAATTAAAATTTTCCAATGGTTTTGTTGTATATCATGTCTGCGAGAGAATTCCCATAGTGCTACCACAAAGTTTATGATGCTAGAGAAATAGCCAAGCGATTCCTGTTTTCCGCGGTAAACTTCGTTACTTGAGCAGTTGTTTGCACCAACATTCCCATGACTCCAATGTAGATGGCATATTGTGGCTCGTCTAATAACCTTCAATCACCATTAACAATTTGTCAATTTCATATGTCAAGATTTTTTACTTTTTACCAACAAGAAATCATTCATAACCTTCAATCATCATTAACAATTTGTCAATTTCATATGTCAAGATTTTTATCTTTTAGCAACAAGAAATCATTAAGAAATACACAACAAATATACTCAAGGACAAAAGACTTTTCAAATGAAATTAGATAGTAGGGAAAAAATTTTAATAATGTACCATACTTGTCACAAAAATTACTTTCGTGTAGCGTACAAAAAAAATAGCTTTTTGATGTACTGAACTTTCATTTTTGTCCTTTTTGATGTATTTTCGTGACTTTTTTGCCCCTGGATTTTTAATATTTTGAGGGGCAAAAATGTCAATGGTACATAAAAAAAGCCAAAAAAATAAAGTTCAGTACATTAAAAAGCTATTTTTTTTGTTCGCTACACGAAAGTAATTTTTGTGACATTTTTAAAGATTTTTCCCTAGATAGTATTAGCATTAACCTCAAGCAGCCACCATTTCGATCCATAGCGAGCTCCTAAATTTATTTATCTTCCATTTAAGAAAGTTTTTACATAGTTTGTACTAGTTATAGCCGATTTTCAAAATTTCTTGATACTGTATTTTTTTCAGTTAAATAACAATTAAAAAAAAAAAAAAAAAAAAAAAAAAAAAAAAAAAAAGACTTATAATCATTGTCTATAAGAAGCTTGATTATCTTAAACTTAGGTTATACCCACGTGGAAGGCTGGAAGCGGAAACTGCAGCACAATTGACCTCCCTAGCTGATGATGGAAAAGTTGCTCCATTGTAGAAGTTTTCTTGGTCAACATGTCCGTCCTAAATGCATGCATGATGACCATATATGTTACACATGAGATCATATAATTATATGATTCTTTCAAGCTAGAAAAGGATAGTACCGTTTTACCACACGTATCTTGTGCGATAACACAGCTTTAATACAGACAATCCAAAACTTGGTGAAATGGTCACATTTACATTTTTGGTATCACAGGAAGCTATAGCTAGTAAAAGTAACAGGAGGGTTCACTTTAGTTATCATGTACATTATAATTTCCATTAGAATCTGAATGAACTAACTTTATATGGTCCATATAATTCGATATTAAAATCCAATATTATGTCACTAAGTTTATTTCCACCGGCCAGTCGTGTTTCTAAAATGTGCATAGGAGGGTCCATACCATATAATATATAAACACAAACATATTTCATAAAGTGGTCATGTTGTCATTTTTTTTCACGGTTTCGGTATCACATTACATATGGTCCAATAATTCGATATTAAAATCCAATATTATGTCACTAAGTTTATGACCACCAGTCGTATTTCTAAAATGTGCATAGAGGGTCCATCTAGTAAAAGTAGGACTGGCTACCATATAATATATAACAGAAACATATTTCATAAAGTGGTCATGTTGTCGTTTTTGTTTCACGGTTTCGGTATCATACATAAAATGCAAGCTTCTTAATAATTCTGAGTTATTTTGAAACAATGTAATGGTCATCTATTAGAGTGTGTTTGGAATTTGTCATGAAAACTACTTAGATGAGTAGTTTAGAGAGTAAACAACACATATAATCAATCCAAAATGCTCTAAAAGGCAACAAACCTATTTGCGTGTTTTATCAAAATGCATCAAGTAGATAAACGATTTTGATTATCAATCCAAACACCCCCTTATTTATATTATTCGGCCAACATAATCAATGGAAAGCATGGACATATAAATGAGGCAAATACCTTGCTAATTGATGCAAGCTTTCGATTATTTGTATAAATATGCAAGTAATAAACAACTTAGCATCTTCCTTTTACCTAATATCTCCATTTTTAGAACAACTGGCAGACGAGGCTCGTGGATCCATCCCCAAATGAGCATAACTCTGTTGGTTTCACTACAGTTCTGTACAACGGGCATGTTCATTCTCTTTTAAACTTGAAAGATGATAAGGAGAAATTAGTTACTCTTTTAGAGGGTTATTTAAGCCCTAAATTATGTTTTTATGATCAAATATCACCCCAAATCGTTTTTTTTTTTTTTTTTTTTTTTTTTTTTTTTTTTTTTTTTTAATTTATGTACTTTGGAGAAGAATTCTGAAAAATGGAGTATTTTAGACGTTTTTGGAATATAAAGTGAAGAAACGACAAAGTCAAGAACCCAAGCTGAAAACAGTACCTGACGACGTCAAAGGTCACAAGGTGACGCCGTCACACGTTGATCAAGAGGTGGATAGCCTTTTTGCACTTGACGCGCCAGAAAGAAAATTGGAAGATTACATGTGACGGCGTCACGTTCAAACTCACCAAAGCCGTCACGTGTTAACTTAAAGAGAGACGCGCGATATTATTGTAGATTTACCCCACCTGGAAGGGAGAAGAACTCCCTTTTGTTTGATGTCTAAAACTTAAAAGTTTGGTTTTGACCCTCATATTATTGTAGATTTACCTTACCTTTTTAAAGTGTTTTTTTTTTTTTTTTTTTTCCATATTTTTGACACATATAATTTTGTACCCACTTTCACTTAAAAACGAATTTACAGTTTCTTTTTGCCAAATGTGAATAAGATATTTTAATTCAATTTTTTTTTAATGGCAAGTTAGTAGTTAGTGATTCGAGCCCACAGTGACAACCAATTCCTTAAAGGATAAACCCCACTCTTGCTTATATTTATTTCCGCCTCTGAAAGTACATGATGAGACTCGAACATGAGACATCTCCAAAAATACCTTCCCAAAAATACCGTGTCCAACTATATGTGTATTATTAAACTAAACCTTTTATAGACAGCATATCATTTTCTAACCTTTAACTCTTTTTTTTTATATAGACATTAATGGTAACACATTTAGACTTGTGTAAGAGGGACATAAGGATATGATATTGGCCAGATAATAACTGTGATAGCGACTTAAATAGCAAAATTAAAACGAACGGAGTGCATGCGGTAAAGGGTGCGGGAAGCCTCCATGTTGAGACACCATTCGGGTGGTGTCCCTTCACGCAACTTCACCCGCCCACTGCACGCGGAATCCGAGCTCCCTAACAAACCCCAAGATATTGTTGTGTATGCACGTGTTTTGAGTCGAGTGTGTTTTTAATAAAAGGACAGGAGAAAAAATAGATAAAAGAGAGAAGGTTACATGATATAAAAAAGAGAGGAAGTGATATACACTAGGTGGTTAGAGAACGAAAATCATTTCCCACACGCTTAAATGGAATGACATTCTTCTATCTAAAGGTCAAAAATCTTCACCAAGTTAAAACCAAATATAGTACAAGAAAGGGTTAATAACTTTCAAGTTTTTATTATCATTTAGAGTTTAACCTTTAAGTTTCTTTTTGCAGAGGAGTTTTTATTATTAAAATAATTATACTCTTTCTTGTTGTTTTTTAGTATTAAAACTCATTTCATAGTAACAATTTACTTATTTAGTATAAGCTCAAGGACGATCAAAATGCGAATTAGGTCAAGATTTGAGGATTATTATTGATTACTACGTATAACCAAAAAAACCAAAAACGTAGTTTTATTATTTCATGAACATTATTTCAAGGATGTTTCCTACGACGTGAAGTAATACGTATATACGTATACCGGTAAGTTGTGGCCCCTACAAACTAAACAAATGATGTTCACTTTAATGCATGCATGATTTTGTTCATTATCGTAAGTTGCAATAAATTATACTATTAACATAAGGATTATTTTAAAATTTGTCATAGGGTCAGGGTGCATGTCAAGAATGAACTTCTATTTTTTCTAAAATGTTGAAACTTATCTGAATAAGAAACTTTTGAGGTTTAGCTGATGTAAAGTAGATACATATTTAGATTATTAGTGTTAGTGGACTAGTATTTATTATTAGTATTCTTTGTATTGGGTCAAGCCTATTTGATTATTTAAAATTATTGTATTCAAACTCATTATTCAGTTAAAGGAAATCACACAAGTTTACCAAAACTTGAACCAACATAATGCCTTTAAATCTTCGAAATACTTGAACCAAAATACTACTACTACGTAGTAAATTAGTAGGATGATTGAAATGTGAAAGTTTTGTGGGAGGTGATAAATCCACGGAGAATATTACTTCATACATAGAAATTTTATGCAAGTTTACTCTTATGCCTTTCTGGGCCTTTATAATTTATGCAAGTTTCCATTTCACACAGTTTTTACTAATAACTAAACACATCTTCTTACATATGGTTGGTCTCTCAGTTATGGTCATTATGCCTACTACAATCTTCTCAACATATAGCGGAACTATCAAATAAATCAATAATTAAAAATTAATGCTTGCTTTCACCGATTAAAATCATGATATTAGTCTTCTACTATGCTTTGAAAACACATGGTTAATTATTAAATATGTTTTATTTGATGTCTTTGATTTGTATCAGTCGGTCTACTTTTAGTGACGTGAGTTATTTCAGTTTGATCACAAAATGTTGAATTAATCACATCATATGATCATATCATCGGGTGTGTAACTTTCATAAAAACATCAATTGTGGTTTCCGATTTGTTCCTCTTTTTCTCAACTTCTCAAGTGTGTTAGTTAGTGATTACAATCAAAAGCTTTGAATCGGCTAGGAGATTGGAGATCGTGAGTGCAAGCACTCGTTTTCGAGTATGCAATTTGTGCACTAGTTTCCACTTTTTTATTGAGAGGATGATATACGGTGGTGATGACAGACGATGGTGGACATGGTGGAGATGCGAATGATAGAAAAGAAGATGGACATGAAGAGAAGGAAGGCTCCAATAATAAATGCATTCATTGTTGTCATCAATCCAATAATAAATGCATTCATTCTTTGTCACAACCAAAAGTCAAAAGCAAATATATTTAAGTAGTTTTTTTTCCACCAATCCAATTATCCAATTTTGCAGTACTCCTTTATTGTATATATTATAAAACTTTTACTTTTCAATCATCCTACTAATTTACTACTGTACTAGTATTATTTTGGTTCAAGTATTTTAGAGATCAGTAGCATCTAAAAGGCATTATTTTGGTTCAAGTATTTAGAAGATCAGTAGCCAAATTATTTTTGATGTAACGAAACATGCTTGGACTTCAAGGAATGAGCCAGACCCAATTACTTCAGCTTGCCCAATCACAACAACAAGTATTAGCCCAATATGAGTTTTTTCGAAAACAAGCTCAGGCTAGGGGTGTTGATCGGTTCGGTTTTCGGTTATTCGGTTAAAAAAAATTTTAGGGTCAAACCGTGAACCAAACCAAACCGAATTCAAATTCGGTTTTTGGTTCGGTTTGGTTAAATTCTAGTTCGGTTTAGTTCGATTCGGTTTTCGGTTTAACCAAATTACACACTTTATTTAAAAAAAAAGAAAAATATACAAATATATTTTGCCAAAAAAGTTATTTCAAACATAAAAAGTATTTTTTAATATTAGGATAGAATTTTTTTGTTTTTTATATATATATATATATATATATATATATATATATATATATATATATATATAATGTTTTATTGATCTTTTTATATATATAAATATATAAAAAATATATAAATTTATATGAATTCGGTTTTCGGTTTTGATTACCAAAACCATATCCAAACCGAGAACCGAATTAAAAGTTCGGTTTGGTTCGGTTTTGGCAAATTCGGTTCGGTTATAAGTTCGATTCGGTTATTTTCGGTTCGGTTCCGTTTTGGTTTTCGGTTTATTCGGATATTTTGGTTTTTCTGCTCACCCCTAGCTCAGGCCCAATAAAACTACGTGGCCAGTCCAGCCCAATCGAGCACTCCACAAGCGTTTAACGCGTTGACTCCTCAAGACTTTGTTGATACGGGTTGGAATATGGACACATGTTCGTCCTCTCAATTAAATTCAAATGCAAATAATCTTAGTACTATTTATAATAAAAGTATTTATCCATATGTCTTTATTGGTGACGGTAAATCCATACCCGTCGCTAACACGGGTCATAGCTTGTTGTGTAACCCTCACCGACCTCTTCACCTTTATGATATATTAATTACTCATCATATTGTAAAAAAATCAATTTCTGTTTGTCAGTTTACCCGTGACGACAAAGTGTCTATTGAATTTAACGAGTTTGATTTTTCCGTTAAAGACTATTTGACTCGGAAAATTCTCCTCCGCTGTGATAGCACCGGAGGCCTGTATCCCATGACCACGCCTACATCCTACCCACAAGCTCTTCTTGCCAATCATCACACGTGGCACCAACGATTTGAACATCTGGGAAATGAAGTGCTATGTTCTTTACTTTCTAGTAATGCTATTCTGTGTCATAAAGTGAAGTCTCCGCACCTTTGCCATGCTTGTCAACATGGCAAACATGTGAGACTTCCATTTTCTGTTTCTGATACTGTTATTAATTTTGCTTCTGATATTGTGCATTCGGATTTGTGAATTCCCCCACTTTCAAGTCAAAGTGGTATTAAATACTATGTTATTTTTTTGGACCACTATTCTTATTACTTGTGGATATATCATTTGCGTAACAAATCTGATACTTTTGCTAAGTTTGTTAATTTTGATCTCTTGTAAAAACTCAATTTAATAAGAAAATTAAAGCTTTTCAATGTGACCACTGTGGTAAGTTTAACACAATATTTCACCAATTATTTACCAAATACGACATCCATACACGTTTCTCGTGCCCCCGTACCTCTCAACAAAATGGTAAATCCGAACATATGATTCGGACAATAAACAACTTTATCTGTACCTTACTTTTTCAAGCCCATCTTCCACATCATTTTTGGGTTGAAACCCTTCACATGGCTATCTACCTCTTAAATATTTTACCGTCCAGCGCCATAAATAACGACACACCTCAATTTCGCCTAATAACATAAAACCCAACTACATGTTTTTACGTGTCTTTAGTTGTTTGTGTTATGCCCACATTGACACCAACCATAAAGTTGGCCCACGCTCCACTCCATGTATTTTCCTTGGCTACCAATCAAATCATAGCGGATTTCGTTGCCTTAACCTTTCCACTAACAAAATCATCATATCCACTTCCTACACCTTTCTTAACACCGCCCCAAACCTTATCGCTCGCCATATTCTCCAACAACAAACCTCTAACACAAATACCATTGAACCAACCACTACACCTGTTCATACTGGCCCAACAACACCTGTCTAGCTAGGGATGGCAAAAAAACTCGAACCCGACGGGGAAACCCGAAACCCGAACTTTTTGGGGCGGGGCGGAGCGGGCTTATCGGGTTTTGGGGCGGGTTTCGGGGCCTTAACGGGGATTCTTATCGGGTTTGGGGCGGGGACGGGTCACACCATCCCCGCCCCGCCCCGCCCCGCCCCGAAATATATTTATACATATACATATATGCATATACATAAAATATTGTGTTAGTATTTACGTACTAAACATATATTTCTCTAACTTTTGTTAGTTTCATCTTTGTAATATTTCAAATTGTGATGAAAGAAGCTTGTTTTATATCATAATATTCTTAAAAAGTTTTGAATTATTCCAATGATTAATTTGTTATTAATGCGTTATTGTTAATAGTGTAATAATAAAAGTAAACAAGGAACGAAACGAGTATGATGGAGCATGGTGTTCAAAAAAGACAACCCGATAAGACCCCAATGGGGAACGGGGCGGGTTTGGGGGAGTATATTGCCCCAACGGGGCGCCCCGATAAGATCCCCAATGGGGATTGGGGCGGGTTTGGGGATGAGTTTTGTAATCGGGTTTGGGGATGGGGAGAGCCGCCCCGCCCCAAACCCGCCCCATTGCCATTCCTATGTCTAGCCCACATGCCCAACTCCCCTCCATAATACCACCAACCTACTTCCCACACCGGTTACTCCCGACCCAATAACTCCTATCCCTCCCACCACTGACCCAAACATCACAGCGGTTACTACTGACCCGACACCAACCCAACCCACCTCCTTCTCCCGTGCCTAATCCACCCGCGCCTAATCCTCATCCAAACCCAACCTCAACTCATCCCATGGTCACACGTTTTCATGTTGGTACTAACAAAAAGAATCAATGCTATAATTGTCATGTATCATAGTTTCTCTAATAGAAACAACATGTTTGTGATTACTTACTCGAAATTAAAATTTATCTTTTGTAATTTGCTATACTTATAAAAACATAAAGAACCATTAATCATCTTCTCTAAATCAATAGAGTTACATTACAAAGAGCAATTATAGTGTATCAAATGCCTTATTATTACAACATAAAGTCTTAATATACAAATATTGCAAATAACACACTAACAAGCCTTCTTCTTTGTGAACAAATTCTTTACTAGACAACTAGAGGAGCAGGGGCGGCAGAGGCAGGTGAAGCATCAGTCGATGCGTATTGTTCCCAAAGCATTTTTGAAAGCTTTTCAATGACATAATTCATAGCGTCAATAACTTTCTCATAAAACCATATAAACGT
Organism: Artemisia argyi; assembly: GCA_030686995.1. Classification (NCBI taxonomy): domain Eukaryota; kingdom Viridiplantae; phylum Streptophyta; class Magnoliopsida; order Asterales; family Asteraceae; genus Artemisia; species Artemisia argyi. The sequence continues at coordinate 201,346,807 of CM060676.1, forward strand.
GGATTTTAGCCCGTTATAACTCTTGTAAAGGGTTATAATAGTACATATGATGGCAAAACCATACCAAGTGAACCACTTTGCTAGGAGAACCGAAACACATGCATATGTGGACATAATCACCGTAGAAATGAAAACAATTTGAAAAATGAGAACTTTCCAATTGTCGTGTTCAATATCACATGTGAAAGAAAACGCCCATGAAGCCGCGACAAAATTCACAAGAAAAGCTCCTAAGGAAATTCCTAAACAAATCTTGTTTTCGTTGGTGGCTTCAGTGATTTAAGTGTCCTGATTTATCTATACATCTTATAATGCATCTTTGACTCTCTCTCTTTCAATTTTTTAAGATTTCCATTTATACATTTTAAGTAAATATAACAAATTAAGCTATATGTACAATCAATTTAAGCATTAGCACCTACACATATTGATTGGTCAACACTTATAATTAATATAACATTTAAAACGCCCTTTCAATTAAAAGTATCATTTATAAACCACAATGTACAAACAAATCAAGCTGCTAAACACTCTCTTCCTAAAATTTGTAAGACATTTTATGAATAATATTTTTTATTTAATAATATACCTTTTTGTTACATATAGTATAAACTTATAAAACACAAAAAGTAACATATATATATATATATATATATATATATATATATATATATATATATATATATATATATATATATATATATATATATATATATATATATATATATATATATATATATATATATAGGGAAAGGATCCGGTAAGAAGAAAAACTAAAATAAGAAGAATAAGAAGGATTTATAGCCACATATTTCAAATAAGGGGGAGAAAATTAAGAGGAGATGCATCTACTTTTGTAGATGCATCTGAAATGTTTGGTTGTGGTTTCTTCTTACCCTTCTCATTTTAATTTTTCTTCTTATTTGATCCTAACTCTATATATATATATATATATATATATATATATATATATATATATATATATATATATATATATATATATATATATATATATATATATATATATATATATATATATATATATATATATATATATATATATATATATATCAAGTGGCTTTGGACGAAAAAAAAAAGAGTTCTAAGTGGACTCGGTCACTCAGATAATATATCATTTTCTCATAACTTTAACAGTTTATCATGCATCTAAAAATATTTTCGCTATCTGTAAAGTAATTTTCATCGTAAATAAATACTAATAGAGCAACATTGTTCGCCAAAACTTTAATTACAGGGTATCTGCCGCCGTAACGTGCGGGTGTCCTGATAGTTTAAGAGGAATGATAGGACCACAAAAATATATACACAAAACCATCCACAAAAGGATGTGGCACTCTATGATTAATGTATTTTTTTGTAGTTTCTCTCTTGACTTTTATAAGCCAATCATAGAGTGCCACATCTTTTTGTGGATGGTTTTGTGGATTTATTTTTGTGGCCCTATCATTCTTCTTTATTTAAAGGAAATATGGTTTTCTGTTCTAGTTGTCTTGGTCTTGGTCTGTATCTCCATTAAAATGTAGGGGAATAAGTGGATAGTTCTTAGAATCCAAAACTGTGTTTGTATTTTTGTAATATTGAATTTCTTTGTTTTATTGCTGCTGAAAGTTTGGGTTATGTCTAATATGATGCTCCTTTAATTGTAAATTGTAAGTTTCATGTGCTAATTAATACAGTATATTTGAAATTAACATTCATCGTCTTTCTTTATTCAATTACATACAACAGCTCGAAAGAGAAATCACGAAACATAAGAACAACAATGGTATAGTATAGTCTTAAAATAAACACCAAAGAGCAAATATTATGTAGTCTTTTACAACTCAGCAAAACTTTGTATCAAGACCCTCCCGGGTGTAAAGATATATACACCTTAAGGATCAGAACCAACACCAACAATTATTGGCAATTGATCAGTTCCAAAAACCAACTTCCAAAGCTTATCAATCATGTACCTCACTGCAAGAACAACCTTTTGATTAAACCAAGCAAATATCATGTTATAACCTTTTACAATTGTCACAAAAGTGCATATGATCACAAAGCCATGCCAAGTGAACCATTCTGGTACTTGAGAGAGTCGCGTATGGAGATAGGGTCCCTGTAAAAATAAAAACGATGTTGAAAATTACAATTTTCCAATGGTTTTGTTGTATATCATGTCTGCGAGAACGCCCATAGCACTACCACAAAGTTTATGAGCAAAGTTGCTAGAGAAACAGCCAAGAGTTTCCTGTTTTCCGCGGTAGATTTAGTTACTTGAGCAGTTGTTTGCACCAAGATGCCCATGACTCCTATAGAGATGGCATATTGTGGCTCATCCAATAACCTTCAATCACCATTAACAATTTGTCAATTTCATATGTCAAGATTTTTACCAACAAGAAATCATTAAGAAATACACAACAAATATACGCAAGGACAAAAGACTTTTCAACTGAAATTAGAGGAGTAGTAACTAATTAGCCTTAATTAACCTCAAGCTGCCACCATTTCGATCCATAGCAACTTCCTAAATTACTTTATCTTCTACTTAAGAAAGTTATTGCATAGTTTGTATATATTGCTAAAGACTTTAGATTGATGTTCCAGGCTTTATATAGGCATTAGGAAAGATGTTGATATCAAGAAAATATCATTAAAAACTGGAGATTAGTCTACGTTGTAATATTAAACTAAACCCTAAACTAAACCTTTTATAGACAATATATCATTTTCAAAACTTAACTCTTTTATTATATCACAATAATGGTGACACATTTAGACTTGTGTAAGACGGACACAATTAAGGATATATATTGGCCAGATAATAACTGTGACAGAGACTTAATTAGCAAAATAAAGCAAACGGCCCAGTGCATGCGGTAAAGGATGCGGAAAACCTCTATGTTGAGACACCATTCAGGTGGTGTCCCTTCACACAACTTCACACCCTGCACGGGGAATCATCCTCGACAAATCTCACGACATTGTTGTGTATGTGTGTGTTTTTAGTCGAGCGTTTTTAATAAAAGGACAGGAGAAAAATAGATAAAAGAGAGAAGGTGCTGGCTGAATTTACATGATATAAGAGATAAAGAGAGGAAGTGATCTAGGTGGTTAGAGAACGAAAATCACTTCCCACACGCTTGAATGGAGACATGTAGTGACATTCTTCTATCAAAAGGTTAAAAATCTTCACCAGGTTAAAACCAAATATAGTACAAGAAAGGGTTAATAACTTTCTAGTTTCTGTTTTATTTGGAGTTTAACCTTTAACTTTCTTTTTGCAGAGGAGTTTTTACTATTCAAATAATTACACTCTTTCTTATTTTTTTTTTAGTATTAAAACTCTTTTCATAGTAACATTTAGTATAAGCTCAAGGATCAAAATGCAAATTAGGTCAAGATTTGAGGATTATTATTGATTACTGTACTACGTATAACCAAAAAAACCAAAAACGTAGTTTTATTATTTCATGAACATTATTTCAAGGATGTTTCCTACTTTCCTATAGCGTGTGAAAGGTAATATACCGCTAAGTTGCGATCCCTACAAACCAAACAAAGGATGTTCACTTTAATGCATGCATGATTTTGTTCATTATCGTAAGTTGCAGTAAATTATTTTAAAATTTCATACGTGAACGGTGAACGTGAACTACTTTCAACTGAATATATACTAAAATAAGGATTATTTTAAAAATATGTCATAGGGTGCATGTCAAAATGAACTTCTATTTTCACTACAACAAATACCCCTTTCCCCATCGATATTTTCCCCGGCGAAATTTGTCGCTGGGGAATGTCAACTAAACGACAAAAAAGTATCCTACGTGGCACAAATTCTAGTAGAAAAAGTCAGATATTTTTTCCCCACTTTTCCCCAGCGACATGTCGCTGGGGATAAGTGCGTTACAATTTGACCAAAAAAGTCTTCGTAAAACGTGGCGGGAACTTTTCCCGCTAACGTTTCCCCAGCGACATGTCGCCGGGGATTCTTGTTTTAAATTAAAAAAAAAATTAATTAGTGGCTAATCACTCTTAATTAGCGGACAGAAAATTATTTACTTTTCCCCGGCGACATGTCGCTGGGGATACTATTTAAGCTTAATATTTGTTTTTTATTACTACCTTTCCCCAGCGACATGTCGCTGGGGATAATCTTTGACTTCGTTGACTATTAATGAAGCTACGTTTTTTATGTTTGTTTCGGTCCAATATTCCGTAACCATAACATGTCGACTCATCCGTTGAACATCTAATGTGTAACCATTACATGTCGACTCATCCGTTGAACGTCTAATGTCCAACCCTAACATATCGACTCATCCGTTGAACGTCTAATGTGTAACCCTAACATGTCGACTCATCCGTTGAACGTCTAATGTGTAACCATAACACGTCCACTCATCCGTTGAACGTCTAATGTGTAACCCTAACATGTCGACTCATCCGTTGAACGTCTAATGTGTAACCATAACATGTCGACTCATCCGTTGAACGTCTAATGTGTAACCATAACATGTCCACTCATCCGTTGAACGTCTAATGTGTAACCATAACATGTCGACTCATCCGTTGAACGTCTAATGTGTAACCATAACATGTCGACTCATCCGTTGAACGTCTAATGTCCAACCCTAACATATCGACTCATCCGTTGAACGTCTAATGTGTAACCATAACATATAGACTCATCTGTTGAACATCTAATGTGTAACAACAACATATAGACTCATCCGTTGAACGTGTAATGTCCAACCCTAATATAGACTCATCCGTTGAACGTGTAATGTCTAACCCTAACATATCGACTCATCCGTTGAACGTCTAATGTGGAACCCTAACATGTCGACTCATCCGTTGAACGTCTAATGTGTAACCATAACATGTCGACTCATCCGTTAAACGTCTAATGTGTAACCATAACATGTCGACTCATCCTTTAAACGTTTAATGTGTAACCATAACATGTCGACTCATCCGTTGAACGTCTAATGTGTAGACCCTAACATGTCGACTCATCCGTTGAACGTCTAATGTCCAACCCTAACATATCGACCCATCCGTTGAACGTTTAATGTCCAACCCTAACACGTCGACTCATCCGTTGAACGTCTAATGTGTAACCATAACATACCGACTCATCCGTTGAACGTCTAATGTCCAACCCTAACATATCGACCCATCCGTTGAACGTTTAATGTGTAACCCTAACATGTCGACTCATCCGTTGAACGTCTAATGTGGAACCCTAACATGTCGACTTATCCGTTGAACGTCTAATGTGTAACCATAACATGTCGACTCATCCGTTAAACGTCTAATGTGTAACCATAACATGTCGACTCATCCTTTAAACGTTTAATGTGTAACCATAACATGTCGACTCATCCGTTGAACGTCTAATGTCCAACCATAACATGTCGAATCATCCGTTGAACGTCTAATGTGTAATCATAACATGTCGACTCATCCGTTGAACGTCTAATGTGTAACCATAACATGTCGACTCATCCGTTGAACGTCTAATGTGTAACCATAACATGTCGACTCATCCGTTAAACGTCTAATGTGTAACCATAACATGTCGACTCATCCGTTGAACGTCTAATGTCCAACCCTAACATATCGACCCATCCGTTGAACGTTTAATGTGTAACCCTAACATACTGACTCATCCGTTGAACGTCTAATGTGTAACCATAACATGTCGACTCATCCTTTAAACGTTTAATGTGTAACCATAACATGTCGACTCATCCGTTGAACGTCTAATGTCCAACCATAACATGTCGACTCATCCGTTGAACGTCTAATGTGTAACCATAACATACTGACTCATCCGTTGAACGTCTAATGTGTAACCATAACATGTCGACTCATCCGTTGAACGTCTAATGTGTAACCATAACATGTCGACTCATCCGTTGAACGTCTAATGTGTAACCCTAACATGTCGACTCATCCGTTGAACGTCTAGTGTGTAACCATAACATACCGACTCATCCGTTGAACGTCTAATGTCCAACCCTAACATATCGACCCATCCGTTGAACGTTTAATGTCCAACCCTAACACGTCGACTCATCCGTTGAACGTCTAATGTGTAACCATAACATACCGACTCATCCGTTGAACGTCTAATGTCCAACCCTAACATATCGACCCATCCGTTGAACGTTTAATGTGTAACCCTAACATGTCGACTCATCCGTTGAACGTCTAATGTGTAACCATAACATGTCGACTCATCCGTTGAACGTTAATGTGTAAGCATAACATACTGACTCATCCGTTAAACGTCTAATGTCCAACCCTAACATATCGACCCATCCGTTGAACGTTTAATGTCCAACCCTAACATGTCGACTCATCCGTTGAACGTCTAATGTCCAACCCTAACATGTCGACTCATCCGTTGAACGTCTAATGTGTATCCCTAACATGTCGACTCATCCGTTGAACGTCTAATGTGTAACCCTACTTGTATAGATGTCGTCAGCAGATGTTGCACGGTCCCACGGCGGTGACGGTGGCGGTGAGGATCGTCCCCCTACAGACCACGTACCCACCGGTTGCGGGGGTTGCTTCCTTAATCGAGGTAAGAATTTCTGGATTATTGTAATACAAGCATAAATTTGATACATATATTGAACTTGCTTGCCTTGAATTTTTATGACTTTATCACTAACTTGATTTTGCAGGCAAAGGTAAAAGAAAGCCCAATTTGGGCGGCAGGGGAGCGGGCAGGCTGAATACCCGCGACAAGACCCGAAACCTTGTGCTAAAGGAAACCGTGGATAATGAGGGCCCCGTCTCGATCCAGTTTGAAGTGGGTGACAAACATACTCTAAACCCTCTCGGTAACCATGCGGCTCACTGGGGAAACTACATCGGGGAGGTCGTTAGGAGTGTGCCGTTGTACTACCCTTCTTGGGAGAAAGTCACGAAGGAACGGAAGGCGGCTATCATTTCAGAAATTGGTGTCAGTTATCCTTTTATGTTTATTTCATTATCGTGTTCATTAATTTAATTGTGTATATTTATCTAAATTCTTTTATTTATTTATATCATATAAATAAATAAACAAATTTAAATAAATATATAAATTATATCTCTAACTCTGTTTTCGTTTTGTTGTATATGATTGCAGACTAGGTTTAACCTCCGGCCGCACATGGAATCCTCCCGATGGCCCGAGATCTACGAAGGCATCCACAATCATCTGCAAAAAGCCTACAATACCAACAAGGCTTCTTTCAAGGCCAAGCATTGGAAGGCAGACCCCACCACCGGGACTTACGATGTGGATGCGATCAGGCGGGCACGTCCCGAGGAGATTACATCGGTTGAGTGGGATAAGTACATTAAGTTTTGGAATGATCCCAAGAACCTTGCTCGAGCCGCTCAAAATCGGCTAAACCGGCAAAAGAGCATGGTCGTATCTCGACAGGGATCCCGGTCGCTGGCTCGCCTTCGAGATGAGATGGTAATAAACATTATAATTATTTTCCATGCATATATATATATATATATATATATATATATATATATATATATATATATATATATATATATATATATATATATATATATATATATATCTGATTATACGCGTGTGTATGTACAGAAGCAGGCCTCAGACACCCAGGAGTACCCGTCACTCATCGACACCTTTTGGCGAACACATACCGTTGACGGGGTGTTCCCAAACGATGAGGACCGACGCATTTATGTAAGTTTTGTTTCAAAACACACTTTAATGAATTATCGAGAAATAATGTAGCAACCCGACTAATATATTTACTATCTTGTGTTTTTGTCACTACATAGGAGGAGATGAAAAGGCTCGAGGCCACGGGTGAGTACACTGAGGATGAGATAAATGCGTTGGCAAGAAAGGGTAAGCTTCGTGGGCACATTCCTGGTGTGGGTCGGGTATTGTCATCACGGGCCACATCCCGGCCAAGTATGCCCGCCCCCGAGAAGTCGTTCAAGAGCATGGAAAAAAAGATAGAATTTATGATGGGTGTTTTCAGAAAAGACGACAGATACGCGGATGTGTTTAAGCAGTTCGAGTCGGGTGGTGCTAGCGGGAGTGGCGGGTGTGGCGATGATGCGGATGGTGAGGATGGTGAGGATGATGATATTGGCGGGTGTGGTGACGACGAGAGGTAGTTATGTTATATATTATTAGTATGCTATATTGGTACTTTAGGTTCATTTTGGCGACATTTAAACACTTGTTTCCCTATCTATCATGTTGAATATTCATTTGGAAGCAAAGTTTTAAAGACTTATTCGGATTTTGGTAAAAGTTGTGATGTATTTGTATTGCGTTGATCCGTTATATTGTATTTGTGTTTTGGTACAAGTTGTGGTGAGTATATACAGGTTTTGGTAGATTTTTTCCGGAAAAAATCTGGAAATTGCCTGCTGTGCAGGCTGCATTAAAAAAAAAATGACAGGGTTTCCCCAGCGACGTGTCGCAGGGAATAATCCAACTAAACGTTGACAAGTCAACGAAAAGTCATAGTTTCCCCAGCGACATGTCGCCGGGGAAAGTATGTGTATTCGTTGACTTGTCAACGTATTAGCAAGAATCCCCAGCGACATGTCGCTGGGGAAACTATGTGTTTTCGTTGACTTGTCAACGTATTAGCAATAATCCCCAACGACATATTATGGAGTCCCCAGCGACATGTCGCTGGGGATACATTGCCACCGTGGCACTATTTCTTTGACTAAAAAATGAGTGGGACCCACCTCGTCGCCGGGGATTGTCGCTGGGAATACAATCCCCAGCGAGGCTTCCCCATCGAGGTTTCCCCAGCGACATGTCGGTTGGGAAAGGAATCCCCAGCGACATGTCGCTTGGGAAAGGCCCGTTATATCGATGGGGAAAGTGGTAAATGTTGTAGTGTTTTTCTAAAATGTTGAAACTTATCTGAATGAGAAACTTGTGAGGTTCAGGCTCAGCTATGCATATTTTGATATGCCGCATGTGCACAACAAATCTATAAAGGTATGCAACATAGATTATTACATGCATATTTATTGATTGGATACTGATATATCTTTGATAGAAGAACCTTTCAACATCAGAATCACAGTAGCATATAATCCAATTATAAAAGCATGCGAATATTCACGCGAGTCATAATTTAATTGAAAAAGCCACGATATCATGTATGAGGTTTCCAGGATACGCACCTCACGTGTTCGGCTTGCATCCAACGTCCACTACCCCCGTCCAGCTTTGGGCTCTTCTTCCCTTATATATATTCAGAGTCACAATCAATAAACGACCTTAAACTAAAAATGATGTGTAAATTTTTGATTGGTTAGTTAACTTATATAACATATCTATACTATTTATAATATAAAAATGGTCAATCTTTATAAGTGAAAAAAATTTTATTTGGTCAAACATAAAAAATGAACACACTTGAAAGTTCTTGAAAGTTTGAGGCATTTGAAAAGTATTAATTGACTTTCAAACTAATTTAAGGAACATCTATTTGTGTTTTTTTTTTTTTTTTTTTTTTTGTTTTTTTTTTCATTTAAAATTTGAATGTGTTCCATTTGTAAAATTGAAAATATTATAGTTTTTTAAATGAGTTATAAAACATGAAACTGAGCTAAAGTTTGAAAATTGATTTATGGGTCGAACCGGGTTTCAAAACATTATGTTTAATCCCCAAAAAAAAATTTTATCACAACTATCTATCGCTATAAAATTTCGTTGCTATAAACGGGTACTCGTCTAGTTTAAATTTAAAAGTGTGCGTGGAAGGTGGACTTTTTCTAGTTAAACTAGGTAGCTTTTGTTGCCGTGCAAATGCACGGCCCAAGTAGACTACGTATATTTTGTGATAATGAAAAATAAAAGAACACGACAGTTTTTTTTATATTTTTGGTTTACATTTTTTGTAGATTTAAGTTTATGACGACACTTTTTTACTCATTCATTTTACCTTCAATTGACTATAATATGCACATTGACTTTTGGGCCGGACCAACCTAGTTGTGTAGGCTTGCTATGCCTTCTGGGCTAGGGGCCATATAGCCATAAGTTGCTGTTCAAAAAAAAATAGAAGATGATTTGCACACTCCACTAAATGATTGGGACACTCCAATTAATTGTGTTTGGACATTTATAACCTCACATAGGTAAAAGTGTAAGTGTAACTGTGAGGGTATAAATGTCTATACACAATAGATTAGAGTGTCCCAATCATTTTTTTAAGTGTGCAAATCACCTCTCAAAAAAATATGCACATACCTCCTTAGACAAACACTACCAAACAACATCACATCAACAAAAACACCTCTATTACCCACGTCTCTTCACTACCAACTCTATAATTTCTTCACTGTTTCATAAATTTTCAAGCAATTATATTCTACCGTATCATATATGAAATGATTAATTTCAAATAGAGTACAAGTAATATATGAACACGTGAATAGACAAAGCCTATACAATGTATCTTTTGTGCACCAATATTTTCATGGTCATTTACAATTGGTAAGTTTAAATCGGAGATAATTATCAGGCTAAAATTTAGTATGTTTATCGAAGCATGTTCGTTACATAAGGTAGTTAGAATATTTTTTTCAGTCAAATGCTAGTATTGTTTTATGGGTTTATCTAACTTGTGCCCTAGAGGCACATGTTAAGCACATCAAAATTGTACTTTTGTGTGGGTCCTTGAGTCATTTTTCGTGGATCCCTGAGTTTAATCTTAATGAATTTAGTCTTTCAAGTGCAACATCACACACGCCTACGAGTTAGTCTTTTGTGGATGCAAGTTTTAGGGAAAAGAAAAGAACACGCATTTCTCATAGAACACTTCAAGAAATAGGAAGATAGGCGATATTCACTCACATGAAGCCTATTAATAAATTTAAAATTCATTTTTGGTCTAAAAGTTAGAAGGATGAACTAAAAAGGAAACAAAAATCACAACCACTGGTAAAGACCAAAAATTATTGTAGCATATTTGAGTCATCAACAAAAAAGAAACACAACTTATTATGAAATAAAAAGCATCGATCTTGTCGGCTACAAACACACCTTCATCACTGCTTCGGCTTACAATTACAACCTGATAAGAGCAACCATGAAAACTTACAAACGTCACTGAAAATTTTAAGGGCATACTTACTATTTGAAGCCTCGGCTGGGTTGGTTCAAGCATTAACTACCTACCATAAAAAGGAAAAAAAAAACAAGACATTGTTAGTATGTGAGATAAAGAGGAAAGAATAAACATAAATTGTGCGTGGTGAGCAGGCCACAATCATTTTAGAGATTTTCACATACATGAAAAAGTTACAAATGTGCACAACTCATAAATTCAAGCTAAAGTAACCAAAATTATGTACATGTAAGCTTAGACAACAAAATCAAATAAAAGATAAGCAAGGATATAAAGATGAGTTTACTGTCGTCGGAAAATGAGTAGAGCAAATTAGGAGGTTGAGAAAGGAGTGGGGAAATGAAATGTGGGTAAATAATGGAGATGTACAATATGTCATTATGTTGAGTAATAGAGGGAAGAAAGTACACAAGTTGTCAAAGTCTCAATAGTGACTAACTATTTACAAATGACGTGTCAACTTTAGGAAGTGCTACAGTAATATCAAAGGTTGTTTTTATAATATAGGTAGATATGATGAGGAAAAGATATAAATTGATGACTCAAAGCCTTGACGGGGATCAACTTAATCATTTTACATTTTCAGCCATTTTCTTTAACTAAGCACAAAACAAACATCTTTTAATATGACTTTGTAAATTAAGCTTGCAATTCTTTGTATCAAGACGATTAAGAGGGTGTTTGTTTAATTTTTTGTTTTCGATTAAATCATGTTTAAATAATAGTTTACTTAATGCAAATACTTTCTACATTACTAGTATCACTTTTTATATTTAGTTATCCTTTTGATTAGGGCAGTGATATATACACAGAACTGTTTACTTCTTACACAGAATTCTAATATGAAATGACAATCATATCCCTAACATTATTTAATCCACTTTTAGATCCCTTACCAGAAAGTGTTTCCTACTAATTCATCATACAATACCTCTGTTCTTTCATTAATAGCAAACTAAACTACAAAAATTAGGAATTACACTGATTGAATTTTATACGTAGTAACCAAATAACTAATTGGTAAGAGCTAGATTATCATAATTTATTCATATTAACAAGGAGACATGAAGTAATATGTATAATGCAACTCATTGTTATGTGATTATTGCTATTTGGATTCAAATTTTCTTATTTACAACAACTTTGCTCATAAAACTGGTAAAGTTTCTCATACATCTTATGCAATATGTGGGCCTTGTGATATGATATGCTTCTTTCTTTCTTAGTTTTCCTTTATGAACCATTGAATGGTTTATCCGATCTTGATTAATTTGTTAACCACTTCCATCCTAACGCCACCCGAAACCGGCGAACATTCATCCCTGAAATCCTTAATTAAGATAGCCCGCTGTGGACGTAATGTGGTAAAGTTTTACATGCTCGGATAAAAAACCCGACGTTTCACTCCACTCCCGTACCAGACCCCATTTTTTTTGTTATCGTCAAAAAAGAGACACGAGAAAAACTGTGGTCGAGGTAATTTATTTATGTGCTTCGATGTGTACAGATGCCGGTGAGAGATTGTTATCGCTACCTTTCCATGGTCATCCATTTGAAAGACCCCATAGTAATTCAGTTTTCAAATAAACAGTTGATGACATGTACAAGTTGCATAAGTGCTCAAAGGCACCAGCGGTGAGAGACGATATTGGAATGGGTTTTTGAGTGCTTCGTGATTCATAAATTTTTCTTAAGAATAGTGGGATTACTTGATTGAGGTGAACAAAGTCAACAATCAATTCTTTAGCGACAAAAAAGATGGAATCAGTTTTAGTTGATCAATGTCAAGGGTAGGACAGACATTTCACAACAAATTTATGTGTATCGAGTAAAAAGCTCTGTGTAAATATCAATACCCTTTCGATTAAGTTATAAACAAACTAGTTTCATGACTTTCTGAAAACAGTTTTTTCTTGTTAAGTCAAATTTAAACATCCTAAAGCTTTTTAAGGTATTTCTTTCTAGAACATTGCCTTACTCAATTAAATTAATTTAATAAATGTTTTCCATTACATACGATGGAAAAACTTGTAAGTTCTCCAAAACAATATGGAAGGAATTACTGTAAATGATTAACAGAGATTTGTCATATTGCTGGGATCAAATTGTGGTGGAATTATCTGGAATGCCAAACAATAGTAACATCTGGAGTATTGTGAGGAGATTGGTCTGTAGTGTAGCTGTTTACTTTGTGGCAGGAAAGGAACAACAGAATGTTTAAGAATGTCAAGAGGGATGAACAAATAGTTCTACAAGCCATCAAGGAAAATATCAGATTGAAGATGATGAGTTTTCTGGTTAAAGATTCTCACAGCGTAAAAGAGGTTGAAAACAGATGGGATATAAAGCTACAAAGAGTGAAGTATTAGTAGTGTATTGGTAAATCTGTATAAATGTTTAGAATGCTTTTAGTTTAGTAAAGCTTTGTTTATACAAGCTTGCTTATAGTTGAAAATTGCATGGGCATGTCCATTGCAATAGTTTTTTTTGTTACAGCTTGTACTCAGTTTTTGTGATATATATATATATATATATATATATATATATATATATATATATATATATATATATATATATATATATATATATATATATATATATATATATATATATAAAGTATGGATCTAGTGAAAAGAATTAATGAAATGAGAAGAGTGAGAAATAATTATAGCCACATATATTAAATAAGAAAAGAGAAATAATAGGAGATGCATCTATTTTTTATGGGTGTATCTAATATTTGTGGTTGTAATTTCTTCTTATTCTTCTCATCTTAATTATGTTTCTAATTTGATCCTAAGTATATATATATATATATATATATATATATATATATATATATATGTGTGTGTGTGTGTGTGTGTGTGTGTGTGTGTGTGTATATATATATATATATATATATATATATATATATATATATATATTCTCCTTAAAAAAAAAAAAAAAAAAAAAAAAAAAAAAAAAAAAAAACTTAACACCTTTTCATGTTTAACGTAGCTATTTTTTATTTTTGCTCTTATAACATAAAAGGTTTGAATTCGGACTTTATGTGTATTAAAGTTTTGAATTCGTGCATTTATTTGTATTTTGTTCATGTATAATGATCATTTTACATTTCTCTGTTAATATAGTGGTAAAAATAAAGTTGGGATAAAATGGTCACAAATACACAGAAAGTTCCAAATTCAAAATTTTGGTGTTATAATAGCAAAAATTAAAATTATAGTTAGTTACGAAACACTCGAAAATATGAGAATTAGTTACATTTTCAAACAATTATCCATAATTTTATCACAACTTGGGAATAAGTTAGTAGATGACTTTTTTCGTAACATTTTTGGAGTTCATCATCATATATTCATATTGCTAACACAAGATACTTAATTCGGCTTATTTCAATTATATATTCATATTGCTAACACAAGATACTTAATTCAGCTTATTTCAATTAATGTTCACACCCCATATGATTACGCTAGACATGGAGGCAAGGCAATTTGTTATTAGGGTGGTGGCAATGGTCACGGTTTGGCTGCGGTATGATCCCATACCGAGCGGCAACACCGTTGCCTCCTCTTCGGTATGGATGCAGTATGGAGGGGAGCGGCAAACAATGCCTCAACGGCATGGAAGACAAAAGAGATGTGTATGACCGTTGGGCGAATTAATATTCGAACGTTGGGTACTTTTAGAGGGAAAAAAAACTGACTATTGGTATGAAATTTGGATTTGGAAGTTCTAAACGGCGATAGTGATGAAAAATGTGTAGGGTTTCCTGGTGATAAAGATGGTGCCTTGCATTTTATGGTTTCATTTTGGGCCTTTGGTATGGACTTATCTTGATTTTGGGCCTTGTTTGGATGAACATATTTAAAGCCCAAGACTGTATGCTGGTCCATGGTTGTGAATTTGTGAATTTGTAATTTTCTTTTAATTATTAATGAAATATTATATTTTTATTAAATTGTTTAATATAATTTATGAATAAAAAAAAAAAAAAAAAATAGGTGAGGTATGGGATCATGGTTGCCACTAAAAAAGTATGGTGAGGTATGGTTGAAGTATGGGATGAGTTGGAATTATATTATTGGTGGGTGGTGAGGTATGGTTAAGGTATGAGATTATGATTGCCTCCACCCTTATGGGCCACATAAATTTATGTATCCTTATTTGTTTTTATTTCAATTAAGTTGGGCATAGAAAAGTTCAATACGAAGCAACATTTATCTAAAGAACAAATAACAAGATCTCAACCATCCATCTATTCTAAATCTAAAGGCCTAGATTAATCCTATTTTAATATAACTAATTATTAAAGGGCACTTTGGTAATATCATCCGAACACTCCTCAATAACAAATTGGCTGTTAACCAATTCCTTTCATTCTACTTCCCTTAAACTAACCACTACCACCAACAGATCCGGCGGCGACAATAACAGATCCGGCGGCTAGATTTAAAGCGTTAAATTGATTTTTAAGATTTTTATCAAGAAATTGGGGATTTAAGTTTTAGTGAGTATTGTTAACAATTGATTGAGGGGATTTGTTCGGAAGCCCCTACTAATCACTCGACCATGTTCAATCTCATAAGAACAATAACCTAAAAGTGTAAATCGAATGAGTAGGGTTTGGTATAAGAGGTGGTTTGTGAATGTGAATTTGGGGTGTTTAATGTTGTGTAATCGAATTCGAGGACGGGGTTGAATTGGATTGGTGTAATGAGTGATGTTGATGATGATGGAAGTAAGAATACAGGCAAGTGGTGATAGGTGTACGAAGAGTTTGTTTGGACATTGGATTTTGTTGTTGTCAGGTTTGAAACTTTGAATGGAAGTGAAGTTTGGTAAGTACTATTTGACTTAAATTTATTCAATACTTAAATTATACAATAAGTATAAAGACCGTTTACTATTCACCATAGACTTTAGGGTAGAGTGTAGGGGACCAGCTTCTTTGGTTACCCCAAACCCGAAAAAAACTTACCCACTTATCTCACCTCCTCTCTCATTCTCTTGGTCCGACACCGAGAAAAAACCGACCGACCTGATTACTCCGATCCGACAAGGGGATATCCACAGTGCAAGCTGTGAGTGTTGCTACAGAACCAGGGAAATAATTTTTAAATGAGGGCCAGCCTCTTCTGGATTCTTCATAATCCAGAAAACACAAAAACATACACACACAAACTAACAGATTATCGAGAAATAAAATCATAAATCAGGTAAGATTATCTAGATTTTTTTCACTTGGTTTGTGTTTTCTATTAATTTTATTGGTCATGCTAAACACTTTTATAAAAAAAATTCTAAGCAAACCCTAAAAATAAATTTGGGCGAAATCACCCTGATGAATTAATTAGCTATAAATTTTATGTTATCGTATTTAATTTATCAATAATCAAATAAATTCTGCTTCGATTTGGAATTTTGGGGTTTTAATTAGGGTTGATAAGGTTATGGATTTTCGGATTAGGATTTTATTGTAATTTGGAGATTTTGTTGTTTTTGTGTTAAGGATTGATAATTTTTGTTATGCTCTTTTGTAACAGGAAAGATGAGGAGTTTGAGGGATTTTCATTGTGTAGGAGAAGGAGTCAGTTCAAGGTCTGTTTTGTGTTATCTGAAGTTTTCGAATTACCGTTATGTTTGTTGGATTTAAATTTGAATTGTGTGTTTTTTACGGTCCAAAGTATAGATTATTATTGTGTTTTAGTAATAGGAGTGGTGGAAACTGTGTAAGTAAAGTTGGTATATGGTTTATTGTGTTTTCGTAATTTTAAGAGTCTTTGGTATTGGCTATTGGAACTGATTGTTTGTGATTAAAATAAGTTATATCTCATTGCTCGCCTTTGAATATAATAACATATGCATACAAAAATAAAGGATGGTTTCATTAGAGTTGTTGTCCGTTACGGGTGGTGATATTGATTTGTTGGGTATGTTTGGGAAATCTGCTCCTGATTCGCCTACTAGGGAGCATACTTAATACTTAATACTTAATACTTAATCTTGACGTGTGTAGTTGGTGAGTAGTTTTCTTGCGCATCTGCTTAATGACTATAATATGTTCTTTGTGGCATCTTTATTAAATATATGACACTATTGTTGTTTTAGGTGCAACTGATTCGGCTTGAACCCCTCAAACAGCAGATGGTCACACAACAACAACAACAACATCAGCTGGCTACGAAGGTGAGTCATTTGGTTATTAAATTCCGAATTTGTTGTTGGATGCTACTGTTAGTTTATTGCTTATGTGGTAACCCTGAGTTTATGTTTTTCAGGTCTGTTTTGGGAACTCAAACAGAAGCATTAGCAAGAGCTCTAATAGGCAATGACGCACCGTGAACTTCTACAACAGGTACCATTTCAATTCAGCTTATTTTGTAAAGAAATAGATTTTAATGAAATGGCTAAAATAGTCTCTGTTTGCGGCTTTATTATAATGTATTTTGATTATTGGGTTAAAATGTGTTCCTCAGAAGATTGATTGTGATTTATGTAATTGTAGATTGGATTTAAGGAGCAGTAACTGGAATGCCAACATTGAAGCAAACATCAGTGATGTATCACTCACTACATGTGTCTCGAGCATCAAGTTTCAGGACGATGCTACAACTCCTTTGTATCAAGATGTATTATTTTTCATGCTTTATTCATTACTACAGGTGCGAGTGAAAGTGGCAACACAAACTTTAGTCACAATTGTGTTGGCAATGCACGGGCACATGATATAACTCAAAGTGAGTTAAATGCCTAGGTGGTTCCTTCTGTATTAAACTATTGATGCTAATGAAGTGGTGCAGCAAGATTCAGGTTTTCTTTCACAGGTAACGTGCTAAAATGTCTAAGGTCCTTTGATTACTAATGCTCCTTTTCAAAGTTTCGAGAGAAGCTACATACAAGGACCTTGAAACATGCCCTTTTATTATAGATTTCATACTCTTTTGCTGCATATTTCTGTGATATTTGTCATTTGTGGGGTTATGAGCTCAACTGAGTTATAGGCTTGATAAGCTGATAGGCCTTAGAAAGATAGTAAGTTCATATGCCACACAATAAGGTAAAACGAACGCCCGTAAGTAGAAAATAGTGTTTGGTAAACCATCAGCAAAAAGCTGATTATCTGAGTTTTTCGTAGTAAGTTGACACCTGCTTTTTTGGAACACAGTTTTGCAAATGCAATTAGTTACCTTTGTAATGATATATTTTAATATTTGTTCTAGGATCAGATCATCCTGCAAATATTAAAACAGAACTTACAATTTAGTGCTCCTTTCCTCAAAATCATCAGGGTTCTCACATATTTATATTGATTTTGATATTTGCAGGATTATCTTTGGCTATTTTTTAAGAAGAAAGGAGCACTAAATTCGATATCAAAGGGCGACTAACTTCGGTAAGAATCTTTGTTTTTATTTCAATTATAATAGCATATTGATCCACCATTTTTATCTCGCAACAACTATGTTCTAATTGGTTAAATGCGCGTGGACATACTTTGTGACGGATGCTGCAATATGTTGCAATAAAAGTGTTTTGGTGTGCCGAGTTATAACAGCTTTGTGTTGTGCGAGTTCAGGTTAAGAGTGAAACTGTTTTTGCCGTACACATTTTTCTTATTTGTACTGTTTGGTGGGATTTTAAGTACATTAGTGCAATTAGCTTAACACCCTCTTAAGTTTCCTATTGGCTGCTAATGAGTTTAGCATAATCAGTGTAGCCTAATGAGATAGCGGAAAAAACAACAACCGCAAGTCCGCAACGATAATCATTTTTCCTGCGTGCTTCCACAACGATAACCGTTTCATTGTGAAAGAGGCCCTCTAAAAACGAAAAGTTTAAATGTTTTTTCTCCTTTACCGTTTCCATATTGAGACCATTTATATATGTTGCCTTTGTTTTACATACAAAATTCAAGTCTACAAGTACAAGAAATGTTTTAAAAGATATCAATCAAATTAAGTTTTTATTTTTATTCAGGTTAAGTACCATGTGATAAAAAGCAAAGCAAATAAACAAATAGATCCCACATCGTGTCATAATATGAAGTTATGTATGTTCTATGCTTTTTTGTAACTGTAAAAGCAAGAATGAAGAATAGATGTCATGCGATGTAATGGCCTTTTTACTGATCAAAATTTGCCTTCAGTTACTTATATACATATTGGCCTTTTTCAGAATTTGAGCCCGCACAGGCTTATATCCGGGCTTGAGTGTTACATGCCTTTAACTTATATGTATTCTTTCTGGTTGGATGTTTAGAGATTGTTGTAAATCCATCTATCTGTTACACTGCCTGTTGAAAATACTTTTTCTCAGTCAAGAATCCAAAGACGTAAAAGGAAGGCACATGATGAAGGCCAGTAAATTAGCTTTCTGACAATCAATCTCAGCATTTTTAACGGGCAAGATTAGCGTAGCTTAGAAATAACGTTGTGTTTTTGCAGGCCGTGCATGCCATAACTCAGTTATCAACGATCCATGTTACATCAGAGGTTCCCATTATACAGGTTTGACCACAGAGCCTCAAGTCAGTCACCAAAATAAAGGTGATTTAAATGCCAGCTTACAGAACGGTGCGTAAACTTACCTAATGGGTTTTATGCAAATATCAGCAATTCTTTTAACATCGTCACAAATAATCATGAGCCGTTATGCCTTTTTTTTTTTTTTTAATCCAGAAATTATGAGACCCGCTTTGCCAAAGCCTCCCGCATCAGTCCAAGGTCATGCGCAAAATGTGTCCAACCATGTTGAGTCATCAAGTACGCAGTATACCTTAAACGACATTGGCGCACCTTTGGGTGAATCGGCAGGTCCGCTGTCAAACGAAGGTAAAAACCTACTTTTCATTGCTTATGCTTTTTGCTCCAAGATTTTTATTATTATTATTATTTTTTTTACTTTTTTTTTTTTCATTTTACAACAAAAATCCCTCCAATACTTAATGTGTATGCTTATACAGTGACACAGCAGCCAGTTCCACTATTGAATGTTACCATTTCTAATCGAGATCCTAAACATAAACGTACAAGAAAATCGCGCCAACAAACAAGCCAACCAACAAGAAGGGCCAACCGAAGTAGCACACGCACTGTCCCATATGTTACATACTTCGTTGCATTCTGTTGGACCCTCGGGTGAAGGCCCAGGTCTTTCATCAAATGAAGGTAAACATTTCACTCCCTTTATCAACATTTGCTATTTTTAATACTGCAGTTTCTTTTTATGCCACTTATTCTTTTACATGCATTCTCATTCATATGTAACCGTTACTTTATGCATATACAGATGCTCCATATGACGATTTAGGAGATTGTGATCAACGATGCCGTCATTGTGGTGCAGCTTTTTGGTACGAAGAACGAGTTCTCAGAAGTTCTACCAGTACCAGAACTGATTACCATTTGTGTTGTGGAGATGGGAAGATTGTTATGGAACCTCAACCAGACCCGCCTCAGTATATCAAAAATCTTCTTTCAAACCCCACTTTTATGGAAAATATCCGAGCATATAATCAAATGTTCGCAATGACCTCATTTGGTGCAACCGTTGACAAGTCAATTAACACTGGAAGAGGGTCGTACGTGTTTAACAAAAAGAAAAAAGGAGAAGCGACAAGCACACTCATTGAAGCAAACCCAGGTAACGCTGTTTGCCTTAGCAGCTTCTCTTATCTAAAAGTCACATTTACAGATACACGTATTTACTATTTCTTTCTAAATGATTAGGGACGCCACCAACAACTCTCACACTGACAAACCAACAAGAGACAAGCAAAAACAACTGAAGAAAATAGGCCTAAGACAGCAAAAAGAGCATTGTTTCAGAATGAACCCACAACTACAAAGAGGCAAAAAGGTCAGTGCACACATTTACTTACCGTAAACGACCCGTTTTACTGAATAAAATATCTTACAATCGGCTACCAGACATAGCCACTACTTATATAGGCAAGAGATGCAAGTATGTAAAAGTATGTAACTAGAAACAATGCAACCAAACCACAAATAAACAGTGTGTACCTAACCATCAAATAGTAACAATTTTTCTTAAACCAACTTCCCACAAGTTCCTGGTCTACTCTAAAACCAGTCTGCTCTATTCTTAAACAAATTAAAAATAGCCTCACACATTATCTAAGACTCACTAACATTTTTTCCTGTCTTTCTTCTTTTTTTAATGCAGCAGCAGTCGAGAGTTCATCTGTAGAAAAAGGAAGAACCAAAGACAATGAAAAGAAAAAGCACAACTAGACGTTAAGTTACCAATGTAAATATTTAAACGGTTTGCTACCGTTGTTAAAAACTAATATGTTTTGCAAAGTATTTGTGCTCTGCCTGCACAAATATGTTCCAAAACATCAGCATATAGTTGGCTACTAATCTTTTGTATAAAAACTTAGACTCCGCCTGCAATATGTTTACGTGACATCCTACTAATCTTTTGTATAACACCTGCAATATAACTGCAGAAGCACCTTAGCTGTACATCATGATGTATGGAACCTTATTTTTGGTCTAACATTGTTGCATCAGATGCAAATGAACCTTATGTATGCACAACAAGACCAGACTCTTGCAATCTTTAACTATTGTTCCTGCTATTTATATTTGGCAACACATCTTGCATTGTTTGAATTTGGTTTCTGCCATTCCTATTTTGCAACAGCTACTAAACATACAGTAGATGCTTCTTTAATAAAACACCACTCAACAACGCATAGGTTATTTTGTCAGTTATCATTGATTGTGTGACAAACATCCCTTAACTGATTATTTACATAACACAGTCGACAAATACTTTGCAGGTACAAACATGTTTTGGTTCTTTTTTTCAGTTAAATGGCATATACAAAAACCCCGCGGCAACGCGCGGGCTTACACCCTCGTTTAAGTTACAGAAAGTCCCTTGTCTTTAGAATTTATTCAATACTTAAATGTATAAACTATCACCACTTTGAATTAAAAATTATATCAAGTGATGTATAAACTCAATGTCACCTTTTCTTTACAAAATGTCAAAAACTCAATGTCAGTAATAAAATGTCACTCACTTTTGAAAAAATAAAGATAGTAAAATAGAAAAGCATGCAACTTTAGATTTTGAAAATTGTAGTTTCTGTAGACTTTTACTTTTTTTCACTCTTAAAAAGAGTGAAACTTTATGTTAGTTTAAAGTTCAAAATTATAGTTTCTTTAGCTTTTGAAAATGATAGTCTCTCTGATTCTGATCCTTTGTGATTCACGTAAAATCCTATTTGATTTCTCAAAGAATCCTATGATATTCACAATGAATCCTTTGAGATTCATACTGAATCCCACGGGATTTCATACAGAATCCCATACGATTTTATACAGAATCCCATGGGATTTATACATATTTTATATAATGAACTTCGTACTTATTTTGAGCTGTGTTAGGACGTAGGAGTGGTTGATTGTTTTGTTGTCCATCTATTATAAATTTTAAATACTCCTTTTTAGTAGTATTGAAAGA
The DNA here is from genome assembly GCA_030686995.1 of Artemisia argyi. Classification (NCBI taxonomy): domain Eukaryota; kingdom Viridiplantae; phylum Streptophyta; class Magnoliopsida; order Asterales; family Asteraceae; genus Artemisia; species Artemisia argyi. The sequence continues at coordinate 201,369,480 of CM060676.1, forward strand.
AAAAAATGTATCATAAACTATTTATTAATGCTTTTGATTCACAATGGGATTCACAATGAATCTTTTGAGATTCATACTGAATCCCATGGGATTCACAATGAATCCCTTAAGATTCATACAGAATCCCATGGGATTTATACAGAATCCCATGGGATTTCATAAAAGTATAAAAGAGTGATTTATTCATTTTTACAAATCACTCGTGATTTTTTAAAAATAACAGATCACAAGTGATTTCTTTACGAATCTCGTGGGATTTTTTTGGACGGAAATTTTGAAAAAAAAAATGTTTTTTTACGAATCCCATAGGATTTCTTTACGAATCCCGAGGGATTTTTCTAGACGAAAATTTTGAAAAAAAATCGTCTTTTTACGAATCTCGTGGGATTTTTTTACGAATCCCATAAGATTTTTTTAAGAATCCCATGGGATTTTTACGAATCCCGTGAGATTTTTCTGGACGAAAATTTTGAAAAAAAAAATCAATCTTTTTACGAATCCCATGGGATTTTTACGAATACCGTGGGATTTTTCTGGACAGAAATTTAAAAAAAAAATCGTCTTTTTACATATCCCATGGGATTTTTACGAATCCCGTGGGATTTTTCTGGACGGAAATTTTGAAAAAAAAAATCGTCTTTTTACGAATCGCATAGGATTTTTTACGAATCCCGTGAAATTTTTCTGAACGGAAATTTTGAAAAAAAAATCGTCTTTTTACGAATCCCATGGAATTTTTCTAGACGAAAATTTTGAAAAAAAAATCGTCTTTTTACGAATCCCATGGGATTTTTTACGAATCCCGTGAGATTTTTCTGGACGAAATTTTGAAAAAAAAGTTCGTCAAAAGTATATAACAATGCATATTTATAGGAAGATAATTTTTTTCTCGTCGCGATTGTGTATTTTTCGTAGTTTGAATATTTACCGTTTGCAAAATATGTTGTTTTTTAAAAAAAAGGTGGAAAGTGGGTTTTATATTAAATGAGCTAAAATGCCAATTTTGCCCTTTCTTTGTTAATTTTTTATTTGATTTTAGAAAGGTGGATGGACGGTTGAGATTTGCTTATTTGTTTTTTAAGTGATACTTGTTTTGCATAGATTTCACCTACATATGATCAATTTGCTAGGATCTAAACTTGAATGGTGCCACAATCTTGTTTCTGATCTAGTGTTTATCTAAGCAACCTAAAACATGATAAGCTAATAATTGAATACTCCGTTGCAATTTCTTATTGTCACGGAAATTTAGTTTCTCTAACAGAAACAATGTGTTTGTGATTACTAACTCGAAATTAAAATAATCTTCGTAATTCACTATACTTAGAAAAACACAAAGAATCATTATCTTTTCTAAATCAATAGAGTTACACTACAAAGAGCAATTATAATGTATCAAATGCCTTGTTATACAACATAAAGTCTTAATACACAAATAGTACAAATAACACCACTAGCGAGTCTTCCTCGGCATGCACAAAAGTCTTTACTTTAGACATCTGAAAGAGCAGGTTCATGTTCATGTTCAGGTTCAGGGGCAGGGGATGCATTGGTCGATGCATTCTTTTCCCAAAGCAGTTCTGAAAGCTTTTCAATGACATAATTCATAGCGTCAACAACTTTCTCATAAAACCATATAAACGTGGATTTTAGCACATTATAACACTTGTAAAGAGTTATAATAGTACATATGATGGCAAAACCATACCAAGTGAACCACCTTGGTAGGAGTACCGAAACAGCTGCATATGGGGACATAATCCCCGTAGAAATGAAAACAATTTGGAAAATGAGAACTTTCAAGCTGTCATGTTCAATATCACCAGTGAAAGAGAATGCCCATAAAGCCGCGACAAAATTCACAAGAAAAGCTCCTAAGGAAATTCCTAAACGAATCTTGTTTTCGTCAGTGGCTTCAGTAAGTTGAGCAATTGTTTGCACCAAAGTTCCGCATACTCCAGCGTAGATTGCATATTGCGACTCTTTCAATAACCTAAAATGATCATAAACATTGTAATACATTTGAAAATTTATTAATAACAAAAGAAAATAAAAAAAAAAATAAAAAAGAAAGAGTTCACGAATGTTACTTGGCACCCGGATCCATTTTAGCTTCTTTGGTATGTCTTTCGTATTCGTAGCCTAGGAGATTATGAACCCTATGATGCTGGCTTAGTAGTTTATATAAGGAGTTATTTGGACCGTTAGTGGATTTATGAATATTATTTGAGGGTGTATTTTGAACGTATCTGGGGGTGTATTTTGAACTGTCTGTAGTATGATTAATGACGCATATCATAGAGCAACTGACCTGTTAAAATCGTATGAATCTATTTGAGGGTGTATTTTGAACGTATCCGGGGGTGTATTTTGAACCGTCTTTAATATGACTTAATGACGCTCTAGAGCAACTGACCTGTTCAAATCGTATGAATCTATTAGAGGTGTATTTTGAACTGTCTTTAGTATGACGCATATCATTCTAGAAGAAGTGACCTGTTAAAATCTTATGAACTGTTTGGACTTTTGAGCCTTTTACAAAGTATAGATTGGGCTTTTTAGCCCAGAACCATATTTATAATTCCACAAATCGATTCACACAGGAGTGAGGTTGTGGCGGGAAAATGGAGGTGGTCTTCAATCCCACCTTTTACGGAGTAATCTCGCTTTAGGTACTTTTTTTCATTTTGTTATTAAAAGTGTGATAACTTGTTACTGCTCACCAACTGTTTGATAAAATTATCAACCAAACGAATATTTTGTTTTGTTAGTTCCAAAACTAGTGTGTTTACTTGTTTGAAATATAGGTGACCTTTTTAAGGGTTTTAGTTTTAATTTTCTCTCCCAAACACCCCATTACTATCACTTTACCCTTGCCGTGCGATCATTGCAATTTAAGGAGTGTTAATTAGTTTGTAAATATTGTCAGGTTAGGAATATTGCTGAGATTATGTCTAGGGCTATGCTCGGTCCGAGATATTTGTGACTGAACTTTATTCACATAGCTATAGTGAGCTTATTCAGTAGATAATGCTGCTGTGTAGTTCCGGAAGCTTAGAGAGCGGGGATATTTGTTTAAGAAGTAATCTGAAACGCCCAGATTTTTTTTTTTTTTTTTTTTTTTTTTTTAATAAATCTGTAAACTGTATACATTGATAAAACTAGCGGAAGCGTATTTTCATCATCATACGGGTTTATTCCAAACGTCCCGTTAAAATACTAAACTTGCAAAATACATAACAGTGACTTTTTAAACTTGGTAAAGAAGCTGGTTCTTGATTTAGGGGCATTCCAAACTGATAACAAATGATGGACATGAGAAGCTCGTTACCTAACCCGCGAGCTACACCATTTTAACCCATTATGCCCAATTTAGCATGTACATGGTCTCATCTTGCATACCTACAAAAATATAAACTGAGAACGGTAAGTCTATAAGACTTAGTGAGATAACGGAACTGTATTAAATCATAAACTGAACATAAGCATGATGCTGAATAAGTATATATAGTACTATTCTGACTACATGAATCATAATATTGACCAAGTGCATAAGCACGACAATAACTGATTAAATACATGATACACCATGTTACTGACCGAGTACATAAGCATACTGAGTGTGTAAAACATATACTAACTGAGTGCATAAGCACATACTGGCTGAGTACTTATAGTACTATACTGGCTGAGTGCATAAGCACATACTGGCTGAATGCATAACTGACTGAATACATAGCTGACGAGCCATATAAACATGTTAATCATCCATACAGGATGTCTGAGTTTCGATTTTGGAACATTTAATATTCTAAGGCTCAATTCTCCACTAAGGAGGTCTAAGTCCCAACATTGTCTGGAACACATGTGTGATCACATAACTGACTATATACTTATAGAATGACATGCATATATAATGCATCGCAGGCCAAAAGTGCATAAAGCACCTTGCACACATTACTAAACACATCTAACATTCATGTATAAATTAAGATTAAGCTAAATACTTGTGCTTGACTACAACATGATACTAAGCTGAGCTAGAGCTGAGACCAAGCTGAATATAGAAACTGAGCAATAATATGGTCATAAGGTTAAACTAAGACATGATACTAAAACTGAATTAATTACTAAAATTGTACTATAACATAAAACAAGGCTGAGATATAACTTAATATACTACAGCTGTACTATAATATAAAGCTGAACTACTATAAGTATAATGTTGAGATCGCTATCGCTATGGCATATACCGAGGTTGAGCCACGACATACTACTGAATAAGACCAATCAGGTCTACTTTATACTGAATATGGCCAAACAGGTCAACATGATAATGAATATGACCAAACAGGTCAACATGACAATTAATATGACAAACAGATCAACATGACAGTTGAATATGACCAAACGGATCAACATGACATTTAATATGACCAAACAGGTCAACTTGATGCTTAATACGACCAAACGGGTCAACTTGTGCTTAATATGACCAAACGGGTCAACTTGGGTCAACTTGATGCTTCATATGACCAAACATGTCAACATGATACTAAATATGGCCCAACGGGTCAACTTGATACTAAATTTGACCAACAGGTCAACATGATAGTTAATATAACCCAACGGGTCAACTTGATACTTAATATGACCAAAAAGGTCAACATGATATTTAATATAACCCAACGGGTCAACTTGATACTAATATGACCTCATGGGTCAACATGATACTAATATGACCTCACGGGTCGACATGATACTAACTATGACCACACGGGTCAACATGATACTGAACATGACCACACGGGTCAACATGACACTGAATATGACCACACGGGTCAACATGATACTAATATGACCTCACGGGTCAACATGATACTAACATGACCTCACGGGTCAACATGATACATAACTTGCATAGTACTTGAGATATAGCAAGGCATATATATATACTAAACACGCTTAATCTACTAAACATGTTAACTGAAAATCCGTTACTCACCTGGGCCGTATAATGCAAGATGAATGATTCTGAATATGCCTCGAACACCTATATCATGATAGATGCATACGTATAATGTTAACACGTAACAACTAGGCATGAATATAACATGATAGTCCAAATATAAGTGCAACTAAGCACAAATAAACTAACTATAATTCATAAACTCATAAACTAGTTATGGCATAAATCTCGCCAAACATGAATTACTATGCTCGCGAACTCGAGCTAAGCTAACCAAGTCTTGTCATTTGGTTCTATAGTTTCATAACATGAATTATAATCATATTGGCTGAGAACATAAGCTATCATAGCCTATAATCACCCGGGACATGCAAAAACATCTTATCATGTTGTAATTATCAAAACACTTAACTAAGTGTTTGCTGATTTTTCTGCAGCAGCCTATAAACACATCATTTTGACCGACTTAACTACATAACCAGGTCATGAGGATAATTTTCCTTGAAAGTATACTATTTTCCCTTTCCGAAAAGGTATGGCACGCTCCCAACAGAGCTACGGTCTATCCGGTATGAATTTTTAAAGTTTGGTTTGCTGCACATTTTAGGATCAGCCCTTGCTGTACTAAATCGCATTTGAGACCAATTTAAGTACTAAATATGCCAAAACTTAAAGCATAGAACTGAAGTATACTCATTAGGCTTTCCAGAAAGTCCGGCCATGATTCAATACGAGCTACTATCGATTTTATATGATTTTTCAAACATGACTAATCATTGCTGAAAAATTCAGCAACTTGTTTAACATCATATATCATATAAAGGGGTGTTTGGTTCAACTAAATAATCAACATAAACACCTCCTAAACATTCTAACATGATCATTAACATAATCCCACCATGAACCCTAACAATCATATGCATAACCCTTGAATCATAAACCATGAATTCATCATCTAAATCACAAAATAAGCTTAGCAAACATAACCCCATGTATCCCATAACTTGAAATCATGATTTAAGATATAATTAACTACTTACTTGTTATTGGGGATGAATATATAAAACCTTTGAGGCTCTTTGATTCATCATAACTATTGAATCCTTGATAACCCTTATTAATTCTTGTTAATCCTTGCTAAATCTTGATAAGGGTTATGATTTTTAGTGAATTCTTCACGGTGAAGAAACCTTCTTCTGCTTCTCTTTTTTTTGTGAGTCGTGGTCTGGATAAACAAGGAGGGAGGGAGATTTTTATCTCCTAAACCGACTTATGTTGATAAGGCTAAAAGGGTATATATGTCTTTTTCCACTACTTTTTCACTTGAACACAATTAGTCCCTTGTAGTAGAATATCTTGCAAAATAGATCATATCTTGTTTACATATCAAGTCCCCACTTGCTATATTATTCATACCGTCAAAGTGGACTTTTCTATTCAACCCGCTAAAATAATAGATATAGCCGTTACTACTTTATTTAAAAATTGGGATGTTACATAATCATTCTTAACTTTATAAAAGACTTTAAGGAGGGGTAGTTTGGTCACCTTATAAATACCCGTTAAAAAGCCTCTATGCTTAAAGAAGTAGAGAGGTGTATTTTTACTAGACCACTCTTTCTGTTTACCTTTAAACTGTATTATTTGCTGGAGGTGTTGAATTTGGCACACTGACCAGTAAATAAAGTTTTTTGTGACCTATGATGGAATTTGGCTGTTCTTGTTACCTTGGTGGGCTTAGCGAAAATGATCCTTTTTTTGTTTAGCGTGTAGCTGATAGTATGTTATATGACGAGGGAAAACGCTATTTTTTTGTCTTAATGTCACTAAGCCTTGATTTGGGCTTTCTGTTTGGATCAACCATGAGACGTTTCCTACATGGGGAATTTAGAAACAGAGTTTTATAGAAGCAAACATTTGTTGTTTCGCGGATCTGCCTTTTTTATGAATCAGTCATGTGGCACTTGCTCCTTATATAACGTCAGTAGTTATTAGAGCCTTTTACTTTAAACAACTTTGAATATGATTTTTACACATCTTGTGTGTTACTTCATCATAAACGATCTCATTTAATTTTTCTTTTGGTATAAATTGGACCTGAACTGAAGATTTCAGAAATCGAGGCACTTGAAATTCTAAAAATTGTATCAAATGGCAGTATGTTGGAGAGCACCAGTAGCAGTCATACTATTGTCAATGGTAGTCACTCTTCTTTAGAGTTTAGACTTTCTACTTTCAATATCATGAGTTTCTTTATCATTTCTTCTTATAAAGTTCTCTAAAAAAAAGATTTAGTAGCTGTCTGTTTTGGTCATATTTTCTGTTTTTCTTATCGTTTTGCTACCACGAATGCAGAATTCAACTATCAGTTAATGTTCAGATCCCATATGATTATGGTGGACTTGGAGGCAAGGCAGTTTATATAGGTAAGTTGGTACTTATCATAACCAGTATGTTATTTTAATGTTTAGTGAAAGCATAACATTGTGTCTTCTGTTGTTAGATACCGAAGGAAGCTTCATTGTTGAACGTGCTTCACAGATAGCAGAAGCTTGTGCTGGTGACATGGCAGAATACAGTTGCTTGTACCGAAAGGGGTCTCATGCTTGTGAAGTTAAAAAGCAACCTAAATATTTTCCCGAGAATATCTTTTACTTCCGCGTCTGCAATTACACCGAGCAAATTGCACTCGTCAATTACTTTAGAAAAGTTCATCACAGAGCATAACTTATTGTGGTATAAGGTCAAAATGTATATAACAAGGTAACAAAATTTGGTCAAATTACTAATTTTTTTAACCAACTTCTTTTGCCTGATATCCAATGTTGTTGATAATCAAAAGCCTTGTGCCTCAATTCAGATTTTCCTTGAATGTGGTAGAAATTTAGCCTTATGAACGATTGAATTGTTTGAATGGTTTTACAGGTTAAGGTGGTAATCCTATTTCACTTTCGTCAAGATTTTGATGACATGGCACTTAGAACTAGAGTGCTTGATGGAATGGTCTTAAAATTGATGAAACTTGCCAGAAAATTTGGGGTGGTGGTAATTATACTCTATCCAAATGCAAATACCGGTTTGCGTTGGTCCTTTAAGGTTTATCTAATGTTGATATTGTCCCGTATAGATGGTTTATATCTTTAAAGTTTTTCACTTTCTTATACCTCTGTTTTGGTTAGTATGAATGAGTTAATTAGAGGCACATTTTGGCATTTGATTGTATTTTTATGCATAAACTTAGTGGTTACAAACTGGCTTGGTCGGATGAACAATTAAAATAAAGGTAACTTTACTACAGATCAATATGGATCTTGTCTAGGTTTGGTCACCTGAGAACAATTATTTTCTTTAGTTCTGTATGGTTAAAATTTGATCAAGGAACTATATACTTACATTCATAAGCTAATATTGTAAAACAAAAAATGTTTGGAGGTTTTATTAATTTTAAATACTTTAGGTAACTTTTAACCCAATCAACAGTTTAACAATCTTTGATAGTGTTGATAGTTTGACCTATCAGAAACAAAAGTCAACCTAATCATGTAAACGGGCAAAAACTGCTACCTCTACATCTACATGCTAGCATCAATTTGTATACGCGTGTTTGGGGGCTGAACCCATTTGTTCTGTTTGATGAGCAGGTTGTTCTGCTAAATCAGGTGACAACCAAGTACTCAGATGGTTCATCCCATTTAGCCCTTGCACTCTTAACTTTTAAACTAATTCCAAATCTCAAAACTATCGTCTTATGGAGAACACAATGAAACATGATTTTTATGTGTGCTGTTAAATCCTATTCACTGGTGATAGTTGGTCACATGCCTCCGCAAACTGGATAATTTTGCATTGGAATGGCAATGAACGCTATGCATACATTGACAAGTCACCTTCTCTTCGATCAGTATCTGCACCATATTCTGTGACAGCTAAAGGAATTAGGAACTCGGCTATGAACAACAAAAAATTAAAAAGTATGTAAGTTACTCTTCCATTAGGAAGCTGAAAATGACATCTGTCACTTATGAAGTTCCGGTGAAGAACATTGGATACAGAAGAAGCTTAGAGAGTGGGGGGATAATTTGTAAAGGAGTAATCATTTTCAAACTGTGTAAGGGTAATTTGGTCCAGGTGAATCCAAATCCAAAGCCTTGTATGCCAACCACATACATGCTGCATTTCAAGGCTAAAGTGGACCACAAGAATATGTAGCAGTAGTATTCTTAACTTATGAGATAGTTTACTTATTGATCATTCTGCTAGTCATTTAACTTTAGTATTCTAGGAGGTTTGAAACTCATCTTGTAGTAGTATTGCTAGTGTTCATTCATCAAGAAATTCAATATGCTGTAAATATGTCTGTATTTACTCAAACTACTGTTCTGTTCCTTTCTTCTTCTAATCCTTAAATCTCATTATGGTTTGAAGGACAATGAAGTAGAACCAAAATATTGACACATTAACTTCTCATTTATGTGAGAGGATCAAACTTTTTCAGTGCAGATACCATGACAGAAAGTCAGAAAAGATTTAGTATAAACTGATGGTGGAATATCTGCTAGTAAGGACATCAACAAAACACATGGATACACATCTGATAATCCAAATAAGCAAATCTTAAACCGTTTCCTAGAAACAGGTTAATTCACCCCCAGAATAAATAAATAAATAAAAAGAGATACGCACATAAGCAAGCAGCCCCAAACGCATACCTATTTACAGGTAACATCAAGATTCAGCTCAGTTGCTTCTAGATATATAACCTAAATAAAACTCACTGATAGCCAAAATAAAACCAGTCATATCAGATACAAAAAAAGATCCACATTTTCTATGTCCTGCATCAACATCAACCTTGGTTCCAACTTATGCTATGTCCTAACTAGCCGGTAAGATGAACTAATTAAGAAACTACCCTTGGCCCTAATTTAACTACTTTGGCACACATCTGGAATTCTTATAAATGAAGGCTCTGAATAAGTATATAAATAGAGTTACAACACAATGAGCAATATCAGAATGTACGAAATGCTTAATTATTACAACAACACAAAGTCTTAGCACTAATACACAACAACAATAACAATACGAGGCTTCTTCGCAGCATACACCGACTTCTTCATGGGTAGGAGCAGACAAGAACAATAATAGCAATGAATATGATGGCAAGAAATCCATACCATGTAAACCACTTTGGTACCAACATAGACAAAGCTGCATAAGGAGCTAGCATCCCCGTAACCATGTAAATGATCTTGAAAATGAACTGATCATCGTCGTGTATATCAGCTAGAGCAGAGTTCACGTGATAAGCTGCCAAGGAAATTGCCAAGAGCTTCTTGTTTTCTTCGGTGTTTTCAGTGAACTTGATAATTGTTGGCAATATGACTTTAACAAATAGTTCTCTGCATCATCAATCATTTCATTCAGGGAGGTGATTTGTATTTGAAGTCAAACTAAATAAATCAAGGAAAAAATAGAGTTATGTTATAGTAGTAACCTTGATTCATCCATCTCTTCACGTTTTGACCCTAGATCTTGGACTGTTGATTTCTTGATTTGATCCGCGGTTTATGTAAGCTGAACTGGGTTTAGAAGGAGGAGGGTGAAATATGAAAGAAAAAGGGGTTACTTAAGGAGGAAGGGTTATTTAGGGTATGAGCTGTCAGTGTGTCAATGACCTATCAAAGGTTTATGACTCTTTCTTTTTGCCCTTTTTATGGAGTATCTAGTTTGTGAAATTATTAAACGTATGTTGGCCTGGTTCACTGGTAAAGAGTGCGTTTGATGGAGCAATTGATCCGGGTTCGAACCCTAGTTTTTGCTTATCGTTTAAAATTTGATTATTTATTATTATTATTTTTTCACTTGATCACTGGTTTCCTACCATGTTTACTTGTTTCATTTTGTTTTTCGTTTTTACATGGCCTTGTAATTAATTAAACTTTCCAGAAATTTTGGGGTGGCAGAAATGGCGTCGGCGTCCCATGAATTTATGAAATTTTTGAGGACACTGGCGACGAAATTAAATAATGAGCCTTTTCGATAAGGAATGTTATATATAAGTGTCACCGTTTATAAGATATACTGCAATTAGTTATATCTAAACGTTCTAACAAATTACTCAATTAAGATATCTTCTCATCTAAGTACTTTTTTCTTCGTGAAAAATATGTGTACACATGCATATAATTATTAACGAGACAAATTTTAAGGCGCTTAAAAATTTGGTCAATAGTATTGCTTTTCCGAAATGTACCTTGTCACAAATTTTTGTGTTACAAGTCTTCATTAGCTTAGATGAAATGCACTGTATAACTTTTATTCCCAGATCCGCCGCTCGGATTTTGTATACCTCCTTTTTGGTTTGTAAGAATGTGTCAATTAAAGGCACATTTCAGCATTCGATTGGACTTCCATGTAAAATTAGTGGTTGCAAACTGGGTTGGTCAGATTAACAATTAAAATAAAGGTAACCTTCATACACCTCAATATATGTCGTGGCTAGTATTAGTTACCTGATGATAACTCTTATCTTTAGTTCTATATGATTAAAATTTGATCAAAGAACTATATAATCTCATTTTGTAAAACAAAAAAGTTTTGGAGGTTTTACATTTATAATTGCTGGTGAATTTAGTGTGATCACTTGTATTTTGTGTAATTGTGATTTACTTGAGATCAAGACTTACTCAGGTTTAGCTTATAGTCGAGTTTGAAGGTGTATAGTGCACACTTGTTCTATCTAACTTGATGCCGCCAGAACCATGTATGGGGTCAAGGGGGCCGTGCCCCCTTGCAAGGTGAAGGGGTAACGGCCCTTGAGGGGTCAAGGGGCAGCGCCCCTTGTTGGGGTCCCGCTCTACGATTTTTGGGATTCGGGTATTACCCGTTTTTCCCTCCAACCAGTTTTTCTCACAAAAGGACACAACTTTTCCTAACAGTCGTGACCCTTCCCGCCAACCGATTTTAACCGAATTTAACTAACACATAAAAACTTTTTGTGTGTTGCTTTGTTCTCTCATGCCTTAGAAACAAAATGTGATTCTCTGAATTATTTAATTGAGGATTTCGTGATACTCGAGGCACATAGGGTCGAAATACTTCAATCTGAAAGTGATCTCTACAAGAATATATTAGGATTATTACCACTCACACACACCCAAATTCTAACAATAATTACATTTAGTGCTTCTGTCCCAATGATATCCCATGTGTGAGAATGTTCCTCAACCAAGTGGTTGCTGGTTCAAGTCCTGCTTAGGACATTGTAAGATTGATTTGTTGTGCATATGATGTGAGATAGTTAGTTGCCCTTAAAAAACAAAATTGGGTAACTTTTAACCCGTTCAACGCTTTTCCATATTAAAATCTTTGATAAAATTACCTGTTTGACCTATTAGAAACAAGAGTCACCCTAATCATGTACACGGGCCAAAACTGCCACCTCCACCGCTACATGCTAGCACTAACTTGTACATGTGTGTTTGGGGGGCATGGACCCATTTGTTCCCTCTGATGAGCAGGTTGTTCTACTAAATCAGATGATAACCAAGTAGTCAGATGGTTTATTCCATATAGCCCTTGCACTCGATAACTTTTAAGCAAATTCCAAATCTCAAAACTGTCTTATGGAGAACACAAGTAAACATTATTTTTATGTGTGCCGAGTAAATCTTATTTGCAGATTATAGTTGGTCACATGCCTCCACAAATCGTATCATATTGCATTCCAAATGGAAATGAACTGTATGCATACATTGACAAGTCACCTTCTCTTTGATCAGCATCTACTACGTACATATTCTGTAACAGCTAACAGAATCAGGAACTCGGCTACAAACAACAAAAGATCAAAAAGTATGTGGGTTTATCTTTCATTATGAAGATAAAGATGTCACATATGAAGTTCTGGTGAAGAGCATTCAGTACAGAAGAGCATTGAGATGTATGAAATCATGTGTCAAAAGCATGCATTGGATGATAAAGCTGCAGAAGAAGACCGAGTAAATCATCCTACAGTTACAGGCTGATATTTTGTGATAAACACAGAAGTTTGATATGAGTAGAGCTCTTGCCAAGATCAGAATAAAACTTTTGATGGCATTTTATTCATTGTAGATTGCCAAGGAAAATGCTTAAGGTAAATAGCGAATTCAATGAAATCAGAAGGCTTGAATGATACTCGGGGTGTAATAGATTTCAGCTGGGTGGACTGGACTGACTAAAAAACTACTAATGCAAAAACATATATTGTTTTATGACCAAGCAGCATGTTAAATACGATTACAATTTTTTAGTAATATTTTAGCAAGAATCAAATTTAATTTTATTGAAAAGCATTATTCAAATTTAATTAAAATAATTCATCATGTTTTGTACATTTAAGATATACCTTGGGTGGCTTTCGTAATGCTTCATTTTTTAAGTTTAACCAAGTTATTTTAGTATACCCATTTGACCCGTTTGAGGATAGATAACCCAAATCGACCCATTTTAGGCAATCCAGACATCACGAGTTACAGTTGGGGGATTGAAGACGTGGCTGAATCTCCCATTAAGGTTTCTGAATTGGGAGATAATACATTTTATGAGCTTAAAATCTTCTAATTAATTCAATCACCATAGCAGTGATGAGGGTCACATCTTTCACTTAACAAAGTTGACCTAGGACATTGCCTTATGGAAGACTGAACTAGTTGTACATATAGAATGATCCATTCTGTGACTAAAGCCAAACAGCTACACTATAGTAATTCACAGAGAAACAAAAGAGCATTATAAATGAAAACAATGGCAATCATGCGAACAACTTGTAATCCAGCTATTTTAATGTACTTCTGACAATGCATATAACAGTCAGCAATCATTCTTCTGTTTTTCGTGCCCATTCATACTAACATTCCAAACACCAACAACTTGTGTAATATCAGTTGTAGCGCCTTTTTGTTTGGTGTGAACCGCATTTTTTGCTGTATCTGTAAATTGGTTGTATTACTTTCTCATGTAGTTGAGAAAATGCTAATTATTTTCTTCTGAGTAATGGGAAGATGCTATCTGTTTTTTCATAGTTTTCTTATGCTTAGTACTAGTCACATTTGGTCTTTCTATCCGGATCAACCATGAGGCCATTCCCTTAATAGGAAACTTAGAAATTGAAAACTAGTAAGAGCAAACATCTCTTGTTTCTAGTTCCTTTGCAGATTGTTGAGATAGTATGTAAATTACTTTCTCGGGAACCTAATTCTACGTTGCAAATGATAGGTATATCTAAACTTGAATGATACCACAATCTGTTTCTGATCAGTGTATATCTAAGCAAACCTAAAACACAGTAAATCAACAACTGAATACTTCATTGCAATCTCTTACTGACCCAAACACCACGCTAGATTAATCAAAAACTACTAACCGTAACTAACTAACTAGATAAAAGTAAGTTGCTGAATTATCCGAATCAACATTTCCTTGACCCAATGATTATACCAAACTCAAACACGAACTCAAAAAACTACCCCCCATCATAAGTGCAACAATTTCACCCCAGAATAAATAAATAAAAAGAGATACGCGCGTAAGCAACCAGTCCCAAACACATACATATTTACAGATAACATCAAGATTTCCTGGACCTGCAGATATTCAGCTCAGTTGCTTCCAGATATATAACCTAAATAAAACTCGCTGATGGCCAAAATAAAACCAGTCATCTCAGATACGAAAAACGACCCACCTTTGCTATGTCCTGCATCAACATCAAGCTTTGTTCCAACTTATTCTATGTCCTAACTGGCCCATAAGATGAGCTAAGAAACTACCGTTGGCCCTAATTTAACTACCTTGGCACACATCTGGAATTCTTATAAATGAAGGCTCTGAATAAGTATATAAATAGAGTTACAACACAATGAGCAATATCAGAATGTACGAAATGCTTAATTATTACAACAACACACAGTCTCAGTACTAATACACAACAACAACAACAATAATACGAGCCTTCTTCGCGGCATACACCGACTTCTTCATGGGTAGGAGCAAGCAAGAACAATAATAGCAATGAATATGATGGCAAGAAATCCATACCATGTAAACCACTTTGGTACCAACATAGACAAAGCTGCATAAGGAGCTAGCATCCCCGTAACCATGTAAATGATCTTGAAAATGAACTGATCATCGTCTTGTATATCAGCTAGAGCAGAGTTCACGAGATAAGCTGCCAAGGAAATTGCCAAGAGCCTCTTGTTTTCTTCGGTGTTTTCAGTCAATTTGATAATTGTTGGCAATGCGACTTTAACAAATAGCTCTTTGCATCATCAATCATTTCATTAATTTGAAGTCAAACTAAATAAATTAAGTAAAAAATAAAGAGTTATGTTAACCTTGATTCATCCATCTCTTCACGTTTTGACCCCAGATCTTGGACTGTTGTTTTCTTGATTGATCTGTTTATGTAAGACGAACTGGGTTTAGAAGGAGGAGGGTGAAATATTAAGAAAAAGGGATTATTTAACTTAAGGAGGAAGGGTTCTTTAGGGTATGAGCTGTCAATGTGTCAATGACCTATCAAATGTTTATGACTCTTTCTGTTTGGCCTTTTTATTGAGTATCTAGTTTGTGAAATTATTGAACATATGTTGGCCTGGTTCACTGGTTCAGTCTGCGTTTGACGGACAACTGATCCGGGTTCGAATCCTAGTTTTTGCTTAACGTTTGATTCGATTTTTATTTATTTATTTATTTTTTCACTTGATCACTGGTTTCTTACCATGTTTACTTGTTTCATTTTGTTTTCCGTTTTTACATGGCTTGAAATTGATTAAACTTGCCAGAAATTTTGGGGTGGTAGAAATGACGCCGGCTTCCCATGAATTTATGGAATTTTTGAAGACCTTGGGGACGAAATTAAATAATGAGACATTTCGATAAGGAATGTTATATATAAGTGTCACCGTTTATAAGATATAATGCAATTAGTTATCTAAACGTTCTAACATATTACTCATTTAAGATATCTTCTCATCTGCCTTTCAAAATAAATAAATAAATAAATAATATTTTCTCATCTAAATACTTTTTTTTTCCTGAAAAATATATGTACACATGCATATAATTATTAACGGGACAAATTTTGGAGCCATTAAAAAATTTGAGGCCCTGAGCGGTCGCTCACCTTGCACACCCTCAAAGACACCCTGGGCGCCGCCAAACCCCAAGCCATGACACCCGAACCCCTTCATGCTATAGCTCAAGCCATGGTCATGGCGTATTGTATAGTTGGTCACATGCCTCCACAAATCGGATCATATTGCATTCCAAATGGAAATGAACGGTATGCATACATTGACAAGTCACCTTCTCTTTGATCAGCATCTGCTACATATCCTGTGACAGCTAACGGAATCAGGAACTTGGCTACAAACAACAAAAGATCGAAAAGTATGTGGGTTTATCTTTCATTATGAAGATAAAGATGACATAGATATCACATGTGAAGTTCTGGTGAAGAGCATTCGGTACAGAAGAGCATTGAGATGTATGAACTATGAAATCATGTGTCAAAAGCATGCATTGGATGATGAAACTGCAGAAGAAGGCTGAGTAAATCATCCTACAGTTACAGGCTGATATTTTGTGATAAATACAGAAGTTTGATATGAGTAAAGCTCTTGCCAAGATCAGAATGGAACTTTTGATGGCATTTTATTCATTGTAGATTGCCAAGGAAAATGCACAAGGTACATAGCGAATTCAGTGAAATCAGAAGGCTTGCATGATAATCGGGGTGTAATAGAATTTCAGCTGGGTGGACTGGAAAAACTATTAATGGCAAAACATAAATTGTTTTATGACTAAGTAGCATCTTAAATACGATTACAATTTTTTTACAGTAACATTTTAGCAAGAATCAAATTTAATTTTTTTGAAAAGCATTATTCAAATTTAATTGAAATAATTCATCATGTTTTGTACATTTAAGTTATACCTTGGGTGGCTTTCGAAATGCTTCATTTTTAAGTTTAACCAAGTTTTTTTTTTTGTATACCCATTTGACCCGTTTGAGGATAGATAACCCATATCGACCCATTTTAGGCAATCCAGACATCACGAGTTACAGTTGGGGGATTGATGACGTAGCTGAATCTCCCGTTAAGGTTTCTGAATCGGGAGATAATACATTTTATGAGCTTAAATTCTTCTAATCGATTCAAATCACCATAGAAGAGATGAGGGTCACATCTTTCACTTCACAAAGTTCACCTAGGACATTGCCTTATGGAAGACTGACTAGTTGTACATATAGAATGAACCATTCTATGACTAAAGCCAAACAGCTTCACTATAGTAATTCACAGAGAAACAAAAGAGCATTATAAAGGAAAACAATGGCAATCATACAAACAACTTGGAATCCAGCTATTTTAATACTTTTGACACTGCATATAACAGTCAGCAATCATTCTTCTGTTTTTTGTGCCCATTCATACTAACATTCCAAACACCATCAACTTCTGTAATATCAGTTTTAGCGCCTTTTTGTTTGGCGTGAACCACATTTTTTGCTGTAGTTGTAAATTGGTTGTAATACTTTATCATGTAGCTGAGAAGATGCTAATTATTTTCTTCTGGGTAATGAGAAGATGCTATCTGTTTTTTCCTAGTTTTCTTATGCTTAGTACTAGTCACATTTGGTCTTTCTATCCGGATCAACCATGAGGCCATGCCCTAAATAGGAAACTTAGGAATTGAAAACTAGTAAGAGCAAACATCTCTTGTTTTTAGTTCCCTTGCAGATTGTTGAGATAGTTTGTAAACTACTTTCTCGGGAACTTAATTCTACAGTGAAAATGATCGGTATATCTAAACTTGAATGATATCACAATCTGTTTCTGATCAGTGTATATATAAACAAACCTAAAACACAGTAAATCAACAACTGAATACTTCATTGCAATCTCTTACTGACCCAAACACCATGCTAGATTAATCACAAACTACTAACCGCAACTAACTAATTACATAAAAGTAAGTTGCTGAATTATCCAAATCAACAGTTCCTTGACCCAATGATTATACCAAACTCAAACACGAACTCAAAAAACTACCCCCCATCATTAGTGGCTTAGTGCAACAATTTCACCCCAGAATAAATAAATAAAAAGAGATGCGCACGTAAGCAAGCAGTCCGAAACGCATACCTAAATACACAGGTAACATCAAGATTTCATGGACCTGCAGATATTCAGCTCAGTTGCTTCAAGATATACCCTAAATAAAACTCACTTATAGCCAAAATAAAAACAGTCATCTCAGATACGAAAAACGACCCACATTTGCTATGTCCTGTATCAACATCAAGCTTGGTTCCAACTTATTCTATGTCCCTACTTTTAACTACTTTGGCACACATCTGGAATTCTTATAAATGAAGGCTCTGAATAAGTATATAAATAGAGTTACAACACAACGAGCAATATTCAGAATGTACGAAATGCTTAATTATTACAACAACACAAAGTCTTAGTACTAATACACAACAACAATACGAGCCTTCTTCGCAGCATACACCGACTTCTTCATGGGTAGGAGCAAGCAAGAACAATAATTGCAATAAATATGATGGCAAGAAATCCATACCAAGTAAACCACTTTGGTACCAGCATAGACAAAGCTGCATAAGGAGCTAGGATCCCCGTAACCATGTAAACGATCTTGAAAATGAACTGATCATCGTCTTGTATATCAGCAAGAGCAGAGTTCACCAGATAAGCTGCCAAGGAAATTGCCAAGAGCTTCTTGTTTTCTTGGGTGTTTTCAGTCAATTTGATAATTGTTGGCAACACGACTTTAACAAATAGCTCTCTGTATCATCAATCAAGGTTTCATTTCATTAATTTAAAAGTAAAAAAAGTACGTATATATTGAAAGGAAATAGAGTTAAATTAATTAGTAACCTTGCTTGATCCATCGTTTTGAACCTAGATCTTGGCCTCTTGGTGTGTGAACTGATCTATTCTGATCGGTGCAGGTATGGTGGAGGGGAGGCGATAATGATTTTTAGGTTATAAAAAGAAAGAGTTTTTTTACGAAGATGGTAGGGTTTAAAAAAGGGGCAGCTTATTTGGACTCACTTATGACCTGGATGATGTCATGCATTTTCACAAATTATAGATGGGCTAACGGAAGAGGCCCAGCCCACAATCACATATGAATTTAGGAATGGCAATGGGGCGGGTTTGGAGCGGGGATCCCCATCCCCAAACCCAATAACAAAAATCATCCCCAAACCCGCTCCAATCCCTATTGGAGATCTTATTGGGGCGAGATGCTCCCCCAAATCCGCCCCATTCCCCATTGGGGTCTTATCGGGTTATCTTTTTTGAGCGTGATGCTTCATTATACTCATGTCGTTTCCCGTTTACTCTTATTTTTTCACTATTAACAATGTCATTTTATGAAATAACTTGAAGAATCGAGAACCCATTAATATTCATTGTTATAATTCACAACTTTTTTATAATATTATGACACAAAACAAACTTCTATCATCGTAATTTGAAATACTACAAAGATAAAAACTAATAAAAATTAGAGAATTACATTTCTAGTACGTAAATACTAACAAAATATTTTATGTATATACATATCTTATATGTATATATATTATATTTCGGGGCGGGGCGGGGCGGGGATAGTGTGCCCCGTCCCCGCTCCAAACCCGATAAGAATCCCCGTTAAGGACCCGAAACCCGCCCCAAAACCCGATAAGCACGCCCCACCCCGCCCCAAAAAGTTCGGGTTTCGGGTTTCCCCGTCGGGTTCGAGGTTTTTTGCCATCCCTACATATGATTAACGAAATTGCGTTACGTACTTGCGTTATCCTAACAAGTAGTAACTCACTTGTAGTTGTTGTACTTGATTGTTCTTATAAAAATGTATATTTATTTTGCATTTAGGGTGTGATGATTTGTTGAATTAACTGTTGAGTTATTCTATTATTCCGCTTACAAGGCTAAAGTGGTTCACATTACATGTTAAGTTGTCACAAGGCTCTTTGTATATTTTATATGCTTATATATACTTTTTTTAAGCTGTATGTGACTATTATAGGAGAAGAGAATATTATCCCTTCTCGAGCGAAAAGACGTAAAAAAATATTTATTTCTGGATCTTATTTTAGCCCATGTTCGGCGAAGGTTGAGGCCCAACAATCGGAACGTATGATTTTATTTATTTATTTATAGCACTTGCATCTTGTCAAAATCATGGCTACGCGCTTGGTATACCCTCCCGACCCTTAAATTAATGCCTCCTGAACATAGCATATGGTTGTTGCCAACCCCCGAAAACAAAAAAAGTACAACAAGCTCATTCATACCACTTTGCAAAGATACCACATACACAACACACCCATTCAATCTTTTCATCTTCTGTTAACCATCATTTCTAAGAAAACCCTAGAGGACGTCGAAAATTGGATACCCCTTGTAGTTTCCAAAACTTCTCTCAAAGAGCTCTCACTTGATATCAGGGTTTCCCTTGATGGTGACGATGATCAATCTCTCACTTTGCCAAATGAGTTATTCTCTAGCCAGGGCCTACATACAATTCATGTAAAATCTGAGTCTGCCACCAACCTTCGTCTTCGAATTTGTTCCACCAATGTCATCAACTGTGTCTCTTTACGTGTACTGGACTTAGAATCCGTCTTTATAAATCAAGACGTGTTTAACAACTTGTTGTCTACTTGTAGCTTGCTTGAGAAGATTAAGCTTAAGTGTTGCCAGGGCTTGATCAATGTCAAGGTTAAAAACCTTCTTCGTCTTACCGAATTGGACATTTACTCGGTTGAAGACAACGATCTTTGGGAGATCAACAATGTACCAAGTCTTTGCTCCTTTTGCTACTGCCATCTATTTGCTTACAGGAAGCCTATACCGTTTCGTATGGATTCATTAGCAAGTGTGACACAATTATGTATTGATGGTGATCTGATTTTTGACAATTCGTTTTTGGACACACTCGAATCCAAGTTTCCTGTGCTCGAGAGTTTGACCCTCTTAATTTATCATTGGGAGCTCAAAAACATGGTTTTCGCTAGTGCTTCGCTCAAGTGGTTGACCCTAAACCTTAATACAATTCCAACCAGCCCTGTGGTCAACGTTCAAGTTTATGCTCCAAAATTAGTTTCTTTCATCTATACTGGTGTAATACCCGATCTCCTTTTCCAAACCGCTGCTCCCAAGCAAGTTAAACTTACTTTCAATTCATGGGAACCTTTGGGTCATTCGTACTTTCTCAAGATTAGGGAAGCACTCAATTTATCAAGCAAGTTTGACATCAACATAAGAAGTGATAACCTTGATTCAGTAGTGGGGCGTTTGAACATTGATGTTGATGATCTCAGAAGCAGGGTACTCTTGCCTCCGGTTACGAACGTTCAACTTGAACTTGAAACATGTTTAGATGAACACATGTGGGAGCAATCGCAATTCTTTGATGCATTTTTCTTGATTTGCCATCCGAGTTACATAAGGTCCCGTTACCAGGTGATTAGGAAGATGATGGAAGGGAATACGACTGATCAGCTAAAAGAAGTTTTATTGAAAAATCCTCATAATGGAAATTGGGAGGCTCTAACAACCTCTTGGAAAAGCGTTCTTCACACATACACTGGTCACCTGGAGTGCAAACTAATTTGGTTTGCTCAATAGAACATGTGTCTCGAGCAGATGATAATGTGAAGGCG
Source organism: Artemisia argyi (assembly GCA_030686995.1). Lineage (NCBI taxonomy): Eukaryota > Viridiplantae > Streptophyta > Magnoliopsida > Asterales > Asteraceae > Artemisia > Artemisia argyi. The sequence continues at coordinate 201,391,199 of CM060676.1, forward strand.
GAGATCCAGGATAAGGAAGGCATATCCCTTCAGGACCAGCAGAGGCGGATGGACGTACCCTTGCAGAAGGAGTCCACTCTCCTCCACCTTGTCCTACGTCTTTGTGGTGGTAATTGAATTGAAGATCTTTTCTTATTCATGAATGTTTCTTTGTGAATGCTGTGCGTTATACACTTTATAATTGTTTATGAACTATGTGGTATCTGTCTGATTTGAAGTAATAGTAATTCTGTTTGGTGACTTGTAACGTTTTTGTGAATGTTCATATGGCTTTGATTTTGTTGTGTGTGAGCATATGGTTTGTGTAGCATCAAGACTTCAAGTGTGCTAAGTGTGGCTTTGACTTGGTTTGTGTGTGAGGATATGATTTGTCTCATTTGCTTAAAGCATAAACCTAGCTCAAGCGTGCTCAGTGTGCCCTGAACATAAAAGATCTAATTAATATCTATATTTTGATGTATGAGCTGTCAACGAACTAATGGCCTTTGAAGATGTATGAACCGTCTCCAATGTGGTGTTTCTTAGTTATGACCCTCTCACTTCCATTTGTCTACCATTAGCTGCTATGATATTACGTGTTGGGCAAATGTTTTATAAAAGTATCATACTTGCCACCATTTCTTTTTCTAGTATCGAACAATTTTTTTTTCCTTATATGGGTATAAACATTAATCTTATGTATGCTGTTTAACTTATTTACAGGTAATAGTTGGTCACATGCCTCCACAATTAGATCATTCTGCATTGGAATGGAAACGAATGCTATACATACGTTCACAAGTCACCCTGATCAGCATCTGCAGCATATTCTGCGACAGCTAAAGAAATCAGGAAATTGGCTACAAACACCAAAGATTAAAAGTATGTAAGTTCATCTTTCATTTGGAATATGATGATGAAGATAATGCCCGTGATCCCATTGTAAGTAGCATCCGTCATGCTCATGTTCATGATTCTTTGTCAATTTAACATATTTTTTATTCTTCCCGAACTGTGATCACTAGATCATTTATTCAGTGAGTAATTTTGATTTGAGTATGTTCCAAGTCAAGTTGGGTAATGGCTCAAGATGGGAATTGTTGATGGTCAGGAAAGTTGGGTAACAGCTCATGATGAGTAACTTATTAGTAGGGGAATAAGACAGATTTGACTGGGTTGGACTGACCGAAACACTGCAAAAAAAATGAGCTTTTTATTGTTGATTGACCAATTACCCTGTAACATATGATTACAAAAATTACAGTATATCAGCAATAATCTAATTAATAAAAATGAATCATCATGTTTGTACACTAGAAATACACCTTGTGTGGCTTTCGATATGTTTCAGTTTCAAGTTTAACGAAGTTTTTCAGTATACCCATTTGACCCGTCAAAGAATAACCCAAATTGACCCATTTTAGGCAATCCTGGAATCCCAAGTTACAGTTTTGGGGATTGATTACGTGGCTGAATGCCTAAATCTCCCGTTAAGGATTCGGGATCAGGTGAATAGTACATTTTAGGGGCTTAAAATCTTCTGATCAATTCAAATCGCCATATCACAGATGAGGTCACATCTTTCACTTCACAAAGTTGACCTAGGACATTCCCTTATGGAAAACTGGATTAGGCCAACAAATAAAATGATCCATTTTATGATCAAAGCCAAACAGCTACACTATAGCAATTCACACAGAGTATCAGAAGTATCTTGCCCTTAATAGGAAACTTAGAAAATGAAAACTACTAGTAAGAGCAAACATCTGTTGTTCCTAATAATCTGGAAGCTGAGTTGCTAATTCAGATATACCAATTCTCCAAATAACCACTAATATGGTTTGTGCACTTGCAGATTGTTGCGATAGTTTGTAAATTACTTTCTCTGGAACTTAATTCTAGGTTGCAAATGGTAGGTATATCTAAAACTTGAATGATATCACAATCTGTTTCTGATCAGTGTATATCTAAGCAACCTAAAACACAGTAACTGAATACTACATTGCAATCTCTTATTGTCCAAAACACCATGCTAGATTAATCACAAACTACTAATCATAACTAACTAACTACATAAAAGTAAGTTGCTGAATTATCCAAATCATTAGTTCCTTGACCCAATGATTTACCAAGCCCAAACACGACCTCGAAAAACTACACCCACATTAGAGCAACAATTTCAAGCTCTGCTCAAACCTTAAGGTCCTTGTAAAATAACAACACTAGCTTCAAGAACAAGCTAAATCATATATATAAATATCTGCATGTATGAATTCACCTTTTAATCTTCTAGCAGCGACCCAATTCCAATTTACTCCGTTCAAAGTTTGCGGCGTTAAACAAAGAATAAAAACATACCGGTGGATGTAACATGATCAGGGATTTGTTGATAATGGGGCCAAGATTAACCTAACTAATATGCCCACAAATACTAATACATTAATCAAGACTTTAAAGTAACTAAATAATTATATACTTGAAGAAAAATTAATACTGGAATATTGAATTTCTGCACAAAAATCATATAATCATAAATCATTCTCTATAAATCAAAGTTTATATTACAAGGATTAATCACAATGCATTGAATGTTCAAGCATTGCAAAATAAAATCTTTATACACAAAAATCAAAATAATATATATAACACACTAGCACGAGCCTTCTTTGGCGTGCAGGAATCCTTTAGTTTAGACACTAGCACGAGGAGGAGCTTGAGCAGCATTGGTCTCCGATTGATCTCCCCATATCAGTTTCGAAAGCTTTCCAATCACATGTTTTGTAGCACCAGCAACTTTCTCATAAGCCCATATGAACTTGGATTTTAGAACGTTATAACACTTGTAAAGAGTTATAACAGAGCATATGATGGTGAAAACATACCAAGTGAACCAATCTGGTGCCAACATAGAAAAAGCTGCACAAGGAGCTAGGATCCCCGAAAAGACGAAAACCATTTTGAAAGCAATAACTTTCCAGTGATTGTGTGGTATATCATCTGTGAGAGTTAACGCCCATAGGTCCGCAGCCAAGTTCACAACTATAGCTCCCAGGGAAATTCCCAAGCGTATATTATTTTCATCAGCCGATTGATCAGCCCTTTGTGCAATTGCTTGCACCAGGATTCCATATACGGTCAAGTAAGCAATATATCCTGCCTTATGCAATAGCCTGAAATGACCATAACAATTCATTCATCAGAAATTCATTAACAAAAAGTAGAGGGGGCGAAACGGCGGTTTGGGTAATGGGTCAAAACAAAGACCATAACCTGGCCACCAACAGAATTTATAAAATTCACGTTATGTTCTTCATCAAACAAAAAAATAATTACATGTTTGGCACAGTGGCGGCGATTAGCATGTGCAACTAGTGCAACCGCACCGGGCCCCCTTTGTAAGGGGCCCCCAATTTAGTATACCTTCACTAATATTTATAGTTTTATATATAAATGTTTTGAATTTTTAGTGTCTTTGTTAAATATTATAAAAGTTGAACCGGGCCATATACAAAAAATAGAACACAAACTTTGGGCCACATATACAAAAAGAGTGAAAGACTTAGATTATGGGAGCCTCATTTGTGATTTCGCACCGGCCCCCTAAATCAATGGGACGGCCCTGGTTTGGCACAAAGCATTTTGGAACATTTAAGAGCTGTTAGCATTTAACACAAGCGGTGAAAACAAGTATTAAAATTCTAACACTGATAAAACAAGCTTTAAAACTATAACGCTATTTCATCTACCAACCAAACACTTTTATAAAACAAAACACGTACTAACACTAACTGCTACTTATTTACAGCTACTGACTACGCTATCTTCGCCCAACATTCCCTAACACTCACAAAGAAAACCAGCAATCAAATTGTAAAAGTCAAACTAAGACCATCATATCCAATTAGGAGTTTCTAAGAATGTAAAAAACAAACAATTACAATCAAATTTAAGTAAATTATGAAATATTAAAATCAAAAGGAAACCACAAAAACCATCATCATCATCACAAAAACCCACTACCTTCACCCGGATCTGGTTTTTGATTAAGTATGTCCAGTTAGATCCGGTCTCACTATAGGATTATTTTAATAATTATGAACCGTTTAGTTAATTTATTATTGGCCCAATCAAACTCATTGCATAAATAAGCTGCCAAATTAACTCGGTTTTTATGCATTTGGGTAGGTCGAATAAAAAATAGTTTATAAACGTTACCTTGACTGTATGCGACTTGGATCCATATCAACTTCTTCAGCTGGTCTCTTTCTTTTTTGGTTTGAACTGTTGAACTGGTTTATGATTGAAGGGATGGGTATTTGGCTTGTCAGGTGAGATGTATATGAACTGTGTGTGGAAAATTCGCTATTTGAACTCTTTAAGAGATACTCCTATTAATTTTGAGGAAAATTACTTGGTTGGTCCCTTATGGTTTTTTATGATTTCACATTTAGTCCTCCTTACGAGAAAAGTGCACTAGTGTGGCCTCCAACATTGAGGTTTCGCCACACCAGTGGTTCGAAAAAACAATGAATATTGTTAAAAGATAATTAAATACTCACGTGTTGCTGCGGTCTATTGTTTGATCAATTACTTTCTTTGGTTAAATCCATGAATCAGATTGTATTTTTTTTATTTTTTTTTACATACACTCTTTAACTTGGGAACTATAACCCTTGTATTATCCCAATAATATCACTTGTTACTTTTTTGGTAATGTCCACTTATATAATGGTACATGATTGCATAATAGTCATTGTGCTCTTAACTTCATCGTATTATTAGTTGCTTTAATTAAGAATATTTAAGGAAGAAGATGAAGCTAGAAGTAAGAAAAAGATGGTGAAATTAAGGGTGAAAGGGCGATTATAGTCATGTGTTGCACCTGAATGGATTTAACGAAAAAAGTCATGGATGCTGGAGTTAGAGATTACTAGGCTTGAGAATTAGAATATGAGTGCAAAAACAAGTTAAAGGGTTATAGGTGAAAGTTTAACCAAACCACAAGGACTGTCTATTTAATTTATTTCTAGTTTTAATTTGTTGATTACAGCTCATTTTGGACTGGCAATGATCTACCCAGTTCCTTTTTAACTCTTTTAAGTTCACACGAGCATCTGTGCATACTTTTTATTGAATCGTTCAAAGTTGTCGTATTTGAACTTTTGAAGGATTTAGTTGAGTCGGTCAGTAAAGAGGTATTTAGACCTTTAACTTTTTGCATATAAATTATTTTTAAATAGTGAAAATTGTCCTATAACCTCAACTTGTAAATGACAACTCATTATAATTATAATCCACTTAAATAAAGTGTATCAAACTTCAATTAGTAGTAGCTCTTATATATTATCGCAAACGAAATACTAGTAAAATATGATTTAAAAAGAAGAAAAAATTTGCTATTTTTACATGTTTCTTTTGTTATTTTCTACTTATTATTGACTATCTAATAGCATACTCCAAATGTGATCATTGGACTGGGCATTACTATAGCAGCAGGATACAATTCCATTAAATTGCTTCATTTTCTTCAATTTCATCTATTAATCTCACTTTAGGTATTCCCATTTTGTGTCATTTCGTAGTTTATAGTGCGATAACTAGTGAATTGACTGTTATCAAACAAAATCACTTAAGGCGCCATAGTAGCAAAAAAGCTTGTGACTATCACTCATGTGTGAGATCTCAAGTTCAATATTTGCTAGGTGCAAATAAACTTAAGTGGTCACGCCAACCTCCTAAAAATGGAGGTTTTTACCTGGTTTTGGTTTGAGTTTGTGTAGCGGTGGGTTCAAACCCCATGAATTAGTCGGACAAAAGGTTGGAAATCATGGTTACAAGAAAAAATTATCAACCAAGTGAATATATATTTTTGTTATTTTTTTTTTTAGTTTTCAAAACTATTCAATTTATTGGTGCGTGATTAATTTGTCTATATAAAAACATGTCAAATTTTCCACAATTAGATGTTACTATACTATCTGTTTTACACGTTCCTAATATTTTGTACAATGAGAATATGAGGTCATCAACATTATGTAACATATTGTATTAACATTATCTAAACCTGGGATTTGTTAAATGTATATGTGGGTAAAGGATGATAAAAGGTTTAAAGTTGCATGGGCTAATTTCGGATTAAGGCGTATTTAGAAATTAGCATGATGGCTTATTGGCTTACCTATGTTGTGATATTGTTTGCATAAGCTTTATGGGTAATTTAGTCGAGGTGAATCCAAATCGAAAGCCTTCTATGCCAACTACATACATGCTCTGTATGTAGTAAAGTAGTGCTAGTGTTCATGAATCAGATAATTCATCATGCAGTAAATATTTCTCTCTGATCACTTAAACTACTGTACTATATCTTTCTTCTTCTTCTAATCCTCACATCCCATTATCGTATCAACAAATCAAATTAGGTCAAACCAAGGATCACTGATTCAACAACAGGAAATGAGACAATCACCTCAAATCATCCATGTATAGTTTCTTCACAAACTTTTTCTATATAGCTGACAACAGAATATCTGCTAATGAACAATAACAAAACACAGACTGTTAGAGCAGACATGACCAGATAGTAAAATAAGCAAATCTTAAAACTGCGGGTTACTTTGTCCCCAAAATAAAAAGAGATTCACACATAAGCAGATAAGCCAGACTATTCAGTAAGCAATTCCAAACGCTTAGCTATTCACAAGCCTAGAAAACTAACAAGATTTTGTGGACTAAATTTGTGATAACATATTCAGCTCAGTTGTTTCCAGATATATATAACCGAAAATAAAACTCATTAATAGCCAAAATAAAACCATTGATCTCGGATACGCAAAATGACCCCACCACCTACTTGATTGCATTCAAGGATATGCTATCTCCTAACTGGCCGATAAGAATAGCTAAGAGACTACCGTTGGCCCTAATATAATTAGTTTGACCCAGATCTGGTCTGATAAATGAAGGCTATAAATAATATTCATGACAAAATTACATATTTCCACATACACCAACATCATCTTCTCTATTTAAATAGAGTTACAACACACTTTTTCATTTTCACTTGCAAGGCATCAATATGACAATATTCAGTTTTATCATAATACTTTCCTAACTTTACTGCCACGTGAATGCCTCCAGGTCAATCCTAAATCACATCAGCATTCACTAAATTGACCCAAACCCCAGTAACATCGCACAGTATATATACACAATCAAATATGATCAAAAAATTGGGAGTGAACTAAATCTAACATTTGATAATATTATGATAATAAACAAGAGGACCATTGCACAACACTTGAGCTCAATCGATCAGGGAGAGCAGCAGCCCACGTAGTCAAATCTGGCAAAGGTCCCGAGAAGGCAAGATAATTTCCACCGTCACTTTTTGGCATCATTCTCCAGTTTACCTGTGAGTCTCTCTTTATAGTTAGGAATAAAGATACCAAGCTCAAAATAAGGTCTATTTGATAAGTGGTCTATCTGACACCATACCAATCACATCTACCAGCATTATGTTAGATAAAATTATCAGAAATCTCAACAATAACATAAGTGAAGGTAACCACCTGTCCAGGAAATGCTTTGCACAAGGTGTTGAGGGTGGAATTTTTCTCGCAAAGGCCATCAGTTGCATTATTAGTTGCTCCACCACAATTGACAATGAGGCGACCATTTGGCATCAACTTATCATTAATATCCAACCACGTTTGCACCTGTTGTTAAAAGATGAATTGATCAAATAAGCATTATAAATGAAATGGTATGAAACAACTCACTAATACATACCTCTTGCAACTGGGACAAAACCTCTCCACCAGAAAACAAGTCGACAACAATACCTGCAACATCATAAATTTACAAAATCAAATACAAAAAATAACAAATCAAAAGTGAGTTTAGTAGATTACTAATTAATTACCAGCATATCCTCCAGGGATGGAAGTTGATGGGGAAAGTGCATCACCAATATGTACGTGAAGAATGCCGCCACCTTCGGTATGCTTTTCAAGATCAGACAAGCCAAGATGCTCTCTTGCTTTATCAATCAGCTGAGAAAAAGTTGTATTACTTGCAGCGAAACTCATAGAAAGATGAATATCAAACTAATAAGTAGAAAAAAGTTTACAATTTCATCAATCTCCCAGCCATGTAGATGCAAGGAAGGCCACAAGGTAAGCATCAAATGTGCGGCTGTTCCACCACCCTGAGACGATATTTCCACTTAAGTGGATACTAGATTATACAGTATATTAAATCAGGCATAAACAAATAAAGAAGATAGAGTTAATTAGTTACCAAGCCTAAAATAGCAATAGGACCGTCTGGAATGATGGGAGGTAAGGAAGCAAATTCGTCCTTTAATAAAAATAACAACAACAGAATTATTAGCACATGAATACTCCGTTCATCCCAAAATAAATGTCCACTTTGAATTTACACACAGTTTTAGAAAATAAGAAATCGTTATCTTGTTCATCTATACTCATTAAATCTCTTCTGATTGGTTAAACTACCAAATTGGACATTTATTTTTGGCAAAAGTGACAAAATGGATGGGTTGGGTCACGGGTCTAAACATTTTCTAGCCTAAATGAGCCCGGGTCTAAACGTATTTCGAGTCTAAATGATCCCGGGTCTAGATGGGTAAATTTGTGAGCACGAATCTAAACGGGTCCAGGTCAGACGGCTCTCTGGAAGGTTTGACCCGCCTGTTTCCAACAAATTTCTTTTCTTATGTTGAGTAAAATATGAAAACGTGAAAAGAGGTGGTCTACTTTTTCATTGAACTGCTCTAGACCGCCCTAGACTCGTTGGTTAATTGTTACACAGTTGAAACATTACATCAAATAAATAATTGCCGAGGTGGCAATTTGAGACCTATTGGCTAAACATGGGTCTAGTTGGGTAAATCTCCATTAGAGGTTAGGTCTAGTTGGGTCTCCCTAAATATTATAGATGGGTCTAATTGGTTATTTGACCGAATGTGCAATTATATAACAATTACCAAACGGGTCTAGCCGGTCAAAAATTTTCTTTTAACTTTTTTTTTTTTTACTTTTTTCATATTTTACTAAAAAAAAAAAAAAATTGAAAATGACCAAAACCCACTTAGACCCGGACACAACCCATCTAGACCCGACCCATTTTAACCTGTGTTTTTAGAAGATTCATCTAGACCCGGACCCGTTTAGACCCACCGGCCCATCTATTTTGCCACCTCTAAACTTGACACACGATTAACGAATTATTGAACAACTCAAAATAACAATGTGGACATTTAAATCGGGACGGAGAGATTATAAAAAGTGGAGGAGCATGAAATTGAGAATGTACATACCCAATAAGAACCAGTCCATGGATCTCCATCCTTGTTAAAAACACTATGAACATTATCTACAATACATAAAAGAATTCAGGATAGAACAATAGATGGAAAACTGAAAGAAGTCATAAGAAATGAATATACGTGTAGAGTCAAGAAGAAGCATCCGTGATTGAGGTGTATCGATGATAAGTATGTCATTGTAACTAGTGTTGATGTTACTCAACACCTGAAACTCAACTTGTTCTACTTCTTCTTTAGCAGCAGCTGAACATAACAACCGCCTGCTGCTGGTCTTTGTTTTTTTACTAACTAAATGACATTGATTCCAAGTACAACCAAATGGTTTGAATTGATGGTAACCCAAATGACGACTGGGTAATGATACCGTTGTGGGAATTGTGCAACTAGTCAATGATAATATCATTTTCCTCTTCCTTGTTCTTGTATGATCAGGATAACATTACCCACCTTTTTATTTTATTTAGAAACAGTTACATATTTAGTCCTTGTGGTGTACTTAAAGTTACTCTCGTAGTCCTTATTGGATTTTAATTACATGAATAATCCTTAATTTTTAAAATATTTGCATTAATAGTCCATATTTTGAAAAATATGGACTATTCGTGTAAAAACAATAGGGACTATAGTCAAATGTCTATAAACTAATACTTGATAAATTAATAACCACGATAAAATTAATAGTTTGTCTAGTCCTAACTTGAGACCAATACAAATTTGAAACTCAATCGATAAAATAATAAAATAATAATGTTTTTGAAATTCAGTGTGTATATATATTGGTCCCAACGAAACTATAAATTAATAATTACTAAAAATTTCTATAATTTCATTAACATTACATTCATTAATTTCTTCAATGTCTTGAATTCATAAAATGTGAATTGAAACTTGTTTTTTAATTTTATTTTTCATCTCTAACTAGTATATATTGTAACTAGTATATAAGACTTGAAAATTTAAAAGTCATACGTAAAACATCTTTAAATTAATAAATTATTAATTTATCGATATATTAATATCTTGTTAAATTAATAAAATATCATGATCCTAACATCATTAATTTATAGAGGTTTTACTGTACTCATGTAACAAAAAAATCACAAATTATTACACAGATGGTCCTTATTTTTCACATACGGAGCAAAAAATCACAAATTTGATAAGCCCATTAACGAAATTTGTAATTCTTTTTCTTTTATTTATTCTTATTAATTTATTTTGTTTTGAATCGAATCAAAATACAATGAACAATTCAGTACCTTCCGTCTCAATTTATAAGTTCATGTATTTTATTTTGGATTGTACCCATTATAATATTTTGACCAACCAAAAGAGGTTTTAGTGATTAGAAATTGTATTTGATTGGTAAAAAGTGTACTTAGTAGAAGTTTCTTAAGTTGTCTACAATATAAAAATGTACTTATAATTTGGGACGGATGGAGTAGATTGCAAACACTATGTTTAGCCAAATTGCAAAGATAATCCTAACAATTTCAAAAGTCCATGCATAATCACCGTGAATTTGTGAAGAATTTTGGGCGTGCAATTATCGTTTCCGGCTCGCTTACACTTTTAAAGTTTCATTTATCTTGTAACATGCGACATGGACGATAATTGCACATCAAAGCTTCACAGAAAAAAAAGAGCCTGTCTTTTCAAAATTACAAGGGTTATGTTTGCACTTAGAGGAAACCACAAGGATGTTTTTGCAATTTACTAATTTGTTTATCTAATAGTTGTCAATAACCACCACCAAGTTAGCTTAGTGATCAAATGTTCTCAATAACGGCTTATAGGTTTCACTAGGTAATTATCTTAATGATAGCTAGGGAAAGGTAACTAAAACGGTCATAAGATATCCTGTTAGGCTACATGTGAGTCAAAAATTCATCATTTGAGACTACCTAAACACAGTTTAAGGCATATGGTTATATGGTCTCAAGTTCCATTTTTTGTATAGGGCTTCTATTCTTCGACAATCTAACTACAAATCGTAAAAAATTCACAAAATCGCAAAAAGAAAAAAGAAATTGTTTGTTCACCTATGCATGTAATGCCAAATTTTTAAGTGTATGATTTTTATTTTTTCTACCACTTATATGAAATTAGTTAGATGTAGATTAAACTACATATATTGTAACAAAAACAACCTAAAATAAGGACAAAAATAATAACGATAGTCCTTTATACACAGTATAATAACAAAATAAATAAAGAGGACAAAACCTTTCTTACGACACCTTAATTTGTTGTTTCGCTATCTATTAAGTAAATATTATTAGCACTAGTAGGGTACTCGAGCGATGCGGTAACGGGTACCCTTTAACAAAATTTGTGACAATTAATGTATTTTAATTTTATGTTTTTAGTTACAATAACTTTATAAATTGTGAAAAAATTTAAATTCGGGTAACTTTAACCACGTTATTCCTTTAAGTTGTACATGCTGGTCCTTTAAGTTGCGTAGATTATATTTTTTGCTGGTGTTTTAAGTGCTTGAGTTATTGGATTTTAACAATAGATAATTAATAGCGTGATTAGATTGTACTATGTGATAAAATGATTGCATTTTTCAGTAAATGGGTGATTTAAGAAGAATATTAATTGCAGGTGTTTAATATACATGGTTGTGCATAAATTAATTGTACATAAAGTTTTAATATTTGTATTTACTTAAAATCTATATTAGAAAATCTTAAAAATTTAATAGGAGAGATGGTCTAATATGTATTATAAGTAGTGTAGATATATACAGGTAAATTTTGTCCTTTATGAAGATGGCGAGTAGTAATGAAAATGGTCTTTTTGAAAGTATTTTTCATACTTTCGAGTTTACCGGTATGATCTGTCTACATTCCATCTTCTTCATACTTAGTTTCATACGAGATTATGTATTGTTGTTGCTGCGTGTAGTAATGAAATTATAATTAAAGTCAATAATCTAGCCAGCGAAGTTTCTAATTCAATTTTATTAAAGAAAATGCAACTACAATCAGGGGCGAAGCTAGAAATTTTTGGTCGAGGGGCATACTTTGATAAATTTTAAAAACTACATTAAATTGATACTTATGGGGCAAATTACGAAAAAAGCCAAATATTTTTAAAATTTTACATTACAATTTTTTTCGCTAGGGGCACATGCCCCCCGCCCCCTCCTCTTATCTCTGCCCATGATTACAATACAATAGGATTCTGCTGTTCAAAAACACTCTTTTTCAGTAGTGTTATTTGGTACATGAATGTCCACGTAGGCTGAGCAAAATCAATCAAAAATTGAACCGAACCGACAAACCAAGCTGAACCAAACCTAATCTTGTGTAACAAACATACCCTATAGTTTATGTTCGGTGTTTCATATTCGTGGTCTCTTGGAGATTTTGAACTCCCCCTTGATGCTTTAATATAAGGGATCATATCACTCATATGAACCCATTGGGTGGTTTTTTAATCTGTCTGGTGGTCTATTTTGAACCTATCTGGGGTGTATATTGAACTATCATAAATAACTTTATGACGTAAAATCTTTCTAGAACAATTGACCTGTTATAATTTTTACAAATTGTTTAAACATTTGAGCCTGCCCCGCCACAACAAATACTTCAAAACCCACAAAATACGATTTACACGGTTTCAGAGAGAAGTGCGTGTTGTGGCGGGAAAATGGAGGTGGTGACGTCAGCAGCACTGTCAGCATCGCAAAAGGGGAAACTGATAGCAGCAGGATACACTTCAATTGCTTCATTTTCTTCAATCCCACCTTCCAATCTCGCTTTAGGTACTACTCTTTTTCATTTTGTTATTATAGTGTGATAATTTGTTCATCTATAACTATTGCTCACCAACTGTTTGATGATATTATCGACCCAACAAAGGGGGTGTTTGTTTATGCTTATAAATATGTGAGCTTACGAGCTTATTTGATTTCGCCTTATATTTCATAACCCCCAATTTTCCGGATTATTTCAATAATTTTGGGCTTATATAAGTTTATCATATTATAATAAACTTATATAAGCCCACAAGTCTCAGAATAAGCCGAAAAATTGGGGCTTATATGATATATAAGCCAAAACACAAATAAGCTCATAAGCCACGTATAACCTTAAACAAACATCCCAAAATATTTCGTTTTACTCATTTGGTTCCACATATTCCCATAATTTTGTGCGATGATATCATGTAACTTTTTAAAAGCATCTTAATATAATGTGAAATGTTTTCAAGCGTTGTGCACAAGCTTAGGTATTGTTTAGTTGTAGAAAAATTTTCGTGTTTTTGCGTTTCTCGATTCCTTGAGAAGGGACTGAGTTTTCTTCTTTAGGGAAGAATTGAGAATTTTGAAAACCCGTTTAGATGGAGTTATATTTTTTGCAATGGATTGCGACGGTTGGCGGCGCCCGAGAGGATAGAAGGTGGAGATGTTATCAATGGTGATTAGGGTTAGAATGAAATACTTGAATGGTAGATAGGGAATCGTCTTTTTTATGTTAGAGAGAAAGAAGTGGAGAATAGTAGATTGGGGTTTTCATTTTTCTAGTTAAAATTTGGAAAATGAGAATTTCACTTTTTCTTAAAATTGTTGGAAAAAAGTTTGACTAAATGGGTTTTCAGTTTTTCCATTTTTCTCTGAAAATTTCCTGAAAAAATGGGATCTTTTTCACCAACTAAACACTGTTTAGATGCCTCGTTTGTGTTATTCTTTGCATTAAAATTACACCTTAATTTCCCAATATTATCATTTACGGTTGTGAGTTTGGTCCTAAAGATAAGTACAAGGCTTTTAGTACTACGAGAAAATGTCTTAAGTCAAATTTTAGTTAAATCACTTAGGTTTCGTGATCATATTGGTCAATTTATTTGTGCGTTGCTTGCCGGATATATTGGACGTTGTTCTCCATATTTTGAGCATGAAGATTAAGTAACAACACAATGATTTTATTCAATACAGATTCAGGGTAGAAAGAGTCATGGCTAATCTAACATTTATCAGAGAATTTTTTTTTTTTTTTTTTTTTTTTTTTTTTTTTTTTTTTTTTTAATCCAGAGAAGCTGATGTACTTGGGTTCTATTGTGATAACCAGTTATGTGGCCAAGAATCTAGACTTTAAAACTTCCCCTCTTTGCTAGAACACCCCTTTCTGTTTCGCCTTCAACTTCCCAAGTGTTTAGGATTGTGTTTGCAAAACCGTGTTTCTAAAAATGCCCTGGCCACGTTATCAGAACTGCCTTTTGTCTCTAAGAAAACACAAATAATCTCTTTTTTTTCAAATGATTTGCTAAAAGCTAGCTTCTGATTATCTAGGTTCCGCAAACACAATAATCAGATAATATTCTTCTAAATGCAATCCCAAGCACCATTTTAATCCCGTTGGTAAAGAAAGTTTTTGGTGACCTTTGATGGAATTTGGTTTTCATGGTGGGCTTAGTTATTCCACTATCTTCGATCAACCGTGGGACCTTTCACAAAAAACCGTGAGACCTTTCCTGTATCGGGAATTTAGAAATGGAGTTTTGCAAAAGCAAACATCTGTTGTTTCTCTGATGTTCCCTTTTTCTAATTCTGTCATGTGTATTTTGCTTCTTATAAAGTTATGAGAGCCGTGTAGTCTATGCAACCTTGAATATGGTTTGTACTCATTTTGTACATTATTTTAAGCATAAAGTCATAAACAATCTCATTTAGTTTTTAATGTGATAAACACTGGAGCAGAACTGAAGATTTCAGAAACGGAGGCACTTGAAATTCTAAAAAGTGTATCAAATGGTAGCACGCTAGAGGCCACCAGTAGTAGTCATACTATTGTCAACGGTATATACTCCTTTATAACTTTTAGCTTCCGTATTATCAGTTTTTTTTTCATCAATTCTTATATATTTGCTATTCAGGAAGATTTGGCAGACATCATTCGTCTTACCTCTACATTTAACATGATAAAATTGTGTAGGATGTTAACACTGTATATTCGAATGAGGTGTTTCAGCAATTTCATGCAAATAATTTGGAAGTATATATGTTTGTCATTTTTTGTAGGTGCCCAGAGTGCATGGGATATGCTGCAGGAAGAGGAAGTTCTTGTACGTATTACCACATCATGTGCAGATTTGGATCACATTCTGGGTGGAGGAATAAGTTGCAAAGAAGTTACTGAAATTGGTTCGTTATCTTTAATATACTTTTGCGCTCATTTTTAGTTAATTCAATAAAGAATTTTATGTTCTTTTCCTGATTAGGTGGAGTTCCAGGAATAGGGAAAACACAACTCGGGTATAACTTAGCATTTGACTTTTTTGGTCGTTTTATTAATGTTCCTTATCGTATTGCTAACATGGGATACAGAATTCAACTTGCAGTTAATGTTCAGATCCCATATGATTATGGTGGACTTGGTGGCAAGGCAATTTATATAGGTAAGATTGCACTTTTCATAATTCTGTTATTACAATGATTTGTGAAAGCTTAGCATCGGGTCTTCTGATGTTAGATACCGAAGGCAGCTTCATGGTGGAACGTGCTTTACAGATTGCAGAAGCTTGTTGTGATGACATGGCAGAATATAGTCTCATGTACCGAAAGGGGTCTCATGCTTCTGAAGTTAAAAGGCAGCCCAAAGATTTTCTTGAGAATATCTTTTACTTTCGTGTCTGCACATATACGGAGCAAATTGCACTTATCAATTACTTAGAAAAGTTCATCACAGAGCACAAAGATGTAAGTACACATCCACATTTTAAGTTTTCCACACATATATGCCTTAGTTGTGGCCATTATTACATTAACTTATAATAGCTAAGGGCAAAATGCATAAAAAGGTAAAAACTTTGGTCAAATTACTTCTTCAGTTAACCAACTTTTTTTGCCGAACCTTCAATGTTGCCAATATCAAAAAGCTTGTTAATTCACAAATATTTTTCCTTGAATGTGGTAGGACGTTAGCCTTAAAAATTATCACATTGTTGAATGTTTTTACAGGTTAAGGTGGTAATCGTTGATAGCATCACATTTCACTTCCGTCAAGATTTTGATGACATGGCTTCTAGAACTCGAGTACTTGGTGGAATGGCCTTGAAATTGATGAAACTTGCCAGAAAATTTGGGGGTGGCGGTAAGAATACTTAACCCACATGCTTTTTCGGTTTATGTAGGTCCTTTAAGGTTTATCTAAATATATTTAGTCCTATACAGATAATTTAATTCCATTTGGTTATGCATACCTATATTGTGGTTTGCAAGAATGAGTCAATAGAGGCACATATTGGTACTTGGGGTGGATTTTTATGGCTATAATTAGTGGTCGCAAAGTGGGTTGGGCGGATGAACTCAGCAAATAAAGATGACTAGTAAATGTGTCTGGTCTAGTGTGGGTGACGTGATAACATTCCTTCTTAGTTCTAAATGGGTAAAATTAGATCAAAAGAACTGTATTATCACATTTGTAATCTAATTTTTTAAAACAAACTTGCTTTTGGAGGTTTTATGTATTTGGATTATACTTTGGTAACTTTTGACCCATTCAACCTTTTTTCCATTTTAGTAAATTTTCTATATTGACCTATTAGAGACAAACTATAACCTTAATTATACAAACGGGCCAAAATTGCCATCTATACCTACATGCTAGCATCGACTTGTATATTTGTGTGAGCGCTAAATAGCTTTTTCTCGGTGATGAGCAGGTTGTATTACTGAATCAGGTGACCACCAAGTACTCAGACGGTTCATTCCATTTAGCCCTTGCACTCGGTAACTTTTAAACAAATTCCAAATCTCAAAATTATTCTTATGGGGAACAAAAGTAAACATTACGACTAATTTTTATGTGTGATGTTAAATCTTATTCACAGGTGATAGTTGGTCACATTCCTCCACAAATCGAGTCATTTTGCATTGGAATGGCAACGAACGCTATGCATACATTGACAAGTCACCCTCTCTCCCATCAGCATCTGCACCTTATTCTGTGACAGCTCAAGGAATCAGGAACTCAGGTTCAGACACTAAAAGAATAAAAATTATGTAATTCCATCACTTATACCGCTATAGTAACATTTATTGTTTTACATATCTTTGGTGTGTAAATTACAAGCTATAACCCATGTTCCTTTTAGTGTTATTTGGTAATGGTAGGTGATGATGGAGGTTGGTGAAAAAGCGATGCTTGACTATCATAGAAAATCATTGTCCACATATATTTTGTTATTAGTAGCAACAATATTAGAGAAAAGTTTAGGTGATAATTAAACTAGATATGCTAGCGAGGGTATTAGATTCTGCAGTTAGGGTCATGTATATGCTAAATCAAGCCGAATTTCTTTATGATTAAAACACTTTTGAGTTTTGACTGAATTTAGTAAACAGGCATATAATCACAGAAAGTACTTGCTAACATTATTCATGAATCTTAAGTCACCTGTGTATACAATTTTAGTATCATTTCTTAGCAGCCAAAAGTATTTGAGCCGAAAACTTATAGCTTGTGACATGTTAAGGCAAATAGTCATTATGTTTGACAACAAGCTTTTATGAGTGTTTGGGAGATTTTAACATTTAGATACAATAGAAAAACTTCTCAAAAAATGCGTCAAATTTTAAAGAAGTGTGTTTGTTTTTATGTTAAGAAGTTTGGCTGACAGATTTTCCATGCATTATGCTCAAATTTCGTGTGTATATAGTTGTTTCAAAAATATTTAAATGTTTGGTTGAGTTATTAAAATTTAAAATGCTTGCATAAAGGGTGATGATGGTCCGCTATTTATTTATTTATTTCTCTTTCTTTTTCTTTTTTTAATAGAAGAGGGAATAATTTCATTTAATAGAAGATAATAGTATATTAGTATATCTTTCATGTACAAGAGCGCAATCTAGAACTCTACCCTTCAAAACGATCTTTGTCATTACATCTTACGGCCCAAATAGTTGTACTATGAGCAACTTCATTCCCGTCTCTTTTAACAAACTACCATTTATTACACGTACTAAAAGCTAGTGAAACAAATAAATTTTGTGAAAACACGTTGGCAATTTGTAAAAGAATAGATCAGTTACGTAGTGCATTAACTAGGCACTAAGAATCGGTTTTGAAAACAACATTCGGGAAACTTCTACTTCCAGCATGAATCATAGCCCACATGATAGCTTTGGCTTTGGCTTCCAATGGTCCGGTTTTTAGTCCAAAATAGTTGCCTGCATGTTTTTTCTTGAGTTTATATTTAACAATAAAAACGTATTCAATTAGCAATAATTAAAAATAACTGTTTCTACAAATACAATAATGAAAAGAGAAAGATATGTTTCGTCCTTCTAATGGTGACTCAAATGTCAATTTATGACGGTGAAAATTACTAGTAATTAATTTCTAGTGTGATCAAAGGATTTAAACTCATTTATTCCACCATGCTTAGGTACGTTTCAATTTTGACAGTTTTGCTTAGCCTATACAATTTTATGAGTGATTCTGTGGCTTCTCCTAGCATGGAGTATATAATGCGCATGATACTTTACAATTTGTATATATCTATTCTATGCTACTACAAGTATGGTTTTTCATGCCTACCTCTACTACTTCTTCTCTTAAATCCTTAACCTTTAAAGTCTCTCATGTTGCCTGTCGGATGAATGTATTTTGTATGGGTGTTTTCCTGATAATGGCATACGGAGATGCAATAAGAGTTGCGATTGATTGAAGATCGAGAGGTAATGTTCATGTTTGCTCTGAACAAGCATATTAAAGATGCTAAGAAGAATAAAGGAAGAGTATATGTGAGGTAATATAACATGAGTAGTTTGAAAAATATTTAAAATAGTAATAATATAACACTAGCAGTGTACCCGCGCGTTGCGGCGACAGCTATTCTAAAATAAAAATTTTCGGTGAATTATGTATTTTAGTTTATTATATTATTTTTGACAATAAATTTACGGATATCAAGAATTTCGTTTAGTCATGCCCGTTCGAGCTCAAGCCCGTTGCCCGTTCGGGCTTGAATTTTATAATGTGTTTTATTATTTGTATTAATGACATTTAATGCATGAATTATGTTAATTTAGTTGTACAATATGTTTGATAATTTGTATTTTTTATATAAAAGGTATTTTTATAACTGTATTAATTGTATTTATTGACCAGATAATTAATTGACTATATTAAATAACATTAATGTGACATTTTATTTTTTTAATATGTTCATTAAATTGGTGTACATTATACTTCTTGTCTTGTAAGTCTAAAAATTATGTGTATTAAAGTGGTATACATTATGCTTTTTTTTTAAGTCTTAAAATTTAGATAGAGAGTTCTTTGTGTATTATATGTAGTATAGATATTCGAAATTTACATTTAAACTCATATCTTTTAGAAGCCACGTTCTCCATTTTGCACCAACCTCATGGATAAACTACCGGAGAGAGATCCTCTCAAGTTATTTATAACTTGATTGATCATTATGTTGGAGCAGAGATGATGTGCCCATAAATCCATGTTGCACCATTATATAACTTGATTGATCATTATGTTGCACCATTAGATCTCTCTCCATAAAATCCATGTTGCAGTAGAGATGATGTGCCCATAAATCAAAAGTAAATAAAAACATTGGCAACAAAGAGATCGCTAAGAAAATTAAATATTGTTTACAAAACAACTTCCAATAGAAATAACCAAACAAGTAAACCTTTGTATAAGTCTCACCGATGTACGTTAACTGGAGCAATCCATGATAAGAAAATATGAACCGTCAACTAAAAAGAAAAAAACGACATTGAGGGTCGGTTACTAAGACAAGTAGATAGGTCTCTAAGGCATGTATGGGGTTCTGAGCTTCAATATAGTTTACAAAACAACTTCCAAAGAGATCGCTAAGAAAATTAAATATTGTTTACAAAACAACTTCCAATAGAAATAACCAAACAATTAAACCTTTGTATAAGTCTCACCAATGTACGTTAACTGGAGCAATCCATGATAAGAAAACATGAACCGTCAACTAAAAAGAAAAAAACGACATTGAGGGTCGGTTACTAAGACAAGTAGATGGGTCTCTAAGGCATGTATGGGGTTCTGAGCTTCAATATAGTATCGGGAGTCTAACTTTCTTGAAACCAATGACTACCTGCTCTTGAGCTTCCTATTCGAGCGCTTTCAAAATAATAATAATAATATCAATAGTAGCTAATATTATCTTTCCACATGCTAGAAACTAATGAATATTTAAATCGATTGATATAGCTATTTAATTACCTTTTCAGCAAGCTAATCACGCATATGCGGGTCTTTTTCTAGGCCTAGAAGGACATGTTGGTTGATTATGACCACTTTTCTAGCAAATTCCACAGAGAAGGGAAAAAAGCTAACCTTTGTGAAATTTGCAAGAAATGTTGTCATAATCAACAAACATGTCCTTCTAGGCCTAAAAAAGACATGCATATGCATGATTAGCTTGCTGAAAAGGTAATAAAATAGCTATATAACTCAATTTATATATTCTTTAGTTTCTAGCATGTGTAAAGATAATATTAGCTACTATTGCTATTATTATTATTTTGATGAAAATGGTTGTTCTAATAGGTGTTTAAGAAAGCTCCTCGAATAGGAAGCTCAAGAGTAGGTAGTTATTGGTTTCAAGAAAGCTAGACACACGACTACTATATCGAAGCTCAGAACCCCATACATGCCTTAGAGGACCATTTATTTGTCTCAGTAACCGACCCTCAATGTCGTTTTTTTTTTTTTCTTTTCATTTGACAGTACATGTTTATTTATCATGGATTGCTCTGGTTAACGTACATTGGTGAGACTTATACGAAGGTTTACTAATTTGGTTATGTCTATTGGAAGTTGTTTTGTAAATAATATTTTAATTTTCTTGGCGATCTCGTTGTTGCTAATGTTTTTATTTACTTTTGATTTATGGGTACATCATCTCTAGCATGGATTTTATCTATAGCAACTTTGTTTTTTGCAAGAAAAATAAGTAAACACATCGTGCATGGTTTGAAAAAGTGTTACACGGAAAAGTATGGTAAAAAATTAAGGCTTTGGTTATATTGGGGCAATAGGTTGATTAATGTCTAATTGTCAAATTAATAGGTTAGTATGAAGTTGGTACAACACCAACTAGTTTATTCATAAAGTTGGTGCAAAATGAAGAACGTGACTCTTAAAAGACATGACTTCAAATCCATCAAAAAATGTTTCCTGCAACCACTAAACCGAATCTATACTACACATAAAGAGTAAGGCACTTCCGTTCTTCAAAACTTAATTTTAAGCATTACATATTATAAAGCTAACAAATACTCTATCCATGAACTTAATTTTAAGCAATACATGTTATAAAATAGTATGTAAAATTAACTTTTGCACAATTACATACATAAATTAACTGGTCAATAAATACAATTAATGTAGTTATTAAAACACTCGTTACCTAAGAATTACAAATTATCAAGCATATTGTACAACCAACTTAAACACAATTCCTCTATTAAATGTCATTAATACAAATAATAAAGCATATTATACAAACTATTCAAACACAAAAACAACAATTTAAGAAATACAAATAATAAAGATAAAATTACAAAATATTTTTCTCTATATTCGATTTTACTGCATGTATTTCTAATCCGGCCTTGATGCGTGGAATCGCAACAGGCTTTACCTCTCGAGGGATCTCGAGAAGCTTACAACCCCCACCAGGCAGTGTACCTGATCATTGTAGTATAGTATAGTGACAAGTACCGGGGGATTGATCGTTCAGCTTAGGAATAGTGTCGCTAGGATTAGAAAGCCTAAATACTAGTTCTAAAGGTGAGGGATGATTATTTTTGTGTTTTTATATTTTATGGAAAGCAAATTAAAATCTCGGGTTAGAAAGATTTGGGCGGAATGAGTTGCTAATCAACTAACCCAATACTAAGATATAATCAAAATAAAATACTAGAAATGAAAATAAACTAATTTATACTAAGGTTGTGAGCAGTAATTGGAGAAAATGTGTTTACTTAGATTTCACTACTCCCTAGATATCTTTTACATGTTAATTACTTGTTATAATTGCATGGATGACGGATCGTATTCCTTAATACCATTCATGGGGTGGCACACATAACTCTCCAATTCTATGAGCTCTTATCTCCTCCTACACCATGCCCAGCACAACTATAGGGATTGTAAACAGTGGCTCATGCATTAAATACAACCAATAAAGACCTAGTGCGCGTTGGTTCATGTTTCTTAAGACGTTCAAGCATGTTACCAACTGAAGATCTGTAAGTTTTCTTAAGCCTAACATATAAATCATTCATCCAAGACAAGAATAAACAAGTAATCAACACATAATCAATATCTAGGTTTCATTAGATCTAAGCAAACACAAGATAGATCTAGCCTAGCATGATGGAATTAAGACAAGAACAAGATATAGACAACCAACACATAGACATATTGATTGAATTAGAAGAACACTTATCTTGATTAATCATGCAAGGTATCAAGGGGTTGGAACCCTTGAAAAACCTGTAAAGTTACACCAAAATCGTACTTAGGGTTTCTCCCAAAACTTCTCCCTTTAAATGTGAAAAATTAGAAAACTATATATAGGAAAAGGGGTCTGACGGCGTCAAGACCAATTAGGTGACGCCGTCACCTCGCCGCCAAAACAATCATCGGACTGCCTAGATCTACATTTGACGCCGTCAAGAACAATTCATTTCCAGGCCGTCATGACTTTAACTCTTGACGCCCTACCTTCATGACACCGTCAAAACTCTTCTGGGTTGTCATGGAATTTTACTCTTGACGCCGTCAGGGAACTACTCTTGACGCCGTCATGCACTGTTCCCAGCATGGAAAATTAAGACTTTGGCGTTTTCTTCACTTTTATACTCCAAAAATGTCCGAATTGCTTCCTTTTCCAGATTTCACTCCCAAAGTACCTAAAATCACAAAAGGAACGATTTAGGGAAATATTTGATCAAATAAATTCGGATTCGGGCTTACATGACCCCCCTAAAAACGGATCATTTTTCGCCTCATCATATACCCTTACACTTGAGATTTGCTTGTCCTCAAGCAAATGCGCTTTTATTCTACTTAAAATACAAGTTAGGGGTCATTTAACACTAATATAAAAGTAATTACAACAAATAATCGTTCCACTAAAGACCAATAGACAAGCACCTCACAAATAGTGTTTAGATACTCACATCTCTCGGGTGTAATAAAGTGTAAATTACAATATGGAAACGGAAGATATCTCTCACTACCTGTCATAGCAAAATAGATTACCATAGGCTTGAGAAAGGATCAAACCTCCACCACATGGCGTAAGCACCTAGGATAAACTATCAAAGAGGTCTTTTAAAGGGTTGTAACGCTAGGTATACGGATATGAAATACACGGTTTTGTTGGATAAAGGAAGTTTTACTGGTGGCGAGTTAACAATCTTGGTTAATTACATGTACAACGTGGCGTTGCTAAGCCAAGACTAGACTCGACTTAAGCTAATAAATGAAAAAATAACAAAAACATAAAATGAACATAGAATGAAAAGGGATGGTAGTCCGTATGTTTTTTCTCTTTTTCTTTTTCTAATTTTTTTTTCTTTTTCTTGATTTTTCTCGATTTTTTTTTTTTTTTTTTTTTTTTTTTTTTTTGCATACACTCTTACCCTACCATCCAAAATAATACATCATAGGGAATGAATATTCCCCTTACACTTGAATTTTTTACATACTTTACAATTAACTAATCTAATGACTCGAATTAAGAAAATCAAAACACTTGGAGTACTTTTAAGATTAACGCACATATGGGGGTAATATATGATGTTCTTCCCCATTACTCCATAAAATAAGTACTTACCCATGAGTCCCAATCGTCCCAAAACAATATGTACAAGGATATGACTCGACTTATCAACCATGTAATCAATTAGAAAGTTAACTTAGGGTTTAACAAATAACAATAATGCACTAAAAATGAGTGCATACACGGAAGGCTAAGGCGATTTGGTTGTACATTTAAGTGGGGTGTAACAAATTATTCCTTTAAGTAAAATGCTTAAAGTTAGAAACGAAAAGATAGGCTCGGAGGGGTGTACTAGGGGTTTCGTGTACTAAAAATGAGTACAACGCTATGGGTGTGAGAAAAATTAGTTGACTTAACTAGCCAAGTAATATGACTTAAATGGTCAAGTAATTATAATACGGGTTTAACACAAGGGTGATCCTAATGCCTCTTATCATGTAGTAAATCCTTCTACACGAATGTAGTCTCACTAGCGGTCTCGGGATGCATCACTAACGCAGGTTCTAGAATCTAAATGCTACCGGTACACTCATAAGCACTAATAGTAAATGCTTTTCCTATCAAATCTAAAGGCGAACCTCACATATTTTGGTGGAAAATTTTTCTGAATATACGTTATGTGCTAGTCATACAATCTCCTATCCATGAGACGCTTGCTATAGCTAAAGTTTCACTCCTAAATGTTGTAAAAAATTTTAAATTTGGCGCTAAAATTGCACTAACAAGTATTTCTCATAGTTTTATTACACATCTACCATTAAACAAAACAAACTCAAGCGAAAGTGCATATGTAAGGTATCATCTTTTTACCCTCCCCTTACACTTAATATGAACATTGACCCCAATGTTCAAGTAAAGAATGTAAAAGTGAAAAAGTAAAGAGAATGAAATCAAATACTCCCCTGATTCGCTCGGTATGGATAATAAGGTGGTCAGGTTAAATCTTCCTCTAAGAAAATGAACAATCAAAGCTTCCCTTCCAGAATATAAATCATCTTCTTGTCATACATAACCTGTAAAACCTGACAAAATAGACAAGACAACCTCGCGTAAAATCGGCGGCATCCTATATAAGTTACTAAATCCTAGAAAACAAGATAAGATATAATGCTTGTGGAATGAAGTTTGCAGATCTCCTGGAGATTATAAAACTTAATAATTCACAAAAACCATAAGACTCCGTTAGAAAAACAAAACCGTTAAATTTCCAGATTTTTACTCCTGACGCCGTCAAGAGTAAACCCCTGACGCCGTCAGAATTGACCTGCAGAAATTCTTATGTTAAGTTTCCGGAAAATTTCTGGAAAAACTTGGTCCTACTTCCTGGAAAATCCTGTAAAACTTCATTCTGACTCAATACAAGCATTTGACTCTAACAAATACGAATATACATGTTCATTTAATATTGTGGAGAATCATGATCGGTTTGTTTCTTAAAAACATATTTGGGGTTTCCCCTTACACTTATCTTTTGCAAAAAATACCTTTAAGTGGAGTTAAGACTAGGCCAAAACAACAAAGTAAAGAATTTCCACTTTTTAGTTAGAAACATGATCTACCAACAATAAAAATAAAGCATGCATACGGAAGCAAATAACTAACAAACAAATAAAATCACACAAAACATGGGTTGCCTCCCAAGAAGCGCTTTTCTTTATTTACGAGTCTTGTAGGTAGACTCAAGGTCATGTGTTACTACGTGACTTCATCATTGGTTCCATTCTCTAGGTCGTCTTCTAAACCAGTTTTGTATTCCGGACCTAGTTGTAGGCATTCTTTATAGAAACCAAGCATCCTATTCTTTACATATTCTACTCCTCTATGTCTATCCTCCTCATTCCTATAATAAGCCGCTTGCTTGTGTTCTTTTTCGAAATTAGAGAAAAGGCGGTATTGCTCAATCTTGTAGGGCATTTGATAGGCAACCTCATCATTCTCTTCCTTAAATCTAACTATCCCTAAAGTCGGATCATAACTCATCCTAGTGGCCTCCACAAATGGTTTTCCGAATATTATTTGGCTTAGGCAAGCATCAATCACCGGACGAGTGTCCTCAACTATCATAAAATCGATCTCATAAGTGAGATTCCCTATAATCACATGCAGTTCCTTCACTCTTCCTGCAAAATTACTTATCAGATTCTTACCGGGCATCATCCTAAAATCAAGTTGCTTCTTCATCACCCAATTGTAATAAGTCCTAGTCATGATGTTAACGGGGGATCTAGGGTCGATGTAAGCTTTCCATATATGCATGTGTCCGATATTGCATGGGATGTTAATGTTAGAGGGGTCTCCCATTTTGATAAGGGGTGTGCCGAAGATATATGGTCTCTCGGGACTATCGAATAAATCCTTATGGTACTCCCGTTCTTCCTCGGTGGGCAACTTATCAAAGTATTTTTCTATAGGCTCTACCTCCTCTAATTCCTCATCCTTATTAACCTCAACTTCCCTACTCTCATCCTTACTATCGGCTTCTACTCTAACTTCATCCTTGTCACTCTCCTCTATCTCCTTATCTATCGGCTTAATGGTGACAACATTGACAAAGTGGACATGTTTGGATGATGAGGGTCCTTAATTTGGATTCCACTATTGGTGTCCCTAGTGTCCTTCCTAGGTGTGATTAATGCTTGGTTGTTGAGGGCTTTCAACAAGTTGTCAATCTTGTTGGTCATCTCCGTTTGTTGTTGGTTGAATTCGGTTTCGAACCTAGCTATGCGAGCTTCTTGAGATGCCATGAATTTTGACATCAATCCTTCAAGATTGTTGGTACCACCATAGTTGTTAGAAGGATTGTTGATGAAAGTACGGTTGGATGTTGGACCGTTTGGTTAGTAACGATTAGGTGGGTTGGATGAATTGGGTTGATTTTGTTTCCACCTAAGGTTTGGGTGATTTTTCCATGAGGGGTTGTATGAATCACCGTAAGTGTTTGGCTCGGGCTTGAAAGTGTACCACTTGTCTCCCGCTTCGTCGGTACGCGTGGATGCGTAGACCGCAAAAGCTGTTCCGGGGAGTTCCATACAATCACGAGTGTCATGGGGACCACTACATAATTCGCATGAAGAAGTGATTTTGTTCACTTGACTTGAAGGCTTAGGAGCTTCGTAAGATTTCATGAGAAACTTGACTTGGTCCTCAAGTTCCATGATCCTACGGTCGGGAGTGCTAGAATTGTTCGAAGGCAAAGATATTGCCTTGACCGTTTTGTTCAAATCACGGGGATCATTCCAACTTTCGTTATCATAGAGAGCAAGATCTTCTATGAGTTCCCATAATTGTTCCGCACTAAGATCACGTAGTTTACCACCGGCCGATTGGTCAATGGCTCGCCTCGTAGAGATGTCGATATGGTCATAAAAAATTTGGACTTGGAGCCAAAGATCTATGCCATGATGAGGGACTTTTTGGAGTAAGTCCTTGAAACGAGTCCATGCTTCATAAAGAGATTCATTTTGACGTTGTTGGAACATCAAGATGTCATTTCTAAGCTTAGTAGTTCTCCCCGGTGGGAAAAATTGAGCAAGGAAACGAGTGGTGAGATCATCCCATGTGGTGATGGATCCCGCGGGTAAACGCTCAAGCCATTGACTAGCTTGATCCCGTAGAGAGAATTGGAATAGGCGTAAACGGGTAGTCTCTCTAGTTTCAACACCTAGGTCTATGGAATCTACGATTTTGAGAAAGTCCTTAAGATGTTGGTTTGGATCTTCGGAACGAAGTCCATGGAATGCACATCCGCTTTGCACCAACCGGATGGTGTCGGATCACAAGGGGGTCACATTGGCTCCGGTGAGCTCAATGGTGTTTCGGTAGCCTTGATGGCTAGGTCGGGAATACTCTCCTAAGGTTCGGGGCCTAAGGGGTTCTAGTGGTGGGTTTTGTTGTGGTGGGATGACGGGTTCAAAGATGTTACCACCTTCCATGATGTCGGATGGCAAAGAGTTACGAACAAAAGCACAAAGAAATGAGATAGACTAAAGAAGACCTAAAAATAAAAATAAAATCTTACTAGAAAGGAATCTAGCAAGTAGACCTAATAAAAAGAAATTCTAACCTAGACAATAACTATTCCCCGGGCTGCGGCGCCAAAAACTTGATGCGTGGGAATCGCAACAGGCTTTACCTCTCGAGGGATCTCGAGAAGCTTACAACCCCCACCAGGCAGTGTACCTGATCATTGTAGTATAGTATAGTGACAAGTACCGGAGGATTGATCGTTCAGCTTAGGAATAGTGTCGCTAGGATTAGAAAGCCTAAATACTAGTTCTAAAGGTGAGGGATGATTATTTTTGTGTTTTTATATTTTATGGAAAGCAAATTAAAATCTCGGGTTTGAAAGATTTGGGCAGAATTAGTTGCTAATCAACTAACCCAATACTAAGATGCAATCAAAATAAAATACTAGAAATGAAAATAAATTAATTTATACTAAGGTTGTGAGCAGTAATTGGAGAAAATGTGTTTACTTAGATTTCACTACTCCCTAGATATCTTTTACATTCATGGATGACGGATCGTATTCCTTAATACCATTCATGGGGTGGCACACATAACTCCCCAATTCTATGAGCTCTTATCTCCTCCTACACCATGCCCAGCACAACTATAGGGATTGTAAACAGTGGCTCATGCATTAAATACAACCAATAAAGACCTAGTGCGCGTTGGTTCATGTTTCTTAAGACGTTCAAGCATGTTACCAATTGGAGATCTGCCAGTTTTCTTAAGCCTAACATATAAATCATTCATCCAAGACAAGAATAAACAAGTAATCAACACATAATCAATATCTAGGTTTCATTAGATCTAAGCAAACACAAGATAGATCTAGCCTAGCATGATGGAATTAAGACAAGAACATGATATAGACAACCAACACATAGACATATTGATTGAATTAGAAGAACACTTATCTTGATTAATCATGCAAGGTATCAAGGGGTTGGAACCCTTGAAAAACCTGTAAAGTTACACCAAAATCGTACTTAGGGTTTCTCCCAAAACTTCTCCCTTTAAATGTGAAAAATTAGAAAACTATATATAGGAAAAGGGGTCTGACGGCGTCAAGACCAATTAGGTGACGCCGTCACTTCGCTGCCAAAACAATCCTCGGACTGCCTAGATCTACATTTGACGCCGTCAAGAACAATTCATTTCCAGGCCGTCATGACTTTAACTCTTGACGCCCTACCTTCATGACGCCGTCAAAACTCTTCTGGGTTGTCATGGAATTTTACTCTTGACGCCGTCAGGGAACTACTCTTGACGCCGTCATGCACTGTTCCCAGCATGGAAAATTAAGACTTTGGCGTTTTCTTCACTTTTATGCTGCAAAAACGTCTGAATTGCTTCCTTTTCCAGATTTTGCTCCCAAAGTACCTAAAATCACAAAAGGAACGATTTAGGGCAATATTTGATCAAATAAATTCGGATTCGGGCTTAAATGACCCCTCTAAAAACGGATCATTTTTCGCCTCATCAGGCCTCAATTTATTTAAAACTACATGTATATAAAACACGATTCCATTTGGGTAACCGCTAATATTTAAAAATAAAAACCGGAATCAAACCGCGATAAAGGGTTTATTCGGTTTCTGGTCTTTCAGATTTGATTTATTAGTTTTTTGGTAAAGGGGTAAAACATGCCCCTGGTAAAATATATTACTCCAAAAAAGCGTTTAAGTACATAGGATGGGGTGAAATCCCTAACCTCAGCCAAATAAAAAGGAAAATAAAAGCACCAACTGTGCTTCAAACCTAACCACCATAAGAGAGATACCAATCTTATGAACAAAACAAAAAGAAGGAAAATTACTTCTTAACATAACCGGGAAGACGAATATCAAATTGATCATAAAAAGTCAGCATCTGTTTAGGTAAATCATAAACCTGAGCCTCATATCGGTCATAGCAATCAAGATCATCTTCAAACAATCCTCCTCCACCAATCGAAGACATATATCGAGAGGTCTCGTCATCAGGCAACTCAACTTCATCCTCATCAGATTCTTCCAATAGGTCCCCTATGGAAGTATTGGGCTTGTTAGCTGATGCTTCATTCGTTGCCTTCATTTCCAGCAGTCTTCCATGATCATCTACAAACACAAGTTTCCCCTCCAACATTTGACTTACAAGGTCATTAATCCTAACTACCATAGGAGTAACCCTTGTACTAGGGGTCTGCTTACCCCCTCCCTCTTCCTCATCCACCAAGATAATCGTCTCATTAGTACTCTTGGGGTTCGAACCCCCACAGTCCCCCTCATAAACCAATGTATCGAGAACATCTCATCAACCAATGTATCGAGAACATCTAAAGGGTTCCAAGTAGTAACCTTAGATACCTTTGGTTGCGCTTTCGGATTCGGATTAAATACCTTTGGTTACGGTTTCTTAGTTATCGTTTTTTGCGGTTTCGAATTGAGCAGGTTGGCTCGGTTTGTCGTTCACGTATTATTTTTAATACTTGTATCTATAAAACATTAAACTTAGCTTTATATAAATCAAATAGATATTTTAAACGACGAAAAAGCATTGCTCACTAAAATATTTATTTTCATAATTGTATAATGAAAAACATTGTCATTAGTTAAAGAGTTGAAATACGTTACATGAAATTCTTGATATCCGTAAATTTATTGTAAAAAAACATACGGAGTAATAAATTAAATGCATGATTCACCGAAAAACTTTATTTCAGAATATTCGCCGCCGCAATACACGGGTAATTGCTAGTCCTAATTAAAATGGTGTCTCGGATTGCTTTCTTATTCTATGTTTTTGTTGTACATAAGGAAGTAGTGTTTAAATATGCTTATTTTGTAAAGAAAAATCATTTGTAGGCCTAAGTAATGAACCTAAGAATAGATCTACAAATATGATTGGTGTAATTCAAAATTGATTGGTGAATATGAGAAGAGAGAAAAAGTGTTTGTAGGTCTATTTAGTAGGTCTAATTATCAATGCTCTTTTGTAAATGCAATTTTCGCTCGGAGAAAAAAATTGTTGAGAAATTCAATCAAAAGTATTTAAGAAAAGGTTAAATACGAGGGTAAAAAAATAATTCAATTTTTCATCTCAAATAATAATTTTGAAATAAACAAGTTTCTTATTAAATTTTGCTTATTTTGCCTTAAAGTATACAAATGAGTAAAGAATCAGGTGATAAATACATCTATCCATGCAAGTATTTGTCCGACAAATCCTAATAACATCACACATTCACACCCTGTCACGATTAATGAATTACGAGTAGTAAAATTAGTGACAAACACCAATAGTGATTATTAACTGGTCACTAAACTTCAAAAATGAAAATAAAAAATAAAAAATAAAAAATAAATAAATAAAATAAAATTCTAACATAATGAAAAATAATAGTGCCTGATATTAGTCAATATATTAAATTACTAAAAAGTAAGGCTGAGCAAAATCGCCCGATCCCGACAAACCCGCCGGTCCGATTACGATCCCAACTAGTAAACGGGTCGGGAGACGGTTAGCATTTCCGGCGAACTCGGGACTCGGGTCGGGACGGGACGGGTCGGGACGAGGCAAAAACCGATAAAAAACAAGCCAATCCCGACCGATACTGACTAACCGATACCGACCGATACCGATACCGACTAACCGAACACTATCGGGTCGGGAGTCAGTTTAGAATTCCGGCCACAATCGGGATCGGGCTTCGTCGGGCCGGGTTGGGACGGGTCGGGTTCCGGCCCGATGCTCACCCCTACTAAAAACAACTTATATAAGTGGTCACTAAGCAAATATACGAGAAGAAAAAACTAGTGATACTAAGGGTGCGTTTGGTTCGCTGGAATTCGGTGTAATTCGTTGTAATTGTAATCTGAATTACATTACAATCCTGTTTGGTTGGCAGGATGGATGTAATTGTAATTCAGATTACATTACATTGCTTGTTTGGTTTGCAAGGTAATGTAATTCAATTACAACCAATTACGTCCAGTGATGTAATTCAGATTACATAGCAAACTTGATGGAATGTGTTAATTTACGTTGTAATTCAGATTTTTAAAAGTTAAATATCATTATTTATCTTTCAACGTTATTATTAATATATTATTTAATTTTAAAAAATCAAAAATATAATAATTATTTATTATTATTATTATTATTATTATTATTATTATTATTATTATATAAATAATAAAATAATAATATGTATATAATAATAATAAATATTATTTAAATAATAATAATAAAATAATATAATATTATAATAATAAAAATATGATATTATTATAATAATAAATATTTATTATTATAATAATAATAATAATAATAATTTAAAATAATAATTTTTATTATTTTTATTATATTTATATAATAATTACAATAATATTTATTATTATTATTATTGTTATTATTATTATTATTAAAATATTATTATTATTATTATTATTTTAATAATAATATTATTATTTTTATTTTTATAATAATAATAATAATGAATATTAATAAATATTATTATTATTAATATTTTAATAATAATATAATAATAATGATAATATTAATATTAATAATAATAATATTTGTTGTTATTATTATTATTATTATTATTGTTATTATTTTTGTTATTAAAGGTTTTTTTAATCTTTTTTGAATTACAATTACGTTGAGATCCAATCAAACAAACTGACAAAATACATTAATTACAATTCCAACACATTTCAACTCTTTGAATTACAATTCATTCAAATTACAATTTTTTTAACAGATTACAATTCCTTTCAAAAAACATACTGCGAACCAAACGCACCCTAAGTAATCTCATAAGAGAGTAAACAAGATGAGCTTGAGCAGAGCTCGTTCAAAATTTTGAACCCTAAGCTTGAGTTCGACTTATTTCAAACACTAAAACATATCATATTATAATCATCCTTTTTAAGCTTTTGCTATTGTGATTAAGTTAAACGAGGTTGGCAATGATCCGACGCGTTGCTGTCGGTCGTTTTATTACGTTATTTCTGACCAACCTAACCCGACAGAAAACCAAGAATGCCCATTTTGACATGTGAAGAATTATGGAAGTACCTTGGTAGTTTTTTTTTTTTTTTTTTTTTTTTTTTTTTTTTTTATTATTATTATTATTATTATTATTATTTTTTAATCCAACTGAACCATGAGTATCGACAAAAGGAAAAAAAAAATAAAAGCCAAGTAAGTTTTAATCCCGACTGGTATAAAATAAAAAATAAAAAACACCCGCCATTGATCATTTTTCTTTACTTGAGCCTTTCCCAGGCATAAATTTTGATACTATAAAAAGTAAAGTATGCCATTATCTGCATTAATTGCTTCTCGTGATGGCCTTTCCGTGGGCGAAACTGATCGCCCTCCTATTTCATCATCTGTTATAGTTGAACCTGTAATGAAACAACGAACCGTTATTAGAAAATAGTCTGAACTACATAAATATCTAAAAGTTGGTAGTTGTTCAAATATTACCTTTTGGGTCTTGATCAATATACGTAAATTTTGTTTGGCACATATTTTCTTCCATAAGAGTATGAGGTATTATGCTTGTTCATTGACACACGTAAGGCTCAGGTTTACAAATGTAAAAGCACAACCAAACACCGGTCATGGCGTGGAACATGTAAACGCAGACGCTTATAATATAGTCCAAGATATATATAATAGCAGTGCAACATATAATTGGGCTCAGATTTGTAATTGAAGGAGCGGCCTCAGAAATATTTGGATTTCATCGTGGCTGCAAAGAAACCCGGTTGCATAGTAATCGGTTATACTATGCCATTCGGTCAGTGCCATGGCATGTTACTGTAAAACCTTCGATGACCCATCCCATTTCATTAATTATAAGAGTCATCACGGCCCGTTACCATTACCATATATGTACATTACAAATGGCATCTGATTTAGCATCCAGTCCCGTAACAGACCTTGATAATGAAAAAAGAATCAGATCATATTAACTCAATTTCACATGAAGCCTTCCAAACTCGATATGTTTCAAAAAAAAAAAAAAAAAAAAAAAAAAAAAAAAAAAAAAAAAAAAAAAAAACCCTTTCAGATATACCGGGCTTGGCGCAACTGAGATTGCCAAGAAGCTTTGCGTTAGTAGCTTTATTCTTTTTCAAAAAAATAATTCGCCCTGCTGATGTGTAGGGATTGCACCAGGCTTTACCTCTCAAGGGATCTTGAGAAGCTTACAACCCCCACCAGGCAGTGTACCTGATCGTTGTAGTATAGTATAGTGACAAGTACCGGGGGATTGATCGTTCAGCTAGGAATAGTGTCGCTAGGATTAGAAAACCTAAATACTAGTTCTAGAGATGAGGGATGATTCTTTTTTGTATTTTTATATTTTTTAGAAAGCAAATTAAAATCTCGAGTTTGAAGGATTTTGGGCGGAGTTAGTTGCTAGTCAACTAACCCAATACTAAAGATGCAATCAAAATAAAATACTAAAAATGAAAATAAACTAATTTAAACTAAGGTTGTGAGCAATAAGTGGGAGAAATGTGTTTACTTAGATTTCACTACTCCCTAGACATCTTTTACACGTTAATTACTTGTTATAGTTGCGTGGATGACGGATTGTATTCCTTAATACCATTCATGGGGTGGCATACTTACTTCCCCAATCCAATGAGTGCCTACTTCACTCCTATGTCGAGCCTGCAAGAAGCTCCTAACATGGGATCATTAGAAATTACTCATGCATTAAATACAACCAATAAAACATAGTACACATCGGTTCATGTTTCCTAAGACGTTCAAGCATGTTACACAATGGAGATCTGCCAGTTTTCTTAAGCCTAACATTGAAATCATTCATCCAATACAACCATAAACAAGTAATCAACACATAATCAACATCTAGGTTTCATTAGATCTAAGAAAACACAAGATAGATCTAGCCTAGCATGTTGAAATAAAGACAAGCACAAGATATAGACAACCAACACATAGACATATTGATTGAATTAAAGGAAGACTTATCTCAATAACACATGTAAGGATTCAAGGGTTGAAAAGCTGTAAAATTCGTACAAGGTTCGGCATTAGGGTTTCTCCAAACTTGTTCCTCTTTAATGAATGAAAATTAGAAAACTATATATAGATATTAGAGGCTGACGGCGTCAAGAACAAATGGGTGACGCCGTCATCTCGCCGACAAAATAATCCTCGGACTGCCTAGATCTACATCTGACGCCGTCATGTAGTCCACTTTTGCAGGCCGTCACACATTTAACTCTTGACGCTCTACTTGTGACGCCTTCATGTTTGTACTCGGTCATCATGGTCTTTACTCTTGACGCCGTCAGGAAAGTCTTCTTGACGCCGTCAAACATTGTTCCCAGCATGGAAAATTAAGTCTTTGGCGTTTTCCTCACTTTTATGCTCCAAAAACGTCCAAATTGCTTCCTTTTCCAGATTTCACTCCCAAAGAACCTAAAATCACAAAAGGAACGATTAAGGGCAATATTTGATCAAATAAATTCAATTCCGGGCTTAAATGATCCCCTAAAAACGGATCATTTTTCGCCTCATCATATACCCTTACACTAGAGATTTGTTTGTCCTCAAGCAAATGCGCTTTTATTCTAATCAAAATACAAGTTAGGGGTCATTTAACACTAATATAAAAGTAATTACAACAAATAATCGTTCCACTAAAGACCAAAGACAAGCACGGAGGTCATACGCTAGCACCTCACAAATAGTGTTTAGATACTCACATCTCTCGGGTTTAATAAAGTATAAATTACAATATGGAAACGGAAGATATCTCTCACTACCTGTCATACCAAAATAGATTATCATATGCTTGGGAAAGGATCAAACCTCCACCACATGGCGTAAGCACCTAGGATAAACTATCAAATAGGTCTTTTAAAGGGTTGTAACGTTAGGTATAGGGATATGAAATACACGGTTTTATTGGATATAGGCAGTCTTTACTGGTGGCGAGTTAACAATCTTGGTTAATTACATGTAAAATATGGCGTTGCTAAGCCAAGACTAGACTCGACTTAAGCTAATAAATGAAAAATAACAAAAATATAAAATGAACATAGAATGAAAAGGGATGGTAGTCCGTATGTTTTTTCTCTTTTCTTTTTCTATTTTTTTTCTTTTTCTTGTTTTTTTCGATTTTTTTTTTTTTTTTTTTACATACATTCTTTCCCTACCATCCAAAATAATACATCATAGGGAATGAACATTCCCCTTACACTTGAATTTTTACATACTTTACAATAAACTAATCTAATGACTCGAATTAAGAAAATCAAAACACTTGGAGGTTTTTAAGATTAACACACATATGGGGGTAATATATGATGTTCTTCCCCATTACTCCATAACATTAGTACTTTACCCATGAGTCCCAATCGTCCCAAAATAATATGTACAAGGATATGACTCGACTTAGCAACCATGTAATCAATTAGATAGTTAACTTAAGGTTTAACAAATAACAATAATGCACTAAAGATGAGTGCATACACAGAAGGCTAAGGCGATTTTGGTGTACATTTAAGTGGGGTGTAACAAATTCTTCCTTTAAGTAAAATGCTTAAAGTTAGAAATGAAAAGATAGGCTCGGATGGGTGTACTATGGGTATCGTGTACTAAAAATGAGTACAACGCTAAGGTGTGGGAAAAATTAGTTGACTTAACTAGCCAAGTAATATGACTTAAATGGTCAAGTAATTATGATACGGGTTTAACACAAGGGTGATCCTAATGCCTCTTATCATGTAGTAAATCCTACCACACGAATGTAGTCTTACTAGCGGTCTCGGGATGCATCACTAACGCAAGTTCTAGAATCTAAATGCTACCGGTACACTCATAAACACTAATAGTAAATGCTTTTCCTATCAAATCTAAAGGCGAACCTCACATATTTGGGTGGAAAATTTTTCTGAATGATACGGTTATGTGCTAGTCATACAATCTCCTATCCATGAGACGCTTGCTATGGCTAAAGTTTCACTCCTAAATGTCGTAAAAATTTTTAAATTTGGCGCTAAAATTGCACTAACAAGTATTTCTCATAGTTTTATTACACATCTACTATTAAACAAACAAACTCAAGCGAAAGTGTATTTGTAAGGTATCATCATTTTACCCTCCCCTTACACTTAGGATGAACATTATCCCCAATGTTCAAGTAAATAATGTAAAAGTGAAAAAGTAAAAAGAATGAAATTAAATACTCCCCTGATTCACTCGGTATGGATAATAAGGTGACCAGGTTAGATCTTCCTTCAAGAAAATGAACAATCAAAGCTTCCCTTCCAGAAAAATAAATCATCTTCTTGTCATACATAACCTGTAAAACCTGAGAAAACAGACAGGGCAACCTTGCATAAAATCGGCGGCAATCTACATATGCTAATAAATCCTAGAAAACAAAATAAGATATAATGCTTGTGGAATGATGTTTGCAGATTTCCTGGAGATTATAAAACTAATGATTCAACAAAAACTTTAAGACTCCGTTAGAAAAACAAAACTGGTAAAATTTCCAGAATTTTACACGTGACGCCGTCAAGAGTAAACTCGTGACGCCGTCAGAAGTGACCTGCAGAAATTCTTATGTTAAGTTTCCGGAAAATTTCTGAAAAAACTTGGTCTTACTTCCTGAAAAATCCTGCAAAACTTCATTATGACTCAATACAAGCATTTGACTCTAACAAATATGAATATACATGTTCACTTAATATTGTGGAGAATCATAATCGGTTTTGTTTCTTAAAAACATATTTGGGGTTTCCCCTTACACTTATCTTTTGCAAAAATACCTTTTGGTGAAGTTAAGACTAGGCCAAACAACAAAGTAAAGTATTTTCACTTTTTAGTTTTGAAACATGATCTACCAATAATAAAAATAAAGCATGCATACGGAAGCAAATAACAGACAAACAAAATAAAAATCACACAAAACATAAGTTACCTCCCAAGAAGCGCTTGTTTTTGTTCGAGTCACGAGCCTGACTCTACTCTTATTTAACGGAAATAGGGGAGGTTTTCCCTACACTTAGGATTAAGTGCGGGTGGAAGTAGCGATACACACCCTTAGGGTGGAAATATGCCATGTGAGGAAAGAGTGGTGGATGAATTATATGCTCAAAGGGTTGTGCTCCTATCATCATAACATTACCTAATTCAATCAGGTTAATGGGTGGATTAAGATTTTCTCCTAGAAAGGGATCATTTTCAATCAACTTCAAGAGATTACTAGTTGGGGATCCATCTTGACCTAATAACCCCGGTTTAAACCCATAATGTTTCTTGTGATCAGTCATAAATGGGTGATGTAAGCATGTAAGGTCATTTTCCACTCCTATATTGGCTTCCTCTCTACAAGGCTTAGAGTCTACTACCTTTATCCTAAGACTACCCGGACTATATGGTTTGATGGGTGGATCGGGACTTTTTTCAATTCCTAAATTCACATCTAAAGATGGAAGATTAGGTAACGGTTTTGGTTGAGGCTCCGGTTCATCAAAACTAGGAACTTCCCTAGAACTAAAAGAAAGGTCATCACTATAAGTGTTAAAACCTATATTCTCTAGTTGTGCTTGGTCCAAGGGTTCTACCTCAATTGGGGTTCCTATAGTCTCTTCTACTTCTTCCGGGTAAGTCACGGGTGGTATGTGTGCCTCAAATGATGGTAGGACTTGTGGGGTACTTTGTGGGCTCATGTTATTTACTTCATCATTCATTGTGTCAAAATCACCTATATCCTCAACATGTGTTTTATTATAATCTAACCCTAACATTTTTCCAAGTATCTCACGTGCTTCCCTAGGCATCTCAACTTCTATATCCGAATCATAAGGATCATCCTCAGTATTCTGACTGCTATATACAAATTGCCCAAAATATTCATCATCTGTTTCTTGAGATTCATCATCATCGATCATAAAACCTAGGTCTTTTTGATCAATGTGATCATGTTCGGCTACATCCTCCATCACATCAAGGTCGCCTATGTGCTCAGCTTGTATTGTGGTGAAATCAAACCACTCCGTATGCCCAGTTATCTCATCTATAGTTTTATCCCCAAACAAACTTTTTGCTTGTTCCCTCAAACTTGCTATCAATTGATCCGTAACAACGTTTGTTGGGTTGTCCATTTTTTTGGCAAGTATGGCACAATTCTCTATGGTTTCCCATGCTTCATCAGCACTTAATCCCCAAAGGTCCCCATCCGCGGCATGGTCAATGTCCATTTTGGTATAGTGGTCGACACGATAGTAAAATATTTCAATTTGGGACCACAGATCGAAATTACAATGAGGGACTTTTCGGAGTAAATATTTAAAATGAGCCCATGCATCATAGATAGGTTCATCCTCATGTTGTTTAAACATCAAGATGTCATTTGGAGTGGGGGAATTACGTGGTTGGTAGTATGGTGGATTCGCGTTCTCCATAATGGCTAACGGAATAGTCAATGGAAAGGTTTTTACAAACAAAGACACAAAGAAAAGATAGACTAAAGAAGACCTATAAAAATAAAAATAAAATCTTATTAGAACGGAATCTAGCAAGTAGACCTAATAAAAAGAGATTCTAACCTAGACAATAACTATTCCCCGGGCTGCGGCGCCAAAAACTTGATGCGTAGGGATTGCACCAGGCTTTACCTCTCAAGGGATCTTGAGAAGCTTACAACCCCCACCAGGCAGTGTACCTGATCGTTGTAGTATAGTATAGTGACAAGTACCGGGGGATTGATCGTTCAGCTAGGAATAGTGTCGCTAGGATTAGAAAACCTAAATACTAGTTCTAGAGATGAGGGATGATTCTTTTTTGTATTTTTATATTTTTAGAAAGCAAATTAAAATCTAGGGTTTGAAGGATTTTGGGCGGAATTAGTTGCTAGTCAACTAACCCAATACTAAAGATGCAATCAAAATAAAATACTAAAATTGAATATAAACTAATTTAAACTAAGGTTGTGAGCAATAAGTGGGAGAAATGTGTTTACTTAGATTTCACTACTCCCTAGATATCCTTTACACGTTAATTACTTGTTATAGTTGCGTGGATGACGGATTGTATTCCTTAATACCATTCATGGGGTGGCGTACTTACTTCCCCAATCCTATGAGTGCCTACTTCATTCCTATGTCAAGCCTGCAAGAAGCTCCTAACATGGGATCATTAGAAATTACTCATGCATTAAATACAACCAATAAAACCTAGTACACATCGGTTCATGTTTCCTAAGACGTTTAAGCATGTTACACAATGGAGATCTGCCAGTTTTCTTAAGCCTAACATTGAAATCATTCATCCAATACAACCATAAACAAGTAATCAACACATAATCAACATCTAGGTTTCATTAGATCTAAGAAAACACAAGATAGATCTAGCTTAGCATGTTGAAATCAAGACAAGCACAAGATATAGACAACCAACACATAGACATATTGATTGAATTAAAGGAAGACTTATCTCAACAACACATGTAAGGATTCAAGGGTTGAAAACCCTTGAAAAGCTGTAAAATTCATACAAGGTTCGGCCTTAGGGTTTCTCCAAACTTGTTCCTCTTTAATGAATGAAAATTAGAAAACTATATATAGATATTATAGGCTGACGGCGTCAAGAACAAATGGGTGACGCCGTCATCTCGCCGCAAAAATAATCCTCGGACTGCCTAGATCTACATCTGACGCCGTCATGTAGTCCACTTTCGCAGG
Source organism: Artemisia argyi (assembly GCA_030686995.1). Lineage (NCBI taxonomy): Eukaryota > Viridiplantae > Streptophyta > Magnoliopsida > Asterales > Asteraceae > Artemisia > Artemisia argyi. The sequence goes on from CM060676.1 coordinate 201,432,068, forward strand.
CCGTCACACATTTAACTCTTGACGCTCTACTTGTGACGCCTTCATGTTTGTACTAGGTCGTCATGGTCTTTACTCTTGATGCCGTCAAACACTGTTCCCAGCATGGAAAATTAAGTCTTTGGCGTTTTCTTCACTTTTATGCTCCAAAAACGGTCGAATTGCTTCCTTTTCCAGATTTCACTCCCAAAGTACCTAAAATCACAAAAGGAACGATTTAGAGCAATATTTGATCAAATAAATTCAATTCCGGGCTTAAATGACCCCCTAAAAACGGATCATTTTTCGCCTCATCACCTGCCAACATAGACGCGAAAACGCCAAAGCCCCTCATTAAAAACACATAATCTATAGTTAATAGATATAAATAAATGAAAGCTTAGCTCATATTAGTTGATGCCCTGCCTGTACATATGGAGGTTACTAAGGCGACTGTGGTCGCACTCTACCTTCCTTCCACCGTCTGCAACAAGACAACATACTTAAAGGATCATCACAGCCAAGTGAAACACACAACCGACAACGAAACCATCTATATCTATTGATGCTAACTGCAATGACATTGCTGCAACCACAATCCTATTGTGGCTGCCCCGCCAAGATACGGGCTACGGTAAAGAATGCATAAGCACAATATATCAGTAATCCCAAACCATAAATACGCAAGTAAATTATTTTTAGCAAAAACGGCAACGCAAAGAAGCGATTGACTCCGTGACATGGAAATGCAACAAAAGAAGTACGAACAAAAGCAACAAATGTTCGTCATGCAAGAACAAAAACAACGACAAGAAGACAAATTGTTCTATATGAACTCCTTTGATCACTTGATTGGAATCCACCTCGAAAAGGTGTTGTCGGTGAAGCAGGCGATCAAAGAGAAGTGAAGTTTACAATATTAGTTTACGTTTTTAATTATTAATTTAATGTTTTTAAATTATGAATAAAATTTTAATTTACTTTTTAGTTAAAGTTGTTAAAAAAATGGGTTTGGTGGTAACCATAGTGAGTAAAAGCTGATGAATTTGATGATGTGATGAATAGTAATGTGGCTCTAGTGTAAAAATGATAAGTTGATTACCACAACGCCTAGTCGTATACTATCAATCCAACCGACCTATTTTTAAACATGTTTTATTGCATTTGGTAAAAGCAATTTTATACATATATGTAGACTAGGGATGAGTATTTTTACCCGAATCCCGGAACCGAACTGAAACCGTACCGGTACCGTACCGAAACGGTACCGTTCTCGATATACGGTACGGTACCGGGACTAATTCGGTACGGGACCGGGACCGGTACCAAATCGGGAAATTCCCGAATAAAAACGGGAAAAACCCGATTTCCCGGTACCGGTACCGAAACCGGTATCCGAATCCCGTTCGGTACGGTACCGGTACCACTATTTATGCTCGGAAAAAAATTGGTTCCACTAATTCGGTACGGGATCGGTACGGGACTGATACCGTGCTCATCCCTAATGTAGACTAACTAGGTTCTTTCAGGAACTCAGCTACAAACAACAAGAGATTGAAAAGTATGTAAGTAAGGCTATCCGGGGTGGAACACTTTGCTCACTCGTGAGATGCTACCTCACGCATGAAACTCATTTCACACACAACCACTCACGTGTGAGAAGGTGGAAAAAGATAAGGTTAATGTGATCGGCTCACCATTGGTTGCGTTGGAAAAATAGTGGGCACTTTTGTGTTTTAATGTTTTTTATTTGGTTTGTGAGGGTGTGTGTGGAGTATTTAGTGGAGGTATATTTATATAAAGTGTGTATTTTAATGAAAGGTGATGCTCACTTGTGAACTGCTACTTCACGCACGAAACTCATTCCACACACAACCACTCACGCGTGAGAAGGTGGAAAAAGAGAAAAGAAATGTGACCGGCTCACCTTTGGTTGTGTTGGAAAAGTAGTGGCCCCTTTTTGTGTTTTAATGTTTTTTATTTGGTTTGTGAGTGTGTTTGTGTGGTATTTAGTGTGGTATATTTATATAAAATGTGTATTTTAATGAAAGGTGATGCTCACTAGTGAACTGCTACCTCACGCACGAAACTCATTCCACACACAACCACTCATGCATGAGAAGGTGGAAAAAGAGAAGGGAAATGTGACCGGCTCACTTTTTGTTGCGTTGGAAAAATAGTGGGCTCTTTTTGTGTTTTAATGCTTTTATTTGTTTTGTGAGTGTGTGTGTGAAGTATTTAGTGGAGTATATTTATATAAAGTGTATATTTTAATAAAAGATGATGAAAAGCTGACTAAAACGGGTGAAATATGAAAGGTGTGAAAGGAGAGAAAAAGCTGAGGTAGTGTTGATGTGAAAGATAGACGGTGTAACGAGTCTAACCTTCTTTATTTATACCGTTTCGTGTGTACAATTGTACATTGCAAGTTAATGGGTAGGTGATGATGGAAGTTGGTGAAAAAAACAATGCTTGACTATCTTAGAAAATCATTCTTTTTAAACATATTTGTTTTTAGTGGTAAAAATATTTGAGAAAAGATTGTAATCAAACTAAAACATACCAACGAGGTTTAGGTTCATGTACATGCTTAATGAAGCCGAAATTGTTTGGACTTTGGAAGATCAAATATCTTGGTTTGACCGAAATGAATGCAACTTTAGTTAAGGAACATATAATCACCAGGAGTATTTTTATCCGTTGATGAATTTAACTCGTTATTTGATACTCCTACAATATTTGATCATTCTCTATATGCCAAATATACATTTTAGCCGGAAACTTATAACTTGTAACATGTTCATTGAAATAGCATCAACATAACCTTGCCATTAGAGAATAAATTCAAAATAAAGCTCGTTAGTTTGCTGTAATTTATTTATGTAACATATGGTTTTATTGTAGCCATAGCTTAAATTTTGTTACCTCTAAAATAGCGTGTTTGTGAAACATCTTTACATATAAAACAAAACTTATTGTTTTTTGAGATGGAAGTGTTGTGCTTGTCGAGCTTTGTGACTCCATAAATGATGATGTTGATTACTCGTGATTAACATAAACTTAATCAATTTGTTTTGTCAATAAAATAATGTTAAAAACTATACAAATGGATTCTTTTTGTGTGTGCTAACAATCAAACAGTTGTTTGAAGTCTTTGAACGAAAAAAAAGGTAATTAGAAATGAGATATTTTTTTAAGGATTCGTAAGTATGGAATATTGGTTGTAGGTGTTGAATCGAATATGTAGACCAATTTTAAAAATTATATCTGCAAATGCTATATGATAATCGCTAAAACAATGATATTGGTTTCTACAAAGACAGATTATAAAATATTGAAATTGTCATTTTAGTATATTATCGAAGCCAGTCGTGCTTTGTTTGTCTTTCTTAACGGATCTTGTAGTATTTTAAAAAAAGTAATCTATACATTTAAAAATGGCTTAAGATGATTTATGCTTTAACATAATCGCAGCCGTATGCAATGACGATATTACCCTTTAAATGCATGCATAAAAGGTGTCCTTTTCCATGTCAAATCTGTTCTGCCGAAAATAAAATATTTTATATGGAAAAGATCATCTTATTTCATTTTATCTTACTAATAAAGTAACTTAAATATACTTATCTACTATAAAAAAAAAACATGATATTAAGGTGCATGTAAAGTCAAACGTGACCGCATGAGATATGATGTTCGAGTGGTGGTTTTTTATGTTGTTGAACGGGTGGTTAATTATTACGTATTGTTTTATGCCAAAAGGTCAACAAATACATGTAATCAAAAGTGAGAGTGAAAGGCCGTTTAGTCAAACAAAGCCAACAATTCTGCTCATCAATACTTGCACTAAATTTTTCTAAAGTAAATAAATACAGTAGTTAAAACTAGAGACCACTTGCAGCACCCGTGTGGGTGGCCGGAAAGGGTCGCGCAGACCGAAAACACGAACTCATAATGCGAGCTCGACATCGTGAGTCACGTCAAAGGTTCTCGTACCATCCTGACTAGCCCACGCGATACATATTTTTTCTTTTACTCTTCTTAATGGTTTTGTGTTTGTGTTTGTGTCATTTTTGTGTTTATGTTTTGTTTTTGTGAGCACAACCAAGAAGATGATTTATTGTTATTATTATTATTATTATTATTATTATTATTATTATTATTTTGTCACTTTCTTTTTTGAACATAAGATTTAGTACTTTAACTTTTAGTCCGTGTTAATCCTTATTAAGTTTGTGTTGTTACACAAAAATTGCTAAGGACGCTGCACAATAACAACAACCTCGAGCTTAGTGATTCTCTTGCTGCACGATAACGACAATTATGTCTCCACAATCCTCGTGTCGTGGAGCACAAATCATGTAGTATAAGTAGAGTCGTCTACCCCGGTAAGCGACACACACTCCACTCCTTACTTACTTTATCTCTCTACTTTATCTCACTAAAAAAATATACCAAGCATATACTCATTTTCACACTGGAATTTGGTCTCAGATTCAACACTCAAGGCTAGCTAACGGTGTCTTTATCTTATTTCAGCTACGGAATGTAGGAGGTCAGGGCAGCCTAATTCTCCGAAGGACCAAAATGCTAAAGATTGAAGTTTCAAACCTGGCGGTATCACCATTTAGGAAAAACTGCTTTCGTGCGGTCTCTTTCTTTTTCCGATGGGGTGAGTGGCAAAGTCTGGTTCAACTAAGGAGTAGGTCATCCTGTTTGATAGAGCGGGTAACGTTTTTTTTTTTTTTTTTTTTTTTTTTTTTTTTTTTTTTTTGTATTTGGGATTGACGTCGAGAAAGACTAAAGACAGTAGAGCACGGGTGTCGGCACAGTCCAAAAAGTAGTACTTATACCATTTTATAGCAACAGGAAGTAGCGATTCGCCTTCTTTCGATAGTAGTTCTCTCTCCTTCATCTGATCCTATCTCTTGGTTGGCCTGGTCTGGTTGTTTCTTGAATGTGGAATTTAGATCACATGCAAGTGAAAGGTTATCCCAAGTAGATGCTAAGATAGCAAGCTTATAGACCATTAGGAAGGAATTGCTAAACAACAACAATTAGTGTTTAATTGTTTTTAATCAAATTTATTATAGTAATCATGTCATGTAGAAAAGCACATTGTAGTATATTACTACTCGTAAATGCAAGAACTAGGTTATGCATACCCTTTTTAAATGAGAGGTGCTTTGCACACACCTTATTTTGATTAGGACACTCATAATACAAGCATATAAAACATACTGTAAATAATGTACAATTAAATAATATACACAGTAGAGTGTCTTAATTAAATAAATGAGTTTGTCAATCATTTTTCTTTCTAAATGGATATTGGCACTCTTATTTATTTATTTATTTTTTATTTTTAATTTTGTTTTTATTATAAAACTACATAACTAAAAGTATAAAAAATAAAATATAAAGTTTGATAAGTCAAAATTAATAAAAGACATAAAATGCCGAACAGAAAACGGTAAAAAACCCGACTTTTTGGTCAATAGAGTGAATAAATGTGAGTGAAAAAGAATGTCAAAATCCTATAAAAGGTAACACTAAGACTAATATGCAAGGAGGTGATATCTTCACCTTGTGGCCCCACGTCACGCGCTATCATCCTTGCAAAAAGACCATGTTCACGCATGAAGCACACGTATCGAAACAAAATTCGGTGAAACCTTCACCAAATGAAAAGGCAAAAAAAATGGGTCCCACCCCCTTTTTATAGTTGCAAAAAAAAAAAAAAAAAAAAAAAAAAAAAAAAAAAAAAAAAAAAAAACTCCCACTACCCTTTTTTACTTATAAATACTCGCTAAAATTTATACTTTTTAAACCACAACTTCACCAAAACACTACTATATTATAAGAAACAATACTTTTAATGTCTTGTAAACTTTCCCACACCGTTAAACAACTTCAAAACTATGTCAAAAACCAAGCCGACAAAGACGACACCGAATAACAAGAGGTAATTGTCGAAGTTATTAAGAAGTTTGAGCTCGCAAAGACTCTCAAACAACGACTGAACACGATTCACAGAGTGCAACGACATCTCTGACGACAAAAAATTTGTGATCGACCAGTTTTACGATGAGTATCGCAAAGACGTTGCCGTTGTTGAGACATTGTGGGGTTGTGTGAATCAGGTACAGTCCCAAAAATCCAACAAGATCCGTTGGAGTTATGGAAAATGTAGAAGCTTCTATGGTTGAGCAGCAGCAGCAGCAGCAGCAGCAGCAACAACAACAACAACAACAATTTGTGATGGGTGCATCAAGTTCATCTGATTCACAAAGATCTGTTGAGCAACAACAACATCAACCTCATCTTGATCAATTTCGGCTAGGTTATGAAGAGGATGGTGGCTGGAACTCTGACAAGGAGCGGGAGCTAAGCAGGTTGGAAGCTCGGTTAGAAGCAGAGAAGTTTGCGAACTACTTTGCGTATGAAGACGGTTACGACTCCAACAACTCTGAAACTTGGGATCACCCAGATTACAATTGAAGTTTAAGTTTATCTTTATGTGATGTTTTAATTTTATTATGTAATGTTCTAATTCCAAGAAGTTTATGTAATGTTTATTTTTTAAGTTTATGTAACGTTTTCATTTCGTACGTTGTTTTTTAAAATTTGAACATTTACGGTTTTATATTTTTACGTTTATGACTTTAATTGTGTAAGTATTAAAAAAAATGAGAGTTAAGGTGAAGATGGGTTTCCCTTGCCAACTAATTAGTGAAGAGAAGTGAGAGGAGAGAGAAAACTGACGTGGCGCTGAAGTGTATGGTGAAAAAAAGATTACCTTGCCTACTAGCCGAAGGCTATAAGGCTAGGCAAGGTATTCTTCACCTTACACTTTAGCGCCACCTCAACTTTATCTCTTTCTCACTTCTCCTCACCTCCATTCCCTTTTTAGTGGGCAAGGCAACCCCATCTTCACCTTAACTCCCAACTTTTTTTTACTTACACAATTAAAAACGTAAACGTAAAAATATAAAAACGTAAATGTTCAAATTTAAAAACACAACGTACGAAATTAAGACGTTGCATAAACTTCTTGGAATAAAAATACTACATAGATTTAAAACATTACGTAAACATAAAATAAACATTACATAACTACGATACGTAAAGTTAATCCAAGTGATACCAAGTTTGAGAGTTATCTGACCGATAACCATCTTCGTAAGCAGAGCAGTTCGCAAACATGCTCTTTTCGTACTCTCGTTCCAAAGTGTTAAACTCCTGCTCCCTACTCTCGTCCCGAGTTTGAGTCAGCTGAGGTTGATATTGTTGTTGCTCAATAAATCTTGGTGCATCAGATGAAGTTGATGCACCTTACCCATGTTGATTCATCTCTTGTGATACAAAATCAACAATTTTGTTTTCCTCAAAACTTCAACATATCTTGTTGCTGATTTGGGCCTGTATTTGTGAAACACACCCCACAACGTCTCACTAATGGTGTCGTCTTTTATGGCTTCATCGCTCAAAAATTGGTCAATCACAAATTTTCTTTTCGCAGAAATGTCTTTGCACTCTGCGCATCGTCTTTATCATATTGTTTTTTAATATACTTTTGCATTTGTTCGACGGTATGGGGTGGGGGGGGGGGGGGGTGACGACAAACAATATTAGAGCATCTACAATGAGGGGTTTTTGCAAAAGGTTTTTACTATTTGAAAAAGCTTTTGAAAAGCATTTTACCATTGCAACCAATGACTTTTCAAAGACTTTGCATGAAAGACTTTGCTCCTACCAAGTGGTTGATGAAAAAGCTTTTTACTTTCCAAGTTTAGCATTTATGGCATTATTGCATTAAATGCAAAAAGCAAGTTTAGCATTTATTGCATTAAATGCAAAAAGCCATAAAAGCTTTTTACCATTGCTCATGCTCTTAGAAGTTTAGATGATTTCTTAATGTTAGTGGAGTTGTGCTTTTATGAAGTAGTGGTTTAAAAAATATGAATTAGTGGGTATTTATAAGTAAAAATAGGGTAATGTGTAATTTTTTCTTTTTATTTTTTTTTAAAACCAAACGGTAACAAAGTACAAGTGGGGCATTTTTTTTTTTTTTTTTTTTTTTTTTTCTTTTTTTTTTTTTTTTAAAAATCTACAAGGTGAAACGTGCACTATAAGTTGCGTTGGTATGTGTTTGTCACGCGTGAGATGAAACCAACGGCAAGGGAGTCCCGCATGAATTTGCAAAATAATGAAAGATTTACCACGCCTTGCCTTCCGATCTACAACACCCTAAATGCCATCCCCATCTGTTAAAATGATTCGTGATCTTATAATATTCGTTAAATTTTATATTCTTTCATTCTTTGAGGTTGGTGGTGGTAGGTGACGAGGGAGGTAGGTGATAATTGATAAAGCAATGTTATGTCGAATAATGTCTCTTTAATAATAGTAGCTTTTATATAACTAACCTTCTATTTAGTGAATCATTGTAGCGCCCGCGAAAATAACAGTAATTATAAGCAAGTTTGATGGTAACTTAGGATGTGTTTGGTAGTAAATGGGAGAGGATCTTCTCAAGTAACTTGGCTCAAATTATAGGATCATCAACCATTAGATTAAAATCAAATGTAAAGATTAAAAGTACTTTTAATCTTTACATTTGATTTTAATCTAATGGTTGATGATCCTCTAACTTGAGTCAAGTTGTCCCACTAACTTGAAAGGATCTTCTTCCGTGTTTGGTATGAGGGTATGAGAATCAATGAATGATTTGAATCATATTACATAATTTTTTTTTTTTTATTTTTTTTTATTTTTTTGTAATTAAAGTGAACCCGAGAATCAAAGATTGATTTATGGCAAGTAAGGTGACTTTCATAAATCTAAACCTAAATTGGACGTCACATCCATGTTCATTATCACAATCTATATATAAATTAATTATCAAAAAAAAAAAAAAAAAAAAAAAAAATCATCTCATTTTCTCTCCAATAAATTATTTATCAACTATTAAATAAATTTTTCAATAAAATTTTTTTTTCCTCTTACCACATTTTCTTTCATTGTAAACCGATTTCAAATTTTTTTATGAACCAAACAGGCCTATATATCTCCATTATAGTAAAACTAGGCGTGTATCCATGTACAACGACGATATTTTATAACGAAAAATAGTTATAATTTATATATTTTGATTAAATTTTTTTGTGTAACGTTTAACAATAGATTTGACAAGCTTTTATCATCATTTGAGACAACAATAACATCGTACAAGTTTCAGTTTAACAAATTGGGACTGAAGCATTGATCGGGATTGAAAGGAGGATTGTGATGAATATGTGAAAAAGAAAAACGACAATAAACATTGAATAACTTTAGAAACAACATTAATTTAAAGTAGGACAACATTTAAGATAAGAAATGAGGACATATATTAGTAATTTAACATTCTCATTTAAAAGTTTGTAACTAATAACATTTTATTTTACTTATATACAGTAGAGATATAATAAACTTTACGACAAAGAAATATAAATTAACAAGAAATGGCCAAACATAGAAACACCAAACCCAAATAGATATCTTTCACACATTGCCATAAAAAAACACATTTTACTTGTCATATATGTTGCATAGTTTCCAACCTCAAAAATTATTATTATTATTATTATTATTATTATTATTATTATTATTATTACTTCTTTACGTAATATTGGACGGTGATTTGCACACTCTACAAAATAATTGATACAATAAAATATGTACGATATTATCTTTACTACTCCCTTCGTCTAAAAATTATAATCTATATTTTCTTTTTGGGATGTCTAAAATAATTGTTCACTTTTCTTTTTAAGTAAAAATCAGAGAATTTAGTGAGACAATATTCTATTTGAGTGATTGAAAATTAAAATGACCCCATTTTTATTAACTATCTGGTTTTTGTCTCCTGACAATAATTTTGGGATGGATGGAATATATGTTTTAACATTTTAAGGCATTTTTTTAAATATGTTTTAAAAAAATACAATGTAATGTATAAGAAAAAAAGTTTATAACTATAACTACCTATTAACTTTTCAAATCTTCAAATAAATGTTACTTTTAAAACACCTTTAAAAAAATATAAAAATACATGTTATTATACATATTTTACAAACTAATAAAATACACAAAGCTTCTTACAATTTATATGCAAACAAATTGATGATATACATGGTTTAGAAAACGGGACCGGACCGGACCAACAGGTTTAACCGGGAAACGGAGATGCCACCGGCGGCCAGCCAATAAAAGCCGTCCGAAAACGAACCTAAGAGGACCGTCAAAACTGGTATAAACGAGTGAACTGTGCTGGAACGGATCATTTTCTTCTTGATTTTCTCATGTTAATCAACTCGTTATTGTTATTTTATTGATACATGAACTTTAATCATAAGGTACCCGCTCTGTAGGTATCTTGCTATGCGTATACAAAGTAACTACTCAGTTGTGCTAGCACATGTTTTGTAACCGACGAATAAAACAATCAACATTACTCGAGGATCAAGCCAGAAAGTTTCCTTACTAGGTAATGATTGAATTATTATTTTTTAATTTATAAGTTCGTTTTGTTGATGTGCTACAAAAGTAGAAGATAAATACAAAAAATATAGATAAGAAATAATTAATAATAGTATTAAACTTTTTAAATAATTATTTTTAATAATAAAAAACTATAATTAAAAATCTTAAATCAAACAAACAAAACAAAGATTAAAGTATTTGTTTTTTAATAATAAAAATATATCATTCAAAATTTTTTTAAAAAAAACCTGCGCGTGCACATACATTATAACTAGTGATTAAACTATGATAAATTTTAAAAATTGCGTTATTAATCTTTTTTGTTACAAGGGGAAAACCACAAAAATGATCATAATGTGTAAAAAAAAAATTTTGCTACAAGTTTTGTAGCTAGATGACATTGGTCAAGAGACCACCCCACCCCTCCTATCTCCGCCTATGAGTAAACTAGTTAGCCAAGTGAGTGTAAAAACAAACAAAATGGCATATACTATACCCATAAAAGTAATAAACCATTTGTAAACCAAGATCAAAACAATCCAAAAAAATCCAACTAGCAATTGAAGCCAAAGCATTCATTTCCTAGCCTTAGTCAAGGGTCAAGATCTTTTATAAAAACCAATCCAAGGGTCATATTTTCTCTTGTTCATCTCAATCACCCCATTTTCATCCCCCCAAATCTTTACAAATAACACAAACCCCATCTTTTTATTCCTTCACTCTTCTTTACATCTTTCTAAACCAAAAAAACAAAGAGCCATGGCTTCTCTTACTCTCTCCCAAGCTGCTCTCACACGCGCCACCGTCACGCGCCATGGCTCTTCCACCACCACACCCCAACAACCCACTTCCCTCTCAACTCTCCAAATACCCACTTTTTCAGGATTGAAATCCACCCCAGCCGTCGCCTCACGCGCTCCCACGCGCCGTCATGTCTCCGCCACGCGCCGGCGCGTGGTCACAAACGCCGCCGTGGAAACCCTTGAAAAAACCGACACCGCCCTTGTGGACAAGTCTGTGAACACTATCAGGTTCTTGGCTATTGATGCTGTGGAGAAAGCAAATTCGGGTCATCCGGGTTTGCCCATGGGTTGTGCACCCATGGGTCATATTTTGTATGATGAGGTTATGAGGTATAACCCAAAGAACCCTTATTGGTTTAACAGAGATCGGTTTGTTTTGTCTGCTGGTCATGGTTGTATGCTTCAGTATGCTCTCCTTCATCTTGCTGGTTATGATGCTGTCACTGTAAGCTTCTTTTTTATAAACTTTTAGTACTAGTTTACAACCTGTTTTTAATCTGCTTATTATGTGTTTGGATCTGTTTTTTTAACTTTTTTGTATAAAGTTTGCATTTTTCGATAAAATCTATGTAAAGTTTAGGAAAAGATTCTGTCTGTGTGTGTGTGTTTGGTGTTTGGAGACATAAACAAGATTTGTACTTTTGTAGTTTTGTAAAAAAAGGGTATTTTTTTGTTGCATTTTTATCATAGTATTGTGACTTTTTACTAAAAGTAGAAGACTTTTGATTCAAGGCTCAGTTTTTAGTTCCTTTGTGAATTGTGATTGATCACATGTGTATAGTTTGGTAAGATAGGATGATCTATGAATCAGTTTTCAAGTCAAAGTAGTGGTGCTCCTTGTGTTTGTGATAACTGGTTTTAGTTGATATAGTTGGGCTATTGTTGTTTAATAATAATGATAATTCGTGTAATTATTAGACGGAGGACTTGAAGCAATTCCGTCAATGGGGAAGCAAGACTCCTGGTCACCCCGAGAATTTTGAAACTCCTGGAGTTGAAGTTACCACTGGTTAGTGCTTGAATATGTGTGAATGTCTAAATTTTGAAGAAAGTTGCTGTATTTTGTTTCTAAACGATTGTTATGCTATTATTTCTCAGGTCCTCTTGGTCAAGGTATTGCCAATGCTGTTGGTCTTGCTCTTGCTGAGAAGCATTTGGCTGCAAGATACAACAAACCCGATGCCGAGATTGTTGACCACTACACGTAAGATTTCAAGTAGCATTTGTTTATTTTTTAATGTTTTTATTGAATTTGGTAAAATGTTTACTGAATTATGCGTTTTGCTTCAGATACTGTATTCTTGGAGATGGTTGTCAAATGGAAGGTATTGCAAACGAAGCATGTTCTCTTGCTGGACATTGGGGACTTGGAAAGTTGATTGCTTTCTACGATGACAACCACATTTCCATTGATGGTGACACCGAGATTGCCTTTACTGAAAGCGTTGACACACGTTTTGAGGCTCTTGGGTGGCACATCATTTGGGTGAAGAACGGTAACACTGGTTATGATGAGATCCGTGCTGCCATTAAGGAAGCCAAGGCTGTGACTGATAAGCCCACTTTGATCAAGGTTAGTGATTATATAATTGTGTTAATGCGTGAGAGAAATTAGTATCTTTTTGGAGTTTATTAAAATTTTGTGGTGACTTGCAGGTGACAACAACAATTGGTTTTGGATCACCAAACAAGGCCAACTCATACAGTGTCCACGGAGCAGCTTTGGGTGCAAAGGAAGTAGACGCAACCAGACAAAACCTTGGATGGCCTTATGAGCCATTCCATGTACCAGATGATGTCAAGGCGTAAGCAAAACATCTTAAAGCTTCTAATTTTTTGCTCGGGTTTGCTGATTTTTGATTGATTATTGATAGCGGTGGCATAATGGGCGGGGCATACAATTTTTGTAACGGGTCAAAATGGGTAATTACTTTTATCGGTCAAAATGGGTGGTTGACTCGAACACTTGTGTCCAAATTTGCATACTTCTATTAATTATTTAGTGAGTTAGATTACAATAAGAATATTTATTGAGTATAGTAGGTTTTATGCATGAAAAATGCAATTATCAAAAGTAGGGGCGAAGCTTGGAAATTTCGAGTGGGGGGTCGGGATCTAAAATTTTTTTTTCCTAACACTATGGGGGGTCGAAACCGAATTAAATTGGGGGGGCGAAACCGAAAATACCGAAATTTTTCTACACGAAAACTATATACCCCTACATCGCAAAAAAAATTTCGGGGGGTCGGCCGCCCCCCCCCCCCCCCCCCCCCCCCCCCCCCCCCCCCCGGCCCCTTAGAAGCTGCGCCCCTGATCAAAAGGTTTCCCTTCTTGCTAAGTGTTTTTGCTCAACATATTTGACTCATCTTAGATGACAGTAACACATAACTCAAATTAGTCAAAATGGCAACTCTAATCTTAAAGTTTAAAGCTTGTTTTTTTTGGAAATTGATTTGCTATTTTATTTTATTCTATTTATTTATTTTTTGTGTGCAGACACTGGAGCCGCCACACCCCTGAAGGTGCTGCTCTTGAAGCTGAATGGAATGCTAAATTTGCAGAGTACCAGAAGAAATACGCTGAAGATGCAGCAGAATTGAAATCTATTGCTGATGGTGTATTGCCTGCCGGATGGGAAAAGGCTCTTCCCGTAAGTTTGTGTTTGTTGAAATATCACTACTATCTTCAATAGCCTTTTTTTAAAAACTTGGGTTCACTAAATAATTCTCTCTTTGTTATGTAGACATACACACCTGAAACTCCCGGTGATGCCACAAGAAACCTTTCACAAACAATGCTTAACGCTTTGGCACCAGTTCTCCCTGGCCTCATTGGTGGAAGTGCTGATCTTGCTTCATCAAACATGACCCTAATGAAAATGTTTGGTGATTTCCAAAAAGCCACACCCGAAGAACGCAATGTCAGGTTTGGTGTCCGTGAACACGGTATGGGAGCCATCTGTAACGGTATCGCCCTCCACAGCCCCGGGTTCATCCCTTACTGTGCTACCTTCTTTGTTTTCACTGATTACATGAGAGGTGCTATAAGAATATCAGCTTTATCGGAAGCTGGTGTCATCTACGTGATGACCCACGACTCCATTGGTCTAGGAGAAGACGGTCCCACCCATCAGCCCATCGAACATTTAGCCAGTTTCCGTGCCATGCCCAACATCTTAATGTTCCGACCAGCTGACGGTAACGAGACCGCTGGAGCTTACAAGGTCGCAGTTGAGAGCCGAAAACGACCCTCAATCCTTGCTCTTTCTAGACAAAAGCTACCCAACTTGGAAGGAACTTCAATTGAAGGAACCGCAAAGGGTGGTTACACAATAACCGACAACTCTACCGGAAACAAACCCGATGTTATCTTGATCGGAACTGGTTCTGAGCTTGAAATTGCAGCTAAAGCTGCTGATGAACTCAGAAAGGAAGGGAAAACCGTTAGGGTCGTGTCTTTTGTCTCATGGGAGCTTTTTGATGAACAATCTGCCGACTACCAAGAAAGTGTCCTTCCATCAAGTGTAACAGCCCGTGTCAGCATTGAAGCTGGTTCAACTTTCGGATGGGGGAAACTCGTTGGAAGCAAAGGAAAGGCCATCGGTATCGACAAATTCGGAGCCAGTGCACCAGCACCAAAGATTTACAAGGAGTACGGGATCACTGTTGAAGCTGTAGTCGCAGCAGCTAAAGAAGTTATATAGGCTGGTTTGAACCCGAGATCAAGTTCTGAGCTTTGGAAACTTGACAAAAGATGATCGTTGTTAGTTTTCAGTAATCTTGATTCATAATGCTCAGACAAACAATAAAAAAGTCAGTTTTTTAGTCTTTGATGCTTTCATGGAATACCTTAGCTGTGAATCGAACGAAGATCAAGAGAGAAGATTAGATGTTGAAAGATTGATGATGCTCTCACGAATTTGTATCAAAATTTAAACATATTTTTTCCGAGTTTTGTGATTTTTATATGTTTGATTATCTCTGAGGTGTTCTTTTGAGTAATGTACAATTTTACACTTATAAATGACACTATTATTCTGAATTTTTGGAGCATCTATCTGCTTAATGAACTCAAAATTTGTACTACTGTCAAACTGCATGCATAATATGCAACTCTGCAAGTCAAAATGACACTACTGTATGTTTTTTAGTGTCTTGTATGTTGGCTATCTAGATACATGATAACACATGGATTTGGCACCCTATCCCTTGTCTGATATGTTTTCGATCATCTTATTTCGTCGTGCACCTTTTTAATACATTTTCAATACGAGTATGTCTCAGTTAAGACTTGAATCCACGATACTGTAAAGTCGACATGATGTTACAAAGTTGTCACTATAATAGATTTTTGTATTTTATGTGAGGAGAAAAGGTTGCTTTCCTTCACATTTATTGAATCTAAATGGATTTATCATCTTTTATCTGTATTGTTTTCTGGTTGAATTTGCATAGATTGAGTGATAGATGTAAGCCACAGGAACTGGGTAAGGTTATCTGATCTTGTTAAGGTTCAATGAACATGTGTCACATATGTTAAGTGGGTCATAATAAAAGTACTCCATCCATACTAGCTAGTGTTTAGATATTTAGTAGCTAGTACTACTGAAGTACTAATAAAGTATTAAAAGTGTGATGCTTATATAAAATTGAGAAAAGAAAGTGCATAAATAAGCCAATATCCTCAATCTTTGAGATGATCCAAAGGACAAATGAATAATTTAAGCTCAAAATTATCAACATAAAATATTGCTACTATTACTTATTACTCCAGTATTTAAATATTTAGATAATATAACTTAATGGAAGATGTGATGATAAAAAGAGTAAGGGTGGGTAGAGCCGTAGAGGGATGAGAAGCCATTTGGTAAAGTGTATGGTTACTGAAGCTTTGGCCTTTGGGTGTCTGTGAACTCTATGTCCCCACATTTGTCTCAAGATCTTTGTTGGGGTTGTCTGGTTGTAAAAGATAATGACTATGGGATGGGTGTGGTAACGGGTATGGGTTTGTAAACCCATATCCTTTAGTGGTGTTTGATACCCATTTTCAATAACAAAACCACTAGCCAAATAACTGTATCGGGAATGAAAATCATACCCTCATTCTTATGCCCACAAATCAAACACCCCCTTAACATTTTTGTTGTTAAAAAGTAAAAAGAATGAAATTGAGTAAGCTCTATGCAGTTGTATTTGTATACAATGACTACAAAAAGGTACATATCTTACTTAAAAAAAAAAAAAAAAAAAAAAAAAAAAAATCTTAACGCATAAAGTTTTTCAAAAGCTTTTTGTCTAAAAACAATATACTGTTACAAATTAGCTTAAATAAGAGCTTTTTTAATGCATCAAGCTGTATATAAGCATTTTCCTTTTCTTTTCAAGACAATCGAACTTTAATATCTTACAATATAGTTATCTTGTATGCATGTTTTTTAGTCTCTAATGTCTTTCATCAAACACCTTAATAGTACAAATAAGGTCGCACTTTATTCAGTCTATATGTACGTGTCGTTGAAGTATGAACGTGCATATGCATCCGTTTACACATGTGCATTAGCGCATAAATTTGATAAATGTGTTTGTAAATGTGTGTATATTCTACAAGACAATAGAACTTAGACCTCTAACAACAATGTTACAAACTTACAACCTTTTGAAGGACTTAGGAGCCTTCAACTTTTTGGTTTTGCAAGGGCCATGGAAAGTGTAAGTGGCCAGTGTTTTAAAGGATAACTATTAGCATAAACATGAGCATATTCCCTTTACTAGCTTTTAAAGTATCAGATGCAACAATTTCGATTAATTTACTTATCTTACGGGCTAAATATGAACACTTCATAAGAAACCTTGGTTAGAAATGAAACGAAGTCAAACGACACATATCATTGCTCAACTCAATGGACTCATCAGTTTTTAGTTTTTTTACCAAAATTTTCTTACAAATAATCAAACACACCCAACATTATTATTTTTCTGGCTATAAAACATTCATCAAGTCTAGAAACCCGTATTAGTTGTTTCAGAATAAGGAACTATGATATCTTTATTCTTCAAAAGGTTTATTTAATCGGGTGAAAAACTCTGAATGCGCGCTCCCCTTTTGAGTGCCGAATTATCTTTTCTTATGAGGCCTAGTCCTAAGCAATGAGCAATCTGTTGCAAACGCTAAGGAAGTTAGAGATTAAATGCGGGACCTATATCTGGTCAATTAAACGTTTGCAATGTGACAGTACGTAATACCACTAAGCGTACGACCAAATTTTGATTAATCTTTTTCGTCAGTTTCGATTTATACACAAATTATGTTCATCTTAAAAAACCAAACTATGAATCTATGATTTAACTAACGACTGAGTCACGTGAGTGCATTTTACTCATCTTGATTGGAATATGAGACACCAAAAATTGAAAATAATCAAGCTGAGATTCACGAAAAGTGTAAATTTAGTTATTATAGTTTTTTTTTTTTTTTTTTGAAGGGGGGGGGGGGGGTTTCAATGGCCAGATTTATTGTATCAATCACCTTTAGCCCTTTAGGCACTTGTATATTTTTTCATCTACATCTATAACTTATTGTATCGAATCACCTTTACGCACTTGCTCTTGTTTTGGGGCATTTTATGGTTGTATGATACGCACTTTTTAGTGCTTGTTGCCTTGTTGGTATTTATTTATAAATTAATTGCCGGTTAGAAAAAAAACTTTATATGCTAATCTTATAAAATGACTAACATAAATATTTTAAGTGTTTAATATGGTTATTTTATGACAACTTGGTCAATATAGCTTCCAAGTAGCTACTTCTAAAATCTAGAAAACAAAAATTATAATGTACAACCAGTCAACTATAAAAACGTCAAAAACTGCAAATTCGGTTTTCAAGTTGGTGGGTCATTTACACAAGAATGACAAAAATACTAAACCAAGTGTGTTTGGGACTATTAGTATTTATTTATTTAAAAAAAAGAAAAAAAAAAGAAAAAAAAAAAGAAAACAAAACTTATTTAGGTCCCTTTATCAAGATAAAGCAAACGTTCTTTCAGAAAAGATTATCCATCCATAATCCATTACTTGCTCATCTATAACTTTGTAATACGTATGTGCATCGTTTAATATGTTCGATCTGTAACCAAGAATTTTAGTGAAACCATTGTATTTGATAAGTTTACAATTTGAAATTTTGAATATCCTCTTGTAGTATGGACTATTGACTATGGAGGCCCAGTGGAATGGGCTTTCATCTTTGGCTTAAACAATGAGTAACGTACTAACGTAACGTGCATGAATGAAAATATGAAATGGTGAAAGCCACCAACCCCCCCAGTTTGGTAGGTGTCAAATCGAGTCAACCAAACACTTGTTTATACCTACTTAATGGAATTTAGATCTTCTATACCTAATCACTTTGAAAAAGAAATGTGATTATACATCACTTTGTTACAACAACACACAACAATTTGCTGATGTGCCTAGCAATTTTTTAATAGTGTGTAAATCACTTTTTGTCATCAATCATGCTAACTATTACGTACTATTTTATGTGTCTTGTAAGTTAACCTGATCAATGATGGCTAGTATCACAAATATTAGACATTGATGATAATAGAAAAAAATTATAGCCTTTGACTTGAGTTTATAAAAGACTACTATGTTCCTAATTTTATGAGATATACTCCGTATATACATAATCCTTTGAGAAAGGAACATGTGATATTATAATAAGGAAATGGTTATTCATAACTGATCCACAGTAATAAAAACACCCCGTTAAAGTCGATGAGGTTTTTGTAATCATAAATCATACCAACAACACAAATGGCTTTGATACCATTTAGTTGCACTGATGACTATTTCTTACTCCATTCGATACATTTTGCAGTTTTGTTAGGCTTGTATTAGTCGTTTCAACATGTCGTACAAAATATTTCCAAATCATCTTCCGCATCCTCTTGTGCATCAGTGCATGGTTTGCTGAAGATTGTCGCCCATCACTTGCTTGTTTGCCCACCTAAGTTAAAAAGGTGACTACTATGTGTTCCATCTTTAACGAGTCATGTAATATAAACTGTTGTTGACTGTTGAAAACAAGAAGTGTCACATTCAATTGGCTTGATGTCATCAGATACAAAATTTAAAAACCTTAAATGTTTACATATTAGAGCGAACGGTGTCATGGCGTACGAGCCCCGCCATTCCGACGTGGAACACCAAATTGCGCCGCCATTATGGCGTTACAACACCGCCCCTTGCGCCATTTAAGGCGTTAATTCACTCAAACAGCACCCATGAGAGGTCTCAAAAAGAGTGAAATGGATTTAACCATGAGTATGAAGGTATTTTGGTATGTGAATGTGAAAAGTAAAATGTTGAAGTGACAAAACGAATCAAGCCATAACACCTGACGCTCTTAAGTGATTTACATCTATCTTTCGTGTTGTTCTACCGAAAACCATTGATAATACCTTCTTAAAATCAATTTCCCAGATAAGGTGGAATTATGTCTTTTATGTAAACCTTATAAACTAATACTTAATTAACAATTTAACATTGAATATTTGACACTAACACATCTCCATATTTTAATTTGTAACCTTAATCCTACTTAAAATAATAGTAATACGGAGTTTGGTAAGATTGGGGTTGGTATGACTACCATGTTGACACTCTCCCACCTACCCTCCTTCCCACCAAACCTACTTTACAAATCCATCATACCACACCTACTCTGTCTTCTTGGTACAATTTCACACACACAAAACAGAACACAAAAACAACAACAATGGCAACAACAACAACAGCAACACACATTAACAACAACCTAACACACAATCTCCAACACACCACTAAACTCGCATCCAAACACCCCAAATCACAAAATTTCTTATCTTTTCAACCCAAAAACAAAAACCCATTAACCCAGTTCAATCTTTCTTCTTCAAATGTGAAAAAAAGTTTGACTTTTTGTAAGTCAACTGTCACAACTGAAAAACCCTCAACTGTGCCGGAAATTGTGTTGCAACCGATTAAAGAGATTTCTGGGACTGTTAATTTGCCTGGGTCGAAGTCTTTGTCTAATAGGATTTTGCTTCTTGCTGCTTTATCTGAGGTATAGTTTGGTTTTTTATTTCTTTGACTTTGACTTTGACTTTTTGGAGTCAAAGGTGCCAATTGTAAAGTATTTTGTGTTTTTATTTGATGTGGGATTTTGATGTTTTGGTTATTGGAATTTGTTATAAGTTGTGTAAATTATGGTATGGTTGTGTTTGGTGATGAGGTTTGTGGAGCTTTTAGCTTTTAGTGTTTAGAATGTAATGCTTGTTTGGCAACTAGCTTTTGGTTAGCTTTTATGTCATTTTAGGCTTTATAGTTGCAACTACAGCCATGTTACTTTTAGAAAACATAGTCATTTTTATATGATTTTTTTTTTTTTTTTTTTTTTTTTTTTTTTTTTTTATGAGAGGCAATGTTGGTATCGGTGAATTGAAAGTACTAGTTTAACTACAAAAGTCAGAATATTGTAGAAAGCGTAAAAGAGGAGATGGCTGAACATCTTGTATCATTTGGACAGGCGAATGTGTGGATTTTATAAAAATTGTGGACGAGTGTGCATTCATGTGATACAAGGTGTGGATTAGTGCCTTTTACAAGCTTTTTGTGATATTTTGCCTTTCGATTGTTACTGAGTATGGTTAAAAAGGTTTATAGTTTTAGTTTAACCGTAAAAGTTAAAATGTTGTAGAAAGAGTAAAAGAGGGGATGGGTGAACATCTTGGGACATCTTGATGCACACTTGTGTACATGTTATTAAACTGTGCACGAGTGTGCATACAAATGGCATAAGATCTGTATCAGTCCCTTTTGTATGCTTGATTTATAGCTTTTTAAATTGACCCTGATCCTGATTAGATTTTTTGTTTTTCTTCCTACAACAGTATGGGTTTTAAGGGTATTGTTACAGAATACTTGAGTTAGGTCTTGCATTTGCGATTTGTATGATTTCGTTTTATGCAATAAAGCGATCATGATCATATATCAATTAATTTTTGGATGCGCTTTTTGAGAGTAATTATTGCGACTTGAAGAATCAGAATTAGAAATTAGTTGATTAAAGCTAGGGATAAGTAGTTAATCTACCTTTGTCTCAGTAGTCAGTACTCAGTAGTTTGACCTTACAAGTCAAACGTTGTAGAAAGCGTAGAAGAGGGGACGGGTGAGCATATTGTATCATTTGAGTGTGCACGTGTCTTGATATTATAAATTGTGCATAAGTGCACATTTGTGTGGTACAAGGTGCGGATCAGTGCCTTTTTTACGCTTTTTATGATACCTCAAATTTTGATTTGATCCTGATTCTACTTAAGAAGGTTTAAAGTTTTTGAATAACATAAAGTGTGCTAGCATGTCAAAAATGAATTTGGTATATCTGGTTAAGGGTATTGCCACGTAATACTTAGTTTGGTAAAGCATTCCGGGATTGTATGAGTTGAGTTTATGCAATTATGTGAGCATGTATGCTAGGATTATTAATTATGGATGTGCATTTGGAAAGTAATTTTACTTATCTCAGTAAGCAATATTCTTACAACTACATATTGTATACTTATTCATATCGGATTATCTTGAGCACAAAAATCAGAAAATTATAATCATAAGTGGGAATCTGTATACGATATGCCTCTTAGTTTCAAAACTTTGATGATGCTCATTGCTAAATGGGAATGTGTCAGATAACTGAATTGTTTCGTGGAGATGGTTTAAGTATGCTAGATTCGGGTATTTTGAATTTTGACTTGGTTTGAATTGGCTTACCTTTTATTGAAGCATGTTATATGGAACGTGATTGATATATAACTTTATATTGTTAGAGTATGTTACCTGAAAAATTCAGTTTCTTACTTAGATTGAGATATGGGTGTGATTCAGTTTTGTTAGATACAAATCCTAATTGAGCGAAGATACACACTGTAGGATGCCATACTTTTCTTTCTCTTGTTATATTTCCTTCTTATAAAGGATTTTTGTTTCTTGATGTATGGACACTCTACTTTAAAATTCACAAATCATATGCTAAAATCTAGCAATGCCCATGAATAAAGCAGATTGTTTATAACGAGTATATTAAAATTTGAGTGCACTGTTTAAAACCACCTTTACATTTATTTATCAGGGAACTACAGTTGTTGACAACTTACTAAACAGTGATGATGTTCATTACATGCTCGGAGCTTTAAGAGCTTTAGGGCTACGTGTTGAGGAAGATGGTGCAATTAAAAGAGCAGTTGTGGAAGGCTGTGGTGGTGTGTTTCCGGTTGGTAGGGAAGCTAAAGATGAAATTCAGCTTTTTCTTGGAAATGCCGGAACTGCAATGCGCCCGTTGACTGCAGCCGTTACTGCTGCTGGTGGAAATTCGAGGTATTTTAATATATTCTCCTCGTTTCAAGTAGATTTGGCTAATCAGGTGGGTCAGGCTGGTTGATTGACATGTCACAACATGCTTATCGTTTTTATTTAGAGGAAACACTGCAAAATGAAAGCATTTTGTGTTATGTTTTTTTCATGTTTGATCATTTAGAGAAACACACATCTGATCTTTTTTTGTCAATAAATTGTTGTTCTGAAGCTACATACTAGATGGGGTTCCCCGGATGAGAGAGAGGCCGATAGGTGACTTGGTCACGGGTCTTAAGCAGCTTGGTGCTGATGTCGATTGTTTTCTTGGGACAGACTGCCCACCTGTACGTGTTGTTGGAGCTGGTGGCCTCCCAGGCGGAAAAGTATGGTTTTGGTCATTTCCCTTCATTTATAGATTTTTTCTATTTAATTGCTGTGTTTTTATCGAAGTTTGATGCTCAAACTAGTTAAAAATGAACGAATAGTCTTGAATCGACCTAATCAATGGAAATGTGCAAATATTGACGATCACACTAAATTGATGTTTTGGTGTTTACAGGTTAAGTTGTCAGGATCTATCAGTAGTCAATACCTGACTGCTTTGCTTATGGCTTCTCCCCTTGCCCTTGGAGACGTAGAGATTGAAATAATTGATAAACTAATTTCGATACCGTATGTAGAGATGACACTGAAATTGATGGAGCGATTTGGTGTCTCGGTGGAACACAGTGATAGTTGGGACAGGTTCTTAATCCGAGGTGGTCAGAAGTACAAGTAAGTTTTCCTTTTTACATGAACTCTTGGTTGTTGTTTTTTATTTTTATTTTTTATTTTTGTGTGTGTTTTTTCAAGATAGGTTATATGAACTTATAA
Organism: Artemisia argyi; assembly: GCA_030686995.1. Lineage (NCBI taxonomy): Eukaryota > Viridiplantae > Streptophyta > Magnoliopsida > Asterales > Asteraceae > Artemisia > Artemisia argyi. The sequence continues at coordinate 201,455,640 of CM060676.1, forward strand.
GATCAAATATTGTTTAGGTCACCCGGAAATGCATATGTTGAAGGTGATGCTTCAAGTGCGAGTTACTTCTTAGCTGGTGCAGCCATAACTGGTGGCACCGTGACTGTTGAAGGCTGTGGAACAAGTAGTTTGCAGGTGCACCACAAATACCCATAATACAATTTAACATGTTAATTAGAGATTGACAAAACTGTGTTTGGCTGACCCGCAATATGAAGTTACGCATATTGACCGGAATGCATTTTGATATACTATTCAATCTTGTTTTGTTAACTCTTGTCAAAATGTGTATTCTCTAAATGACTTCTGATTCTTACGCACTTCATGTTTCAATGAAGGGCGATGTGAAATTTGCTGAGGTTCTTGGACAAATGGGCGCCGAAGTAACATGGACTGAGAACTCGGTCACAGTGAAGGGCCCACCTAGAGATGCTTCCGGAAGGGGACATTTGCGTGCTGTGGATGTCAACATGAACAAAATGCCTGATGTTGCCATGACTCTTGCTGTCGTCGCTCTTTATGCCGATGGTCCTACAGCCATTAGAGATGGTATGATCTACATTTTCAACAAGTCTTCTAAATTAAAATATAAATTGACTTTAAAATAAATCAAGGTTCATGTTAACCTTTGTTTCTTGACAGTTGCTAGCTGGAGAGTTAAAGAAACCGAAAGAATGATTGCCATTTGCACAGAACTTAGAAAGGTAAAACGATCATAAAGCATAGCGACAATCATCACTCACTAGTCCTCGTATTTAACACTAAATATTGGGGTTAAAATATTTTCTATTTAGCAATTCCTAACACTTCGTGGTTGAAATATTTTGCAGTTGGGAGCGACAGTTGAAGAGGGGCCTGACTACTGTGTAATCACTCCACCTGAGAAGTTGAATGTGACTGAAATAGACACTTATGATGATCATAGGATGGCCATGGCTTTCTCGCTTGCTGCCTGTGCAGATGTTCCTGTGACCATCAAGGATCCTTCTTGCACTCGTAAGACGTTCCCTGATTACTTTGAAGTTCTTCAGAGATTCACCAAGCATTAGTTATATCATATGCTACTTTGAATCAAGTTTTGTTTCATTTTGTAAGGTTGTATAATATGTGATTTTTGGGAATAATTATCAGATTTGTAATTCTTTGAACTATGTATGAATGGATAAGATTTGAGTGTTACTGTACACGATCTGTAACTTTACACCTCAAACAAGTCGAACTGGGCCGTTGACATCGATCTTTAAAAGATTCAAGCCCATGCCGTTAGCTTGGCTTGGCTTATTGAATCCGGTATTCGTAAGATCCAGGCCCTAAAATAAGCATGCTTGTCGAGTCCAAGCCATGCTATGCTCGAACTTAGCTCAGCTAGTTAACAACTCACATGACCTTGAAATGAATTAGCTGCCCAAGCTGTTGAACATGCTCAGCAAAAAGCCTGTGTCATAAAATATGTAGCATAGCAAGTATTCTTGGAGCCCCTTTAATATGACACATAAACTTACAAACCCGAAACAAAAATGGTTTTGGTAACTAATGAAGAATATTCAAACAAATTAACGAGCATCAACATATCTATTAGACTAGTATAGTAATGGTTCATCTCTTTGGCTCTTCATCACCGTCACATTCTCGCCATCTTTGCCTCTGTAACAATCACTAACCGCTCTGCCTCACCATTTAAGTATACCTCCTCTAAAGACTCACACTCACCAACTTTTTCTCCCTTTTCCGATGCTTGATGTGCGGTCTATCAAGGGGCGCAGTAAACCATCACGCTTGATGACAGTGGTTCATGTCATAGGCGGAGGTATTAATGAACTAGAAAGGGTGTTGGCCCCCTAGAATTAAGCCCATTACTATAACATAGCTTGCATTTCATGTCTAAAGAAAAAAATATTTGAGTCTTAGCTTTCCCACAATTTGTATTTGAACTAATTTTTTTCGGCCTTCTCATGAAAAACTTTCAAGCTCCATCACTGGTTCATGTGTCGTCGTGGTGGCCACCATTACATTATTTTTAAAAAGTTATTTTATGTCCTTTACAAAATAAATATTTTTAATTCGTTTAAAATATTCCCTATTTTCTAAAGACATTTTTTAGTTCGTTTACTATTATCTCGTCTTGAGTAACCGGCCATGCTATGATTTTGACATTTCTGCTTTCTATTTCAGTTTATATTAGTAATATTTTTTCAAATAAACCTTTTGATATATTTACCTTGATTTTTTTGGATTATTGTCATTCATCAAAACCCATAATCATATCTTATTTTTATTAACACCGTACTAATGTAACACCCATAAATAGTACTAAAAACCATTGGGAAGTTGAGCATTTGATGAATTCCAAGGTGCATGAATGTAAGAGTATATTCTTTTATTCATATTGTAGAAAATAGAAATAGTATATGCATGTTTCATTGCATAGATGAGACAATTTACATGTAATATTTAAGTATGAAGGCATGGGGCAAGGTGACAAGATTTATAAACAAAGAGAACATGGATGCCTCAACTTGTGACTCAGGTTTCTCACATGCTTGCATAGTTATCAATTTGGTGACTTTAATATTTTAGTATAAGAACATATTATATTAGTTAAAACTTGAGTTGAATCAACTTAAAAGTGAGATGAACCATGTTTGATTATATGTTAAGATTGAAGTACTTTGTGATACTTAAAAGTGTCTTTTTTTTACTCTTAGTTCACCTATGAATGAAGCTATGATAAAATAACATTTTGATTTAAAAAAAAAATGTAATATTTTTATCAAGTCTTTTTCTTAGCTATTAGATCTTTGAATGGAAAAGAGACAAGTCATGTGAGAATTAGTTGCCACATTTAGTGTGAAGTTCACATGACATATATGAAAACCAAAACCTACCCATATATCTTTACAAATAATTTCCCTCCCATGCTACCTTAAAATACCTTTGGATTTGTCCTTTAGTGATTAAGAGACTAATTTTAGATCCAATTTTATGAATAAAGTTGCATGTTAACCCACTATTTTACAATTTAATGAGCTAAATTCATAGGCACAAAATTAGTTCAAAGTTTTAGGTTTGTCGATCATTATTTATTTATTTATTATTTTTTTTAAATGGTCTCTTTTAAAAAACGCCTATAATAGTGGCAATGATGTTATCATGGTCCTATTTTTAGTTAAACATCTTTCATATAACATGCAAAACTTCTTGATCTTTAGAGCTTTGGAAAAGAAAACTCGCTATTTCGAGCTTCAAATGTCAAACGAACGAAACTTGAGTCGTGTTGTCATTTCTAAAATCGAGCTGAAAATTGATTGAAGTGACTATTACTATCTGAAGATCTTAGAAAATGGTTATCCTTTCAATTAGTAAAAAAGTATCAAGTTATAAATGTTCAATTTTCTCAAATATCTTTCGATATCTTAATGACGACACTAGAAAACATCTGCAACATGTTCATATTTGCGTAGAGTCCTCGTTTGGTCATTAACTCATTATAAAGACATTTAGGACCATTATTTTATACTAGAAATTAATGTTATCTTTTTAATAGGAGACATGCATGTGCCTATTTAAAGTGTGTGTGAATACCATTAATACTTTGATAATTATCGTGAAAAGTATCACCAAGATTAATATGAACGGCTTTCTGAAACATGTCGAAGTACGACTTTATATCCCGAGTCTTGAATTAAAATGATTGTCCTATTAATAAATCTCTATTCACGGATCATGTCGACTTATAATAACCAAATGGCATTATGGCAGTACATGCATGATAACATCTCCAACATATGCATGTTCATGTTCGCATAAAGCTTAACTTTCGTTTGGTATGATAAGGACATCATATGGAGTAATTAATAATTTGTAAGCGAATACCAATTCATATGACACTTTAATCACAATAGCGTAAAAAACAACCAAGATTGATAGCGGCTTTCTTGAATCATATAAACGTTCAATAGGTATTGGCTTTACATAGCAAGCATAATCATTTAGTGTTGTTGTTCAACTTTTTAGGCGTGACCAATTTGTTTGACTTACTCCTTATAATGTATAAGTACCGAGTTTGAATAATGAAGAGTATCCAATTGCTCATAATTTTTTGAAAATGGTTAGAGTGACTTAATGTCACCTTTGGTATGAGATAACTATATTTATACATATATAAAGAGTTAGAAAATGTTGAAACTATTAGATGAATAAGTTAGTTAGCCCAAGCTCGACTTGTGGGTTGGGTCCATTAGGGTTTTCAGGTATATTGCTTTATAAATACCTGACGAATAAAACATTATATCCTACGGGGTTTACAATATTCTATCAGAAACTACACCGTCACTTAATTAGTAAACAAGTTACTTGTATTTAGCGCTGAATGAATCTAAGCTTCTGAATAATTTAAAAGTGCTGACTGAACATGTTTCTGAATACAAGTAAATGTTTGATAAATTTGGGATTATCTCCTCTGAATAAGGAAAAAAAAATACCGTTTTAACCTCCGATCTGATTTAACACTATATGTTGTGCGAAAAAAATGTTACTCGTAGTTTGTATAGCTTAAGTATATAAAGAATTATTTACCTAACAAAATTAATAATATAACTTTACCCATTTCAATATTTCATCTTAAATATCATATGTATGTAGTTTCAAACCGAACGAATATATACAACCAATAATCGACCCAATTCAATCTTATTATAATTTCAATATATTGAAAGTATAAAGTACTGTAACATAAAATTTTAACAATTTTAGTTTTTGTTTTCCAAACTGAATGGATGGGAGAGGAGACCACGCGGAAGAGAGACATAAAATATCAAGGATATTTGGGTGAATGTGTAACTACTGAATGATTTTGCATGCATTGTCAATCATAATCGGTCAGCGCGTAATTTATGATCCAGTGGCTAAAAATTTCTAAGCAAACATGCTAACCGATTAACTTTTTACTATACTCGATCATATCATTAAGTGGTAATCAAACACATAGTTAGAAAGCACATTGAGGACCATAAAAGATAAACTTGACCCTTTTAAATTCATTACTTTAACTAATTTGTTGCATTTATGTAGTCAAAATTTTGACATTTAAAAATAAATTTTTTTACACATCCCTTAACTACGCGTAGCTCTTCATTGAGTTTTTTTTCTAAAAATAAAATTCGTATATTCTTATAGTAATTTTGATATATATATTCTACCAAAGAATAAATTACATGTAAATCCAATTCTATGTAAATCCAAATTATACCTTGGAAGCAATTTTTAAATGCTCTTAAAAAATATGCATTCTACCAGAGAATAAATTCTAAACATGTACTGCAAAATTTGCGTATCACAAATATAATAAATAGATGTAAATAAAATCTCATGTTTCTATGTGTCGCAAGCAATAAAATTTCAATGATTTTAAATTTGTAAACTAACCAAAAATATTATTATTTCGTTGCTAATATTATACAGTTTGTTCCTAATTTAATACCATCTTTTGATTTTCAAGAACTAAAAATATTCTTCATAATGTTAATATCTAAATTATTTTTGTATTTTCTTTTTGGTTTTCGTTTGTAAACGCTTATGTAACCATATTATTTATGTAATGACTTTAACTTCTAATAACAAAAGGTCAGATATATCTAGACACGGACTAAAGGGTTCCCGTGGGTGCATGAAAATCCTCTATATTTTTTTGCGTAGTGTAAATTATGTCAAATATACCTATTCTTTAATTTTTGAGTTGCGATTTTTGATATTTTGCATAAAATGAACCTGATTACTCTTGCTCCTGGGTCTACTGCAGGATATATATGTTACTATGCCGGACGAAATAAAATTTCTTTTAATCTTAATTAACCATCCAGGAAAATCATTTGACCTACTTGAAGATAAAACAGACCACTTATGGATAATAGGGAGCAACTATCTCAAAAGGGAAGTGATACTTACACCACTTTTTTTTATGCATACACTATAATGTTACATCATTAATGCACATGTTACAACATGCTATATGCATAATTGTGATGTGTGCATAAAAAAAAATAGTGTAAGTATCACTTCCCATCTCAAAATTACAAAGTGGATAAGTAAATTTCTCTCCATTTCTGAACGAGTATGGGTGAAACGACCATTTGCCATTTTCACATACCAGTTGCTCGTCATAGTTAGATATTCTAGGACAATAAGAAAACTAAGGGACATAAATACAACTAAGTTGATATTCGAAAACAAACTTTCTAGTTTGGGGTGGAGTTGCAAACAAATTGGTCATTCGAGTTAACATGAGTTGTCTCATTGAAATCATCGACTTTCTGAAATTTTGTCCCATGTTTATTGACGAAACAATGCTAACTAACTGAATAACACATACAAGACTTGTATACTCCAAGCGGTTGAAGCTTTTATAAACATTGTACAATTAAATACATTAATTACAATCACTTTTTGATATTAAAAAGGCAATATAATTAAATGTTAAAAAGTTTTTCAAGATTTTTGCATTATAGATATTCTAAAGTTGAACCATCAACTATCAGTTATAATGGCCAAGACAACCATAGTTCATAATGGTAGTAATACCGTAATAGAGAATAAACTATACATTTCGCCAATTAATTACGGTTATGTTATTTATAATAAATCACTTATATAACAAAAGTTATATGGCTTTTGCTAACATGTTATTTATAATAAATCACTAATAAAAAAGGAATAATTTTGTTCATTCAAGTGAAAATTATGCTTAAATATAATAATTTATCAGTTTATTTAATTATATTTAATTCATTTTTTATTAATTAAGTAAGTTTGTGTTAATAAAACTACACGCTAATTTGTGATCAGCGGTTACCCGTTAGCAAAATCCAAACTATATATACAACTTTTGTCAAGATAAAAAAAAAAAAAAAAAAAAAAAAAAAAAAAAAAAAAAATCCTAAAATAAACAACACCCACACAAGTGTCACAAAGATAAAAAGAGATGACACCCTATGAAATAAAAGATCCCAAATTCCCAATTAACCAATGAAACCCAACACTTTACTTTCACAAATAAGGAAAGAAAACCCCCTAATTTCACCGCCAAATCTTCATCAAATTCACAAACATTTCAAAATTTCACTTTCCTTAATTACACTCACCCCTTTGACTCTCCTCATCAATATTTTATAAAAATCATTTGTCACAACTTATTTCATTTTAACAATTTCACAAAATCTTCACAAATATATTCCTTCATTTGTCCTACCCAAACAAACAAACACACCCAAAAAAAAAATCAAGAAACCTTCATATTCCCACCATTACCAAAAAAGCAAACATTTTTTTGATTCTTGATCCAAAACCAAAAAAAACCCATTAAATGATATGAAGCTGCTGCTGCAATCATCATCAAACCATATGAATGATATTAATAATAACCCCCCATCCACACCTGGTAAATTCAAAATGGTTCATAATAGCAACAATAGGTTCAGATTCTTTCATTATTCTTCCTCATTAGCTAAACTCACATTTTGGTCCTTTGTTTTCTTGGCCCTAATCTTGGTCTTCTTTTTCAAATCATCTTCATCTTCATCTTCCTCATCGTCATCATCTTCAAACATGATGACGTCATCACGGCCTTCCGTGATGGCGTCAGATCTTTACCGCAGATCCTTGAAAACGAGTTCTTGGGGGGGACCCACATGGGAAAAACGGGTCAAATCTTCGGCCCGGATCCGGACCCGAAATGGGTTGTGTGTGTTGGTGACTGGTGCAAGTGGGTTTGTGGGGACTCATGTTAGTGTGGCTTTAAAGAGGCGTGGGGATGGTGTTTTGGGTCTGGATAATTTTAATGACTATTATGAACCGTCGCTAAAGAGGGCTAGGCAGGCGTTGCTAGAGAGGAGTGGGGTGTATGTGGTTGAAGGGGATATAAATGATGTTGCGTTGTTGAAGAAGCTTTTTGAACTGGTTAGTTTTAGTCATGTGATGCATTTAGCTGCACAAGCTGGTGTTAGATATGCTATGCAGAATCCTAGCTCTTATATTCATTCTAATATTGCGGGTTTTGTTAACCTTTTAGAGATTTGTAAGAATGCTAATCCACAGCCTGCTATTGTTTGGGCTAGTTCTAGTTCGGTTTACGGGTTAAATACTAAGGTACCCTTTTCGGAAAAAGACCGGACTGATCAGCCTGCTAGTCTTTATGCTGCGACTAAAAAGGCTGGGGAGGAGATTGCGCATACTTATAATCATATCTACGGGTTGTCTTTAACCGGGTTGAGGTTTTTCACGGTTTACGGGCCTTGGGGTAGGCCTGATATGGCGTACTTTTTCTTTACTAAGGATATTTTGAAAGGGAAGCCGATACCGATTTTTGAAGGGGCTAATCATGGTACTGTTGCGCGTGATTTTACGTATATTGATGATATTGTGAAAGGGTGTTTAGGGGCTTTGGATACAGCGGAAAAGAGTACGGGTAGTGGTGGGAAGAAGCGTGGGCCCGCTCAGTTACGGGTTTTTAATTTGGGGAATACGAGCCCGGTTCCTGTTTCGGATCTTGTTAGTATTTTGGAAAGGTTGTTGAAAGTTAAGGCGAAACGAATGGTGATGAAGTTGCCTAGAAATGGTGATGTTCAGTTTACACACGCGAATATTAGTTTGGCTAAAAGGGAGTTCGGGTATAAACCGACTACGGATTTACAAACGGGGTTGAAGAAGTTTGTTAGATGGTATGTTAGTTACTACGGGTCAAGTAAGAAGAGTGATCAATGATACGGTTAAACGACAAATTTTTTTTGCTTAAAGGGTAATTTTTTGTTCTCAATTTCTTGTTGATTCAGATTCAAATATGATTTGTTCTATCATGAATTGATGATGGTGTTTGTTTTCTCACAAGCTGTCTTGTTATTGAGGCCAAACAAAGATTAAATGGCACATGGTGATGTTCTTTTGGGCTATTTTGTGATGTGTCCTAAAAGGAAAGTAAGAAGCATATTGTAGGTTAATGCTGTAGTATTCATGATGAATTGACTCTATTTCTTTTGATTGTGTGGATTTGTATCTTTTTACGGTATCTGAATAAACAGAACACGATAGCTCAGCTTTTATCGATTACTTATTTGATTCAACGTTGTTTTAGTTCATACAGTATGTGATTCGGGTCTGTGCTGTCTTTTGGTATAGTAACTTTAAACACGGTTTTCATGTTTATGAGTTTAGCAGCAAGCACTTAAAGCTGTACTTTAGGCTTGTTCTGTTGATTGCAGTATTGATTATTTGGTTGGTAACCTTTTAATGGGAGTAATAAAGAAATGTTGACATAAGCTTTTGTACATCATGCATTTAATATAAGGCAGGACTATACTTTTTGATCTGGTTTCTTGATGTCAAAAAGGGCCAACCTAAATTAAACTACTCCAAAACAAGGTTTATTAGTAGATGTTGTCACTGAGAGAGGAAATTAACAGTTAATTTTGATCTTGCCGAAATTTACTTGTCGTACTTAATGGCAGAAGCCTTGTTCTTAGACTCTCTGGTTTCGTTGCTCTTGAAACAAGTTTTTCAGATAACTATATTGCAAGTCATCTGCAGCCTCAAGTAATAATTACTGTTTGAAACACAAAATTTGTTACTTGATAAAACTAATACACTAGTTTAACTTAAGCTATTGATTTAGTACTATATAAAAGGAATTTAGGTTTGAGAAAGGTAGGAAATATCATGATTGTTTAGTCCATATCAAGGAACTTTTTTGTTATATTGTTGCGGTGTCTGTTTTGGGGATGGTAGGTGAATAATGAGGAAAAGTGTTAAAACGACAATAAGGACAACATATCATAATGGATACAAGTTAGATACACATGACATACATATGAGCTACAGTTACAGATTCTTTTTACTAAAAGCATAATTCAATTGAAATTATTGTACATATGTCCATGTTTCTTAAAGTAGTACTAATACAAAAACCTAGATGAAGATCAACTCAAATATCACAAAAAGGAATCCTGCATTTTGTTTCTTTAAAATTAAGTACCCAACTTTTGATGTGGGGGTTTTCTTCAAAAATCGTATTTAGTTCGTCCACTACTTAAAACAAGGCACAACATATCTGATAGATCGTGAGAAGATGAAGAGTTCAAGAAGTTCCAAGACTCGAGCATAAGTCGTTTCCTTGATCCCTTGAAATGAACCACCTGAATAAAAACACAGATAAAATAAAATATTCAATATCATGCTTTTTTTCATGATGCATTTTCCGACAATGTAATGAGTATTACATGCAAATTATGGTTCAAATATTCGGTAGAGGGGCCAAAAAAGATTTTGTCAGTAAATTGGTGTTAAAAGGTACTCTCCTGTAAGTTTCAGTCTTTTGAGCCATTATATTTGCTTTTCCATAACAAACCACATCATTCTAGTGAGACTAAAATGCAAGAGTATGTAAGTGCAGAAAGAACCCTTATTGTGGCTCTATTTGTCCAAAATCATTCATTCTTGTAAATGGGTGTGATATTATTATTTTTGCAAGAGCAACGACTTGGTTTAGAGGTGGAATTTTGACACTCTAATCTCTAAATGGTTGATTTGAAATACGTTTTATCTTTAAAGGGGGAAAGAAGTTAACCCAGTAAAATTAAACTAAAGGGTCAATGTCATCTGAGTGCGTTCAAATGCATACCAAACTTCCTTTATATAACAGCTAGACTATTATTGTGATAAATAAGTTTTAGCAATCATATTTATATAATTCAAAAAGATGGATAAAAGCAGCAGTTTTGGCTCAACCCAGTCAAAACCAACCAGCCCAACATAGTTTGGTTAGAATAATAAAATCCAGTATGATGGTTATAAACCGTTGATCACCACCTATTCATTTTATAAAGATAAAACAAACATCAGGGCCACTGCAAGATTGTTTACCTTGACATCCAACGGCATGCCATGAAATTGACCAGCACCTTCAGGTGGGGTCCAATTGTAAACTTCACAAGGCAAAAAGAGCACAGATGTACCACCAATGTCCTCAAGAAAAGGTTCATGTGAGCTAAACGTCTTTGCATCGAATGAAGCATGAGACTTTACAACCGAAGCTATAGCAAGTTGATCTCCAAGCATTCTTGAAGCTTTCATATATTTTGTGCTATAAACTTTCAACACTTCCTCCAAGAAAACCTTTGCTCTGTAAATGCCACAATTATTTAATTTGACAAATATTTCTGGTCAAAGTCAAACATTGTAGTAACATATAACAAGATGACATACCTTGAAATGCCATCAGGGGTACCCCTGACTGCTATGAACCCTGAATTCAAAGGCTGCTGTTTGTTATTTCGAAAAGTGAGAGCCATATGAAAGTTTTCGTATTTGCTAAATATATGACCCACATCACCAACTACTGCTATGTCGGAGTCAGTGAAGATGTAATGACTAATTTTTTGTCCCGGTTTTCGTGATTCTACAAGCTTTTCTCCTAAAAAATCCTGAAAGAATTGGAAAAAACGGTTGCTGAAGTAAAACAAGATAGCATTACAAGAATTCCTCTAAACAACAAAGTAAAAGGCTGCAAAAAGAGTGGGCTGGGTACACGTCAAAACAGGGAGAGCTGGATTGACAAGAAACACTTCTTTTTTCTTTTAAAAATATATAATTAAAACTGTATGCGCAATATGATGACAAAAGTTCTGTAAAAATCCAACTTTTTGAATCGTTCAGGGGTTTTATGCATTATAAATATATTTCAGTAACTTCCGACCCATTTCCTTTTAAACTGCTATTTTGATATAATTTGCGAGTTTGACCTGTTAAAAACAAACACATACCCCAAACTGAAGCATACAGCAAAGTATCATTAGGTAATATGATAAAGACAAGAAAAGTGAAAAGTAAATATCCATGGCGTGTGGATATGTTGGTCTTTTAAGAAAGTGGTTGGTTTGAATTTAAAAGAGGGACCGGGTATTTACAATGTAAGACCTGATTCTTTGAAGCATCAACTTGTCGCGTGAATAATCACCTTGAATGGGATACACTGTCACCCTATTTCTCGTCAATGGAAGCCCAGATGCTGGATCAGTGAGGATGATCGTCCTGCTTTCAGGCATCATCAACTGCAAAATATCTAACTTTCAGTAACACAAAATTTTGTCATATTACCTAACCGCCCATTTTGCCACAACATGGAATGTATTTGAGATGTACCTGTATAAAACTAATGAATGTATTCAAGATGGCCATTGACCGCTCCACCTTGTTGTATGAAACCTTCCCCACCACAGTTGTCTCACTTGCTCTGGCATCAACACTAGACTTATAAACCGTAAAAACAGTTACAAAAGCAATGCCATCACCACCATTGGAAATGTCGGACGATGCTGATATGTGGGTCTTGTTAAGAGCCTTCATGCCTGGAACATATGGTATTATGTTTTAGTCAAGTGACATTTAAATAAACAACAAAGGGGATCTAATATACAGTTCATTTATTTTATAATTGATAAGTATATATCCTGCTACACTATATATCATTTGAGCCTTCGATCAAAATGTTATCTGGATGTGTAAAATTACTAAAATGACCTTGATGACAAAGTAAAGGAATTACCTTTGCATTGCAAACGATTTGGCAACCCTTCACCGGCAGCGGGTACAAAAATAAGATGATCAAATTTCATGTTTTTCTTTTGATGCGGATCTTTAATTTTTGGGTTCTGATGCAACTCCAAAACTGAGATAGCAAAAGCAATTGTGTTTACTGTATCCAAAGATTTAAGAGGGTAACTTAGCTATGAAAATAAAAATACCTGAGAGGAAATGTGTTAAAAGGAAAACAACTGTCACAAATAAAATAAACTTTCGCCATCCAAAACACACTCTCATCCCTGAAAATCCTTGTCTCGAAAGGAACACCATACACCAAATCGGCGAAAATGAACAGTCCAAATTCTGTCTGTTATGATTTGTCTGCAGAATACAGAGCAAATACATCATATATCTTATGCACTTCGACCTTGTTATAAAATAAGCATAGGGATATCAACGTAACTTAAAATTGACTTTCCAAGGATTTCAACGAAGTACGGAATATTTTATTTCATTAAGAAGCAATTTGTTACAACTTTTCCAACTCATATTAAGTTAACACAATATAAACATGTTTAACAGATAAGGACTTTGAGTTTTGGCACATACTCGAGATTTTATATCTGTCCAATTTATCAATAGGGTTGATCACGGTCCAAAAACCGAACCGGACCGATAACCGAGCTGGAACAAAACACTGGACCGGGGTGTTCGGTTCAGTCCACAGTCCACTGTGCTCAGCCCTATTTGACAAAATAGCAATGAAATCTAACAAAATAATGAATCCAAAGTGAACGTAAAACACCAATATGGCCTGAATGACTTAAGCTAATGAAATAAAAAGAAAGAATGCATAAAATTCGAAGAAAAAAGAGCAGTTATCAAGTTGGCATTTATATAAGCAATGTACTATACCACGTCCTCGGATACAAATCTCAGTAAACCGTAAACTAACGATATGTTTTGGCACTAAGAAAGGAACCCAAAGTTTTCACTTACTTAAGTTGTGATTTCAAAGCACACAGATCATGTAGTTCTTCTGGCATTCAATAGTAAACCAGTGGTTTTCAATAAGATAACATAGCACAACCAAACAGTTAAACGAACATCAAACGGGAAAGTCACAAGCAAAGTCTCTAAGCTCAAACCTAAAGCTAGAAGAAGACTAAATCAGTAAATCTCCAAGATCAAAACAAGATTCTTTCTATACGCGTCAACATAATTGCAACTTCATACATATGATCATATACTATGTATGGCAGGCTGATGTATTCGGATAATGTTGGATGCAGGCAAACCAATCAATCATATTTCTAAACATCAAAAAAGCTAAATCCTTGTTTACTAATTCTTCATTCCCTACATTAAACATCATTCGATTGGTTCGAAGTTTAATGTGAAATTGTGAATAGCAATTTACCCTCAAAAACTCCAAATTCATAAGGAACAAAACTAAATTAACAATCTGACACTACAAATCTTTGTTGCTCCATCAAAACCAATCTACCAAAAACAAGAGTACAAAAAATCAACCAAGATTCAAACTTTAAGGTTAATTCATTTAACTAATGGTACAATAACATATACCCAGATGTCAAAATTCAAAATTTAATAAAAACTTACATTTTAACAAATTTTCAGGTACAATGTGCTCATGCAGATCTAGCCAATTGTGTGACTTGAAGATTTGGTGATTGATTTTTGTGAGGTTGATTTTGTTCATTAATCACTGATTTGAGCCTAAAAGAGATGAATTAGATGTTTTATATGAGTATTTGAATCAGTTTTGAAACCCGGGTTGACCCGGATTGGAGACCAGGTCGACCGGGTTTTGGCTCATTTAACCCGGGTCGAACCGGTTCTACGTTATCATTTTTGTTGGTGGCTCCTATGTTGTTGACAGAAGATGGTGGCATTTTACATTTTTACAACGTCTAATTTAAATTTTGGTCAAGATGGTGGACCCGACCGATTGAACCTGGAACCGGATTGGAGACCGGGTTGACCGGTTTTTTCTTGTTTAACCCGGGTTGAACCGGTTCCATGTTTTCATTTTTGTTGGTGACTATGTTGATAGAGATAGTGGTATTTTACTACGTTAATTTAAATTTTGGGGAAATAAAAAGTGATGCTGATGCGGTGAATTTTGAATTATTTATGATATGGTTAGTAGGGGTGTAAACGAGATGAGATAACTTATGTTATTTAAGATCCACTCGTAAACTATTAGAAATGGACTTGAGAGCTCGAGTTTGAGCTACCCGGGTATATTTTCGTGTCGAGTTCGAGCTTCAAAATACTCTACTCGTGAAGCTCATAAGACTTATCGAGCTTCAACTAAATTACATTGTTACCTTTATATATACATAAATTTATTTAATTTTCATATAAATCAAGTCGAGCCGAGCCGAACTTGATATGCCGAATATTCATCGAGTTCTGGCATGAAATGTGAAAACAATTGAGTTCGAGTCGAGTTTCGAGCTCGAGTATTAGTATTCAAGTCGAGCTCGAGCTTGGCAGTACTTAGCTCGATTCAACTTGTTTACACCCCTAATGGTTAGATTTATCGTGATGGACTATTCTTTCTTGATAATAAACTTTACAAACTTTTTAGGTGTTTGGCAAGTTAAGTCATTACTACTACATCTTATTTTTGAAGAAAACATGTTAGACCAGGTGGTTGAACCGGTGAGCCGGCAGTTCGGACGGGTTTTTAGAAAAACCAATTTTTAAAATATCGATTCGAATGCTTTGACTCTCTTCACTTGAGATGTATGTGGTAATCTGCATATTTGTCCTTTTAGTTTGGAAGTCACAAAGTTCGGTCCCAAGGTACAAATTATAAACAACTTCATTCAATTTTTTAAAAAAAGAAATCATATTTTCGGACTTTTTGACAGACTAATCCATGGGATTTTAACCCACCGCCACTTTACCGTTATTTGCACCTAAATGGACTTGAGCTTGAGACGTCTTGGATTTTAGTTAGAAAGTGTTTGAATATCATATCCTATTTACTAATGGTATGCTTATACCAACAACGAATTTGTCATGATATTTTTGAGTAATCGAGTGTACACCGGTCCATCTATGACGAGCTACATCATCCAAGGGAGCATTGAGGCAATCAAGCATGGATGCAAATGCTAGTTCATAAGAGGGTCATGGATGGGAGCCTTGGATCAAGTGTGAAGAGCGATCCTTAGATTGATATGCCAAAAGTCAAAAAGTTCGACTTTGGGGTTTTGCTAGAATCGGCTGAGAGCAGTTTTAGGGATAGGGAATCTGTTTTGGTGTTCTGTTTGACAGAATGGGGCTATAATCCTATTTACCGGATTAGTATCGACCCATAAAAATAACTTTGAATAAATAAGCAAGTATACATGCAAGAAATTACAATGCTGCTTTTTGACTTCTAAATCCCATTTTTACAACTAAAGTCTGGTATATAGAACATTGAAACATCATGTCATTGTTTTATGAACATCTGAATCCAAGAAAAATGATAAATTAACACAAACGACTGAAAATTTTAGTTTTTCGATTTTCATCACTTCCTCTATAGCTAGTCTAGTCTGGACCAAAACCATATATGAAGTTTTAAACCCAGGTGAAGGAGAATGTCGAGGGGGTTTAGGAGAAAGGTATAAGCTTCCTATCAGGCCACGATTCTATCTTCTCGAAATATTCAACAGGGACAACACCATCAAAACCTTCTGTTAGGATCACCTTATTATCTGAAATGTAAAGCTTCATCCCACCTGAAAAACCTATATACAAGAAACCTTGTTAAACAAAACTCATAGTCAATTACGCTGAAATGATGAAAATGGATATAAACATATAAGAAAATTTAATGAATGAGAGACATGGTGGCAAAATCATAAATGAAATATTTAGCCTAATTTCAAAATCGCAAAACGAGTACCTTCAAGTGCTTTTCTCATATCAAGAAAGATCAAGACGTTGACATTCCTCCTCATGCCTACAATAATGTAAAAGTTACCAAATAATTCTTGTCTGCAACATTGTTTGTGCATTGTGTGTAAATATGGACGATCCTTATAACTTAAAAGTTTAAACTGAGGATGGCTTATGTGTTACAAAATATTACAGGAATAGAGAAATTACCACTGATTACTTCACCATCAGTTGGTAACCCGCAAGAGAAATGGACATGTAACCTTTGCATGCGTTTAAGACCACTCTCCAAGATTGATTCTAAATTCTTTCTGTAAGTCCCATGTACACAAACTGGACATTAAAAACGTAGACAAGATCAATATTAAAGATGAACAAACAGGTTAAAAGGTAAACTATAAAATGTATGCCGAGTAGGATGTCGTTACCAGGAAATTCTTCAGCTGAAAGGATGGGTTTGAGCAGACTTTCTGTCTCAACCAACTGCCAACCAAACAGGATAAATCTAATGAACATTATGGAGAGAAATGAAACCAAATTATCTTCATCTTTGAGTTCAGTTAAACAGACAAATTTTTAGTTTTGAGGTGTGAAACACAAAATATATTCTTAACTCGGAGGCCACTCGAAATGGAAATAACTTGGATTCAATAAGTAATCTTAGGGGGTGTTTGGCTTGTACAACGGAGTTACTACAGGTTCGTATATGCGAACGGGTTTGTAAACTCACCAGTCACCACTATTGGCGGGTTTAGAAAAGCCCTGCCTTTGTGGGTTCTATACCCATTTTCAAATATCACACCCACAAACCAAATAGCTATAATGGGAATGAAAGCCATTCCTTCATTCCCATCCCTCATACTAAACACTCAATTAAGATTGAGCCAATATACAAGAATAAAATTACTTGTACGATGTACCAATCCAATCCCACTAGATTACTCTTAAGCCAACCATATTTGTGGTTGTAGCATTACAGAAAACACATTACCTTTACTGTATGACCTTGGTTTGCACGAATCAAAAGCTCCCCATTCTCTTCAAGCAAGCCAAAACGCTGCTTATTGTCCCTTCGGACAGCCTAAAATTAAACCAAAATAAATGAAAACCAACAAAAAGGTAGAACTAAAAAAACTTTTAGTATAATTTAGCAGCACACACCACTAACTAAAATATATAAAGACCTGCAATGCGTTATGAGGCACCAACCGAATCTAGGGGTACTCACGGTCCAAAAACCGGACCGGACAGACAAAAACCGGACCGGACCGAGACCAAATCCGGCAAAAATCCTAGACCGAGACCGGACCGAATGTGGTCGGTCCAGTCTCGGTCCGGTTCGGTCTGGTCCGGTCTCGGTCCAAATAGGCTAAATGTCCGGTTTTTAAGCCGGACCGGACCGATCCGGACCGAGACCGAAATTATGAAAATCCCTAGACTGAGACCGGACCGAATGTGGTCGGCCCAGTCCGGTCGGTTTTGTCGGTCGGTCCGGTCCATCAGGTCCGTTTGCTCACCCTTAACCGAATCAATCAGCTTGATTATATTTTCTTAATAACTTACTGTTTTGAACCAAATACTTTTGCTGAATAAAATTAGCTAATAGGATGTTCGAGAGGTTGGCTGGTCCTCCAATGATGCCTAATATCATTCTTTTAAACTTTTATTATATCAGATGCAGCATCCCCAATCTATTAACCCCTAATCAATTCCCAGCTATAACGCCTCCTTACATGATAAACTAACAATAATCCACAAACTTAATATACATCTGTAATACTAATACTAACCCTAGGCCTAGCAGATAAGCTCGGATACAGCTATATTATACGTTGATACTACATGCTGAAAGAAAGAAACGATGAACACAAAGGTGCAGCAAACCTCCGTAATATCATCAACTGTGTGGGAACTTATAGGAACATTTGAAAATGTTTTGAGGTTGAGTCTCAGTAGATCTTGAACCTTCACATACCCATCATTCCTCATGTTTAGGTTCAGTTCAGAAGCCATATGCCTTAAAATACGGGTCCTGAAAATTTAACCAAAACTGACAGGATTCAGACTACCATTTTGACAGAGAATCTTTCTTTGTGATATCATATGCAAACCAACCACCAAATTTCACATATTCAACAACAGAACCATCTAGTTAAGCCACAAAAAGATTTAAATAACCATTCATTCTGATTTTGTATTAAATAAAATCCCCAATTAATTGTCATTGTCAAAGTAAAGAGACCAATTTGAACTGAAAGGCTAATAAGTACTAAATTGAATTCGAAACAAAATGCATCATACTTACAGGAGCCTTCCAAGAGCATCAATTCTATCTTGTCCACCACCAACACCACCACCTCGCCCTCTTGATCTTCCATGGCTTTCTTTCATATTTGAACCTCTTCCTCCACCACTGCCAAAAAAATGGGCTTAAAATAGCTATGAATTAATCTACCAGATAACTTCTCATATGGATTCCCAAAACCAGGCTTGTATAAACACCAAATTAATCAATCTAAATGTTTGTCTGTGGGTGCATTTATACTAAAATAGAAACTTTACGGCTTTGTGTATCCAACAATAACTGTGAGATAACCTCAACCTAAGCTTCAATAAGGTGGGGTTTTATGTGTCTTTTGTAATTTTTTTGTCATGCTCGGTAGATAAATTGATAAGCCAGTGATTTGTTTGAAAGTGCCAGAATACAGATAATCAACATGTTAATTAATCAATTACGATAAAGTGGATCTGATTTTTATTTTTATTTTTGCAATGCCTCAACATGTTAGTGTGAAAGGGGTTCAAGGATATAGCCGAATTTTCACGAAACTAATGACAAAGTAGTAACTTCTATATTGAAAAAGGCTGTTTCAAAACCGTACATCTCAATTCTATATCACTGGAGTTCGAACTATTGAACCTACGTAGCAAAACAGTACCTCGTCTGCTGCATAAGCCATCATTACTTGATAACTACATTCAAAACTCTACTAAGCTATTCGAAAAACTCTTATAATAAAAGAAGCTGTTAACCATATGCTCATCATCCGTTCAAGCTGTTCAATCCCGATTCTAGATTTCATAACTTGTTTCTGGGTCTGTTTGGTGACTGAATAGACTGATGAAAAAATGGAATGGAGAATGTAACGGATAAATATGGTGATTGAATGAGTCTTTACCTTTTTATTACCGTGTTTGGTTGCTAAGGAGGAAAAGACAAATCAAAGATCCATGGTGTTTAGATGTAGGAACAAACCACATAAATGGAATGAAATTAATTAACATGACATACATGCCTCGTAATGTAAATTACAAATAATACAAGTTTTAACAATATCATTCTCGGAATAACTTTTAATACGTTTAAGCGCAATAGAAACATAACAAATACGCTTATCTTCATAATCATACCGAAAAACACAGATCCATAAACTCACTTATAAAAATCAGTGTATATTAATTGTTGTAATTTATGTAGTTATCGCAATTCAACATATGAATTGTTAGTTGCAATTTGCAAAATAATATCGTTAAAAAATGAGTTGTATGAAATCTACACAACGGGAGTATTTTTGTCATATATCATCAATTTCATTCCATTCATGACGTCTACTTCTACATACCAAACAATGCACGAATGATCCACCCCATTACAACATAGACACCAGGCATGGTCGCAAATTGGAAATGACTGAGTCAGTTACTATGTTCATCCCATTACATCGTCCATTCTATTCCACCCACCCAGACCATATAAACTAATACAACCGCCATTTTTATATTATATTGGAATGGTTTACATACACTTAACAAGCCTAAATCCCGAATAAATAAAAATTTCGCCAGTTTTTCAGTACATTACATACATTTGCTTTCATGAACTGATTGGCTTTAACAAGATTTTAAAAAGCCAATAAGCTCACTTTAAATTAGCCATAAGCTTAAGCTGCTGACCCTATAAAGCCGAAAAGTGAGCTTGATCATATTTTCAAAATTTGAACAAGTAAATAAATCCTTAAAGCTAATCCAAACACCCCCGAAAGATGTTATTTAAAATACAAAAACAGGGCAAATTATTAAAAAAGTATTATACTTGCCAATTTGCCATGGTTTCGTCTTCAGGGTAGTGAACAATTCTTTTTTCTTTTTTACTTTTGAGGGTAATTTTCTTTCATATTAATCCTCTTTAGGGTATTTTACGAAATTTCTGGACATTTTTGCCCCTTTTAGCTAATAGAATTTTTTTTTTCGAAGGGCAAAAATGTCACATAAGGATGAATTTGAAAGAAAATTACCCTCAAAAGTAAAAAAAAAAATTGTTCACTACCTGAAGACGAAACATGGCAAGTATGATATTTTTTTTTTAATAATTTGCCCTACAAAAACAACTTAGGTCCAGAATTAAAACATGAACCCTAACAGTAATAGTACCTTGTAGAAGAATGGGCAGACGAGGTGGAGAAGGTTCGATTATTGTTGTTATTCACGATTGATTTGAAGGTTTGAAAATTGATGAATGATGAATAGTTGTAGTATGATAAAATTGAAACTGAAGAAGAAGATAAACGAAAAAGTGTGAATGTGCGGCCGGTGAGGGTTGTGAACATCAGTGTGTGTCCCTGTGTTTTACACACAGTAGTGGTGTTGAGTAACTTGCAATGGTGGTCTTCTTTTACTGATATCTCAATTAGTCCCTAATAAAGTATTATGGGGGCGTTTGGTTTATATTAGGGAATGACTATGGGTATTGGAATGCCCAACTTACTTGATGAGTTTAGAAAATGCTTATATTTATGAGTTTGATTGCTAATTTCAAAACCAAACCTACAAACCAAACATCTATAATGGGAATGAATGTGATTATCTCATTCTCATACCCTCAAACGCGTTATTAGTAGGAATGTTCATGAAAATGTAAATCCTCCCCCCCCCCCCCCCCCCCAAAAAAAAAAAAAAAAAAAAAAAAACATATACATTACAGTTTGACCATTCCAATTAAACTTGTCAAGTTCTGTCTATGGCCTTCAAGTCGAGTAGTGCTTGAGGTATTTGAGTGAACATGCGATGTGTACTCGATTATCATGATATTTGAGTAGACATTCGATGCGAACGTTTTTACATTTTGTTTGTTATTACATGACAGTATAGATGAGTCGAGACGATTCATTCTATGTAAGTGATTTGAGACTAATATGTCCATTCATTATCCTTAAATCGATAAACGAGTCAAATCGAGCCGAGCTTGAGATAATCAATTAGTTACACAAGCACAAGTCTAAGTTTCAAGTTTGAGTTTTTTATTCGAGTTTCGAGCTTGAGTTTGGGTTTAAAGTTTAGAAGGGTTTGACACTATTAAAGTTTTTCTCTATAGAGCACATGTTACATTTGTATTTGAAAAAAGTTTCATTCGCCCAAATAATTTAACAAACCCTCCTGTAAATCAATCTTATGAAATAACAGATACTTGGTTCTTACCCACCGAGAGAGCATTGAAATTTGTATAAGATATCATTTAGGGTGATGTAAACTTAACTTGATTATCATTTGCAACCGTAACTCGATCCCAACATTTACTTGACTCTTGGATCAAGACTGTGTCCCCTTAAGGAAAGCTTAGCACAATTCAAATGCTTAGGGATTGGACTTAGACACGAGTAACCCCAGGCAGTCAAATAGTTAGATGCCACTACAAAAATGAATCAGACAACTAAACTTCAACAAGACATGTATACATTGATCCAAAAACATAATTTGTAAACCACAACAATTGTAAAACAGCCTTGTCTATAAGAAAAAGAATGGCATAGATGCCATGTAGATTAAAAATTCAAACTACATAAAATAACGGGTAATATAAACTCTTCTTCCAGCTTGTACAAGAAGGATCGATCCTCTCTAGGTGACAAGGGTGCTAGCAGTGGTTGACTCGCTGCAGAAAGAAGGTAATGTTTTAATCAGTAAATAACAAAACTTGATAGTCAATAGTAGAAACTTGTTTGAACAAAGAACATTAAAAAAAAAAAAAAAAAAAAAAAAAAAAAAAAAAAAAAAAAAAAAAAAAAACTTGTTGGTTTGCTTACGAACTAAGAGCGAAGGGAATCGTAACGCCTCAACGGCGTTTTGTCCTAGGTGTACAAATTTCAACGACGTTATGCCGTTAACACCATTTCCGGCCCATGTGCGTTGGTGTTGCGTTATAACTTGAGTTACCAGGATAACTTGCGTTGAGAGCCATGGAGAAAATTGCAAAAACACCTCTTGGACTTGCATTTCATTGCAACGACTATAATTCAAAATAAATAAATAAATGAAGTTACCGTTGCAAACAGCTATAAAAACACGAGAAGAAGGAAATGATGATAGCCGTGGTTAGAGTGGGACACGACCTTGGTACCATAGACGGAACTTGGGTGAATTTTTTGGGAGGGCCGAGCGTCATATCAGTTAATTTGGGAGGACCAAAGCTGTATTTTCTTTAAGTATATATAGGTAAAACCTCAAAGTTTTGGGAGGGCCGTGGCCCTCCTCGGTCTCCACTAAGGTCCGTCCTTGCTTGGTACACGATCAACCCGAACCAGCTCTTGATCTACTTCGATCTATCTATCTTTCTTGACTCAAACTGTAACACCCCCAATTCATGAATGCAGTGGAATTCAAACTGGGTGTTACTCGACGGCACAATAGTCACAATAATAGAAAACGAACTCCAATTGAGTCGTTTTAAAAGATGTATCATTCAAATTATATAAATATCAGAGATTTCAAAATGAGGTCCCAATTGGTTCCATGTATACAATGTATAATAAATGAGTTTTGAATGATAATAAAATTTATAGCCCTCTTGAGTATCCGTGTCCTTCCGTGCCATCCTTGATCGTCATGAACCTGAAATACATGCTTGAGAGGTCAACACAAAGGTTGAGTGATATTCATAGAGTTTGTTAAATCGATTGAACACAATATGTTGGTAGTGTGAGTTATAGGCTCACACCAATGTTTGGAAAACAAAACAGGTAGGCTACGTTATTATACGCCCGGAACATGTATTATACACTAAGCTTATGACACCATAACGTTAACGTGTACCAATATCGATCGGCAGATTTATCTCGGTAGGTACTTTGCTAACATACCTAAATCTCAAATATTATTGCATTTGTTTGAACTTAGTCAATACAAATGGGATTCGTCAATCCCAATAGGCCTATTAATAATATTTGCGCTCACTATTGCTAGTGATTAAATGGTTCATAATAAGGGATCTCGGTTTAGCAAGGATGGTACTTAGTGATAATAAAACAATCAGGTAAGCATACAATTTAAAAACATTGTGCTCGGTTATAAATAGCATGTATTCCCCCCAAGGGTTTGTAAAACAATTAAGTAATCGAAAGTGGGGCTATGAACTCACCTTAAGTAAGATAGCAAGTAATGAATGTAACGGTTGAATCGTGAAGGTTCTATGAGCAACCTATAATAGAATGTTGCGACTTAGGATTGGAGTAAAGAATATGAAGTAGTGCCTATATATATATATATCTTGCATCTAGTCCATGATGTGGTATGATGTATATTGTAAGTCTTTGAAAGTAATGATTCATGAAACATGTATGTTTTGTATATCGTTTACTACCGTTCGGGCCGACATAATTCAGAAGTCATGTTAGTAAGCGTTCGAGGAGCCAGGACACTTTAACTCGTAAATCCACAACTCAACTCGACGGCTTACATAATGAACTCCTCACATGAGGCTCCCTACTATTGTAGTAGTTGATGAAATATATAGATATAAGTTTTGATCCGAAAAGTTACATGTCCGATACTTGAATAAACTTAGGAAAGTTTATTTGTACATGAAGATTGTTATTAGGGGTAGTTTCATAAGTCTTGTATGACCATTTTCTCTTGGTAATATCTCATGGTTCCCTTTTAAGTGAAGTAGATCCAAATTGTTTGTTCAAGTTCTCGTCAACTCTTTGTTTCATGTTTACGCCTATGAAAGTTGGTATGGTCATTTCGTCATGGCCTAGCCATGACCTTTGGTCCTTGTTTCAAGGTCATGAGACACAACCTTGGCTCTAGCCATGGTTGTGGTCTTGATTATAGGTCATAAGACCTCTTGTTCCTTTCAAAGTATAACCATAATCTTGTGACTTTCGCCTAAAAATGGGCTGTTTAGAATTTGAAGAATTTTATCACTCGGAAAGTGTTTTTAGGTCTCGAGCTTCTTTGTTCCTGAACGAAAATGGCGTTCCGGACAACTTTTGTGTTTTAACTTTTTGATGAATCGGACCAGAAGTGGGACTTTCAAAACCCAAATTTGATCAGAATGGTATTTGGCAGTTTTGCCGGAAATCTTTGGTAACTTCAAATGGGCGTAACTTTTGACTCGTATACTCGTTTTGGGTGGTTCAAATTGCTATGGTTTCCTTGTTAAGTCCTCTAATGTAATATGTAATGATCCAATATCATAATTTTACCATTTTGGTCGTGGTTTTCCAAGAAAGTCACTAGTTTACTTGTTTTATGAACTTGTTGTAACAATCAATAACAATAACTTGTTTTACTCACTTTTATACATCATGGACATGATAACAAGACAATATATAGCACAAATAATATGTAAATAACATGAACATGATTATTTAACAAGAATCAAGTTAGGGTTTGGCTCACAACTTTTGGCTTTCAAAGATGAAAGGAAGTTAACATGTAAGGATAGGACTTTGATAGACTTGCTTCAACCCACTTCTCTTCATGCAATCTTTCTACCCTTGGTATTCTTGAAAGATAGATGATGAAGGTTTAGGTGACTTGAGTGGATTCAAACTCAAGAGAAATCACCAAGTATATGAGGTTATGGAAGTGTTTTGATTATCTAAAAGAAACTAGGGTTTCTACCTTGAAGAATCACTTGAATCTTGCATGAAACTTGAAGAGAATGAGAAAATGAGATGGTGTGGGTGTGTGTGTGATGAGGGACGGCCAAGGAGGGGTAGGGGGGTATTTATATGGCTTGGAGGAGGTTAGAAATGTTGACTAGTCCAACCTTGGAGGCCAAGGTGAACACATGGATGAAATCTAAGGCCATTAAGCTTGAGATCAAGCCACCTAGTGTGAAACCCCCCCCCCCCCTATGGCGGTTCATATGAACTTGGAGAGCAAGGGTGGACTTTTCTTGGTATTATCCAAGATACTTGGTTAGTTTTGACTCCGGGAAATGCCAATCGTAAATGATTAAGCCTCAAAACGTAAAACCGGGTGTCGTAAAATTATGGAACTTTAAAGTATTGTTAGACATGTCCATATGTCCCATAATAAAATATAAAATGAGTGGTAGGTTCCATTTGGGTGGTAAACCCTGCTAAAAGCTGGAAACACGGGTCTAAAACGCGTAATACGTAAAACGTACGAATATTGCGTAAAATTGAGAAAAGTAAAATGTTACTTTTCTAATGTGATATAAATGATTTAAAATGACTTATAATGTCTAGACTGGGCTCAGTCTAGTGTCGGTTGGTATTAAATGTCTTTTAGACATCAAACCGTAAGCCTAAAAATCACGAAATGACTTATAACATCAAGGGATGATTTTTGGTCAATGGAGGAGGGAAAGAATATGTTGACTTTTTCTAAGAAGTTGAAAACTCAAATAGTCTTAGAAACGCGTTTTGTGGTCTAACGGTTAATCGCCCAAACGGTTAAGCGTGCTCATGTGAGATTAGTACAGGCTTGGGTGACCTGCCGGGAAGTCTTTGGTCATGTTTTTCTCAGTCACGATTAATTCTCAAATAAATCATGAGTGTGTCAAACATTTTTCTGATGTGGGGTCACCTGACGGGGTTGAATTTCGTTGTGCGTAGAATTTCTGAATGTCGTTTTACCCTAAAACGTGTAATTCCTTAATAACTTTCACGAAAGTGAGCTTATGAAAGTTAAACTTTTAATTTGCCATGGAAATGATTTATCACTCGAGAATATCAAATAAAAATCAACTTTCGGGAAAGTTTCGGGAAAAATGAATAGTAAAAGTGAATAGTGAAATTTTCCGGGAAAAGTAATTAACCTGAAAATGTGAATTGTTACAGTCTCTACCCCTTACGGGGAACTTCGTCCCGAAGTTCTGTGTGTGTCATATGTTGGAGTGGTGTCGATGAAGAGATGTGGTTACTTATGAGGACTGAAGTCTGGGATTACCGGTGATGTAGTTTGATTTGTCTCAGAATATGGTGTGTCAATAGAGATTGATAACATGGTTGAATATCAATAGAGATTCATATAATAGTCGAATATCAAAGGAAATTGATATAGCAATCGAATATTAATAGGAATTGATATAGTAGTTGAATATCAAATAGAACTCGATATAGTTGTCAAGTATCGATAGCAATCGAATCATGGAATAAGCGTTGAACATGTGGTTGGACCAAGTCCTGTTTGAATTGTACGGCTGCCCATGCATATGGCTACATGGCTTCACAATTAGTTTGGTATGACTGCCCATGCATATGGCTACATGGCCCCGTAATGAGTTTGTTTGTTATTGCACTATCATTATGAAAACCAAAATGTAAATCTCGTGCTAATGGATATTGGGATAGTTGTTGCAATCATAGCCTAGTAGGTAATCGGTTGTTGTACCTAGTGTTTATGTCATGGTTTGAAGCGATGTCGGTGAAAAGATAGGATTTCTTGTGGCGAATATAATGTAGGTATCATGCCATACCCGAGCAATGTAATGTAGGTATCATGCCATACCCGAGCAATGTAATATAGGTATCAAGCCATACCCGAGCAATGTAATGTAGGTTGACTTCATACTTATGTTATTTCGGATATAAATAAGCCCACTTGTTTATAATTCTTTATTTACATAGAGAGGCATCCCAAACAATGTAA
The DNA here is from genome assembly GCA_030686995.1 of Artemisia argyi. Lineage (NCBI taxonomy): Eukaryota > Viridiplantae > Streptophyta > Magnoliopsida > Asterales > Asteraceae > Artemisia > Artemisia argyi. The sequence goes on from CM060676.1 coordinate 201,483,027, forward strand.
CTAAAGGAATATAAACATATGGTTCGATGATTTATAATTTCTTTATTTAAATGAAAAGGCATCCCAATCCATTCAAATAAGGACATTATAAATCATCCTACTCAAGAATTCCCGACACAACATTCATACTTAGCCGGTGCGTTACAAGGTAGTGTATTACGAGATGATACTAGTGTTCCAAAAATACAAGATGAATATTCAAACTTGTAAAGCTGATGAGGGTACTTGTGGTGTAACTAAGGATGATTTAAGCTTTAAAAGTGCATCAAGATCTGTTAATGAGCTTGTGTTTGTAACGGTTGTGAAGATAATGATGTGATATGTTAATGAACAAAAGTGTGTAGTGTATGCTTAACATTAATACTCTTAGGTATCGATGTTGAGTTTGCTTTAAAAATCTTAAGAGATTTTTAAAAGTTTATGACGGAATGGTATCCTAAACAGGATGGTACTTCTACGGGATGAAGAGAAGAATTGATAACTATCCAAAGATAGTCGTTCGGATTATCTCATAAATGAAAAATTTCAAGAATGAAATTAGGTAACACAAATAAGGTGTTAAGATTTCGCTGAGTGGTAAGACATTATCGTGTCTCTAGATTGTTTTAATGTATTCTGGTGGTTTATCGAGTTCATGTAGGGAATCAACCTAAACATAACCCTAGTACAACTACTCTCAGTATTTGAAAATTCTAAGTCAAATATAGTTAGTCAGACTATATTCCACTGTCCCTAGGTTAAATATAGGTGACTAGTCTATATTTAGCCAAGGTTCGATAAAATTTTCAAATACCTAAACTAGGTATACTTTTGATATGTCCGTTGCTTTCGGGAAACTGTCCACTAAACAAAGGCGATGTCAAACCCTTAAGTTGCAAGTCCCGTCCATACAAGACTTGTAACGTATGTTTTCATATTCCATTGCATAGAAGGTAGTAAGGGTAGATACGTATGGAAAGGAAGTTTTAAGTAGTTCTAAAATATAACATACTTGGCTAGGATCACGAACTTTTAATAATGAAGGTTTCATAAGAAAACTTTGATGAATGTAGAGAAAGTTCAGCTTTTGTCGATGATGGATTAGTTTGTCCTTTAGAAATCTCATATTTCTTGTTTTGAAATCGATAGATTGTGACGGGTTTTTGATATCATAAGAAATGATATTGATGATGTGATGGAATAATTCTAGAGACCATTAGCACAAAACACAATGTCTCGGAAGTAGGTTAGACCATTGTGCAATTCACAATGTCTGGGAAGTAGGTTAGGTCATTGTGTGACTCAAAACATTTGAGAAATGATTAAGACCATTGTATCATACAATGTCTTGGAAAATGAATGAGACCATTGTATCTCACAATGTCTTGAAAAATGAATGAGACCATTGTATCTCACAATGTCTTGGAAAATGAATGAGACCATTGTATCTCACAATGTCTTGAAAAATGAATGAGACCATTGTATCTCACAATGTCTTGAAAAATTAATGAGACCATTGTAATTAGTTACAATGTCTTGGACATATAATGTTGGAGTAGGAACATGATTGGGAGAGTGTGGCTGTGCCGAAATGCCTTAGAATAGGCATACACAGATATGTTTAGTCCATTGTTTAGATAAATGATTGAAAATAAATCGAGTTTATATATCAATATACTAATATGTTCATGTAGCATAAAATGCCTAGTGTGTATATATCAATATACTTATATGTGTTCATGTAGCATAAAATGCTTAGTGTGTATATATCAATATACTTATATGTTCATGTAGCATAAAATGCTTACGGGGAAATGCTCAATTATGTTTAGGGTACATATATTAATATGCAATTATGTTTGTGTAGCATAAAATATCTACGGGGAAATGCTCAAAAGGGGTATATATATGAATATACTAATATGTTTGTGTAGCATAACATGCTTGCTAAGTCCATAATCGTCTGGAGGATGGAAGACACGGAGAGCGGAAAGCTATAAAAATGGTTTTGCTTGTAGTTGTAGTTATAGTTTAGGTCTCAACTAGACCCGTTTCTCTATAACCATGGCTCTGGTACCAATCTGTAACACCCCTAATTCATGAATGCAGTGGAATTCAAACTGGGTGTTACTCGACGGCACAATAGTCACAATAATAGAAAACGAACTCCAATTGAGTCGTTTTAAAAGATGTATCATTCAAATTATATAAATATCAGAGATTTCAAAATGAGGTCCCAATTGGTTCCATGTATACAATGTATAATAAATGAGTTTTGAATGATAATAAAATTTATAGCCCTCTTGAGTATCCGTGTCCTTCCATGCCATCCTTGATCGTCATGAACCTGAAATACATGCTTGAGAGGTCAACACAAAGGTTGAGTGATATTCATAGAGTTTGTTAAATCGATTGAACACAATATGTTGGTAGTGTGAGTTATAGGCTCACACCAATGTTTGGAAAACAAAACAGGTAGGCTACGTTATTATACGCCCGGAACATGTATTATACACTAAGCTTATGACACCATAACGTTAACGTGTACCAATATCGATCGGCAGATTTATCCCGGTAGGTACTTTGCTAACATACCTAAATCTCAAATATTATTGCATTTGTTTGAACTTAGTCAATACAAATGGGATTCGTCAATCCCAATAGGCCTATTAATAATATTTGCGCTCACTATTGCTAGTGATTAAATGGTTCATAATAAGGGATCTCGGTTTAGCAAGGATGGTACTTAGTGATAATAAAACAATCAGGTAAGCATACAATTTAAAAACATTGTGCTCGGTTATAAATAGCATGTATTCCCCCCAAGGGTTTGTAAAACAATTAAGTAATCGAAAGTGGGGCTATGAACTCACCTTAAGTAAGATAGCAAGTAATGAATGTAACGGTTGAATCGTGAAGGTTCTATGAGCAACCTATAATAGAATGTTGCGACTTAGGATTGGAGTAAAGAATATGAAGTAGTGCCTATATATATATATATCTTGCATCTAGTCCATGATGTGGTATGATGTATATTGTAAGTCTTTGAAAGTAATGATTCATGAAACATGTATGTTTTGTATATCGTTTACTACCGTTCGGGCCGACATAATTCAGAAGTCATGTTAGTAAGCGTTCGAGGAGCCAGGACACTTTAACTCGTAAATCCACAACTCAACTCGACGGCTTACATAATGAACTCCTCACATGAGGCTCCCTACTATTGTAGTAGTTGATGAAATATATAGATATAAGTTTTGATCCGAAAAGTTACATGTCCGATACTTGAATAAACTTAGGAAAGTTTATTTGTACATGAAGATTGTTATTAGGGGTAGTTTCATAAGTCTTGTATGACCATTTTCTCTTGGTAATATCTCATGGTTCCCTTTTAAGTGAAGTAGATCCAAATTGCTTGTTCAAGTTCTCGTCAACTCTTTGTTTCATGTTTACGCCTATGAAAGTTGGTATGGTCATTTCGTCATGGCCTAGCCATGACCTTTGGTCCTTGTTTCAAGGTCATGAGACACAACCTTGGCTCTAGCCATGGTTGTGGTCTTGATTATAGGTCATAAGACCTCTTGTTCCTTTCAAAGTATAACCATAATCTTGTGACTTTCGCCTAAAAATGGGCTGTTTAGAATTTGAAGAATTTTATCACTCGGAAAGTGTTTTTAGGTCTCGAGCTTCTTTGTTCCTGAACGAAAATGGCGTTCCGGACAACTTTCGTGTTTTAACTTTTTGATGAATCGGACCAGAAGTGGGACTTTCAAAACCCAAATTTGATCAGAATGGTATTTGGCAGTTTTGCCGGAAATCTTTGGTAACTTCAAATGGGCGTAACTTTTGACTCGTATACTCGTTTTGGGTGGTTCAAATTGCTATGGTTTCCTTGTTAAGTCCTCTAATGTAATATGTAATGATCCAATATCATAATTTTACCATTTTGGTCGTGGTTTTCCAAGAAAGTCACTAGTTTACTTGTTTTATGAACTTGTTGTAACAATCAATAACAATAACTTGTTTTACTCACTTTTATACATCATGGACATGATAACAAGACAATATATAGCACAAATAATATGTAAATAACATGAACATGATTATTTAACAAGAATCAAGTTAGGGTTTGGCTCACAACTTTTGGCTTTCAAAGATGAAAGGAAGTTAACATGTAAGGATAGGACTTTGATAGACTTGCTTCAACCCACTTCTCTTCATGCAATCTTTCTACCCTTGGTATTCTTGAAAGATAGATGATGAAGGTTTAGGTGACTTGAGTGGATTCAAACTCAAGAGAAATCACCAAGTATATGAGGTTATGGAAGTGTTTTGATTATCTAAAAGAAACTAGGGTTTCTACCTTGAAGAATCACTTGAATCTTGCATGAAACTTGAAGAGAATGAGAAAATGAGATGGTGTGGGTGTGTGTGTGATGAGGGACGGCCAAGGAGGGGTAGGGGGGTATTTATATGGCTTGGAGGAGGTTAGAAATGTTGACTAGTCCAACCTTGGAGGCCAAGGTGAACACATGGATGAAATCTAAGGCCATTAAGCTTGAGATCAAGCCACCTAGTGTGAAACCCCCCCCCCCCCCTATGGCGGTTCATATGAACTTGGAGAGCAAGGGTGGACTTTTCTTGGTATTATCCAAGATACTTGGTTAGTTTTGACTCCGGGAAATGCCAATCGTAAATGATTAAGCCTCAAAACGTAAAACCGGGTGTCGTAAAATTATGGAACTTTAAAGTATTGTTAGACATGTCCATATGTCCCATAATAAAATATAAAATGAGTGGTAGGTTCCATTTGGGTGGTAAACCCTGCTAAAAGCTGGAAACACGGGTCTAAAACGCGTAATACGTAAAACGTACGAATATTGCGTAAAATTGAGAAAAGTAAAATGTTACTTTTCTAATGTGATATAAATGATTTAAAATGACTTATAATGTCTAGACTGGGCTCAGTCTAGTGTCGGTTGGTATTAAATGTCTTTTAGACATCAAACCGTAAGCCTAAAAATCACGAAATGACTTATAACATCAAGGGATGATTTTTGGTCAATGGAGGAGGGAAAGAATATGTTGACTTTTTCTAAGAAGTTGAAAACTCAAATAGTCTTAGAAACGCGTTTTGTGGTCTAACGGTTAATCGCCCAAACGGTTAAGCGTGCTCATGTGAGATTAGTACAGGCTTGGGTGACCTGCCGGGAAGTCTTTGGTCATGTTTTTCTCAGTCACGATTAATTCTCAAATAAATCATGAGTGTGTCAAACATTTTTCTGATGTGGGGTCACCTGACGGGGTTGAATTTCGTTGTGCGTAGAATTTCTGAATGTCGTTTTACCCTAAAACGTGTAATTCCTTAATAACTTTCACGAAAGTGAGCTTATGAAAGTTAAACTTTTAATTTGCCATGGAAATGATTTATCACTCGAGAATATCAAATAAAAATCAACTTTCGGGAAAGTTTCGGGAAAAATGAATAGTAAAAGTGAATAGTGAAATTTTCCGGGAAAAGTAATTAACCTGAAAATGTGAATTGTTACACAAACGTGGAAGGAGATGGCTGAGGTGGTGATAGTGGCTTCTTGGTGAGGTTGTGGTGCGGTGTGTGGTCCGGTGGTTGTCGGTTTAGAATAAGAGAGAGAATTTGATTTTGATGTGTTAGTAGATATTTGCTAATGTTTAGTTTTATTAATAAAATGTTTGAATATTTAATAAATGAATTTGTTGAGGGTAGAATTTGTAAATTTGTAAAAAGTAGTGTTATTGGGTGTTATGATTTCTTGGTGTTTTTAGTGTTATGTTATTTGGTGTTGAATTAATGTAACGCTGACGTGGTGGGGGTGTTCGTGTTATTTAGTGTTAAGATTCCCTTTGCTCTAAACAAAAATTATGAGTTACAACCAATGTTTTGAAAATCGGGTTTAAAATCGACCCGGTCGAGTCACCGGGGACCGGGTCAACCGGTTCGACCGCCGGATCAACCCGGTTTTGAATTTATTGGTTTTTTATTTTTTGACCGGGTCAACCGGTTCGACCGCCGGGTCAAACCGGGTTTTTATTAAAAATTTTTGAAAAAACGAAACCCGGCTGGGTTTCGAGAACCGGGTCACTCAAAACCCGTCGGGTCACACCGGTTAACCCTGTTTTAGAAACCCGGGTTCTTTTTGACCCGTTTTTTTGGCCGGACCGGTCAAACCGGCCGGGTCGACCGGGTTTCAAACATTGGTTACAACAGAAAGAAATTAATACTATTTTATTTGTTCCCGCCTTGCACAAACATCCGCCGTCTTTCTCTTCCTACAAAATTCTACCGCCTTGTTTTCTTATAAAAGGCCCAAATATATGTATTCTTAACAAAAATAATTCCAAAGGGCAGAGATCGATTCGATTAGGGGAAACATATATTTATTAGTAATAATTTAAGGTTTGATTTGGGGGAAACATATATATATGTCGAAAAGAAGTAGAATTGGCAACGAAGATGATTTGGGGATTACTTCAAAAAGAAGTAGAATTAGCAACGAAGATGATGATGATGTTCTTCCTGTTGACTTGATTCATCTTATTCAACCGTTGTTACCTTTAAAAGAAGGCGGGCGCACTTGCATCTTGTCAAAATCATGGCTACGCGCTTTGCATACCCTCCCTACCCTTAAATTAATGCCTCCTGAACCTAATGAGTTGTTTCCAACCCCCGAAAACGAAACAAAGTACAACAAGCTCATTCACACCACTTTGAAAAGATACCACATACACGACACACCCATTCAATCTTTTCATCTTCTGTTAACCATCATTTCTAAAAAAACCCTAGAGGACGTCCAAAATTGGATACGCCTTGTAGTTTCCAAAACTTCTCTCAAAGAGCTCTCACTTGATATCGGGGTTTTCCTTGATGATGATGATGATGGTCAATCTCTCACTTTGCCAAATGAGTTATTCTCTAGCCAAGGCCTACATACAATTCATGTAAAAGCAACAGAAACAACTGTCACCGATCTTCGTCTTCGAATTTGTTCCACCAATGTCATCAACTGTGTTTCTTTACGTGTACTGGACTTGGAATGCGTCTTTATAAATCAAGACGTGTTTAACAACTTGTTGTCTACTTGTAGCTTGCTTGAGAAGATTAAGCTTATTTGGTGCGGGGGCTTGATCAATGTCAAGGTTAAAAACCTTCTTCGTCTTACCGAATTGGACATTTACTCAATTGAAGACAACGATCTTTGGGAGATCAACAATGTACCAAGTCTTTGCTCCTTTTGTTACCGCCATCTATTTGCTCACAGGAAGCCGGTACCGTTTCAAATGGATTCATTAGCAAGTGTGACACAATTATGTATTGAGGCTGATCTGATTTTTGACAATTCGTTTTTGGACACACTCGAATCCAAGTTTCCTGTGCTCGAGAGTTTGACCCTCTATATTCATCATTGGGAGTTCATAAACATGGTTTTCACTCGTGCTTCGCTCAAGTGGTTGACCCTAGAGCTTATTACAATTCCAACCAGCCAGGTGGTCAACGTTCAAGTTTATGCTCCGAAATTAGTTTCTTTCATCTATACTGGTGGAATACCCGATCTCCTTTTCCGAACCACTGCTCCCAAGCAAGTTAAGCTTACTTTCAATTCATGGGGACCTTTGGGTCAGTCCTACTTTCTCAAGATTAGGGAAGTACTCAATTTATCAAGCAAGTTTGACATCAACATAGGAAGTACTAACCTTGATTCAGTAGTGCAGCGTTTGAACATTGATGTTGATGATCTCAAAAGCAGGGTACTCTTGCCTCCGGTTACTAACGTTCAACTTGAACTTAAAACACGTTTAGATGAAGACACGTGGGAGCAATCGCGATTCTTTGATGCTTTTTTCTTGATTTGCCATCCGAGTTACATAAGGTCCCGTAATTACCAGGTGATTAGGAAGATGATGGAAGGGAATACGACTGATCAGCTAAAAGAAGTTTTATTGAAAAATCCTCATAATGGAAATTGGGAGGCTCTAACAACCTCTTTGAAAAGCGTTCTTCACACATACACTGATTACACTGGTCACCTGGAGTGCAAACTAATTTGGTTTGCTCAATAGAACATGTGTCTCGATCAGATGATAATGTGAAGGCGAAGATCCAGGATAAGGAAGGCATATCCCTTCAGGAGCAGCAGAGGCGGATGGACGTACCCTTGCAGAAGGAGTCCACTCTCCACCTTGTCCTATGTCTTTGTGGTGGTAATTGAATTTTGAAGATCTTTTCTTATTCGTGAATGTTTCTTTGTGAATGTTGTGCGTTATACTCTTTACAAGTGTTTATGAACTATGTGGTATCTGTCTGATTTGAAGTAATATTAATTCTGTTTGGTGACTTGTAATGTTTTTAGTTCATATGGCTAAGATTTTGTTGTGTGTGAGCATATGGTTTGTCATCAAGACTTCAAGTGTGCTAAGTGTGGCTTTGACTTGGTTTGTGTGTGAGGATATGATTTGTCTCATTTGCTTAAAGCATAAACCTAGCTCAAGTGTGCTCAGTGTGCCCTGAACATGATAATGTTAGTGGAAAGCCAAAAGTTGGATCGGTCTGGTCCAAGACGGTAAACGCTATTCTGTGAACTTGGCTGCGCCATATTGGAACATATAGTTTAGGTATTTGGTGAAGTTGGTTGCTCCATCTATGGCAGGATTCTTGACTCAAGTAGAGTCGGGCTTGGATTTAGGGTCATAGCACATATAAGTTCTCTTTGTTTGCTCACTTAGAATGACATAGGAGATGTTTACACTTTACATTACTCTTCTATATCATGTTAGCTTCCACATTTGATAGCATTCTGTTCAATTAGGCAGAATTCTTGTCGAAGACTACATAAAAATGATTACTCACGTATTTTGTCACCAAGTTGTCCACTTTCAAAGAACACTTGTAGGAATGTGATGGGGTAATAATGACAATTTGGTCTAGACCCTCACGGCTTCATATATTGCCACGAGCCCACGACTCTGGGTGCTTTTTCTCCCGCGAACTGGAAAAGAGGTGTCTTGATATTGTCACCATCTGTGAAATCCGTATGTGGATATTAGAAAGAAATTCGTACATTCCCTTGCACTCAGATTTTTATATAACATCTGATTAGTTACAGTTTACAAAAGTACTGTAATATATTTCACTTGTATTATAAAGTGTATAATGGCAAGTGAATGTGTCAATATTTTGTTATATTTTGAAATCCAGTTTGACCCGCCCGGGTCAACCGGTCGAACCGGTTCAGGTTTCTTTAATATTTTGAAACACAATGCGAACCGCCTTTTTTATTTTATTTTATTTTATTTTAATAACAAAATCAGTGTTTCAAAAGCTGAAAGAAACATGGGTGTCTGGACATGCGTATAACTGTTAGGTTTTTTATTGCATAAACTGGGTTGACCCGGGAACCCAGCCGGGTTGATCACAGACCCAGTTTTGAAAACATTAATATTTTGGTTCTTACTTCTTTCCCCTTTAAACCAATTAAATAAGTGAAGTTAACATACAAAGAAGGATTCCATGTTGCATTTGGGCTCTTGCCTGTGTACAATCAATTTTTTTTCTAAAACTTTGTTTACCTTCTCACAGATCAGATGATAAGTCGGAATTTCACTTTTTTGTGTTATTTTGTTGGTTTGGCATATTGGATCATATTCCACGTCTTCAACTGCTAGATGTTTGTGTTTTTAGCATGTGAACTTGATGTTGATGACTGGCAAACTGATATTCAAATTGACCATATTTTTACTTTTCATACTGTTTGTTGTTGGTCACTTAGTTTCTTTGTTGTGTTGAACTATAAATCTTTTTGCTATGTAGACAGTTTGTGAAGAAACTATTCGTGTACAATTTGAGGTGATTGTGTCATTTCCTGTTTTTGACCTAATATGATTTGTTGATACCATAACGGGATTTAAGGATTAGAAGAACAGGAAAGGAATAGAACAGTAGTTTGGGTAAATAGAGACAGAGTTATTTGCAGCATATTGAATTTTTCTATGAATGAACACTAGCAATACTTAACTACAAGAAAGCTAAAAGAAGGTTTCTAGAATACTAACAGAAAGCTGACTGACTAGTAGAATGATCAATAAGTTAACTATCTCATAAGTTTCGAATAGTGCTACTGCTACGTGTAGTCCACTCTAGCCTTGTAACACAGCACGTATGTAGTTGACATAGAAGGCTTTGGATTTGGATTCACCGGGACCAAATTACCCTTGCAGTTTGAAAATGATTACTCCTGTACAAATTATCCCCGCTCTCTAAGCTCCTTCTGTATCCAATGTTCTTCACCGGAACTTCATAAGTGATGTCTATGTCATCTTCATCTTTAATGGAAGAGTAACTTACATACTTTTTAATCTTTTGTTGTTCATAGCCGAGTTCCTAATTCCTTTAACTGTCACAGAATATGGTGCAGATGCTGATCGGAGAGAAGGTGACTTGTCAATGTATGCATAGTGTTCATTGCCATTCCAATGCATATGGAAGCATGTGACCATCACCTGTAAATAAGATTTAACAGCACACACAAAAATCAGGTTTAGTTGTGTTCTCCGTAAGACGATAGTTTTGAGATTTGGAATTTGGTTAAAAGTTACCGAGTGCCATAAGACGATAGTTTTGAGATTTGGAATTTGGTTAAAAGTTACCGAGTGCAAGGGTGGAATGAACCATCTGAGTACTTGGTTGTCACCTGATTTGTAGAACAACCTGCTCATCATGGAGAACAAATGGGTTCAGCCCCCTAAACACGCGTATACAAGTTGATGCTAGCATGTAGTGGTAGAGGTAGCAGTTTTGACCCGTTTACACTGTACGGTGACTTTCAGGCAACGCTATCAAAGATTGTTAAATTAGAAAAAGGTTGAACGGGTTAAAAGTTATACCCAAAGTATTTATGATTAAAATCAAACCTCCAAAACTTTTTTTTTAATAGCTCCAAAACTCTTTTTGTTTTACAAAAAAAAGACAGATCCAAGAAACAATAGATGTTTGCTTCTATAAAACTCCGTTTCTATATTCCCCATGTAGGAAAAATCTCACGGTTGATCCAACCAGAAAGACCAAATCAAGGCTTAGTGACATTAAGACAAAACACATAGCATTTTCCCTTGTCATATAGCATACACAGTAAACTAAAATGGTATCATTAATCCTAAGCCTACTAAGGCACTAAGAACAACCAAATTCCAGCAAAGGTCGCCCAAAAAATTCCTTTACCAATGGGCAGTGCCAAATTCAGTATCTCCAGCAAATAATGCAGTTTAAGGGTAACCAGAAGGAGATGCTTTGGTAAATACACCTTTCTACTTCTTTAAGCATAGAAGCCATAAAAACGGGTATTTCTAAGGTGACCAAATAACCCTTCCTTAAAGTCTTTTGTAAAATTAAGGATGATTACTCCTTAATATCCTCGCTCTCTAAGCTTCCAGAACTTCACAGCAGCATTATCTACTGAATAAACTCACTGTAGCTATGTGAATGAAGCTTGGTCGCAAATATCTCGGACTGAGCATAGCCCTAGACAAGATCTCAGCAATATTCAGAACCTGACAATATTTACAAACTAATAAATATGCCTCCATAAATTGCAATGATCACACCCAACTCGCTACAAAAAGTCATTCGACCTTTCTCACGGCAAAGGGTAAAGTGATACCAATTGGGGTGTTTGGGAGAGTATTAAAACTAAAAAGGTGACCTATATTTCATTCAAGTAAACACAATAGTATTGGAACTAGCAAAACAAAATATTTGTTTGGTTAATAATTTTATCAAACACTTACTAGTTACTAGTTAGCAGTATCCCCTCTTGCGATGTTTTCAAAACTGCTGAAGGAAGAGAACGCATCGACCGATGCTTCCCCTGGCCCTACTCTTCCTGATGCCTAAAGTAAAGAATTTGTGTACGACGAAGAAGACTGTTAGTGTGTTATTTGTATTATTTGTGTATTAAGATTTTATGTTGTAATTGTAAGGCATTCGATACATTATAATTGCTCTTTGTAGAGTAATATTGATTTATAGAAGATGATTATGATTCTTTATGTTTTTATAAGTATACCAAATTACAAAGGTTATTTTAATTTCGAGTTAATCACAAACAAATTGTTTCTGTTAGAGAAACTATATTTCCGTGACAATAATAAATCGCAACAGATATTCAGTTATTAGTGTATTATGTTTTAGGTTGCTTAGACATACACTAGATCAGAAACAAGATTTTGGCACCATTCAAATTTAGATATACCTACTAGTTGTAACTTAGTGTTGGGTTCCTGAAAAATTAAAGTAATCTGGAAATTGGGATTAGACCCCAATCCCATTAACCCCAGGCAGTCAAATAGTTAGATGCCACTACAAAAATAAATCAGACAACCTTTCAACGAGACATGCATACACTGATCCAAAAACATAATTTGTAAACCACAACTATTGTCGAACAGCCTTGTCTATAAGAAAGAGAATGGCATAGATGCCATATAAGATTAAAAATTCAAACTAGATAACAATAAGGGTAATATGAAACTCTTCTTCCAGCTTGTACAAGAAAGAATCCTCTCTAGGCGACAAGGGTGCTGGCAGTGGTTGACTCGCTGCAGAACGAAAGTAAGGTTTTAATCAGTAAAAAACAAAGCTTTGATCAACAGAGGAAACTTGTTGTAACAGAACAATGATATCATGAAAACTAAACTATAGAGTTCCATGAAGTTTGAAAAACAAAACATCTCAACATTCCTTCACCATCAGAAAACGATGATGCTAAAAAGTGAAAGAAAACAAACTCAGGCTCATTCTATTAGTTATGTACCACTGATGCAAATATAAAGTTAGGGTTGGTAAGCATAGCCTTAAGGCATATGTTTAAGAGCTTAGGACATGCATAAGACGCTCTGAGGTGGTTATTTATCAACCCAGAAGGTCATATGCCAGATGCACAGGATTGTACAAATGTTCTAAGCTCATAAACATAAATGAAAATGACAAGTAAAAAAATACATAAATAAAGGGATAGAACATACTATTTCCAGACAGGTGGGAGCTTCTTGGTCTTCTTGTAGTATCGAGCAAGACGGTGGATCCTGCTTTCAACAAGAATCAACCTGAATTTGGAGTCCTTGTCCTTCCTGTTCCTCTCCAAATGCTTCCTGATAGCCACAGCCTTCTTGATGAGGTGATACAAATCTTCTGGAATTTCAGGAGCAAGCCCTATTAACAAAAAACAAAGACAAGTTAATAAACTATTTGTCTTCTTAGCACTGTTACAATTAATGTGATCAAGGCTTGAAAAGATCAGAATGCTTACCATGTCCCTTCAATATACGAAGGATCTTGCTTCCAGTAACGCTGTTCACCTGAGCAATTCCATGGGAATCACGAAGAATAACACCAATCTGAGATGGTGTAAGACCCTTCTTGGCGAACTTGCAGATGTTGTCCTCAACCTAAAATTTTAAGCATTAGATTTAAAGCCTCAATAGATACTAATGACAATCTGACTAATTTCACAAAAGCCAAACGCCGATTAAGTGTTTTTTGATAGCTTAGGATAAATCATTAAAAATGCCATTTAGAAGTAAGAAAGCAAAGCCTACAGTATTAACTAAAACTCTAACTAGAGTTATCTGGTGATATGAAGTAAAATGAAAATGCCATTTGGTCAACGTTAAGTCGTTATCAGTATTGAAATTCACATAATCTAAAAAACAAATAGCACTCGCTTGCAACATCTAATGACAGAAGACTGAAACAACCAATACCATTAAAAGACTAATTGTTGAAATGCTTCTATTCGTTATAAGTTAGATAATTTCATTCTTCTACATCAAATCAATGTGAACAATTCAAACAATGTACATAGCAAAGACAAAGCTTTCTGTGTTCCTTAATTTAAACAAACGGATAGTGGCATATACAACAGACATTAAAGTTATAACAAGTCACCATACAACACCATAATCTTTTTTCCCATTACATAAATTCAAACATTTTATAGGTTTAACCTAACCCTATACTATTTTAGCATCACATTACACTCAAATAACTTGGTTGTTGCAACAAAACTACTCATATATCTATTATAAAGAACATAAATCTCCCTCAAAAATACTATTTAATATATTCATTAAGTTTCTTTCAAGCCAACATAACATCTATCCATTTCATTGTACTAAATAATTATTATTCAAATAACTAAAACATTTATAAAAAAAGAAAGAAATAACATACATCCTGAGATGAAATCTTCAACCAGCTAGGTGGGGTCCTCTTGTATGGTTTAGCTGATGCTGAAATACCCTTTCTGTTCACAACAATGTTATATTAATTAGTCAAACAAATATACAAATATAGATATGATTATATAAATGAGATTTAAATAACAACGTACCCACTGCTGTGCATACGACCCATGATGACGGAGATGAAGTGTTAGCTGCTGCTGCTGCTGCTGCTGCAAGTGATATGTGAAAGTGAAACCCTAATGCAAATGAAGGACAAATGAGTGGGCTATGTTTGGATTTATATGGTCTTTCTTGTTTAAGTTAGTAACGGCCCAAGTTGGGTAACTTGAAAATGGGCTTTGATCTTGGGCTTATTGCACCCATTTTATAATTTGGATCTCATATTAAAAGGTAATACTAACTATAGTTTATTGGACAAGGTTATAAATAGCGCGAGTCGTGGCGTGACGACATGACAAAGCTTAACGTCTTAGCGGCTAAAGCGAATGTTTTGCGTTTATAATGCATGGCATAAGGCGACACAAAATATGAAAATATTTATATATTTATATTATATTTTATATATATCGAGTTTACAAAACGACGTGGCATAAGGCGGCATAACGCGTGGCGTGGCGGTATGATCAAGCCTCGCGCCTTTGCAAGGCTTTTGTGAGGCCTTTGCGTGCCTTTTAGAACCATGGACATATATATGACATATTTTACACATAATATCTCACAAATCTGTCCAACAAAATTTAAAACAATCTCTTGGATTATGTGACCACTCACATACTACTAGAATAAGCATATTATGATCGAGTCTAAACGGTTTAAAGTTGTAAATGAGTCAACACTCGACACGAATAACAAAAGACGAATTAAGTTAGGATTGAAATGTCCAACCCGGTTACGATATGTTAAAAGTATCCAAATGTTATATGTGCAACTTTAAAACTCCAAAAATCTCGACTATCTTATGCTTACGTGTATAAACTTATTAACATTTATCATGTACATTTAAAACTAATTTGTGGTTGCTTATAGTCAATTGCCGATGTGTTTCTACATTCAGAAATTTTATAATCGCTCATTTTAAATATTGATCATTATTATTATTATTTTTTTTACTATGATTTGAGATGTAAACACGTCGGCACGACTAACTCACTTAATAAATGTGTTCAGAAAGAGTTAAATCTTTAGACACGGTTAAGTAAATGAGTCGAGTTAAAGTTGAAATAGAGTTATTTTTAGTTAAAATTAGGGGCAATTTCATTCATATCTTTGCAAAATTCAAAAATTTCATATATATCCTTTTGATGCATTAAATGCATTGTACTTTATGCATAAAAAACTAGTAAAAGGATATATATAAAATTTTTGAAATTTTCACTTAAAATTATTTAGTCATTTTTTACTATGATTGAAGATAACTCCATTTATCAAGCTGAGTTTTAGTCACTTGATAAGATTATTCAGATTGAGCATCTCAACAATCGAACTAAAAACGATATAGCTTGCACATACATGATTTGGCTCTTGGTAACTTTGGAATCTAGGATGACTAATCAACCAATCAAACTCATACTAGGGACGGAACTTGAGCACCTTTGGTGGGGGGCCAACTTGAAAATTATCTATTTTAGGGGGGCCGACATACACTACGCTAAAATTTGTGTATTAAAAATGACAAACCATATATAAAAGGGTATAAAATATACATAAGGTCAAAAATTTTGGAGGGGCTACAGGCCCCCTCGGTCCCTTCTAAGTTCCGTCCATGCTCATACTAGGATGACGACAGATTCAAAGTAGTCGAAACTCGAAACAAAAATGGATGGTTGACTTTAATGAGTGAATTGACTCTATAACGAACGCTATTTCATGTTTATATGTCGTGTATCTTGATCCTTGAACATACATGATTTGGCTCTTGGTAGCTAATGATGCATGAACAACAACACCATTTTGATTGGTTTGTGGTTGGCAAAATCTAGAAGGGGTTTAGAACATACACATGAATACCTTAAAACATCAAAAAACTTTTAAAAGTCCAATCACAAAAATAGAATATATTTTGTTAGAGCAGGAGGTGCAGTAACTTAAGTCAAAGCGTCACCGCAGTACCATCTCCGTTTTTCCCTTTCCACTTATCTCTCACTCACACACCCAAAAACACCCTTTCAAGTAATTTAAGCCAAAACCCCACTTTTGAGACTCACCATACCCAATAATTAAAAAAAAAAAAAAAAAAAAAAAAAAAAAAAAAAAAAAAAAAACCCGCATTGTTGAATGCCAAAAAATTGGTGAAATGCTTGACGAAGGCTTGGCGAGCGTGCTAGGTAGGCTTGGCGAGGGTGCCTCGCCACTGCACCCAGCCCTCTTTATAGCACTAAATACATTGACATGGAAGTTTTGCACATTGGATTGGCCACTGCCGCACCAATACTTTTAGCAATATCATACTCCATAAACTTACATTACTATAGCTGCATCAATACAAGACTTGCACCCCGAGTACATAGAAAACACACCAACACACTGCTAGGACATCCAGTATATCCACATAAAAACACAACTTTTCGCACTGATTTACATGATATCAACCCGGGTTACCTTTTTGTCCCTAGCCGTTGATGATCCAGAAGGGGGTTCACCAGCCGGCACCATTGCACCATCAGTTCCCCACATATCAGTCCAAGGAAGCATCCACCTGTCCCAGTCTCCGTCACCTTTCCATCCTAAGTGACCGTAAGCCTCAAGCCCTATTAACACAACAAAGAGCTATGGTTATAAACACTATCTTGAAAAACATATGCCCTTGAACTTCATAGTCTAGTATACCTGCATTCTCAAGAGAACTGAACCCATCATTCCAACCAGGTATATGCTTGTCAGCATTGACTTTCCAATTCTCTTCGAAGCCGCCTAGTTCATCTAAGTAATTATAAATGGCATAAGGTCTTGATCAACTCAACAAAAGTAACGTGTAACTTATAAAAAAATTAAAGAACATACCTTCATTAAGATTATGTAGAATCTGAAAGGAATCCTCATTGCCATCCGGGTTGCGCTTTTTTGTGTGTGTATGACCCTTCACAACCATTTTATATTTAAATATATTCAAACAACGTTAAAAAATAAGTTAAATGATCAAACAAAGTGAAGAAACAGTTGCATACCTTCTCATGTATTCCTCTAGAGATAGTATGCAATGCTTGACCCACAGTCTTATCTTCTTCTTTGATTTCAAGAAGCCTCACCTGTACACCACAGTATTAAATACAAGATTATATACAATATTGTCTAAAGAAAAGAATAGATCAAATAGTAAGAATCTTTCGATCTTACCCCATCTCCACCAGTCCTTTGGCCAATAGAAGAGCTATAGTACACTCCATTCACACCACCATATGCCACTCTTCGGTAGCTGAAACTTGTGGACTCTACATCTTGACATAAATCAAATTTAGGGAGTATATAAGTCACCTTTCGGGCCACTTGGTCCATGGGAAAAGAGGTGGTAATAAGATGGATCACCATGTTTAGTCAAACTGGCACGAATCATAATGAACTAACGTACATCTTGGAATTTAGAACAGATAGTTATTTGACATTTTGGAGTCTAATGTAGATAGACTTTGAAAGTACTAGATTTCACATAAAAGCCAACATGTATCCAAATCTTCAGTATTCAGGGTCTTTGGGAATTCTTATTGAAAATGCAATAAGTTGTTTGGAATAAGCAGATTTAAGTTGCTTATTCTGAAGTCTGAACTACTAAATTTAGTTAGCAGTTTTAGGGGGTGTTTAGATAAGCTTATGCTTAAAAGCTTATGTATTCTCAAAAAGCCCCAATCCAAAGGATTAGCTTATTTCCACCCAAAAAGCTGTAGTTAATCTAAACTAAGCTTACCCGAACACCATAAAAGTGCTTGATTAGATTTCCAAGATACAATAAGCTATTAAACACCTAAACAAGGCATAAGCATGATAGATACTAGTATAAAATAAAACTATGTACCATGAGCTTTGTGATGTGGCTGTTTCCTGACTGCTAATTCTGTGTTAGTTACCGGATTCTCGCCATCATTGTCTAACTCCTCAATGGTTATCTCCTTTCTCGACCCATCACCCCAATTAAACGGCTCCGTAAAAAATGGGTCATCAAACGGATCTTTTCCCCATAATTTAGACATTTTTTTACTCTGCATAAACTAAACAGTTGCCTTTATTTTACAAGTGCAGGAGTCCCAAATTAGTGATAAATAGAACTTGACTCTAAGTTAGCAACATGATCTAAAATTTTATAAGAAACAAAAGCAACTACAGAAATATATCTAATTGCAACTTATATAAAGTTAATATAACTTTCTAATTTCAGCAGAATAGAAGCACATAAATGATGGCACAAATGTATAATAGAACACAGAATAAGCAAATCTCAGCTAAAAAAGTTAGTACCTTAAAAAAACCAAAATTTTTTGTGTTTTGTGTGTGTGAAAAAATGAAACTGATCAAATAAAAATAGAGATAGAAAATTCTAGAAAAAGAGAAGATAGGAATTGAAGGGACCTACCCACCTTTTAAACATTCATTTATTGTCACAGTATAAAAAAAGTTACAGCTTGAAGTAAGTTCTGGATTCATTTCATACTTTTTTATGGATTAAACAAGCAAATGATTAATTTTCTATCTTTTGTCATATTGGTAGTGACATAAATTTTATGCATACAGACTTTCCCATGTACCACAAGGTTTACAAAAGAGAAAAAACACAAGTTTATGCATATATAGACTTCCTGAACTACGGCTAGTGAAACTGTGGACATCTGGAAAACAGAAGTTTCACACCGTACAGAGATACGTTGTAGTAAGGGGGTTCAGTTAACCCCACTAGATGTAATGCTAATGCTAATGCTAAGTTATGCCTTAGTGTCCGGTTATAATCTCCCTAAAATACTTAAATGACTCGACTAAATTATGCTAATACAATAAATCAATTGTTATTCAAGTTATAATCTCTTGCTTTAATGAAAAACTGGTATAAAGTGTGAACTATGAGCCTTCAGATAAATTCTTCTACCTCCGACCCTACCCGCAACTCAATCTTACACACCAGCAAAATAAAACTATGGAACTCTGATTTTACTATATGCCTTTATACATTAAAATTGCAGACTAAATGGCTAAACCACAGAAAAATTGCCTTTAATTTAAATTGAAATTAGCATTTTCTAACAAGTGTAGCAATTGGCACTTTCCGTCCTTAAGTCACAAAAGCTGAAACACAAAAAAGAAATAAAAATAAGAACTTTTGGGTGCAAAAATATCATCACCGGTCGTGAGCTGCCCCCACTCATTCCTTACATAAATTGACCTATTACTGAGTCATAAGCACATTTCAGTTCCTTCTTTTTGTTCTCTATCACCTCGATTTCTGCTAGCTTATTTGTTTTAAGCCAATTCCATGCCTCATGAACCAGATCATCCATCTTTCTCATATCTTCTTGACTTAGCCGTTGCCTGATGTTGTCATCATTCACTTTAGTTTTCATGACATAAACGTAATCTTCCAATGCATTATACGCTTTTATCTTCTTTATGTAGTCTTGATCATCATCTTTGTATCTCTTTGCATCTTGTAACATCCTGCTCGCTTCTATGTCTGAAAGTCTTCTTTTATCTTTGGTAATTGTAATGGTGCCTATTTGACCAGTTGACATTTCCTCAACAGACACTTTCAGTATGCCATCAGCATCAATTTCAAAACGGACGTTAGCTTTTGTAACACCCCTAGGGGCAAGAGGGAGGTTCGAAAGCCTAAATACACCTACTAATATGTTGTCTATGGATCTACTTCTCTCTCCTTGATAAACCTTGATCAAAAAAAAAATTATTTTACCGGGGTACCCATTCCCTTTTACCCAAAAAAAAAAACCTTGATCAAAAAACTAGATTGGTTGTCACTGTTTGTGCACACCCAAACTTCCTTGGTAACAGGTATGGGTGTGTGTTTTGGGATTACAACACGCATAATTTGTCCACGCATCTCAAAACCAAGTGAAAGTGGAACAACATCCAACAAAACCAAACTTTTAACCATTTTATTTCCCTTACCACTCATATTTGCAGCCAAAACAGCTGCACCATATGCAACAGCTTCATCAGGATTTATTGTCTTGCAAAGGTTCTTACCATCAAATACATCATGCAACATTTGTTGGAGTTTGGGAATCCGTGTTGATCCACCAACAAGAACCACCTCATTTACCATGCTTGTATCCCATTGTGCATCCTCCACACAACTTCGCACAGTTTCCATACACTTGTTGAAGTAGTCCATATTTAGCTCCTCAAATTTAGCCCTGGTTATTTTTGATGAAAAGTCAACACCATCATGCAAGAAATCAACTTCTATTGATGTAAAAGTTGTTGAGGAGAGAATCCTCTTTGCTCTCTCGCAAGCAACCCTCAACCTCCCCAACGCTTTTGGATTTGTGGTAATATCTTTCCTTTCTTTTCTATTGAATTCTTCAGCAAAGTATTTCACCATTCGATTATCAAAATCCTCGCCACCTAAATGAGTGTCACCACCAACAGCTTTAACTTCAAACCTCCCTTTGTTGATAGTAACAAGTGAGACATCAAATGTGCCACCACCCAAGTCAAAGATAAGCACATTTGTAGGTTTACTCCTATTGGTAGGCGTTTGGTCTAGACGGTAAGCAATAGCAGCTGCACTAGGTTCATTCAGCAACCTGAGAACATCAAGACCAGCAGCAGCCGCTGCATCCTTTGTTGCTTGACGCTGTAAATCATCAAAATAAGCAGGAACAGTTATCACAGCAGATTTAACGTCGGCATTGAGGTATGCGTTAGCTACCTCTTTCATCTTTGTAAGAACCATTCCCGAAATTTCTTCAGCAGCAAACAACCTTTTAACACCTTTGTATGCAACTTCGATCTGTGGCTTACAGCAAAGCTCCTCTACAATTTTAAAAGGCCATACTTTCATGTCATTTTGCACGGTGGAATCAAGAAACCTCTTACCGATAAGCCGTTTTGCATCTGAAAAAGTTTATGAAACAAATTTATGACTTTGAATAGGAATCAGTCAAACCAATTTCTGGGCCTTCAAATTCTTTTAATTAAGTTTATGACTTTAAATAGGTATTTCACTTGAGACTTATCTTTTTTCATACTTGTGACATGTGACATGTATTAGTTAGAAATATTCAAAGCTACATGAAAGAAGCACTAGTCGATCTTGACTCTTTGAGAGGCTTTTATACAACACAGTTTCTTATTTGTGCAATGTATAGTATAAAAACAACTACCTGCCTTTAGGCTTAACCCTTTTCATAGAAGCAAAGCAAAGGAGATAGAAGGAGACATGGCAACAGTTGTGATACTAGGTATGGATATTTTAAAATATGCGATTTTGTTGTTTAAAATAGATGCAAAGACTCGTAATTCATGTTATTACAGTAAAACCTCTATAAATTAATAGTGTTAGGACCGGGATATTTTATTAATTTAACGAGATATTATTATATCGATAAATTAATAATTTATTAATTTAAAGAGGTTTTGTTATGGCCGTTAAATTTTCAAGTGTAATATACTAGTTACAATGTATATTCTTTAGAGATGAAAAATAAATTTGAAAAACAAGTTCCAATTAAAATTTTATGAATTCATGTTCACACTTTATGAAAATAAAATTAACACTTTTGTTGCAATACAAAAAGACAACACATCAACAATTTACAGCAATAAAGAGATTTTGAGATAAACTCAATATAGATTTGAAGTTCAACAAAAAATAATAACTGACAATGAATTTCATCGTTTACTAAACAATCTTAGGATTTTTAAGTGTATCTCTCTCACACACATATATACATATATATGGAATTTTTAGTAATTATTAATTTATAGTTTCGTTGGGACTAATATATATACACTAGGGTTTCAAAAAAATTATTATCTTATTATTTTATCGATTGGGGTCCAAATTTGTACTAGTCCCAAGTTGGGACTGGACAAATTATTAATTTTATCGAGGTTATTAATTTATCGAGTATTAATTTATAGAGGTTTTACTGTATGTAACTAAACTAAGATCATTACTCTAATAATATTAATAAAAACATAGAATCATATAAAACTTATTCAAACTAAAACTGATTACATCTCATGTTTTTTTCTTTAAACTTAAGAAGAGATTGATGTGATAAATCGATCTATGATGAATGTAACATTTTAAAATTATAAATGCAATATACAAAAGTCAGACGACCCGAAGCTTGAACTTGAGTGTCCGTTAGCGCGCCTTAGATATGTGTGACACAATAGCAAAGAAATTGTAATGAAAAAAAAATAACAAAACTATACCAAAAATGGTGTTGGAAGGGTTCATTGCGATTTGGTTTTTGGCCGCATCACCAATCAAACATTCCTCCATATCAGTGAAAGCAACGCAAGAAGGTGTGGTTCTGTTTCCTTGTTCGTTGGCAATGATCTCAACTCGATTATTTTGCCAAACAGCTACGCACGAATATGTTGTACCTAAATCTATCCCGATCGCTGGTGGTTCACACACACGAGTTTTACTACTAGCCATTTTTTTTCTTCAGAAGATGGAAATATCAAATTCGGTAGTATGATAATCAGCCTCCTCAAAGTGTCACACACAATAAACCCTTTCAAATGTGGAGTATTTAAAATTAAAATGATTACATTTCCAGGCGGTTAAAATTCCAAATTTAAAAAGGGTAGAGAATCCGTGGGTTTCCTAGACATATTTTACGGGAAAATGAAAATCTGCTTTCCTATTTTTAATGATAGTTGTTTTGAAAAGTGACTTTTAATAAAGAGGAGTGCTACACTCACTCACATTTTACAAAATTTCTCTCACACAATGAGGTGGCATGCATCTTAGCCACTCATGTGAGAGCATTAATTGACCAAGTGAGAGCATTGGGTGGCTAAGATGCATTCCACCTCATTGTGTGAGAGAAATTTTGTAAAATGTGAGATTGTGAGTGAGTCTAACACTCATCTTTAATAAATCCGAAGTTTTCTTTTATTGTCCAAATATCAAAAAGCTTGAGTTTTTCAGTTGACCATTGTATTTAAAAAACTAAATTAACAAAATGAGTAGTTTGAAACTTATTTAATATAAAATTGTATTTCTTTTTTCTATTTCTAGTTTGAAACTTATTTGTTATTGTCCGTTCCAATTGTCAATCTATACTATATATAAAACAAAAATAGTAAAAGTGAAAAGTGAAAATGTCAACAAATTGAAATGTTGAAAAAATTTAAAAGTAACTTTTTGAAACTAAAAAAGGAAATGTTGAAAACATATATTTCAAAAAGAAAACTATTAATACACATCGAAAACCGAGTTGACTCGGGACGCTTGAAAACCCGGCGGGTTGACCCAATTTAATTTGACCCGTTTTTTACCCAACCTGTTGAGATGACCGGGTTTAAACTGGCCCGTTTTTCGACCGGAACAATTCAACCGGTTGAACCACCCGGGTCGAACCGGGTTTCAAAACATTATGTTTAATCCCCAAATACTCATACTTTTACTATTTTCGTTTATAACACATAAACTTTTTTTATCACTAAAACTATCTGCCGCAATAAAATCCCGTTACTATGCACAGGTACTCGTCTAATTATATGAAAGTGTTTTGCATGTACGCCGTATTTTTCTCTTTCTATTTGTCTCCGGAAGATGATAAAGTATGATATTGTTATTTTAGTTTTAATTTTTTACGTCGATTTATATATATATATATATATATATATATATATATATATATATATATATATATATATATATATATATATATATATATATATATATATATATAAAACTAGCAAGGAGCTTACAAAGGTGAGTTTAACCAATCGTTTAAACTACTACAATTTTTACCTCTATACTTAAGCCAAAAGAAAAAGGAAAAAAGACAAATGTTATAAAAAATGTCACACTTCGTCAAATATTGAGAGTTGAAAGTGATATTATTTCTATAGTGCCAAAACACCCAACAAGTCGCAGCAAAAATGACATATGCATGATCTTTAGACTATTTTGAAGCATACCAAGACACAATCCAATTATCCCAGTCCCCAAGAGAGTTTAAAACCGGGATGTTCGAGCCACGCCATAAATGAATAAACTTCCAAACATTCCAAGACGTGTCACAAGAGAATAATATATGATCGATAGTGTGACAACTGGCAAAATAGGGAGCCGATTTATAAAACCTGCATTACATTAAAATTATAAATTTGGAATTTTTGAAAATTTATTGTGACGAGATATTTTACGAACGTTGGTACGTGATTTTTAATCGTACGATAATTATGAGATTTGATTATTTATTTATGGTTTGGTTTGATTCGGTCGTGATGATTTATTTTGAGATCGTTATTTTGGCACTACATTGACTCCGGCACTAGGTTGACCTAACAATTTTAATTATATTTTATTATTGGATCGGATTTTATTATCTTTGGAACGAGTTCGGTTTGAAAGTCATTTGGTTATTTAAGGTTTCGGGTTTGGTCCGTGTATTGACACCGGGCTACTTAAACCCTTACCCCTCTTACCACTACTATTATTATTATTATTATCAAAATTCTCTTTTTAAAAGAGTAAATTACATAATATCGTCCTTGTGGAATCTGTGCATAACAACACACACCAACATCAACACTCTTATCACCACTCTCTCTCTCTCTTCCATGAAATTTCAACCATCACCGCCACCCTTATTACCACCATAGCACCACCACCGCCACTATTACAACAAAAATAACACCACCATCTTAACCATTTTTTCGCGATCTATCTTTTGGTACTAACCACGCGCGATTTGGACCACTTTAACACCCGTACGAATTTATTATCACCACATACACCATCCTTTTCATCTCTTTCTTGTTGGGTTTTTGAAGAAACTTAGTTTTGAAGTCTTTTTGAAGGTGAGTGACACGAGTTTCAACTCGTTGTCTCGATTTGGTACTCAAATTCGTGGGTACACTAGCTTTTCTTGAAAGGGTTTTGTAAAATAATGATGGGAAATGATGTTTTGACCATAAAGGTCCGTTTGGTATCTCGGGTTTGGGTGGGATACGAGTTTGGTACTCGATGTGTGACCTTTGGGTCGTGTTTAGTTGTGGGTTTTGGCTCGAATGGAGCTTGGCCGAGACATATGGTCTCGGTGAGACCCATTTTCTTGGCTCGTTGGGAGTCCAAGAGGACTCATAGTCCGATATTATTGATATTTGGTTGTATTTGGTTAGCCGTTTTGATGTTGGGATTGTCTTGGGTTGCCGCGACCTCATATGGTCCGCTTGGCAGTTTTGGTACGGCTCGTTGAGCCTATGTCATGGCCTAGTGGCCTTAGTTTCGAGTCCTTGTGACTCACTGTTCTAGCCGAGACCCAAGTGGGTTATTTGGCTCGGGTTTGGCGTGGTAAACCAAACCATATAATATGTTCTTGGATGTTTTATTGTTGTTGTTTTTATTATGGTTATTATTATTATTGTTGTGGCATTATTTTTGGACCGAAGCTTTTGGATGGGTCGAGACACTTTGTGGTCTCGACATGGTATACTTGTGATTTGGATTATGGAGTTGTGTTGACGAATGTGGATTTGGGGACCGATTGTGAGATGGTCAATTAGATGACGGAGATAGGTTAGTTGGGTGCCGTAGTCGGACCCTCATGTTGTAGCATGTGATTGGGATTGATTTGGACGGAGTTGGTTATTTATTATGACTTGTTTGTTTTATTTTGGACTTGGACTATGAGCCGAGAGTGATGACTCGGACATGTGACCAAATTCTTATGACTCGATAAATATTAAAAATCAAACGCTTATAATAAAACTCGTAATAATATTATTAGTAATATAATCGTTTATATAAGTATATAGACGTGATAAACGTATATATATTATTATAAATGCGTATATTAATAATAAAACGATCACGAGTGAACGTTATAATAATATAACGATAATTATTGTACCATATGAATAGTGCAATAAATGTCGGGTATTATTATAAATAAATAACTATAAATAATGTCGTGAACTAATACGTCGGGTAAGTAATAAATAAAAACATGATGATTTTTATAAATTTAGAAAACTTATCGAGTTATACGAGTTGTGGTTACTTAAGTCCAAGTGGGCTTTATTATGTGACTTTTATGTTGTCACGGATATATGACGATTAATATATCCATTTTCTATAACTACGTAACTTATTTAATCGACGGGTTAAATCGAGTTTATTTAGCTATATAAAATGAGTATATTAATGGGCATCGTATCCTACGACGCCCATAGGTTGTGGTACGTGTATTAGGATGATAAATTACTATATATCTCGTGGAATTGGCTAAATTGATGAATTTGGCAAATTGGACGATATATATAGGGAATTTATTGGACTACGATATATACCATATAGTATTCTTTGTGCAATGTGATTTAGGTTGGGTATAATCTTGGAGCGATGTATTACGTAAATAAATATGGGGGATTACCAAATCGACGGATTTGATAAACTCCGATGATTTATTTAAATAATATATTGGGCTAATATTAGACCTATAGATTTGTTTATTATTTCGTTCGTTGTGGCTTCTTGGTTTGAGTTGTGTCGACCCACCACCCATATGGATACCAAACGTCGAATTTCAAATTAATATGAAGATAATTCGAGAAATGGATATTTTTGGAAAGTAAAAATGGAATACGTTCGGGAATGGGAATATTTGATTTTGAGGAAATGATTTCTGAACGAGTTTGATATTGTTAGAAAGTGCCGAGTCTGTAGTTGCCGTTACGTGAGTTGCTTGAGTTTACTTACGTCTTTCATCTATTGATTTCTTTTGAGGATTTGCTGGACTTGAGGTGAGTCATAGCCCCACTTTTTACTCTTGAACTTTGTTTTCAATGCTTGGGGTGAGAAACGTGCAAATGATTTATGTGGACTATTATCGCTTTTTGATTTCAAAACTTGCTATGCTTATAGAACTAGGTAGAGCGAGGCCTAGACTAGATCTAGGTAAGCTATTGATACGGTTATTGAGCGAGGCCTAGACCTGAGCTAGGTAAGCTATCGATTTGGTTGTTGAGCGAGGCCTGGTCCCTGAACTAGGTAAGCTATTTGATTTGGTTATAGAGCGAGGCCTAGACTAGATCTAGGTAAGCTATTGGTTTGGTTGTTGAGCGAGGCCTAGTCCCCGAACTAGGTAAGCTATTGGATTGATTATAGAGTGAGGCCTAGACTTGAGCTAGGTAAGCTATTGATTGGATTGATTTGAGCTATAGCGTGCACCTATAGGGATGATTTGATTTGGTTGGTTTATTTTGGTTGGATGAGTGAGCCCTAGTCTAGCTAGCAAGCGTTTTGCGTATATGTCCACTCTATTGAATTAAGAATCTAAACCTATGATCTCACCAGCGAAAGCTGACTTTTAGCACGTTTTCTCAGGTTATTAAGTGATGCTCTATGGATGCTTGGGATTGGAGGCTTGGCATTTGGCACCGGTTATGGATCTATGTTTCTAAAACTCTGATAACTATTGTGGACCTATATTTATTCTTTTGGGCCTGACTTTGGATGATTTTGGGATAAATGTAAACTTTAAAACCCGGTTTGGTTGTGTTTTTCTTATGTTTACTTTATCTCGTTCTTTCATGACTTTGAATGGATACCAATCCCCGTAGCACCCCGAAAGCTTGTTGAGTCTTCCGCTGTACCAAATTTTGGGGGTGTTACAGATTGGTATCAGAGCCAAGGTTATAGAGAACTAGGTAAATAGACACCTAAACTATAACCGATTTTTATAGAAAACGATCCCCGACCATTGCCCGCCAGCCCGCCAAGCCGAAGCATCATTGTTTATTATTGAGGTATTATGAGATATTGACTTGGAATGAGATTATTGAGATGATTATTAGAATTGGGATTCTTGAGATGATTTGAGGATTTGAGGTTTACTGATTTAGCGATATGATGGCGTTTTGAGGAATTATATGCGTTTTGAGGAATTATATGGCTTAATTGCTTTACGAATGATTTTAGTAATGCAGTATTTTAAATCTTTCTTGATTATAAATGATTTGGAGTTATATGATGATTTTGATATGGTAATTTGAGTACGCGGTTTAGTTGTTTTGAAACACTTACACCTACCCTAGGCCGTTGTCACAAATCATAGCCTCCTTTGCACATGTTGTTATTAAGAATTGTTATTGCTAGTACGCGTCGCCCCTCGTAGATCACTATGGCCCCTGATGACCCATACGTGTTGGTCATGCGTTCGGCCACTACTTTATCGTCTCATTGACGCCCTACGTCACCGATTTTTTCGCCTCGTGGTTCACCTACTCAGAGATGACGATTGATGGAGTACCCCCCGACGAGGAGTATGAGGAGGAGTACGAGGGTGAGCAGAATGATGACCCTCAAGATGAGGAAGAGGATGATCCTCAGGAGGAGGAGATGCCTGATGATGATGGGTCGCTAGCACATTCAGCTCATTCTGCGAAGCCCGATTTACCGATACATCCGTTAGAGCCGGTTTCACCTGATCATCCATTTTCGGTTGAGTTGCCACCTGGTAGTCCCGTTGAGTTGGATGCACCTTCTGAGGTTTCTGCTGAGCATGCAGATTTGGGTGAAATTGGTAGGTTGTGGACTCGGATAACTGCACAGGGCGAGTGGATCTCGCGGATGTCTGACCGACTTGAGATGATTATTGCTGAGTTTATTGCTGAGATAAGAGTTGATTTGATCAATATCGTGGGAAGGACGACCGCGATTAGGAGAGGTATGATTGAGATACATGAGCAGATAGAGAGTCTGCAAAGAGGTTCCTCACGTCTCGCGAGGCAGATCGCAAGCTGTGGCAGAGGAACACAGAGTTAGAAAAGGAGGTTGCGGACCTCAAGAGGGACAGAGATACACATAGTGTTGAGCTAGGATCGTTATTGAGGAATTTGGATGGTTTGAGATCGGAGTTGAGGAGTCTACGCCAGTATCATGGCTAGATCGATTTGGATTTGTGTTGTTGTTATGTTGCTTCCTAAGCCAGGGAGTATTTGGTTATGAGAACTGGTTATTCTATCCCTTAAGTCATGTTATACGGATTGTATGTTCATCTCGTATGGAACAATTAGTAATTATTATGTCTTTTGGTGTTTTGGAACGAAGTATCGATCGCTACTTGTATGGACGATGGTAATTTCGTATGATAATCTACGGTTTTTGGCATATATGGAGAATTGTGTTCCTATTTGCGTGGTTGATATTGTGTTGGTATTATATTAACGACTGTACGACGAAACCCTGTTAGAGCTACCCGAACTGGAACTGCCGCGACTACCCCTGGTCGTCGAGGACGCCGTCCTACTCGAAATATTGAAACCCCTACTCTTGACAACCTGGACACCACTAATCGCAACAACAGGACTCAAAATGTTGATGTCCAGGGAGACAATGATCATGTTCCACTTAACGCACCTACTGTGGATCAAGCAATGATCAATCAACTTGTGGAGCAACGAGTTGCTGAGCTACTAGCTGAGTCAAATCATTCCAACAATTCTGCTGGAACATTTCCACCTGTTCGTGCTAATGGATGTAACTACAAGGAGTTTAAGATTTGTGGACCCGTTGAGTTTGGTGGAACTGAAGGAGTGTTCTACTTGGTCAGGTGGATAGAGAAGACTGAGTCGGTGTTTAATGTCAGTGGTTGTGCGGAGGATACGAAGGTAAAGTTTGCTTCTTTTGCTTTCAAGGATGAAGCCTTAACTTGGTGGAACAATTACCGTAACTCGGTTGGGAGTGATGTGGCTTATGCTATGACTTGGGAGCAATTTAAGTCTTTGTTGATTCAGACTTACTGCCCAAGGAATGAGATTAAGAAGTTGGAAATTGAGTTCTGGAACCACAAAGTGAAAGGTACCGATATGGCAACTTACAATCGCCGTTATCAAGAGTTAGCCTTACTTTGTCCCGATATGGTTAGGACTGAGACCCAAAAGATTGAGAGGTATACTGATGGATTGCCGGTAGCTACCAGGAACGATGTGATTTCTGCTAAGCCTGCAAACATTCATGAGGCTATCACTATCGCTCAACAATTGATGGACTCTTTGGCATTGGAGGAAGTTGAGAAGGATAAGAATGGAAAGAGAAAGAGGGACGATCACTCTAAGGGTAATGATCGTCGAAACAAGAGACAAGCAACTAATAGAGCTTATGCCATGGGAGACGGAGACAAGAAGAACTACAATGGAGATGCACTCAAATGTAACCGATGTTACAAGCGTCATTCTGGTCGATATACTGTGATGTGCAAGAATTGCTCTAAGATGGGACACATAGCAAAGGATTGTAGAGCTCGACCACTTGCTATGGTTCAAGCTACTCCTGAAACAATGAGCAAGGCAAATGTTACTTGCTATGGATGTGGAAAGAAGGGACATTATCGGAATGAGTGTAGGGAATCGTGGAAC
The DNA here is from genome assembly GCA_030686995.1 of Artemisia argyi. Taxonomy (NCBI): domain Eukaryota; kingdom Viridiplantae; phylum Streptophyta; class Magnoliopsida; order Asterales; family Asteraceae; genus Artemisia; species Artemisia argyi. The sequence continues at coordinate 201,513,831 of CM060676.1, forward strand.
CGGGGAAATCAAGGATCGGGTGGTAATGGGTACAATAATGGAAACCATGGAGCTGGAGGAAACCGTGGACGACAAGATAATGGGGACCAACGTGTGGAAGCTGGAGCTGCTCATGGAAGAGTGTATGCACTTGGGAACGAGAGAGGAGAAGATCCGAACGTTGTTACTGGTACGTTCCTTCTCAATAATCGTTATGCTTCCATACTATTCGATGCTGGTGCCGATAAGAGTTTTGTGTCCACTAAGTTTGCACCCTTACTGAGAAACCCCCGATGGCTTTAGGAATTGGTTATGATGTAGAGTTAGTTAATGGGAACATAGAGAGGATTAGGACCATCATTTGCGGTTGCACGTTAAACTTTCTGAATCGTCCTTTCAACATAGATCTTCTACCCGTCACATTAGGAAGTTTTGATGTCATTATTGGTATGGATTGGTTGTCGAAGTATCGTGCTCATACACCTTGCGATGAGAAGATCGTGCGTGTGCCTTACGGCAAGGAGATTCTGAACATACCAGGAGATAGAAAGGATTTGAGAGGCCCGTCTAGATTAGCGGTCGTATCCTGCACTAAGTTGCCGAAGCTAATGGAGAAAGGAAGTTACCTTTTCTTAGCCCAAATTTCTGAGAAATGAGAGAAGGAGAAGAAAGAAAGGTGCATTGGAGATGTACCTATAGTTCGTGATTTTGCGGATGTGTTTCCCGATGACTTGCCGGGAATCCCGCCTACTAGACAAGTGGAATTTCAGATTGAGTTGATACCTGGTGCTGCACCTGTAGCACGAGCGCCTTATCGTCTTGCACCTACTGAATTGGAAGAGTTGTCGAAACAATTAGCGGAGTTAGCCGAAAAGGGATTCATAAGACCAAGTTCTTCGCCTTGGGGAGCCCCGGTCTTATTTGTGAAGAAGAAGGATGGATCGTTTCGTATGTGTATTGATTATCGAGAGTGAACAAGCTAACGGTGAAGAATAGATACCCGTTACCGAGGATCGACGATTTGTTCGATCAACTTCAAGGATCGAGGGTGTATTCGAAGATCGATTTGAGATCGGGATATCATCAGCTTCGAGTTCGCGAAGAAGATATTCCGAAAACGGCCTTCAGAACCCGTTACGGGCATTACGAGTTTCAGGTGATGCCGTTTGGGTTGACCAACGCACCGGCGGTATTCATGGATCTCATGAATCGGGTGTGTAAGCCTTACTTAGATAAGTTTGTGATTGCTTTCATCGATGACATTCTGATTTATTCGAAGAGTGAGAAGGAGCATGAGGAGCATCTAAGACTTATCTTAGAATTGCTCAGGAAGGAGAAACTGTATGCCAAGTTTTCGAAATGTGAATTTTGGATTCCGACGGTACAATTTCTAGGTCATGTGATTGATAGACAAGGAGTTCATGTAGATCCTGCTAAGATTGAAGCGATTAAGGATTGGGCTGCACCTACGACCCCAACAGAAGTTCGTCAATTTTGGGATTAGCCGGTTATTACCGAAGATTCATTGAGGGATTTTCGAAGATAGCAAAACCGTTGACCAAATTGACACAAAAGAGTGTTAAGTACGAATGGAAAGATAAGGAAGAGGAAGCATTTCAAATACTTAAGGAGATGTTGTGTAGTGCTCCTATCTTGGCGTTACCCGAAGGTAACGAGGATTTTGTCGTCTATTGTGACGCTTCACATAAGGGTTTAGGAGCTGTGTTAATGCAACGAGAGAAAGTGATAGCTTATGCTTCCCGACAGCTCAAGAAGCACGAGAAAAACTGCATCACCCATGATTTGGAGTTAGGCGCTGTGGTTTTTGCCTTGAGGATATGGAGACATTACTTGTACGGAACCAAGTGTGTTGTGTTTACTGACCACAAAAGTCTACAACACATTTTGAATCAAAAAGAGCTCAACATGAGGCAGCGACACTGGATTGAGTTGCTAAGCGATTATGATTGTGAAATTCGCTACCATCCGGGTAAAGCAAACGTTGTTGCTGATGCTCTTAGTCGAAAGGAGAGAATTCCACCATTACGAGTTAGGTCATTAGGAATGACTATCGTATCGCCATTTCCGTCTCAAATATTAGAAGCTCAAACGGAAGCGTTGAAAGCCGAGAATCGAGCTGCTGAAAACATATTTGGGATGGCAGAAAATGAGAAGGGATTTGTTAAGCGTTCTGATGGAGTATTATGTTTTGGAGAGCGAAGTTGGGTACCATTGTATGTAGGAATTCGAGAGTTGATTATGCATGAGTCGCCTAAGTCAAGATACTCTATTCATCCTGGGTCTGACAAGATGTACCAGGATTTGAAAAAGTTATATTGGTGGCCAAATATGAAGGCAGATGTAACACTGTATGTTAGTAAGTGTTTGACATGTTCTAAAGTTGAGGTGGAACATCAAAGACCGTCAGGATTATTGACGTAGCCAGAACTACCGGTTTGGAAATGGGAGCGGATCACTATGGATTTTATTACCAAATTACCAAAGACAGCTAGCGGTTGTGACGCTATATGGGTAATTGTGGATCGATTGACTAAGTCTGCTCATTTCCTGGTGATTAGTGAAGATGATAGTGTTGATAAACTTGCAAGGTTGTATGTGAAGGAGATTGTTTCTCGTCATGGAGTTCCGATATCGATTATTTCTGATCGCGACAGCCGTTTTAAGTCCGCGTTGTGGCAATCACTTCAAACCGCTTTGGGGACGAGACTTGATATGAGTACTGCATATCACCCCCAAACCGATGGTCAAAGTGAGATAACTATTCAGACTTTGGAGGATATGCTTCGTGTATGCATAATAGACTTTGGTAAAGGCTGGGAGAGGTATCTACCCCTAGCGGAGTTTTCTTACAATAATAGCTACCACACAAGTCTAAAAGCTACACCATTTGAAGCTTTATATGGTCGTAAATGTCGTTCGCCTATTGGTTGGGCTGAAGTTGGAGATAGCCAACTCACAGGCCCTGAACTTATTTTGGAAACTACTGAGAAAGTAACGCAATTTCGAGATCGACTGCAAGCAGCTAGAGATAGGCAGAAAAGCTACGCCGATCAGAGGTGTAAACCCCTAGAATTCCAGGTTGGAGACAAAGTGATGATTGAAAGTCTCGCCTTGGAAGGGTGTGATACGTTTTGGGAAACGTGGGAAACTAAATCCCCGCTACATTGGACCATTTCTTATTTTGGAAAGAATTGGGCCCGTAGCTTATCGTTTGGAATTACCAATGGAGTTGAGTAAAGTTCATGATGTGTTTCATGTTAGCAATCTGAAGAAATGTCTTTCAGAGGAAACACCAGTTATACCAATTAAGGATATTCGTGTGGAAGGGAGTTTGAATTTCGTGGAAGAGCCGATTGAGATAATGGATAGAGAGATCAAACGACTCAAGAGGAGTCGTATTCCGCTCATCAAAGTTCGTTGGAATTCGCGGCACGGACCGGAATTTACGTGGGAACGTGAGGATGAGTTTCGAAAGAGATATCCGAAGCTTTTTACTTCGTAGATGGGTTATTTCGAGAGAAACCCGGGACGGGTTCCTTCTGAGGCTGGGAGGATGTGACAACTGGCAAAATAGGGAGCCGATTTATAAAACCCGCATTACATTAAAATTATAAATTTGGAATTTTTGAAAATTTATTGTGACGAGATATTTTACGAACGTTGGTACGTGATTTTTAATCGTACGATAATTATGAGATTTGATTATTTATTTATGGTTTGGTTTGATTCGGTCGTGATGATTTATTTTGAGATCGTTATTTTGGCACTACATTGACTCCGGCACTAGGTTGACCTAACAATTTTAATTATATTTTATTATTGGATCGGATTTTATTATCTTTGGAACGAGTTCGGTTTGAAAGTCATTTGGTTATTTAAGGTTTCGGGTTTGGTCCGTGTATTGACACCGGGCTACTTAAACCCTTACCCCTCTTACCACTATTATTATTATTATTATTATTATCAAAATTCTCTTTTTAAAAGAGTAAATTACATAATATCGTCCTTGTGGAATCTGTGCATAACAACACACACCAACATCAACACTCTTATCACCACTCTCTCTCTCTTCCATGAAATTTCAACCATCACCGCCACCCTTATTACCACCATAGCACCACCACCGCCACTCTTACAACAAAAATAACACCACCATCTTAACCATCTTTTCGCGATCTATCTTTTGGTACTAACCACGCGCGATTTGGACCACTTTAACACCCGTACGAATTTATTATCACCACATACACCATCCTTTTCATCTCTTTCTTGTTGGGTTTTTGAAGAAACTTAGTTTTGAAGTCTTTTTGAAGGTGAGTGACACGAGTTTCAACTCGTTGTCTCGATTTGGTACTCAAATTCGTGGGTACACTAGCTTTTCTTGAAAGGGTTTTGTAAAATAATGATGGGAAATGATGTTTTGACCATAAAGGTCTGTTTGGTATCTCGGGTTTGGGTGGGATACGAGTTTGGTACTCGATGTGTGACCTTTGGGTCGTGTTTGGTTGTGGGTTTTGGCTCGAATGGAGCTTGGCCGAGACATATGGTCTCGGTGAGACCCATTTTCTTGGCTCGTTGGGAGTCCAAGAGGACTCATAGTCCGATATTATTGATATTTGGTTGTATTTGGTTAGCCGTTTTGATGTTGGGATTGTCTTGGGTTGCCGCGACCTCATATGGTCCGCTTGGCAGTTTTGGTACGGCTCGTTGAGCCTATGTCATGGCCTAGTGGCCTTAGTTTCGAGTCCTTGTGACTCACGGTTCTAGCCGAGACCCAAGTGGGTTGTTTGGCTCGGGTTTGGCGTGGTAAACCAAACCATATAATATGTTCTTGGATGTTTTGTTGTTGTTGTTTTTATTATGGTTATTATTATTATTGTTGTGGCATTATTTTTGGACCGAAGCTTTTGGATGGGTCGAGACACTTTGTGGTCTCGACATGGTATACTTGTGATTTGGATTATGGAGTTGTGTTGACGAATGTGGATTTGGGGACCGATTGTGAGACGGTCAATTAGATGACGGAGATAGGTTAGTTGGGTGCCGTAGTCGGACCCTCATGTTGTAGCATGTGATTGGGATTGATTTGGACGGAGTTGGTTATTTATTATGACTTGTTTGTTTTATTTTGGACTTGGACTATGAGCCGAGAGTGATGACTCGGACATGTGACCAAATTCTTATGACTCGATAAATATTAAAAATCAAACGCTTATAATAAAACTCGTAATAATATTATTAGTAATATAATCGTTTATATAAGTATATAGACGTGATAAACGTATATATATTATTATAAATGCGTATATTAATAATAAAACGATCACGAGTGAACGTTATAATAATATAACGATAATTATTGTACCATATGAATAGTGCAATAAATGTCGGGTATTATTATAAATAAATAACTATAAATAATGTCGTGAACTAATACGTCGGGTAAGTAATAAATAAAAACATGATGATTTTTATAAATTTAGAAAACTTATCGAGTTATACGAGTTGTGGTTACTTAAGTCCAAGTGGGCTTTATTATGTGACTTTTATGTTGTCACGGATATATGACGATTAATATATCCATTTTCTATAACTACGTAACTTATTTAATCGACGGGTTAAATCGAGTTTATTTAGCTATATAAAATGAGTATATTAATGGGCATCGTATCCTACGACGCCCATAGGTTGTGGTACGTGTATTAGGATGATAAATTACTATATATCTCGTGGAATTGGCTAAATTGACGAATTTGGCAAATTGGACGATATATATAGGGAATTTATTGGACTACGATATATACCATATAGTATTCTTTGTGCAATGTGATTTAGGTTGGGTATAATCTTGGAGCGATGTATTACGTAAATAAATATGGGGGATTACCAAATCGACGGATTTGATAAACTCCGATGATTTATTTAAATAATATATTGGGCTAATATTAGACCTATAGATTTGTTTATTATTTCGTTCGTTGTGGCTTCTTGGTTTGAGTTGTGTCGACCCACCACCCATATGGATACCAAACGTCGAATTTCAAATTAATATGAAGATAATTCGAGAAATGGATATTTTTGGAAAGTAAAAATGGAATACGTTCGGGAATGGGAATATTTGATTTTGAGGAAATGATTTCTGAACGAGTTTGATATTGTTAGGAAGTGCCGAGTCTGTAGTTGCCGTTACGTGAGTTGCTTGAGTTTACTTACGTCTTTCATCTATTGATTTCTTTTGAGGATTTGCTGGACTTGAGGTGAGTCATAGCCCCACTTATTACTCTTGAACTTTGTTTTCAATGCTTGGGGTGAGAAACGTGCAAATGCTTTATGTGGACTATTATCGCTTTTTGATTTCAAAACTTGCTATGCTTATAGAACTAGGTAGAGCGAGGCCTAGACTAGATCTAGGTAAGCTATTGATACGGTTATTGAGCGAGGCCTAGACCTGAGCTAGGTAAGCTATCGATTTGGTTGTTGAGCGAGGCCTAGTCCCCGAACTAGGTAAGCTATTTGATTTGGTTATAGAGCGAGGCCTAGACTAGATCTAGGTAAGCTATTGGTTTGGTTGTTGAGCGAGGCCTAGTCCCCGAACTAGGTAAGCTATTGGATTGATTATAGAGTGAGGCCTAGACTTGAGCTTGGTAAGCTATTGATTGGATTGATTTGAGCTATAGCGTGCACCTATAGGGATGATTTGATTTGGTTGGTTTATTTTGGTTGGATGAGTGAGCCCTAGTCTAGCTAGCAAGCGTTTTGCGTATATGTCCACTCTATTGAATTAAGAATCTAAACCTATGATCTCACCAGCGAAAGCTGACTTTTAGCACGTTTTCTCAGGTTATTAAGTGATGCTCTATGGATGCTTGGGATTGGAGGCTTGGCATTTGGCACCGGTTATGGATCTATGTTTCTAAAACTCTGATAACTATTGTGGACCTATATTTATTCTTTTGGGCCTGACTTTGGATGATTTTGGGATAAATGTAAACTTTAAAACCCGGTTTGGTTGTGTTTTTCTTATGTTTACTTTATCTCGTTCTTTCATGACTTTGAATGGATACCAATCCCCGTAGCACCCCGAAAGCTTGTTGAGTCTTCCGCTGTACCAAATTTTGGGGGTGTTACAGATAGACTCCACTTGCTCGTTACAAATCAGATACATACTCGATTGAATATCCAATCCCGAAGAGGACAAGTTTAAACCATGGGGCAACTTGTCCAAAAATAAACGCCACATAACATCATTAACTTTCCTCGGAATAATCTTACACCAACTCGTACATGGAGACCTAGAAGGAAGCATGCAATCGTCAATATGGTGTCTCACACTACTTACTGAAAACTCACCATCGAGAGAAAGAGACCACATGCAAGCATCACCACCTTGAACCACCTCCGCAGTCCCGATCTCCACTAAGAGATGGATGAAATCAACTTGCGACCTCCCAACATTTGTAACACCCCTAATTTCGTGATATGCAGCGGCATTCAAACTGGGTGTTACTCGATGGCACAACAGTTATAACAATAGAAAACGAACTCTAATTAAGTCGTTTTAAATGATTTATCATTTGATTTATGTACATATCAGAGTTTACAAAAATGAGGTCCCAGTAGTTTCACGGTTTATAAATTACATTAAAAGAGTTTTCGAATGATAATAAAATTTATAGCCTTCTTGATGCATCCGTGCTCCTCCGTGCCAGCCTCGTTCATTATAGACCTGAGATACATGCTTAAAACAGTAAACACAAAGGTTGAGTGGAATTCGTAGAGTTTATAGTTAAATTGTTGAACACAATATCCGGTTTAGAAACTCTTGAGATCTTAGCCGTGGTCGTGCCGTGGCTTTGTTCTTGGCTACCATGTCATTGGGATCTCATTCTTAGCCTTAGCTGAGTTTGTGATCTCAATCCTAGGCCTTTAGGCCATTTGGTTTTACCTTAGCCGTGACTAAAAACAGAGTTGTTAAGGTAATAAAGGGGCTGTTAAGAATTTGAAGAAAATTATCATGTTTTAAGAGTTTTCAGGCCTCGAGCTTCTTTATTATTGAAGGAAAACGTCGTTCCGGACAACTTTCATGTTTTAACTTTTTGATGAATCGGACCATAAGTGCCTTGTTTAGCTAGGTCAGATTGCTAATCAGTAGCGTTTCGACAGTTTTGGTTTTTCCGGTTTAATAACATCATTTCACCGTATCTTTTGACTCGTGTGCTCGTTTTAGGTGATTCCAATTGCTATGTTTTCCTTGAGAAATCCTCTTTTACAGTAGGTAATTTTCCAATATCATGTTTATACCAATTTGGTCGTTTTTCCTAACATAAGTTACTAGTTTTCTTGTTTACTTACCTTAAGTTAACATATAGTTATCCTAACTTGTTTTAAAGGTTTTTGTACATCATGAGCATACTATAAATATCATATATAGAATAAATGAAGTATAAGAAGCATGAAAATGATGTTGAGCCAGAGAGTGTGTTAGGGTTTCTTACAACTTTTGGCTTTCTAAAGAAAGGAAGTTAAGAACAAGGATTAGGACTTTGATTGAACAATTTTCTCTTCGCTTTTGCAATACTTCTGAATTTTTGATAGAAAGTTTAGATGGATTGAAAGAACTTGAAGTCTTCTACTAGAACACTTCTTTAATAGCTTGGAGATTACAAATGGAAGGAAGAACTAGGAATTTTGGATCTAACAAAGCTTAACAAGAGCTTTGGAATTGATATGGAACTTGTATTCTTGAATAATACATGAAGTAAACTAGCAACAATTCTTGACTTTGGAAACTAAATAATGAGAGAGTGTTTGTGTGTGTATATGGACAGGAAAAGGAGGAGGGGGAGAGGGGTTTATATAGTCTTATGAGGAGGTTACAATTGTAGGCTAGTAGTTATCAAATTTGCTACCTAAATACACTTGTTTTAATCTTAGAATGTCAAGGCATGCGATTAAAACACCTTGGTGATGAATCTCCCACCTATAGTCGGCCAAGGATATTCTTGGGTGACTAGATGAGTAGTCATAGTATTATCTAAGTTACGGAATAACTTTTGGTTCCGTTAATCGCTAACTGTAAACCGTTAAGTCACGAAACGTAAAACCGGGTATCCTAAAAATACAAAACTTGTAGAAATTATTAAACTTGTCAATATACTCATATTTATCTTATAAAAATGAGTGATAAGTTTAATGGGTCGCGAAAACGCTAGAAACGTAGGTTTAAAACACGTCAAACGTAAAACGTACGAAAGTTGCGTAACTGAGAAATGTAAAATGTAACTCTTCTAATATGATTATAATGAAATTAAAATGCTTATAATGTCTAGACTAGGCTTAGTCTAGTGTCGGTTGGCATTAAACGTTCTTTAGACCTAAAACCGTAAGCCTAAAACGCGTAAATCGCGTAAAACGCAAATTCGGAAAACGTAAAATTCCAAAATTCTTGAGAATTTCACGGAAGGTGAAAAACTAATATTTATCTTGTTTTGTGATGTTGTGTGGACATATCGGTATGCCTAATGATGTTTAAACCCTAAAGTAAATCTCAGGCACGGTTTCGTGAAATCGGTTCTGGATGGATTCAACGTATATCGTCAGGACGACTCATCGAGTATTAATTATTTTGTCTTTGTGGAAAACTAGAAGGGGGGTTGAATAGTTTGCCGCATTTTCGATTCTTATTTAGCTTAAATATCCTTTTAAAAACTTTACATATGCTTAAAGATATAAACACAACTTTATATGTTTGATTCTTTGAAAAGCTTTTCATGTGAATAACAATTCTAACTTTACTTGTTTCATACTTTGAAAAGCTTTACTTGTGATGATCCTAACTTGGCTTGTTTTAGTTCTTTGAAAAGCTATACATTTGTTTCAAGATATAAACATAACATTACTTGTTTTAATTCTTTTGGAAAGCTTTATATGTGATTAGCAATTCTAACTAAAAGACAACATGTAATAAGCAAAGATAAAGAAAGAAACGATCAAACCACAACACGATTGTTTACCGTGGTTCGGCTACAAGGACTCTTTTTCCTTGCCCTACATCCACGCCCCGAGTTTCCAACTCGAGAGTTATAAGCACTAATCAACAAGCTCCTTTCACCGGCGGAGAAAACCTTTACAACGTCGCTTACACTTTTACCGACACTAAGCTAGATGTCGAGTTCTTTTCCAAGGGTACAACCACTCCAAACACTCTTTGTATTTTGAGGCCTAAAATACTAACCTATAACTTCTACATACATGACACACATGAAGTATAAACTACCAAAGCTTATACATGACCAAGCTACCAAGACTTGCAACTTTAGAGTTGAAGCTTGTAACTTCTTGAATGATCTTGTGAAGTCCCTTGCTACATAAGAGAATCACAAATCAAAAGGTTACTGAGTTAGTTGAGAGAGTATATGAATATATGTCCTAAAGGGTTACACAAAACAAACAAATGGTTTGATATTTATAGCAAACCAAACTGCAGTTCTGGCGGATCAGGCGGAACCCTCAGATGGGTTCCGCCCGTGTACCCCCAGGGTACCGCCGGGTCTGCAGTAGGTTTTTGCAATAACTTCCCAAACCAAACAATGTCTTGTCTCATAACTTCTAGCAACCAAACAATGTCACATCACTTAAAGTAAGTCAAACATGATACTTGCAAGCAACATGAAAGCAAGTCAAACACATAACTTGCCATAAATACATAATGACAAAACTTGCCATAAATGTGATGTGACTATTTCTAATTTAAGAAATAAAACCAATGTTTAGTTTAAAAGAAAATGTAAACATTAGTTAAACAAGACTTAAACACTCAAAGTGATAATTTACTTTTAGCTAAAGTTCATACTTTGTTATTAACAAAACTTAGCAAAGATCGTAAAATATAAATAACGTTTTTAGGCGATATTTGTTTTAACAATCTCCCCCTTTTTGTTGATGACAAAACATAAACTTTATTTAAAAGTAAGTCATAAGATTTAGTGTTAAGTCTTATAAAGTTAGTAATGAAACTTGTTTTTGCAAAGAGTTAGCTACGCGGAAGTTTAAAATAATAGAGCAAGTTTCATATAAATTCTCCCCCTTTTTGTCGAAACAAAAAGAAGAGTAGCGAAGCGGAATTATAGGCATGCTCCCCCTTGGTTGATACTCCCCCTAAATGGAGTGCCAAGAGAGGAGACATGGATTTTGAACCTACAAAAGAAAAGTTAGTTTCCGCACAAGATAAGTCATGAAAGCATTTCATGTTTAAAAACACAACTAAGAGTTGTGAAGCGGAATAAAGCAAGGCTCATGCTCCCCCTTGAATGTTACTCCCCTAAATGGAGTTTCAAGGAAGGAAAACATGAATAATGAACCTACAAAAAGAGAGGTTAGCACAAGATTTATGTATGGTACCATATCAAGGTATAGTTCACTCATCATACCTAAATGGTCAACAAACCCTTCAAACCTTGTTGTAGAATTAATTTCATTTAACTTGTAAAATTTTGACTCTTAGAGAGTCAAAGACACGAAATTAAGATGACAACATCCTATTTTTTTTTTAAAAAACAAAGAAACACTAAAACTAAACTAAGACCATAAAATGCTACAAGGAAATCATCATTTTCCTTAATGAGAAACATTTTCCGAAAACAAGGATGGGGTTGTTTAAGGATGAAAATGTAGGTTGAGGGTTGTAGCGGGCTTTAGTTTGAAGGTTGAGAGGGTGACACGGGTTTTGGTTTGTTGGTTTAAATGGGAAACATTTTCCAAAAGAAACAGTTTTGTTTCATTTTGGAGACTCTAAACTTGAGACGTTCCACAATGTGGTTTAGGATAAACCTCATTTTATTGGATAGGGTGAAACAATAATGGTTTTGGGTGATGATACTCTTGTTGTGGTGGTTGGTTGTGGTCGAAAGACTCATTTTGGTTAAGCAATGACCTTGGTTATTCATTTGTGAAAGGTGGTGGTTGTTGTTGGTCTTGGTGGAAGATCATTGAGATGCTTTTATTTTCTTATACGAAGAAAATAGAGATTCAAAGTGTTGGGAAGGTTCTTGAGGTGGTGGTAGTTATTGTTGTTGTGGTGGTTGTTGTTTGAACAAAATGGTGTAGGCTTGGTTATTTGTAAATGGTTACCATGAAGGTTTTTGTGAATGGGGTGAAACACAAATGATTGTAGGTGTGTATGACCTTGATCATTTGGAAAAATTGAGGATTTAGCATAAAGGTAGGCCAAACTCTCAAGAATGACGGTGGATGAGGTGTATCATCCAATGACTCGTTTGGTTGAAATATTGGTTGTTGATGGGTTTCCATTTGGGCAATGGTGTTAAAAGGTGACAATGATGGAGGGCTTGATGGTTTAGGTGATAGGTTTTCAAAAGTTTCCAATAGTGGATGTGGTGATGTTGGTGGTGTATGGAAAAGTTCCATTGGTGTAAGTGTTGAAGTAGCAAGATTAAGCAAATCTTGAATAGTGATCACATTGGTATTGAAATGTGTTGAGGATGGTGTTGAGGTAGTGAGGTTAAGGAAATCTTGGATAGGTGAAGAAATATTAAGCAAAGCATCACTTGAAGATGATGAGCTTGACTTAACGGTTTTGTTGAAGCAACAAGGTTTGACACTAATCCTAGTGGCTTTTGAGAAGGATTTTGATGGTTATGGTGTGATTTGAATTGTTGCAAAACTTTCAAATTTATAAGGTTGAAAAGGTGTTGAAATGGGTGTTTGGATTTAATGTTCTACCATTCAAAGAATGAGGTTTCAAATGATTTTCATGACCATGTCACATCATCTGATGTTAATTCAATGTAATAGGATGGAGTGAAAGATCAACGTATGCACTCAATGCTTTGTGATCATGGGATGTGATTTGGTTGAAAATGTTTCAATGGTTTGAAGGATCCTTTAAAAGGGTTCCTTGGGTTAGTTATGTTTGAATTTGAATTTTTGGAGGGAAGTGGCTTCCTAATTGTTTTAGTGAGTGAGGTTTGTTCAAATATGGTTGTTGGTGTTAATGAAAGATGTTTCTCACTTGGGATAATGATTTGACACTTTACAAGTTATGATCTTAAGAAAAATGTTCACAAATTTTCTGCAGGTACTGGTGGCACCCTGAGACTACACAGGCGGAACCCTGTTTTGGGATCCGCCTGGTCCGTTGGGCCAATTCTGGAATTCCCAGAAATTGTACTTGGGTTCCGCCGGATCCGCCAGGCCTGAAAAACTTCACAGTCCGCGTTTTTGACCCGCGAAACGATTTTCAAAATTTTCGAAAACTCTTGGAAATGAAAATTTACTATATGACATATTAGGAAATGCAAAAATTGGGCATATAGACATTCATCTCTTAGGACTTTGACCAGGGGCTAACGATTTTCACTTAACTTAGTGAATTTTACCATAAGCATGAAATTGACACATACCACCAATATTGTCATTAATCATAAAAGAGCATACAAAACATAATCCATCAATCATAATAGACCATGAAAGTGAAAAACACATAATTCACGTAGTTTTAACACAAAGACGATTCTAAAGCATTCTTAAGCCAAACACTCTTTAATCGTCTCATAACCGGTCTATCCTCTTATTGAGCTTGCTTAGGTACCTTCCAAAGCACTTAAAAATTCATTTGGTTTGCTTGAACACTTCGGATACATTTTCAATGACGGGGAGTTCTAGAAGGTAGTCTAAAGGAGGTAACTTAGAGTTAGGAAGTTAATCATCCTTTCTCATGTCAGATGATGATGATGATGGTGTAGGTGAGCGAGTACGTTTGACCTTACCTTTGAAAACTAGTTTATCACTTAGAGGAACGAAGATGTGAGGAATGAGAGATTGTTCTAAAGAGGCGGGTGAGAAGTATTCCATAAGGCTAAGTTAAAAGGTTGACCGGTGGAAATGCTATAGAGCATGTAGCTAAGACAAACATTGATGTGGTCCCGGTTTCCTATGGTGCTAATTTCATTGGTTCTAAGGAGTTCTTCCCATTCCTTTAATTGGGGCTTGAGTTCATTGAATTCCATACCATATGGGTCCTAGATGACCTCATTTCCAGTTCTAGTTCTCCTAGTGTTGGTGGTCCTAATGAAGAGGAGGTTTGTACCTTCTAAGAAGGATGGATCAATGATTCTACCCTTAGGGACATATCGTTTTTCTAAGGCTTTGAAGACAACGATTTGAGTTTGAGTGAGACCTTTGGTTTTGTGGAGTTTGGGTAGGTACTTGATGGTGTTCTTGTGGTCGTGGTGAGTTAGAGGAGGCATGATGATTCCTAGAAAATCAAAATTTCACATTTAAGTAAATGACTATTGTAATGTGTATGTTCTAGTGTGTGCCTATATGAAAACAATGTGGAGGTGCGGTTGACTTGACTCATTTTGATGCTTAAAAATGTTTTGTAATGCAAGTGATGTTTCAATGACGTTTTTCATTTGTTTTAACAATGTGGTGAACGGTGGTAAAGTATGGGTGAAGACCGAGGGTGGATATGTGAAATGAGGTGGTGATTGTTTGAAAACACTTAAAGCTTGGATATCTTCTTTGTGTTCTTCACTTGCTAGAAAGTGGAAGAGACGCATTTCATAATGAAATTCACTTGACTTTTGACGACATAGACAAATATATTAATGAGAGTATGGATATGACAATTGCCCTTTGTTTCAAAGAGCGACACAAAGGTGAACATAGGTTTATGTATCATGAAAGGTGGTTTAATCTTAATAGGTTAGGTTATAGTGGGGATGACACACTTGTTTGGTTACATTGTGGAATCTTCTTGTGAAGATGACTAGGTGGAGTTATTGGTGAAGATGATATTAACTCTTGGTTTCTTTGAGGGCATGGAAATGGTGGATGACTCGATATTGATAGGACAAAGGATAACTCGATATTGAAATGGTGGATGACTCGATATTGATAGGACAAAGGATAACTCGGTTTCTCATTTCACATTGGTTGTTTGAGGTTTGAGTGATGAAAGGTTATGAGGAAGATGCTTGAAGTTTTGTTCATTTTGTGAATCTTATGGGTTGATGGTAAGTTGGAGTTGTGAGTAAAGAGGTGTTTGGTTTTGAACTTAAACAAAACATTCTGTGGCTTTGGCGGACCAGGCGGAACCAAAAAGTGGGTTCCGCCCGTATGGTCTGAGGGTGCCGTGGGATCTGCAGGGAAAACTCAAAAGGAATTGTCTTGATTTTTGTGGTTTTATCCTAATGTTCAAAACTAAGGTTTTAGGTCTTATGAGTCCTTGACTAAGCCTAGGGATGATTGAATGCTTCCCATTCAAGAGGTTTTGTGAAAACGTTGATAGAATGGTTAACGTATAAGACTTTCTTAGTTAAGATGTTCCTCAATGAACATTTTTACCAAGACGATGATGATGGATCACAATATTTCAATTAAGAACATAATGGATTGAATTGTCCCTGAAATCGATGCTTCCTTTGTTGAAGGTATAACAATGTTGATAAGATGAATTCCGTTGTTGATGCGAGTTTGCTTGTTCAAGCGGAGCTTGTTGATGTGCTTCTCCATCCGATACTAATTTGAGAATCTTACGCGTTTTGGAGAATCATTGGGTAAGTAAGTATAAAAGTGCAAGTACCACTTGTGCTTTTCTTATCAACTTATTACCGACATAATTCCATTTGGCATACACTATGGTTTCTATTCCCGTTCTTTTGGGAGACCATAATCCTAGTTGTGTAGTACCTTATGATGTATCCAACTAGACTCAACTAACGAGTTGTTTAAGGATCTTCGTTAACACGAGCACATAGACAAAAGCTAAACATAATGTTGAATCTAAATGTTATGAGAACAAGTAGTCTTCCAAACATTTCTCTACGTTTAGTTTTACCTACGGATTTACTAATCTCATTCTTGATATGTCATCAATAACTTAACCATTGAGAACAAGAGAGCAACTGGGAATGTCTTTAAGTTAAAATCCCTTGCTTTTGTGGCTTGCTTTTATTATCAAGAGGTCTTTCAAATATTGACACTATACTCACTTGATTACTTTGAAATATCAACTTCATTTCACTATTTGTTTTATTCTAAATTCCAAAAATTGTTTTTGTTGAATTTGTTTAGACACAACTAATGACCTATAAATCAAGTTTTATAACTTATGTCAATTTTACTTGATTTAATGTTTAACTCAAGGTGAGAAGATGTTGTTTTGTACTTTTACTCCATGCTTGTCTTGCCATCATTGGACTTTCGACTAAGTTATCATCTACCAAAGATGATATCATAGAAGGAGGAGATTACTCGTTAAATCTCATATTCAACGACTCCTCGACTCTTTAGGTTTTCTTACTTAAGACACTATGAACTCTATTTATATTTAAAAAGTCCAAGAGGTACAACATCATTAGACTATGTGTCACATTTGATGTGTAAATCCTAGATGTTGAAAACTTATTTTCTTTCACACATCCTAATATATGCTAATGTGATTTATTTTACCTTGTATGTTTTATGTGAGATTATCATAAAGGAGTAATTGAAGAAAGACACAATTAAAGACTCAAAGTATGGTGTTTGAGAAAATTGTTTAACAAAGGTTTGTTTTGCAAGCATCACAAAAGTGTTAGACATTTTAACACTTAGGAAATTCTTAGTTAGCTCACTTGTAAGCAAGAGTTGAGTGAGACATACTCAAGAGTTTTTCGTGTTTATCTCTTGATGGTTAAATAACCAAAACACCTTATATCTCCTACTAGTACTAAAGACTAAATTCCTTGTTGCATAGAGTCTAATCTTAGTTATTTACAAATAGCAGGTAGACACTCTAGAGTATTACAAGTAACACATATTTGAGCACATAATGCTAGAGACAAGATATAACCAAAGTCAAGTTTAAGTAATGCGTACCTTTTAAATTGCATAGAGATGCTATCAAGCGGATAAGCATTAAGCGTAAAAACTTGGTTTGATGACATGCTTTGAAACTCAATAACTCATGTATCCAAGAAGGTTAGACAATCATATAAAAGCATAGAGTATGATAATCTTAATTCTTTTATCATGAGTTTCTATTAGAGATAGAATTATCTCTAAATCTCTCTTCTAGGTTAGACAAAATTTTACTTGCTTTGTTTTATCAGTTAATGGTGCTTTTGAGTTAAATCCTAATCCGGTTTTATCTTTAAACAACCTTTGACACTTCAACAATCTTTCAAGAGATTTTGAGCTTTCATCAAATTTAACTAATAATTTTTCCTTTCTCATTTTGCATTTTAATCTCATGTTTGTAATCTAGACATAATATACATTCTAGATTAATTTCAACATTACTCTTAATTTTAGACATTTTATCTTCTAATAAGATTTCCTTTTCAAAGATATTCTTAAGAGATTTTGAAGACTCATTCTTGAAGATAGCTTTTAGGTCCATGTTGCACAATTGTTTAGACTCATTTTCTATTTTAGAAAACTCTAGGATAAATTAATCAAAGCAAAAGAGTTTGGTTTCAAAGTGTACCTTGCTTGATGTTTTATCTAGTATAGAATCACAAACCGGATGATTGACTTCATCTTCATCCGAGTTATTCCATGAATCGCAAGCAAGACTACTACGAGCTTGACACGAGTAATCACCTTAACTAACACCTTGCTTGTTGTATCAATAAGTTGACAATAAACTACCGGATCATTATCTTCGTCAACTTCCATTACATTCCAAGATACGCAAGCAGGTTCATCAAAACACACGTACTCATCTTCACTTGTACCTTCATTTAAAACATTTAAACTAGTAGCACATGTATTAACTTCTACTAAGTGTCAATCAATTAGTTTTTCTAAAACTTCTAATTCATATGTAAGATCAAATTGATCATCTTTGACTTGACATATTCCTTGATGAAAGTTTACCATATTTTTCAAACATCATTAGCCTTTTGACAAAAATACATTCTTTTATATTTGGTACTAAAGCTTTGTAAAACATTGTTTTAGCTTTAGTATTTTTATCAAGTTTAAGATAGTTATCTTGGTTTTCAAAAACTTGTTTTTTTTGGTTTGAAGTTACCAAAAGAAATAATATGCCAAAGATCTTGATCAATTGATTTCACATAGTTTTCAAAATTACTTTTCCATTCAAGTAAGTTTTCTTTTTCAAATAGTGGTTGGTTTTGAATAGGTTGCCCTTCTTTGAGATTTTCAAAATCCATGGATCGATCCAAGTTTTAAAATACATTCTATTTTAAAGATCTTGAGTAACGTAGCTCCTGATGCCAATTGTGGAAAACTAGAAGGGGGGTTGAATAGTTTGCCGCATTTTCGATTCTTATTTAGCTTAAATATCCTTTTAAAAACTTTACATATGCTTAAAGATATAAACACAACTTTATATGTTTGATTCTTTGAAAAGCTTTTCATGTGAATAACAATTCTAACTTTACTTGTTTCATACTTTGAAAAGCTTTACTTGTGATGATCCTAACTTTGTTTGTTTTAGTTCTTTGAAAAACTTTACATTTGTTTCAAGATATAAACATAACATTACTTGTTTTAATTCTTTTGGAAAGCTTTATATGTGATTAGCAATTCTAACTAAAAGACAACATGTAATAAGCAAAGATAAAGAAAGAAACGATCAAACCACAACACGATTGTTTATCGTGGTTCGGCTACAAGGACTCTTTTTCCTTGCCCTACATCCACGCCCCGAGTTTCCAACTCGAGAGTTATAAGCACTAATCAACAAGCTCCTTTCACCGGCGGAGAAAACCTTTACAACGTCGCTTACACTTTTACCGACACTAAGCTAGATGTCGAGTTCTTTTCCAAGGGTACAACCACTCCCAACACTCTTTGTATTTTGAGGCCTAAAATACTAACCTATAACTTCTACATACATGACACACATGAAGTATAAACTACCAAAGCTTATACATGACCATGCTACCAAGACTTGCAACTTTAGAGTTGAAGCTTGTAACTTCTTGAATGATCTTGTGAAGTCCCTTGCTACATAAGAGAATCACAAATCAAAAGGTTACTGAGTTAGTTGAGAGAGTATATGAATATATGTCCTAAAGGGTTACACAAAACAAACAAATGGTTTGGTATTTATAGCAAACCAAACTGCAGTTCTGGCGGATCAGGCGGAACCCTCAGATGGGTTCCGCTCGTGTACCCCCAGGGTACCGCCGGGTCTGCAGTAGGTTTTTGCAATAACTTCCCAAACCAAACAATGTCTTGTCTCATAACTTCTAGCAACCAAACAATGTCACATCACTTAAAGTAAGTCAAACATGATACTTGCAAGCAACATGAAAGCAAGTCAAACACATAACTTGCCATAAATACATAATGACAAAACTTGCCATAAATGTGATGTGACTATTTCTAATTTAAGAAATAAAACCAATGTTTAGTTTAAAAGAAAATGTAAACATTAGTTAAACAAGACTTAAACACTCAAAGTGATAATTTACTTTTAGCTAAAGTTCATACTTTGTTATTAACAAAACTTAGCAAAGATCGTAAAATATAAATAACGTTTTTAGGCGATATTTGTATTAACAGTCTTGATTGTAAAATTAAAAAAAAAAATTACGGGATGAATAGTAATGATGAATAGTAAAATTGAATAGTAAAAATTTCGAAAATGCGAATTGTTATAACATTGATCGGTCTAAGTCAATCCCACATCCAAGACCCACTGGAAATGCGATCACGAACCAAGAAGTCTTTGTTTTTCTCAAAGTGGAACAACCTATTAAAACTATCACAAAGAGGCGTATCTCCTAACCACGTATCTTTCCAAAAACGAATCATATATTCGTCCCCCACTTTATATCGAATAGAATTTAAAGGAACAAGACCAATCGAGTGAAGATGATTTATTGAGCCAACAATCCTAGCCCATAAACCATTTTGTTTGACTGTTTTCTATCTATCCCCGGTTCGACCCCATGAATCAATTTGATCACTTTCACCCACAACGCATAAGGGTTCTTCAACAAATGCCATATCTACTTTAATAAGAGAGAACAATTGAAAACTTTGAGACTTCACACTCCTAGACCTCCTTTGTCGAAGGAAGCTAAAACATTCGACCATTTAATCCACGCAAGCTTTTTAATGTCTCAGTAACCCCCCCCCCCCCCCCCCCCCCAATTTAATGAAGCACTCAAACTTTCAAGCACCTTTATTGCCGTTTCAGGAACCTTGAATATAGACATATAATAAATTCCAAAGGTCCCTAAAACCGATTTGATAAGAGTAAGACGACCACCTATAAATACAAGATTTGCTTTCCAGCCCGATAAACTAGTATTGAACCGATCTATTAACACATTTCAGATCACAATACGCCTCATGTTAGATCTATAGGCGAACCAAGATATGTTAACCGGAGAAGGCCAACCATACATCCTGAGCCCGCAACCATTTGAACAACCTCATCCGAAGAAACGCCCATATAAATTGGACTTAATAATATATAAATTGGACTTAATAATGTTGATCTTGAGACCAAAAACAATATAGAAAACATGAAGCACATGAATTATATTTTCCATATCACTTTGATTCCATTCAGAAACAAAAAGCACGTAATTAGCATAAAATTAAACGGCTCCGTAAACATACATCAAACTAGAACTACGGTAAACCCAATTAAACGGCTTTGAGTTCTCGCCATCATTGTCTAACTTCTCAATGGTTATCTCCTTTCTCGACCCATCACCCCAATTAAACGGCTTTGTAAAAAAATGGGTCAAGTAGGGGTGTAAACGAGTCGAGTCGAGCAGAGTACTGCCAAGCTCGAGCTCGACTCGAATACTATAACTCGAGCTCGAAAGTCGACTCGAGCTCGGTCGAGCTTTATATTTCAAGCTCGAGCTCGACTTGTCATATAAAACTCGAGCTCGAAACTCGACTCGAGCTCGTTTATTTCTACATTCCATGCCCGAACTCAATAAATACTCGGCATATCAAGCTCGGTTCGACTCGATTTGTATGAAAATTAAGTAAATGTATGTATACAAAAGGGTAAAAGTGTAATTTAATCGAAGCTCGTTAAGGCTCGCGAGCCTCACGAGCCAATTATTTTGGAGCTCGAGCTCGACTAGACAATATACTCTAGTAGCTCGAACTCAAGCTCGACTCGTTTAAATCGAGTCGATTTCGAGTAGTATACGAGTCGATCTCGAATAACTCACGAGCTGTCTCGTCTCGTTTACACCCCTATTTACAAGTGCAGGAGTCCTAAATTGGTGGAAAGTAGAGCTCAATTATAAAACTTGTACAGATTAAACAAAACAGTTGATGAACTTGACTCTAAGTTAGCAACATGATATATAATTTTAAAAGAAACAAAAGCAACTAGAGAATCATATATCTAATTGCAACTTATATGGAGCACATAAATGATGGCACAAAAGTTTAATAGAACAGAGAGTAAGCGAATCTCAGCTACAAAGTTAGTACCTTAAAAGAACCAAATTATTTTGTGTTTTGTGTGTTTGAAAAAATGAAAATTGATCAAATAAGAATAAAGAGATAGAAACATCCTGAAAAAAAAAAGACAAGGAATTAAAGGGACCTACCCACCTTTTAAACATTCATTTTATAGTCACAGTATAAAAAAAGTTATAGCTTTAAGTAAGTTAAGGCTGAGCAAAACCGCCCGCATCCCGATTCCCGGCCCGACCCCGAAAAACCCGCCGGCCCGATTACGATCCCGACTAGTAAACGGGTCGGGAGTCGGTTTGCATTTCCGGCGAACTCGAGACTCGGGTCGGGACGAGGCAAAAACCGAGAAAAAACAAGCCAATCCCGACCGATACCGACTAACCGATACCGACCGATACCCATACCGACTAACCGAACACTATCGGGTCGGGAGTCGGTTTAGAATTCCGGCCACAATCGGGATCGGGCTTCGTCGGGCCGGGCCGGGTCGGGTCGGGTTCCGGCCCGATGCTCACCCCTAAAGTAAGTTCTGGATTAATTTCATACTTTTTTATGGATTAAACAAGCAAGTGATTAATTTTCCACCTTTTATCATATTGGAAATGATAGAAATTGATTATCTTGGATAAAGGTTTATGGACCTTTTAGATAGTGACATATAAATTGTATGCATACAGACTTTCCCATGTACTGCAAGGTATACAAAAGAGAGAAAAACACAAGTTTATGCATATAGACTTCCTGAACTACAGCTAGTGGAAATCTGGAACAGTAGTTTCACATCGGACAGAGATACGTTGTAGTAAGAGGGTTCAGTTAACCCCACTAGATATAATGCTAATACTAAGATATGCCTTAGTCTCCGGTTATAATCTCACTAAAATACTTAAATGACTCAAGTAAATTATACTAATACAAGAAATCAATTGTTATTTAAGTTATAATCTCTTGCTTTAATGAAAAACTGGTATGAAGTATGAACTATGACTCTATGAGCCTTCAGATAAATTCTTCTAGCTCCGTCCCTACCCGCAACACAATCTTAAACACCAGCAAAACCAAACTTTGGAACTCTGATTTTACTATATGCCGTTATAAATTAGAATTGCAGATTAAATTGCTAAAACTCAGAAAATTTGCCTTTAATTGAAACTGAAATTAGCATTTTCTAACAAGTGTAGCAATTGGCACTTTCGGTCCTCAAGTCACAAAACAGAAATAGAAATATGAATTTTTGGGTGCAAAAAGATCATCACTGGTCTTATACTGAGCTGCCCCCTCCTTCCTTAAATAAATTGACCAATTATTGAGTTATAAGCACCTTTCAGTTCCTTCTTTTTGTTCTCTATCACCTCGATTTCTGCTAGCTTATTTGTTTTAAGCCAATCCCTTGCCTCATGAACCAGATCATCCATCTTTCTCATATCTTCCTGAGTTAGCCGTTGCCTGAGGTTGTCATCATTCACTTTGGTTTTCATGTCATAAACATAATCGTCCAATGCATTATATGCTTTTCTCATCTTTCTGTAGTCTTCATCATCAGCTTTGTATCTTTTTGCATCTTGTAACATCTTGTCGGTTTCTTCCTTTGACAGACTTCTCTTATCTTGGGTAATTGTGATGTGGTTTTTTTGACCAGTTGACGGTTCCTCGGCCGAAACTTTCAGAATTCCATCGGCGTCAACGTCAAAACGGATGTTAGCTTTTGTAACTCCCTTACGGGCAAGAGGGAGGTTTCTAAGTACAAATTTACCTACTAAGATGTTGTCTGTCGATCTACTTCTCTCTCCTTGATAAACCTTGAACGTAAAATAAGATTGGTTGTCATCAACTGTATGCACTGTAACCTCCTTGGTAATGGGTATAGGTGTGTTTTTTGGGATTACAACTCTCATGACTTGTCCACGTGATTCATAACCAAGTGAAAGTGGATTGACATCCAATAAAACCAAACTTTTAACCATTTTATTTCCCTTACCAGTCATATTTGCAGCCAAAACAGCTGCACCATATGCAACAGCTTCATCAGGATTTATTGTCTTGCAGAGGTTTTTACCATCAAAATATTCCTGCAACATTTGCTGGACTTTCGGAATCCGTGTTGAACCACCAACAATAACCACCTCATTTACCATGCTCTTATCCCATTGCGCATCCTCCATACACCTTTGCACAGTTTCCATACACTTATTAAAGTAGTCCATATTTAGCTCCTCAAATTTTGCCCTGGTTATTTTTGACGAAAAATCAACACCATCATGCAAGCAATCAACTTCTATTGATGTAAAAGTTGTTGAGGAGAGAATCCTCTTTGCTCTCTCGCAAGCAACCCTCAACCTCCCCAACGCTCTCGGGTTGGTGGTAATATCTTTTCCTTCTTTTCTATTAAATTCTTCAACAAAGTATTTTACCATTTGATTATCAAAATCCTCGCCACCTAAATGAGTGTCACCACCAACAGCTTTAACTTCAAACGACCCTTTATTGATAGCTACAAGTGAGACATCCAATGTACCACCACCCAAATCAAATATTAGCACATTTATAGGATTACCCCTGTTGGTAGCTTTTTGGTCTAGACGGTAAGCAATAGCAGCAGCGGTAGGTTCATTAAGCAACCGCAGAACATCAAGGCCAGCAGCAGCTGCTGCATCCTTTGTTGCTTGACGCTGTAAATCATCAAAATAAGCAGGAACAGTTATCACAGCAGATTTAACGTCGGCATTGAGGTATGCGTTAGCTACCTCTTTCATCTTTGTAAGAACCATTCCCGAAATTTCTTCAGCAGCAAACAACCTCTTAACACCTTTGTATGCAACTTCGATCTGTGGCTTACTACAAAGCCCCTCTACAATTTTAAAAGGCCATACTTTCATGTCATTTTGCACCGTGGAATCAAGAAACCTCTTACCGATAAGTCGTTTTGCATCTGAAAAAGTTTATGAAACAAATTCATGACTTTGAATAGGAATCAGTCAAACCAATTTCTAGGCATTTAAATTGTTTTAAATTAAGTTTATGACTAATTTAAATAGATATTTCATCTATAGGATATGTTTTTTATTTAGATTATTCTTTGTAATCATGTCCTTATTTAGAAGAGTCCTTTTAGGAATGATTGTTATATTTTTCCTATATATGTTCGGCACTTTTGCTGCAAAGAATAATAAGAAGTTTTCAATTCTCTCTTTGTCAAATCCTTTATGGTATCAGAGCGGGTTTCCTTAACCTAGCTCTCGATCAAGAAAATGGCAGGAGACAACGACCCAAACAAAAAGAAAGATGGAGAAGGGACGAGCGGTGGGATCACTCATGATTCACCCTACTACCTTCATCCATCTGACTATCCAAAACAACTACACGTGAACGAAGTTCTTAACGACAACAATTTCGCAGATTGGAACCAAGAGATGACAAACTTTTTGCTTGCCAAAAACAAGATCGAGTTTGTTGACGGGACCATTCAAAAACCAGAAAAGGGCACAAAAGATTACATGCCCTGGATGCGAGTAGATGCCATGATAAAAGGGTGGTTAACCACCGCCATGGAGAAAAGCATACGGAATAGTGTTAAATATGCAGAAACGGCATTGGAAATATGGACAGATCTGAATGAACGTTTTGGGAAGGAGAGTGCTCCCAGAGCATATGAATTAAAACAGAAAATTGCCTCCACTCGACAAAGTAATGCTTCTGTTTCGACCTACTTCACACAGCTACGATCTATATGGGACGAAGTCCAATCCATCTACCCCTCTCCTCGATGCACTTGCAAGAAGTGTGAATGTGACGTCGGCAAGAAACTAAACGAACATCAAGAGAAGGAACGTCTTTACGAGTTTTTGATGGGATTGGATGCTGAGTATTCTGTGATCAGGACCCAAATCCTCGCAACAAAACCGACCCCCTCACTTGGAACAGCATATCACATGGTTGCCGAAGATGAAAGACAGAGATCTGTTTCAAACGATAACTCAAAACAACCTGAGTCGGCAGCCTTCAGAGCCTTCCAAAGACGCAACACTCATGCAGGTTCGAATAAAGAAAAGACGGCAACAAGGGATACAAAACAAGAACACTGCACTGAATGCAATAGAGATGGGCATAGCCGTGAAGGTTGTTTCAAGATTATAGGGTATCCGGAATGGTGGCCTGGAAAGAAAGGAGAAAGAGTAAAAGGGAAGGCTGCTTGCGTTGAGACGAGTCCAATTCCAGGTTTGACAAATGAAGACTATCAACTTTTCTTAAAGCACTTTTCTGGAGCAGGTAATGGTGAAGGCTCGAAGCCCATAGCTAACATGGCACACAAACAAAACGATGAAGGTGAGTGGATTCTTGATTCGGGTTGTACCGATTACATTACTTACTTGCCTGATGTTCTTGTTAACAAGAAAACAACTGAACTCGAGCCTCCGGTTCTTATTCCAAATGGGGACTCTATTCCGGTTGAAGCAAAGGGCGACTCTGTTCTTCCAGGAGGGAAGAAAGTGAACGGAGTTCTTTACGTTCCCAACTTCAAGTGCAATTTACTTTCAGTTAGTCGTCTTTGTCACGATTTACAATGTGCCGTAACGTTCTTTCCTGATTTTTGTGTCATGCAGGGGTTACTGAAGAGGAACTTGATTGGTACGGGGAAATGCCGAGAGGGATTGTACCGAATGAAGATGATTCAGGAAAGAAGAGCTATGGCCGTCGCCATTGAAACATGGCACAAAAGACTTGGACATGCATCAAAAGGAAAGCTTGCTAGAGTTGATTTTCTCAAGACTAGTATAAATAATTTAGGTAATTTTTGTGATCCTTGTGCTAAGGCAAAACATGCGAGATTACCTTTTCCTTCTAGTTTCATTAAAACCAATGCACCATTTGAATTGATTCATTGTGATATTTGGGGAGGTTATCGTATCCCATCCTATACTAAGGCCAATTATTTTCTTACCATAGTTGATGATTTTAGTAGGGCAGTTTGGATATATCTTCTCAAACACAAAAGCGAGGCAAGTCAATGTTTAAAAGATTTTCATAAAATGATAGAGGTGCAATTTGAAAAGAAAATAAAAAGAATCAGGTGTGACAATGGTGGGGAATTCACGTCTACAAGTATGGTTCGATTTTATCATGATATGGGAATTTTGTTAGAAACTTCGTGTCCTCACACCCCCCAACAAAATGGCGTCGTTGAAAGGAAACATAGACACTTAGTTGAAACCGCTAGAACCTTAAGAATTGGTGCAAATCTACCCAAAAGATTTTGGGGAGAATGTATTTTAACAGCGGCTTACATTATTAATCGTCTTCCGTCAAAGGTCATTAAAAATAAAACCCCTTTTGAATTAATTTGGAACAAACAACCCGATTATGATCTGCTAAAGGTTTTTGGGTGTCTAGTTTATTTTAAAAACACGGACACAAAAGGGGATAAGTTCGTTGAAAGGGGGAAGCCGGGCGTTTTTCTTGGTTATCCTCCTGGAACCAAAGGGTACAAAATATATGACATTGAAACTAGAAAGTTAATAGTTAGTCGAGATGTCATTTTCCATGAAGACAGATTCCCATTTAGAGACGTTCAAGAAATCCATGAGAAGGATGATATCGAACCAACTATACATCACGATTGTCATTGTCATGAGACCATTTTGTCACAAAATAAAGATCAAGTTTTCATGGAGCAAAATGCTCAAATTCACAATGAGCATAACAGTGAACAAAATGGGCCTGATGAAACTAATGATGAACATGAAGTGGATCAAGGTGTTGATGAGCCCAATGCTAACGACACTGAGATACATGAACCGAATGAAGAGGCCCAATCTGAATTACGGCCCACTCGAACAAGGACACAGCCATCGAGATACAAAGATTTTGTGGTACAAATCCCTCCTTCGGTCAAACACCCAACTTCCAATCAAGTTGCCTCAACGGTACGTTACCCCATCTCTAATTATGTGTCTTATGCTAATTTTTCGAATGATCACAAGGCCTTTTTGTCGGCCATCAACAACAACGATGAGCCGAAATATTTTAAACAAGCTTCCCAGGATCCACGTTGGCGTGAAGCAATGCAAACCGAGATCAAAGCACTAGAAAAGAATGGAACTTGGACGTTGGAACACTTGCCTAAAGGTAAGCGCGCAATAGACTCAAAATGGGTCTATAAAATCAAATTCAAGCCGAATGGAGAGGTTGAAAGATACAAGGCTCGTTTGGTTGCAAAAGGTTTCACCCAAATGGAAGGAGTGGACTATCATGATACATTCGCACCGGTAGCTAAACTAGTTACGGTACGAACATTATTGGCGGTAGCGGTAAAAAGAGATTGGATTATTCATCAACTCGATGTGAATAATGCTTTCTTACATGGCGATTTAGATGAAGAAGTCTACATGAAGATTCCACAAGGATTTTCTAAGGATGGAGATACTCGTGTTTGTCGTCTACGAAAATCATTATACGGGTTGAAGCAAGCTTCCCGCAATTGGTATCACAAATTCACTGCGTTTCTTTTGAGCTTGAAGTTCAGACAATCTAAGGCCGACCATTCTATGTTCATTTATGAAGCTGAAGACATGATGATCATTGCCTTGATTTATGTAGACGATGTTATCATTACCGGAAATTGCCTTGCCAAAATTCAAGAAGTAAAGAAACAACTTGACGCAGAATTTAGTGTCAAGGATCTCGGACCACTAAAATACTTTCTCGGGATAGAGGTTGCTAAGACAAGTGACGGCCTGGTTCTAAGTCAACGAAAGTATACGTTAGATATTCTAAAAGACTGTGGAAAGTTGGATTGTAAGCCGAGCTCTTTCCCTATTGAACAAGGGCTGAAACTCGACAAAGGTGAACACGAGTCCACTGTAGACGCAGGCCAATACCGCAGATTGATTGGTCGTTTGTTGTATCTCCAAGCCACTCGACCAGATATCACTTATTCGGTCAATATTTTAAGCCAATTTGTTGCTGATCCGAGAGCTAATCATTTGGAAGCAGCAGATCGTGTTCTTCGATATCTAAAGGCTACGCCAGGACAGGGAATACTTCTATCTCGAGTAGGAGAACCAGTCTTAGATGCTTATTGTGACGCGGATTGGTTAGGATGTTCTTTTACGAGACGTTCGCGCACCGGCTATTTTTTACTACTAGGCGGTTCGCCTATTTCCTGGAGGACTAAGAAACAGTCGGTGGTGTCACGATCTTCGGCTGAAGCCGAATACCGAGCTATGGCGTCGACAGTTAGTGAGATTATTTGGGTCCGTTGGTTACTTAGTGAATTAAAGATTAATCTTAGCTCGCCAACCTCTTTGTTCTGTGATAACCAAGCGGCTCGTCACATAGCAAACAATCCGGTTTTTCACGAAAGAACTAAGCACGTCGAGATGGACTGTTACTTCGTTCGTGAACGCATTGAATCCAAAGAAATTATTCCCAGGCAAATCAGCAGCAAAATGCAAGTGGCAGATTTATTGACAAAGGGACTTACTGCGCAACAACTTCACTTTCTTCTTGGCAAGATTAGCATTGCAAACTTACATGCTACATCTTGAGGGGGAATATAGGATATGTTTTTTATTTAGATTATTCTTTGTAATCATGTCCTTATTTAGAAGAGTCCTTTTAGGAATGATTGTTATATTTTTCCTATATATGTTCGGCACTTTTGCTGCAAAGAATAATAAGAAGTTTTCAATTCTCTCTTTGTCAAATCCTTTATCATCTAAGATTTATCTTTTTTCATACTTGCATGTGACATGCGATATGTTAGTTAGAAATATTCAAAGCTTCATGAAAGAAGTACTAGTCAATCTTGACTCTTGAGAGGTTTTTATACAACACAGTTTCTTATTTGTGCAATGTATAGTATAAAGTATAAACAACTACCTACCTTCATATAAACTATGGCCATTGCTCTACTTATATAACAAAAACATAGAATCATATAAAACCTATTCAAACTAAAAATGATTACATCTCATGTTTTTTCCAAAACTTAAGAAGAGATTGATAATTAAATCTATGATGAATGTAACATTTTGAAATTGTAGATGCAATATACAAAAGTCACACAAACCAAAGCTAGCTTGAACATGAGTTTAACCAATGAGCCGTAAACTGTTAGTCTTAAATATCAGTGCCGTAGCTAGGCTAGCGGAGGCCCTGTGCAAAACTGCTTATATGATAACTAAATATGACGATTTAAAATATATTGTAATGATTTAATTTAAATTTTTATGAACTTTTCATCAGTCTCGCGCACTTAAAGTTAAGTTTACCTATATTTAGAACAAAATTTCATATGTTGTCAACACTTTGATGTTGAAAATGAATTTTGATACCACAATAATATAAAAACGTATATATTTTGAGGCCCTTAAAATTTTGAGGCCCTGTGCGGTAGCACACCTCGCACACCCTCGTATACGCCACTGTTAAATATGTGTGACACAATAACAGAAAAATTGTAATCAAATAAATATAACAGAGCTATACCAAAAATGGTGTTGGAAGGGTTCACTGCGATTTGGTTTTTGGCCGCATCACCAATCAAACATTCCTCCATATCAGTGAAAGCAACGCAAGAAGGTGTGGTTCTGTTGCCTTGTTCGTTGACAATGATCTCAACTTGATTATTTTGCCAAACAGCTACGCACGAATATGTTGTACCTAAATCTATCCCGATCGCTGGTGGTTCACACACACGAGTTTTATTACTGGCCATTTTTTTCTTCAGGAGATGGAAATATCAAATTCGGTAGTATGATAATCAGCCTCCTCAAAGTGTCACACACAATAAACCCTTTCAAATGTGGAGTATTTAAAATTAAAATGATTATATTTCCAGGCGGTTAAAATTCCAAATTTAAAAAGGGTAGAGAATCCGTGGATTTTCCAAGACATATTTTACGGGAAAATGAAAATCTGCTTTCCTATTTTTAATGATAGTAGTTTTGAAAAGTGACTTTTAATAAATCCGAAGTTTTCTTTTATTGTCCAAATATCAAAAATAGTTAAAAATACTACTAGTATTTTCATGTTAACTAACAACTAATAAAAGCTTGAGTTTGTATTTAAAAAAACTAAATTAACAAAATGAGTAGCTTGAAACTTATTTAATTTAAAATTGAATTTCCTTTTTCTATTTCTAGTTTGAAACTTATTTGTTATTGTCCATTCCAATTGTCAATCTATACTATATATAAAACAAAAATAGTAAAAGTGAAAAGTGAAAATGTCAACAAATTGAAATGTTAAAAAAATTTAAAAGTAAATATTGAAACTAAAAAAGGAAATGTTGAAAACATATATTTCAAAATAAAACTATTAATACACATCGAAAACCGAGTTGACTCGGGACGCTTGAAAACCCGGCGGGTTGATCCGGTTTAATTTGACCCGTTTATGACCCAACCCGTTGAGATGACCGGGTTTAAATTGACCCGTTTTTCGACCGGAACAATTCAACCGGTTGAACCACCCGAGTCGAACCGAGTTTCAAAACATTATGTTTAATCCCCAAATCCTCAAACTTTTACTATTTTAGTTTATAACGCATAAACTTTTTTTTATCACTAAAACTATCTGCCGCTATAAAATCCCGTTACTATGCATAGGTACTCGTCTAGTTATTTGAAAGTGTTTTGCATGTACGCCGTATTTTTCTCTTTCTATTTGTCTCCGGAAGATGATAAAGTATGATATTGTTATTTTAGTTTTAATTTTTTACGGCGATTTATATAAAAAGAAAAACTAGCAAGGAGCTTACAAAGGTGAGTTTAACCAATCGTTTAAACTACTACAATTTTTACCTCTATACTAAAGCCAAAAGAAAAAAGGACTAAATATGACAACTTATGATTTCAAAAGGACCTTTGGTGACTTTTCTTTCCAAATAAGTGCTCAGGGACTATTTTTGCCAATTTTTGAAAGTTGAGGGACTGAAACTGCCAATTATGCAAACTTTATACGTTTTTCATCTGTTTTTACTCGTTTTGCATCTAAAACATATAAAACACAATTTTGAAATATTTTTAGTATTTTGATGCATTTCTTAGTGTTTTTGTATGTTTTGCAGTTCAGATTTGACCAAAAATGATGAGTGTTTGAGCACTCATCAGTATGTTTAGTGAAATAGGTCGGAGCAAGAGTTAGTGCTTACACTTATATTACAATCCGTCTGAAGCTTATATTTTTATAAACTTATTTGCCGAATTAATTATAGTTAAAGCTTATCAATATAAAATCATACAAAATACTTTAAATTAAAACTCATATATTTCAAGCTTATGTGTGTTAAATTATTTAATTTTGAAGGGTATTTAAGTAATTTGACCAACTATAAACCCCACCTATTTCAATAGGCTTCGGCTGATGAATGCTTATGACTTATGAAAATATCTACAAGCTTGTGTGACAAACAAAATTTATTTTATAAGTTAGCTTATTTTATAAGCTTAAAGCCCTTGTAAGCCTACGTCAAACACAACCAAAGTAAAGCACCTAATTATGGTAGTGGCAATCGTTGTGGTAATGTTGGTGGTGGTGATGGTGGTGGTGGCTATATCAATAGTGGTAGTGGTAGTGGTGGTGGTGGTAGTGGTATTGTAGGGTTTTGGTAGTGTTGTTCCCTTTACACGATCAGCTTAACCACAAAGTTAATCTAACCGTGTCCCATGCCTTAAATAATGTAATGAAATACTTTGTTAATAAGAGAAAAACATAAAGTAAAATAGATACAAAGGTTTTTTCAACGTTTAATTCTATTTGCAATTAACAAAGAATTATACTCAAGTGTTTGCGGAACAACACTTGGGATTGAAATGACAAGTATGGTGTAACATCCTCTCTAAACTTAAGCTAAGCTTAAGTACAACTATGCTAACCAATTGAGCTAACCTCACAGACTTAGCTGTCTTTAGAGGAGTAAAAGTGTTTGTGACTGTCTAAGCATTTAGTGCACAAACTTAACTTTTACTCCACCTTATGCACCTATATATACACAAGTATATTTGACAACCGTTATAATGAAGACAAAGATGACCTATGCTAGCTTAGACAAAATACTTACGTATCTTGTCTCTGTTACAATTATCTATTTTGGGTATAGGACAATATTGCTTTCTAAGGAACAATGATGACACTGTTTTGAACATTAGCCTTTTTGGGAAGGTTTTACCTTTGCTTGATAAGGACTCCTCCTTATATGTTTCAAACTCTTCCGCCTATGCTCGCCTTTCCTTCAGTTTATAAGTCTTCAGTCTTCTTTATTGTTGAGGAGACTTGGGGTTCAGTGAGCTATTGTCATCACTCACTGAACCTATCACCTTCTTCTTTGGCTCAGGTATCATTCACTGAGTCCCGCCTCACCGAATGAAAAGTCATTCTTCTAATGCTTGTCCTGAACTTCCTGAAGATGACTCACTCAGTGACTTTGTTAATGTTTACGGATATACAACACTTAGGGTATTTTCTATTCAAATCCAAGTTTAAGGACACTTGGGTCCTGAATGGACCCAACATGTAGTCACCCGTATGGCTTGTAAAACATGTACAACGATAAATAAACAAGCAAATGTCATGCAGACCAAACCCTAATATTAAGATCTCCAAATCA
Source organism: Artemisia argyi (assembly GCA_030686995.1). Classification (NCBI taxonomy): domain Eukaryota; kingdom Viridiplantae; phylum Streptophyta; class Magnoliopsida; order Asterales; family Asteraceae; genus Artemisia; species Artemisia argyi. The sequence continues at coordinate 201,546,877 of CM060676.1, forward strand.
GAGATATAACCTAAACCTAACACGTATAAACGGTTTACAGAGTTACTTACTTGTTTATGCAAGATGTAATCTTCAACTCTTTGTAGAAACAAGTAAGTAACTCTGTAAACACCCTATCTTAGCGGAAAGCTTGACTGGGACAAGAACATGGGTTTGACTTGGTCAGAGTTAACCTCTGCGCTAGTCTTATCGAAGGGCACACACAGAGGGGCGTTGTGATTCGGTTGGCGAATTCCCATTCCAGTAGCCATCATATAGATAGTTTTACGCCACGAGAGCCTATTCGAAGGCTCATATATGTTTAGTGAGAGTAGATCCCAACGAGAGGGGAGGCCTCCGAGCCAATTCGGAGGGTATGTCCCAGTAATATTGGCTAGCTCAAAATTTTAAGTGAGAGTAGATACCAACAGAAGAAGAACCCCATCTATTTGGAGATTATGCTTTGTTGCGTCCACCCGACAAAGAACGGAAGCCTAAAAATCAACAATCTCCAAACTCATCTGCCACTTCTTCACAAGAAATATTTCATGAAATGTTGCACAAAAAAAAAAAAAAAAAAAAAAAAAAAAAAAAAAAAAAAAAAACTCACTCTAGACCATGAGGCGAAGATGGAAGAAATCTGAAACGAGGCTAGGGCGAGAGTGGAATTAATCAAATCTCAAACAAGGAACAAGGACTAATATGTTTACAATCAACACCGACGGAATGGATATGGTAGACGCGGCTATAATCGAGGCGGCCAAAAAGGAAACATGAGCAAAATATTTTCCCAAAAACTAGTTTAGATCTTGTACTTTTATTTTATGTGTGTTTTTTATGTCTTTGTGTTTAAATTATGTACTTTTTTATGTCTTTTATTTAATTGATTGAATTTATAGTTTAGTTTAATGCGTGGTTTTATTTAAATTAATAAAAAAAAAGAGTAAAATATGTGAGGTCTAGGGGTGTTTTATAACTTGAGTGATGGAGGAGGACTATTTTTTTGGTTAAATTATTGGTTATGAATTATAGAGAAAAAATGCTGATGTGACACACTTTTTTTCTTGTAACACGAGCCGTTCGGCTTCGAGGCACCTGATGCTTTAAGTGAGAATTGCTAGTTTTAAAAATATATTTTGGTGATTAAATTAAACGTTTCTCATCTTTAAAATTTTTAAATTGTAAATATTCAGTTTTGCTTGTGAAATGATATAACCACTCATAAAATTCACACAAAAAACCAATTATTGAAGTGTCAGCGGGATAGAGAGGAGAGAAACTGCCAGAAAATATACCAATCACCCGCTAATACGTCAGCAAGTGGATCTTTTGTGTGAATTTTGTGAGTGAGTCTAACATTTTTCTCAAGTTATGCATACCCCCCCCCCCCCCCCCCCAAATAAAAAAAAAAAAATTACAAGGGGCACCCTCACCACCTGTTTTTTTCATTTTATTTATTTATTATTATTTTCTTTTTAATAATCTTTTTATATGAAAAACTATTAACCTAAAAATACGAAACAAAAAATATAAAGTTTAATAAGTAAAAATCTTAGAATTGATAGAAAATATTGAACAAAAACTGATAAAAAACTGTTTTATACTGTAAACTAGGGGACAAAAGAAATCTTTTGTACATTTACCCCTTCTAGTCGAGATTTATAGGGTATGTTTGGCGGGCGAACTTATCAAAGTTTATCATAATTTGAGTATATTTTTTTTAATAAAATAAGCTACAATTAAAAATAAGTCTTGTTTAGTTGATATAGTTTGAAGGAGCATTCAAAAAATATAAGCAACCACATGAAATGACACTTAAACGAAACTGTGTTCTTAAGATTTGTTTTGGAATGAAATGGAAAGGAGGGGGAAGAAACCAAAAAATAGTTGTGTTCTCCAAAAATAAATCAGGAAAGAAAGGGAGTGAAAAGTAATGAAAAGGAGGGGAAACTCATGCTTTTTGGAACCAAAACCTCCCTCTCAAATTTGGGCAGGAACCGAAGGAAAAGCATAGTGGACCCCTCAATTGACTAAAATATCCCTAGAACTGTAGCTATCTTGTGAGTATAATAGGCTTTTTGAGGTGAGGGTATAGTGGTAACTCAAACAAATGAGTCTTCACTTCCTTCCTCTTCTCTTTTGTACTCAAGAACACGTCTAGAAACTTAATTATCTTTTCATTCCCATCCGTCTCTTTACTCCCCATCCCTTTTCTTTCATTTCCATTCAAATAATAAACTAAAGAACAGAGTGAGAAAATAAGCTACTATAGGCCCCGTGAGCAAAACTTCCTTTTCCTCTGTATTTTAAATTTTAAAACTCATTTTTGCTTCTCACCCAATTCCAAAAAATCTAACCACCCCCTTCCTCTCAAATCCGTCATAAAAACCGCAAACTCACTCTTTCACCGGCGGCACCTCTCTCAACGAGCGTAGTCTTAGTCGCATCACAGGTAAAATTACTAAATTTCTTTTAATTGCATCATCAAAATTTAGTTATAAATGATTCTACATGTTTATTCTAATTCAGAAGTTCATGTGCTTATGTAACATGATTATTAAGGGTTTAATTATATTCAAATTCAGTAGTAGTAGAAAGAGAACCACCCAATTTTTGACTCTGCATTTCCAATTATGCAACAAAAAAAATTAGCCATTCAAGCTATTGATCAAGAGCGATTAAAACTCGTATACAATCCAATTAAATTTCGCATCTAACATCAAAATCACAACATAGGGTGGTTACAAAGACGGTAGTTTGAATTTATTGACTTTCTTGGTGCCTGCCCTTGGATGCTTCAAGCAATAAAGTGATGATAGTAATTAGGTAGATAAACTATTTACTAGTATATGTCTATCATTTTGTCCTTTGATGTATGTACACTTAATTAATGTAATTACTGAAGCTTTGTGTAATCACAATGGATCTAGGGATGTCTAAACAAAAACATCCATACTCGTGGTCCAAAAAGTTTTGCAAGAGTTCATAAGAAATGGTACTTTGTAATTGTTTTGTTGGTTATTTGTGCTTTTCATATTGTTCCCCGATACTTTATTGAGCGAACACGCCAAAGGAAAGAAGGACATGTGTATGTTGCTACACATGGTGAACTTCAAGAATAAATGTAAGATAATACTGACATATTAATATTTAGTTATGTCGAAAACATATGTGCGCTGTGGACAACCACTAGATAGGTGCATCTCAGGTATTGGTTTGTAATTTTTTTAGAGCAGTAAAGGCCTAGAGTATAATTTCCCTTATTCATTTGCCATGTTTCTTTAATCCATGCTTAAGCGTTGTTGTTCACTCCATATCCCTTGAATTATACCATTAGTTACTTGTAAATTTTTATAATTCATTCTTGCGCAATAATGAAGGAACTAATGAAGAACTTCAAGGATTTAGAAGATGGAAGTGCTTCTGGATATTATTTACCGTAGACTTTATGGTAGAATTATGACTGCTATGTTGATAAAGAAGTTTAATGGCGGCGAGGCATCATTTATGTTTCCCGGGAGAGCTAATGGGTTACTACAGAGTCTTAAGTCGTTGGTTGAGGTGCAGAAGAGATTGAAGAGGATCGTGAATAGAAGAAGCTTGAGCAAGCAGAAGATCATGAAAGAAATAAGGCTGAATTAGAAGCAATGAGCAAAGAAAGTGACGACTAATAAGACAAGTTAGTTGAAGATGCGGTGCAGAAGCATACATAAAAATCAACTCCTGGAGTTGCTTAACTGTTTTCAACATATATCATGTTTGGTAAAAGGTATGAATTCGTCACTCATGCTGTTTTTTGATACTACATGTTGCAATAGTTTGAGTAACTTTCATATGTAGTGTTAGTTTAGATTTGGCAACTTGAACTAATTTATGAATTTCGCTATTCGGATGAATTTGTTTGAAAGGCAATTATATTATTAATTTAGTGTTATATTAATATTGGTCAATGAGAATACGAACATTAGATGATATTACATGGTGATGGATAATGATCGTTTCACAACGCCCCACCCCCATAAACGACTCAGCACTTCATGTTAGCTGAAATAGATAGCAACTCCAATTACGACAATATGAAACTAATATCTAGTTCCAAGTAATGTAGTATTTGAGCTAGACAAAAACACAAACTAACTTATTCCCACTTATGTGTACACACCACTAGAGTATTAACGAGCAGGTCACTAAACCCAAACCCGACCAGTTAGACATGAACTCGTTTTGTCCCAAATATGAACAAACATATTACATAACCAAACCTATTCTCGCTGTGATGAACAAAGAGTACAATGGACACCATAGACTTTTTGGTAAAGGTGTTACTAATAAGCTAATAAAGAAGGTGAATGGGGGCGAGACATCATATATGGTTCCAACAGAGCTTATGGAGTCTGTGAAAACTGCTATAGATGCTGAAATGAAACGGCTGGTTGAAATGCGAAAGCAGATTGAAGATGATCATGAACGGAAGAAGCTTGAGCTCGCAGAGGAGCATAAAAAAAAAAAAAAAAAAAAAAAAAAAAAAAAGGGCTGAAATAGAAGAAATGTGTAAGGAAATTGATGACTAACGTTACAGATTAGTTGAAGATGCAGTCCAAATGCTTATAGAAAAGTTACCTCCTGGTTTTGTTAAAAAGTTTTTAGCGTGAGTTAGCGTTTGTGTTCGGTTGAAGGTATGTTTCATCCCTCTTATTCTAGTTTGATACTAAACATGCTGCAATTACATGACTAAAAAAAACCTTACATGAAAAACCGACCCATTTTAACCAATATGTGCTCCAATTTATTTAGTGACCAAATAGTGGCTACGGGAACCTCTCAAAATTCGGATAAAGTAAGTTCTTTTATATATTCAGTTTGATATACATGGCTGACCCGACCCGAACCGATAAGGCTTATCGGGTCGGATTAACTCAGGTTAAAAAAATTTGTCGGGTTTTGACCTGAACCCGATAACCTAACTATGTTATTGGGTCAGGTAAGGATTGGACAATTCATGTTATCGGGTCAACCCGACAAGACCCAAAAATCCAATATTTAAATTTTTAAGTAATGCGACTAATTTAAAAGCCCAATACCAGTTCATTGCAATATGCATTGGGACCTTCCCTAGTCCATTACAATATATGTTGCTGCTTATTGGTGATTATTTATTTGATGCCGTAGCTACAGTTATATATATGTTCTACCTGTTGCTGCTATTTTAGTGCATTGGGTCTTTAACATTAGTGTTCCCTTAGCCACTTGAGTTGTATTTTGGGTTGTAAACGCACACTAATGAGCTTTAGAATAACCAAATGATTATCACTATATGAACTATAAAAGAAAAATAATGAGACAATCAACTAATTCTCAGTATTTTATTGTTGATCAGCTAGTCAACAATATAGTTATATATATTAGTGATCAGTTTATGGATCTAGCTTTGTAATAGGTGATCTCTTTGATGCACTAACTGTTAGTATCTTCATGTTAGTAATAAGTGATGTCTTTGATGCACCAACTGTTAAGTATTTCAATTTTTAAATATATCATGCCAAAAGTTCATCTGCTCCAGCCTTTGTATGGAATTGCTCCAGCCTTTGCTGATGTTCGTACTCGATATATTTTACATTAGCTTATTAAATCTCTATATGTATTCTTCTTAAGGTTTGTTTGAATGTTATTGTAGAGATTTAGTCGTCTTTGTATCTTAATCTATATAACGTGTGTAACCTAACCGTATTCTCTATCATTTTCATTTGTGCCAGGCGACATTCTTTTGTAATACTTCAAGCCGCAAGTGGAGATTAGCAAAGATGAAAATCAAGATTTCTAGGATCGCTGTTTAATAAATGTTTTCTTTGTCATCTAGATGTTTTATGTTCGTAATCTTACATTCGGCCAAATTTGTCAAGACAGAATACGATGTAATCTACGTTGAACATATAATATTAATGTATTTGATTTCTTTTTTTAAAATGTGTTTGATATAATTATCATATTTATAGCATTGCTTTAATTTGCATCAAACAAAAAAAAGTTAAAATCGTTAAAAATAAGTGGTAGATTATATATGATCGAAAACAACTACAAGTGTTGCACTTCACATGATAAAGTGTTGCACCTTGAATAAAAAAAGTGTTGTGGTTGTGTGAAAAATGTTGTATTTGATTTTGAAAAGTGTTGCACTTAAGTATAGAAACTGTCGCCTTTTGTGTAAAAAGTGTTGCACTTGGATATAAAATGTGTTGCATTTTAATGTAATAAGTGTTGCAATAAATAATTAGAAGTGTTGTATTTGAGTGTAAACAATGTTGCACTTTAGTGTATCACATTTGCTAAACATAGGCAACACATTTGAAAATTGTTGCATATTCCAATTAAAAGTGTCACTTATACCTAAGGCGACGTTACATAACGTAGCACTTGGTAAAGTGTCACATTAAGCATAATGCAACATTTTAAACACATAATACAACACTTTAGCGGTGTTGCAGTAACTTCATTTTGTAGTAGTATCATTGTATAAAGATGGTTTATGAAACATGTTTAGTTTGTATATCTCGTACTACCGTTTGGGCCATCACAATCCAAAGGTCATGCAGTAAACGTTCGAGGAGCTTGGACACTTTAATTCGTAAATCTAGCAACTCATCGATCCGTTTTACACTAATGAAACCCCTCACATGAAGCTCTCTAGTTTTGTAGTATTCGATATAGAAAATATATGTTTTTGGTAATTAAAAGTTACATGTCCGAAGGTCAAATAAACTTAGGAAATTTTATTTTGAATGAAGATTGTTATCTCTATAAGTTTATTAAGTCTAGTACGGATGTAATATTAATTGAAAATTTTCATGGTTCAATGGTGGAATAGATCCAAATTGTCTTGTTTTATTATGACTAAGACTTTAGTTGATGTTTCCGGTTTAGAAAGTCTTGAGATCTTAGTTGTGGCTGTGCCGTGGCTTTGGTCTTGGCTACCATATCATTGGGATCTTATTCTTAGCCTTAGCCGATTTTGTGATCTCAATCCTAGGCCTTTAGGCCATTTGGTTTTACCTTAGCCATGACTAAAAACATAGTTGTTAAGGTAATAAAGGGGCTGTTAAGAATTTGAAGAAAATTATCATGTTTTAAGAGTTTTCAGGCCTCGAGCTTCTTTCACATTGAAGGAAAACTTTCATATTTTAACTTTTTGATGAATCGGACCACAAGTGCCTCGTTTAACTAGGTCAGATTGCTAATCAGTAGTGTTTCGACAGTTTTGGTTTTTCCGGTTTAATAACTTCATTTCGCTGTATCTTTTGACTTGTGTGCTCGTTTTAGGTGATTCGAATTGCCATGTTTTCCTTGTGAAGTCCTATTTTACAGTAGGTAATTATCCAATATCATGTTTATACCAATTTGGTCATTTTTTCTAACATAAGTTACTAGTTTTCTTGTTTACTTACCATAAGTTAACATATAGTTATCCTAACTTGTTTTAAAGGTTTTTGTACATCATGAACATAATATAAAGACCATATATAGCATAAATGAAGTATAAGAAGCATGAAAATGATGTTGAGCAAGAGAGTGTGTTAGGATTTCTTACAACTTTTGGCTTTCTAAAGAAAGGAAGTTAAGAACAAGGATTAGGACTTTGATTGAACAATTCTCTCTTCGCTTTGGCAATACTTCTGCACTTTTGATAGAAAGTTGAGATGAACTGAAAGCACTTGAAGTCTTCTACTAGAACACTTCTTTAATAGCTTGGAGATTACAAATGGAAGGAAGAACTAGGACTTTTGGATCAAACAAAGCTTAACAAGAGCTTTGGAATTGATATGGAACTTGTATTCTTGAATAATACATGAAGTAAACTAGCAATAATTCTTGATTTTGGAAACTAAATAATGAGAGAGTGTTTGTGTGTGTATATGGACAGGAAAAGGAGGAGGGGGAGAGGGGTTTATATAGTCTTATGAGGAGGTTACAATTGTAGGCTAGTAGTTATCAAATTTGCTACCTAAATACACTTGTTTTAATCTTAGAATGTCAAGGCATGAGATTAAAATACCTTGGTGATGAATCTCCCACCTATAGTTGGCCAAGGCTGTTCTAGGGTGACTAGATGAATAGTCATGGTATTATCCAAGTTACGGAGTAACTTTTGGTTCCGTTAATCGCTAACTGTAAGCCGTTAAGTTACGAAACGTAAAACCAGGTATCCTAAAAATACAAAACTTTTAGAAATGGTTAAACTTGTCAATATACTCATATTTATCTTATAAAAATGAGTGATAAGTTTAATGGGTCGCGAAAACGTTGATAACGCTGGAAACATAGGTTTAAAACGCGTTAAACGTAAAACGTACGAAAGTTGCGTAAAACTAAGAAAACTAAAATGTAACTTTTCTAATATGATTACAATGAAATTAAAATGCTTATAATGTCTAGACTAGGCTTAGTCTAGTGTCGGTTGGCATTAAACGTTCTTTAGACCTAAAACCGTAAGCCTAAAACGCGTAAATCGCGTAAAACGCAAATTCAAAAAACGTAAAATTCCAAAATTCTTGAGAATGTCACGGAAGGTGAAAAACTTATATTTATCTTGTTTGTGATGTTGTGTGGACATATCGGGATGCCTAAATGATGTTTAAACCCTAAAGTAAATCTCAGGCACGGTTTCGTTAAATCGGTTCTGGATGGATTCAACGTATATCGTCAGGACGACTCATCGAGTATTAATTATTTTGTCTTGATTGTAAAATAAAAAAAATACGAGATGAATAGTAAAAAATTTCAAAAATGCGAATTGTTATAACATTGATCGGTCTAAGTCAATCCCATATCCAAGACCCACTGGAAATGCGATCACGAACCAAGCAGTCTTTGTTTTTCTCAAAGTGGAACAACCTGTTAAAACTATCACAAAGAGGCGTATCTCCTAACCACGTATCTTTCCAAAATCGAATCATATTCCCGTCCCCCACTTTATATCGAATAGAATTTAAACTTTAAAGGGACAAGACCAATCGAGTGAAGATGATTTATTGAGCCAACAATCCTAGCCCATAAACCATTTTGTTTGACAACCATTTCTAACTATCCCCGGTTCGACCCCATGAATCAATTTGATCACTTTCACCCACAACGCATCACGGTTCTTCAACAAATGCCATATCTACTTTAATAAGAGAGAACAATTGAAAACTTTGAGACTTCACACTCCTAGACTGGAACACCCCCAAAATTTGGTACAGCGGAAGACTCAACAAGCTTTCGGGGTGCTACGGGGATTGGTATCCATTCAAAGTCATGAAAGAACGAGATAGAGTAAACATAAGAAAAACACAACCAAAACGGGTTTTAAAGTTTACTTTTATCCCCAAGAATTATCCAAAGTAAGGCCCAAAAGAAATAAACGTAGGTCCACAATAATTTATCAGAGTTTTAGAAAATAGTTCCATAACCGGGTGCCATAGCCAAGCCTCCAATCCAAGCATCCAAAGGGCATCACTTAATTACCTGAGAAAACGTGCTAAAAGTCAGCTTTCGCTGGTGAGATCATAGGTTTAAATTCATAATTCAATATAGTGGACATATACGCAAAACGCTTGCTAGCTAGACTAGGCCTCAATCATCCAACCAAAATAATCCAACCAACTCGAATCAACCCTATAGGTGCACACTATAGCTCAAATCAATCCAATCAATAGCTTACCTAGCTCAAGTCTAGGCCTCGCTTTATAATCAATCCAATAGCTTACCTAGTTCGGGACTAGGCCTCGCTCTATAACCAAATCAATAGCTTACCTAGTTCAGGACTAGGCCTCGCTCTATAACCAAATCAATAGCTTACCTAGTTCGAGACTAGGCCTCGCTCAATCCTACCTAGTTCTATGAGCATAGCAAGTTTTAAATAAACAAAGCGATAATAGTCCACATAAAACATTTGCAGGTTTCTCACCCCAAGTATTAAAAACAAAGTTCAAAAGTAAAAATGGGGCTATGACTCACCTCAAGTCCAGAAAATCCTCAAAAGAAATCGATAGAAGAAAGACGTAAGCAACTCACGTAACGGCAACTACAGACTCGGCACTTCCTAACAATATCAAGCTCGTTCAGAAATCATTTCCTCAAAAATCAAAAATTCCCATTCCCGAACGTATTCTATTTTTACTTTCCAAAAATACCCATTTCTAGAATTATCTTCATATCAATTTGAAATTTGACGTTTGGTATCTATACGGGTGGTGAGTCAACACAACTCAAACCAAGAAGCCACAACGAACGAAATAATAAACAAATCTATAGGTCTAATATTAGCCCGATATATTATTTAAATAAATCATCGAAGCTTATCAAATCCGTCGATTTGGTAATCCCCCATATTTATTTACGTAATACATCGCTCCAAGATTATACCCAACCTAAATCACATTGCACAAAGAATACTATATGGTATATATCGTAGTCCAATAAATTCCCTATATATATCGTCCAATTTGCCAAATTCGTCAATTTAGCCAATTCCACGAGATATATAGTAATTCATTATCCTAATACACGTACCACAACCTATGGGCGTCGTAGGATACGATGCCCATTAATATACTCATTTTATATAGCTAAATAAACTCGATTTAACCCGTCGATTAAATAAGTTACGTAGTTATAGAAAATGGATATATTAATCGTCATATATCCGTGACAACATAAAAGTCACATAATAAAGCCCACTTGGACTTTAGTAACCACAACTCGTATAACTCGATAACTTTTCCAAATTTATAAAAGTCATCATGTTTTTATTTATTACTCACCCGACATATTAGTTCTCGACATTATTTATAGTTATTATCTATAATAATACTTCGACATTTATTGCACTATTTGCATAGTATAATAATTATCGTTATATTATTATAACGTTTACTCGTGATCGTTTTATTACTAATATACGCATTTATATATATATATATATATATATATATATATATATATATATATATATATACATATATGTACGTTTATCACGTCTATATACGTATATAAACGATTATATTATCAATAATATTATTACGAGTATTGTTTTTAATGTTTGATTTTAAATATTTATCGAGTCATAAGAATTTGGTCACATGTCCGAGTCATCACTCTGGGCTCATAGTCCAAGTCCAAAAATCAAACCAAGTCAAAATAAATAAATCAACTCCGTCTAAATCAATCCCAAATTCACGTGCTACAACATGAGGGTCCGACTACGGCACCCGACTAATCCTATCTCCGTCATTCTAAATGACCGTCTTATAATCGGTCCCCAATTCACTTCGTCAACACATCTCCAAAATATACCATAAATCCAAACGTACCACTTCAAGCTCAAATAAATAACCATGAACCCATAATAATAAAATCAACAATTAATATCATCCAATAAATATAAACCTCAACAATATATATACCATACGTATGGGTCGACTTACCAAGTCAAACCCGGGTCAAAACACAATAATATATCATGGTCACGCCTGAGACCTCTAGGTCTTGGCATAGCTCTCAACGAGCCAAGTCGAACCAAACGGACCCATAGGGTCGTCGGCAACAATCCACGACAACAACAAAAAAAATACCAAACAACCATAACTCATCCAATACTCAAAATATTCATCCAAACATCCTCCAATCAAGAATCAAAAACCAAGAAACATTAAGAATCCATATGAAGCCAAAAATGGCACAAACCGAGAGCATACGCTCTCGGGTATGTCTCGACCCAAACAAAAACATGGACAGCCGGATACCAAACGAGCATTCTTATTAGCCAAAACTTCATTCCCATTATTATTAATTCGAATCCAAAGAAAATAATCCATGAGGACACGGATTTAGTATCAAATAGAGGCACACGATGTGGAAATCGTGGCCACTCACCTTCAAAACAACTTCAAAAAATATATTTCTTCAAAACCCAACAAGAAAAGAGACGAAAAGATGATGTTATAGTGGCGGTGGTAAATATTTCGTGGTGTTAAAGGTGTGTATGGGGCGCATGATGTATACCAAAAGATAGATCGGGACGAGAGGGTTAAGATGGTGGTGTTGTTTTTGGTGTGAGAGTGGCGGTGGCGGCGTTTATGGTGGTTTAAGGGTGGCGGTGGTGGTATTGTAAAAGAAAGAGAGAGAGTGAAAATGTTGGTGAGGGTGATGGTGTTGTTGTGTTGCTTGTCACAGATTCCACAAGGACGATTTTTATAATACTCTTAATAAAAAAAAGAAAACTTTTTATTAATAATAGTAATATTATTCCGGGGTGAAGTGGGTTAAGTAACCCGGTGTAAATACACGGACCAAACCCGAAACCTTAAATAACAATTCAACTCTCTCGAACCGAACTCGTTCCAAATAATCAAAAATCTCCCGACACGTTCCAAAAATATAAATATCCGAACCAATATTAAAATAATTAAAATTGTTAGGTTATCCTAGTGCTGGAGTCAATGTAGTGCCAAATAATGATCTCAAAAATAAATCATCACGTATGAACCAAACCAAACCATAAATAAATAATCGAATCCCATAAATAATGTACGATTAAAATGACATTCCAACGTTCGTAAAATATCTCGTCACGATAAACTTTTCAAATATTCCAAAATTATAGTTTTTAAAGTAATGCAGGTTTTAAAAACGGCTCCCTAATTTGCCAGTTGTCACATCCTCCCAGCCTCAGAAGAAACCCGTCCCGGGTTTCACTCGGAACAAACCATCTACGAAGCAAAAAGCTTCGGATATCTCTTTCGAAACTCATCCTCACGTTCCCACGTGAATTCCGGTCCATGCCGCGAATTCCAACGAACTTTGATGAGCGGAATACGACTTCTCTTAAGTCGTTTAATCTCTCTATCCAATATCTCAATCGATTCCTCTACAAAATTCAAACTCTCATCCACACGAATATCCTTAATTGGTATAACCGGCGTCTCCTCCGAAAGACACTTCTTTAAATTGCCAACATGAAATACATCATGAACTTTACTCAGTTCCTGTGGTAATTCCAACCAATAAGCCACGGGCCCAATTCTTTCCAAATTAAGAAATGGTCCAATGTAGCGGGGATTAAGTTTCCCAAAACGTATCACACCTTTCCAAGGCGAGACTTTCAGCATCACTTTGTCTCCAACCTGGAATTCTAGGGGTTTACGCCTCTGATCGGCGTAACTTTTCTGCCTATCTCTAGCTGCTTTCAATCGATCTCGAATCTGCGTTACTTTCTCAGTAGTTTCCAAAATAAGTTCAGGGCCTGTTAGTTGGCTATCTCCAACTTCTGCCCAACCAATAGGTGAACGACATTTACGACCATATAAAGCTTCAAATGGTGCAGCTTTAAAACTTGTGTGGTAGCTATTGTTGTAGGAGAACTCCGCAAGGGGTAGATATTACTCCCAGCCTTTACCAAAGTCTATTATGCATGCACGAAGCATATCCTCCAAAGTCTGAATAGTTCTCTCACTTTGTCCATCGGTTTGGGGGTGATATGCAGCACTCATATCAAGTCTCGTCCCCAAAGCGGTTTGAAGTGATCGCCACAACGCTGACGTAAAGCGGCTGTCGCGGTCAGAAATAATCGATATCGGAACTCCATGCCGAGAAACAATCTCCTTTACATACAACCTCGCAAGTTTGTCAGCACTATCATCTTCACTAATCGCCAGGAAATGAGCAGACTTAGTCAGTCGATCCACAATTACCCAGATAGCGTCACAACCGCTAGCTGTCTTTGGTAATTTGGTAATAAAGTCCATCGTGATCCGCTCCCATTTCCAAACCGGGAGTTCTGGCTGCATCAATAATCCTGATGGTCTTTGATGTTCGGCCTTAACCTTAGAGCAAGTCAAACACTTACTAGCGTACAACGCTATATCTGCCTTCAGATTTGGCCACCAATATAACTTCTTCAAATCCTGGTACATCTTGTCAGACCCAGGATGAATAGAGTATCTTGACTTATGCGACTCATGCATAATCAACTCTCGAAGTCCTCCATACAATGGTACCCAACTTCGCTCTCCAAAACATAATACTCCATCAGAACGATTAACAAATCCCTTCTCATTTTCTGCCGTCCCAAATATGTTCTCAGCAGGTCAATTTTCTGCTTTCAACGCTTCCATTTAAGCTTCTAATATTTGAGACGGTAATGGCACGATAGTCATTCCTAATGACCTAACTCGTAACGGTGGAATTCTCTCCTTTCGACTAAGAGCATCAGCAACAACGTTTGCTTTACCAGGATGATAGCGAATTTCACAATCATAATCGCTTAGCAACTCAATCGTCGCTGTCTCATGTTAAGCTCTTTTTGATTCAAGATGTGTTGTAGACTTTTGTGATCAGTAAACACTACACACTTGGTTCCATACAAGTAATGTCTCCATATTCTTAAGGCAAAAACCACAACACCTAACTCCAAATCATGGGTGGTGTAGTTCTTCTCGTGCTTCTTGAGCTGTCGGGAAGCATAAGCTATCACTTTCTCTCGTTGCATTAACACAGCTCCAAAACCTTTATGAGAAGCGTCACAATAGACGACGAAGTCCTCATTACCTTCAGGTAACGCTAAGATAGGAGCACTACGCAACATCTCCTTAAGTAACTGAAATGCTTCCTCTTCCTTATCTCCCCATTCGTACTTAACATTCTTTTGAGTCAATTTGGTCAACGGTTTTGCTATCTTTGAAAATCTCTCAATGAATCTTCGGTAATAACCGGCTAGACCCAAAAATTGACGAACTTCTGTTGGGGTTGTAGGTGCAGCCCAATCTTTAATCGCTTCAATCTTAGCAGGATCTACATGAACTCCTTGTCTATCAATCACATGACCCAGAAATTGTACCGTCGGAATCCAAAATTCACATTTAGAAAATTTAGCATACAATTTATCCTTCCTGAGCAATTCTAAGATAAGCCTTAGGTGCTCCTCATGCTCCTTCTCACTCTTCGAATAAATTAGAATGTCATCGATGAACACAATCAAAAATTTATCTAAGTAAGGCTTACACACCCGATTCATGAGGTCCATGAATACCGCCGGTGCGTTAGTCAACCCAAACGGCATCACCTGAAACTCGTAATGCCCGTAACGGGTTCTGAAAGCCGTTTTCGGAATATCTTCCTCGCGAACTCGAAGCTGATGATATCCCGATCTCAAATCGATCTTCGAATACACACTCGATCCTTGAAGTTGATCGAACAAATCGTCGATCCTCGGTAACGGGTATCTATTCTTCACCGTTAACTTGTTCAACTCTCGATAATCAATACACATGCGAAACGATCCATCCTTCTTCTTCACAAATAAGACCGGGGCTCCCCAAGGCGAAGCAATAGGTCTTATAAATCCATTTTTGGCTAACTCCGCTAATTGTTTCGACAACTCTTCCAGTTCAGTAGGTGCAAGGCGATAAGGCGCTCGTGCCACGGGTGCGGCACCAGGTATCAACTCAATCTGAAACTCTACTTGTCTAGTGTAGCCTCTCGTAATTTTCCCAACGGTTAGTAAATACTTACAAATTATTACGTTACTTAAATACCCACTTTTACGTATGAATTTTTTTTTTCTATTAGATTTGATATATAAATCACAACGGTAAAACTTCGAATTATCTTTTGCTTAGAAACATTGCTTGCACACAAACCTAGATAGTCTAAATTATCGCGAATATATTTCCAAACGTTTATATTTTATAATATACGTTTCGTTATCTATACCGTACAATATTTATATATTCCGGAACCTACGAAAATTTCCGAGATTGCTCACTATCGTTACTTGAACTTACCCCGACTCCCTAAAATTTCTATGTGGACCCCACTTCCTAGTATTAATACCAAACGGACCATTTTATATTTTTGTTTTTCTTTTTCTGCTGGGCCATACGAAAACACAAGCCCAACAGGCTTTAACAGCCCAAAACGCACCCTATTGTCTTGTTTCTGCCAGCCTCGACACGCCCAAAACACACCCTTTCTCTTACGATTTCAACACACAAGACCACAATGTTTTTACATAACTTGATTTATGACCCAGCTAGCTTTCAAAAGTGACAAACATCATTCATTTTCATGCACATTTGATGCACTAAATTCGGCCAAAGTGAAACGATGAAACCAATGTACCAAATTTCCATAACGTGTCATATAAGTTCTTAGCCACCGCCCAAACTCACCTATGACCTCAAATCTGACAAGGATACACTGTAGAAAATCACGAATGTAATAGGAACACTCTTACACATTCTTATTGTTTGTTAGTTTTCGATTGGTGAAGGTTGTGGTGTCACCTTTTGGAAACGAGCCAACACACACACACTCTTGGTTACTCATGCTTATCATCACTCTCAAAAACCCTCTATATAATGTCCCATGCAAACTCATTTGATCACACACTCCTATTCGAACCATATTACAAGTTTACAAGTTGAGTGCACTAGTTTTTGGGACAAGAAGTGAACCAGGAGTACGAAGCGTAGAAGTGATCCAAGTGAACCAATCTTTGCTCGTCTTGAACCTTGGTGTGCCGTGAACCACACTACGATCCTCCTTGAACCAAACTTGATCCATACGTACAATTTTACCCCACCCTTTTGAGGTGAGGTGAGAACTCACGAACTCCTTTTCTATTTTTATCTCGTTACTATTAAATTTTGCACGTTTACTTTACTAAATTAATTCGTTATATAAAAACGTGACATGACCATATTATTCGACATTCTAATTGTCCAACATGATGACAAACGAGTGATATAAACTTTTGAACCTAAAGCTAACGTTTAAACTAATATATTCGACACGTTTAGGAGGTCACTTGACCCATTCGTGTCATTTCAAAACACTTAGAACATTTTCTTTGTTTTCGTTAGTATTGAATTGCACATTTACTTTGACCTTTTATTTTGAAATATTAAAACGTAACATGTATATGTTTTTCTTTCTTTTCATTTTTGACCATGCTAGCAATCACGTATAATAAAGATTTGAAGCTAATAATAACATGCATACGTAAAATATGACACGTTCCTAACGTCACTTGACCTAGTCGAAACACTTAGAATATTTCTAAGTATAGAAACTATTTTTAATATAAATTTCGGTCATAAGCTTTGGTCTCGCCATTTAAAAATTCGACACATGACATGTCCATTTTATTGCTCGACCTCATTTTTGACATGACCAACAATTGAGAAACACTTTTCATTCGACCTAACAAGCTCATTTGAACCAATTACTCGACCCTTTTTGAACCTACCTAAAGCAGTTTTCGTATGAAACTAAATAAGTCAAGTGGGCTTATTAGCCCGATAAGCTGTCCACTAAGCTTATTCGATAAGCTGGTGCTTTAAGCTGTTTCATAACATTTTTGTACTATAAAAATGAATCCAAGGTCAGGCCCAAAGGTCTCGTAAGCCCAATGGATCTCAAATTGTTAACGGACCCTTATTTTGGATCGTTAAGCCCAAGAAACGAAATAAGCTTAGAATAAGCTAATAAGCTATCAAACTAAACTTTTCTAAATATTTTGAGCTTAATGAACTAATAAAAATGTTAAGTTTTGAAATTGGTAAAGCTTGGACCATTTTTGCAAATGTACGAGAGTTAGGGACTAAAAGTGTCAAAATGGGTAAACTTTAGTGAAAAGTATAAAAACTGTTTTATAAGGGGTATAAACTGTAAATATTGAAACTTAAGGATAATAAATGTATATATTTGATATTTGGACTAAAAATGTAAATATATATAACTTTTGGACTAACGGCGTAAATATTTTCCGTTAAGGGTAAAAAGTGTAAGATTGAGAAAACATTAAGGATCGAATTGAAATATTTACTTTTGATAATAATTCTATATTTATTATATATATTTAAACGATAAATAATAAAACGTAACTTATTATATATATATATATATATATATATATATATATATATATATATATATATATATATATATATATATATATATATATATATATATATATATATATATATATATATATATATATATAATACGAATAAAACTTATATAACTTTATTTTTGAACTTAAAACACTTAAACAAACACGAGATTCGTTCGTAACTAAATAACAAGTAATCGCGATAAAACCAGATTTAGACTATTAACTGAAACTTGCATTATCTTTTAGGTTGTGTTGTGTGAAGCCGTTTCCTTGCTTTGTTGAGACTACAATACCACTGTACTACTAAGGTGATTTCATAGCCCACTCTTTAACTATTTTCCCGTGGGGGAGATACATGCTTAAAACTCGAACACAAGTCTTTTATACCGGGTATTGAAATACCGTCAAGCCAATGTTATTTGCTTAAGTTACTATTGTCAGAAGTCCCTCGATCATGAACCTTAATCACCTGAAGGGTGAACGTAAATAATTGTGGATAGTACTATTAGTGATTGACAATCCTCGTTTGGTTGTTGGAGAAAACACCAGGCGCACCTTATTGTTCTTATAAATAGGTTATTGACAAATACCTATCTTTGGGGGCCTATTACTTACCATCATAATTCACAATTATGATTGGCTGTTAATCGTTGAGTATCATGAGCTTAAGGCAATAACAGGAACATTTTTTTTTTTTTTTTACATATTGATTGTATGTGATTACAATACATTCTTAACTTGTGATTCAAACTCTTAAACTCAAACCTATGAATATCACTCAACTTTATGTTGACTTTAGCATGTTTATCTCAGGTAACTAAACAAGACGGATCTGAATGGCACGGAGTGGGCAAAAGCATGACAAGAACCATAATAAACTACTTATTTTCCTTCAGAATAAAATACGTTCTTAACTTAATAATGTCTTGTATTCCAGATATTTGGTATTTTGAAATAAATTAAACTTTAATACTTCACTTTGTGTTGTCTACTATGATTGTGACAAAGATCCTTGAAGTAATACCCCGAAAGTCTTCCGCTGACATGTTAAGTCTTCCGCTGTTATTAACGACTTTTGGGGGTGTTACAGATTGGTATTCAGAGCCACGGTTATAGAGAACCAGATGTTTTTAAACATTGGACTATAACTACACTTTAACTGGACCATTTTTACAAAATACCACTTCATGCCCTCCGTGCCTACATTCCAACATCTGGTAGAAAAGTTACTTCTCATTATTTCTTACTTATATAACTTGATATATGCTTACATGTTATGATTATGCTAATAACTATGTTTACTAATCGGGATTATTACAGTACCATGTCTTCCAAACCCAACTTCATTGTGTTGTTATCGGATTCAGAAACTGAGAGCTCTACACCTATTGTACCAACTCTTGCTCCAATGACTGTGTCACCTACAACAGACAAGAATAAGGAAAGTCAGCAATCCTTTACTTCACCTCAAGCATCATCTGGTCCAATCAGACGCAGCAAGCAAACTTCTCCATTCCAGCCTTATGAACCAGCCACTGCTGGAAAAGCTCTTTCATATGCTGAAGAAAAAGACATCTGGGATGATACTAAATGGAAAAAGGAAGTTGCTCCAACTACAGAACCAGTAATACTACCTAGTATATTTTATCAGCAGACTACTACTGTACCAGTAACAATCAACAGTCCACCACCTGTGAAAACTTCCAGTACTCCTCTGCCTTATCAACCAAGGAATTACCAGATTCGTCCTACCTCCTCGGATCCTTACTATTATGCAAGAACCAACCATAAGGCTCGTAAGCGGGTCAATGCTCGCAAATGGTCATTTCTACTACCAATCCTTAAGTATTGGAGATCTCAAGAAGGTACTCCCACCAACAGAGAACTTGGTGAAAGATCATCATTTGCTGCATCTAAGATCCTTCCAGTCACTGGAGAACCCATTCACCATACCATACCACTCTTGGCAGCTAGGTTAGTAAGACATGAAGACAGGTTAGACGCCATAGCCACCTTGGTGAACAACATCCCTAATGAACTGATAGAAGTCATGTCAGCTGAGATAGAACAACTTGTGATGGGACACCTAGAGACGGGAACCATGATTGAACAACTAAGTACCCAATTCGGTGAAGCTATGGAATTCATCGGATTACTTTGCTCTGCTAACACCGTAAACAAGGACATAATGTGTGACATCGATCAAGCCCTCGACACCACAAGAGCCCAAGTCATGTCTCTGCGACGTGCACAACAAGAAACACAAGCTAGGGAGAGAGACCGAGACCAAATCATAGAAACCATGGCCGCCAAAATTCAGGAACTAGAACGTCGTCTTGATGATAACCAAGGAAAACCCTAGAATGCCATAGATTGTCGACGTAGCCTCACCTACATCACAGTAATAACTTGTATTTGAATGTCCTAGAGATATGTCAACAAGAATAAATAAGTGATGTAAACTCAAAACGACAATCTAATCAATGATGTTATGTTTGCTTTATTTTCATGAGTGTTATGATATCGTATATTGCATCGTGATATATGTGACACTATTATAACTTTGAACCTATTGATGTTACTAAATAGTCTAACACAAGATGGTTATTATGAAAATTCTGAAAATATACTCTCATTTTTAGGAATATGGCACCTAAGAGAACCACGACCACCAACTCAGCAGCAACCATGACCCCGGAAAGAAAGACTAAAACCTCTCAGGGTTAGATCCTTAGGTATGACTATTTGTTCACCCCTTCCAACACAAATCATTATCGCCCAGAGCGAAGCTCTCAAGAAAGAAAATCGACCAATTGAAAAGATTTTTGGTATGCCGGAAAACGAAAACGGATTTGTGAAAAGATCAAATGGAATGCTTTGTTTCAAGGAAAGAAGCTGGATTCCTCTCTTCGGAGGTATTCGTGACCTTATCATGCATGAGTCTCACAAGTCAAAATCCTCCATTCACCCAGGTTCCGACAAGATGTACCAAGATCTTAAGAAACTATATTGGTGGCCGAACATGAAAGCCGACATCGCTGAGTACGTCAGTAAATGTCTAACATGTTCAAGAGTAAAAGCAGAATACCAGAAACCCTCCGGATTACTCACCCAACCCGAACTCCCCATGTGGAAATGGGAACGCATTACCATGGACTTCATCACCAAACTTCCCAAAACCTCTACTGGCTACGATACGATATGGGTTATCGTTGATCGTCTCACCAAGTCAGCTCATTTCCTACCAATCAAAGAAACTGATGAAATGAACACACTTGCTCAGATATATCTGAAAGAAATTGTGTCACGACATGGAGTGCCAATTTCTATTATATCAGATCGTGACAGTCGTTTCACGTCTCATTTTTGGAAATCATTACAAAAAGCTTTAGGAACAAAGCTGGATATGACTACAGCTTATCACCCACAAACCGATGGTCAAAGTGAGAGAACTATACAAACCTTAGAAGATATGCTACGCGCTTGTGTTATAGACTTCGGAAAAGGTTGGGACAAACACTTACCATTGGCAGAATTCTCGTATAACAACAGTTATCATACCAGTATCAAGGCAGCACCATTCGAAGCACTTTACGGTAGAAAGTGTAGATCACCCGTTTGCTGGGCAGAAGTCGGAGAAGTACAACTCACAGGACCGGATCTAGTTCATGAGACAACCGAGAAAATCATAAAAATCAAACAACGTTTACAAACCGCTAGAGACCGACAGAAAAGTTACGCCGACCTAAAAAGAAAACCCATGGATTTTCAGATCGGAGATAAGGTTATGTTAAAAGTATCACCATGGAAAGGAATGATACGATTCGGAAAGAGGGGAAAGTTAAACCCAAGATACATCGGTCCATTCAAAATCCTAGAAAGAATTGGACCCATGGCATATAAACTTGAACTACCCGAGGAACTTAGCCGAATTCACAACACTTTTCATGTGTCAAATCTCAAGAAGTGTTTATCCGATGAATCTTTGGTCATTCCATTGAAAGAATTACAACTTGATGACAAACTCGTTTTTACCGAGGAACCAGTAGAAATCATGGATAGAGAAGTCAAACAACTGAAACAAAACCGTATCCCTATCATAAAAGTTCGTTGGAACTCTAAACGAGGACCAGAGTATACTTGGGAACGCGAGGACCAGATTCGCACCAAGTACCCACACCTCTTCTCTTAGACACCCTTGGCAACCCTCCTAAACTCGAATTCCGGGACGGAATTCACTGTAAGATGTATGTACTGTAGCCTCTCGTAATTTTCCCAACGGTTAGTAAATACTTACAAATTATTACGTTACTTAAATACCCACTTTTACGTATGAAATTTTTTTTTCTATTAGATTTGATATATAAATCACAACGGTAAAACTTCGAATTATCTTTTGCTTAGAAACATTGCTTGCACACAAACCTAGATAGTCTAAATTATCGCGAATATATTTCCAAACGTTTATATTTTATAATATACGTTTCGTTATCTATACCGTACAATATTTATATATTCCGGAACCTACGAAAATTCCCGAGATTGCTCACTATCGTTACTTGAACTTACCCCGACTCCCTAAAATTTCTATGTGGACCCCACTTCCTAGTATTAATACCAAACGGACCATTTTATATTTTTGTTTTTCTTTTTCTGCTGGGCCATACGAAAACACAAGCCCAACAGGCTTTAACAGCCCAAAACGCACCCTATTGTCTTGTTTCTGCCAGCCTCGACACGCCCAAAACACACCCTTTCTCTTACGATTTCAACACACAAGACCACAATGTTTTTACATAACTTGATTTATGACCCAGCTAGCTTTCAAAAGTGACAAACATCATTCATTTTCATGCACATTTGATGCACTAAATTCGGCCAAAGTGAAACGATGAAACCAATGTACCAAATTTCCATAACGTGTCATATAAGTTCTTAGCCACCGCCCAAACTCACCTATGACCTCAAATCTGACAAGGATACACTGTAGAAAATCACGAATGTAATAGGAACACTCTTACACATTCTTATTGTTTGTTAGTTTTCGATTGGTGAAGGTTGTGGTGTCACCTTTTGGAAACGAGCCAACACACACACACTCTTGGTTACTCATGCTTATCATCACTCTCAAAAACCCTCTATATAATGTCCCATGCAAACTCATTTGATCACACACTC
This sequence comes from Artemisia argyi, assembly GCA_030686995.1. Lineage (NCBI taxonomy): Eukaryota > Viridiplantae > Streptophyta > Magnoliopsida > Asterales > Asteraceae > Artemisia > Artemisia argyi. Next base: position 201,569,963 of record CM060676.1, read on the forward strand.
CTATTTGAACCATATTACAAGTTTACAAGTTGAGTGCACTAGTTTTTGGGACAAGAAGTGAACCAGGAGTACGAAGCGTAGAAGTGATCCAAGTGAACCAATCTTTGCTCGTCTTGAACCTTGGTGTGCCGTGAACCACGCTACGATCCTCCTTGAACCAAACTCGATCCATACGTACAATTTTACCCCACCCTTTTGAGGTGAGGTGAGAACTCACGAACTCCTTTTCTATTTTTATCTCGTTACTATTAAATTTTGCACGTTTACTTTACTAAATTAATTCGTTATATAAAAACGTGACATGACCATATTATTCGACATTCTAATTGTCCAACATGATGACAAACGAGTGATATAAACTTTTGAACCTAAAGCTAACGTTTAAACTAATATATTCGACACGTTTAGGAGGTCACTTGACCCATTCGTGTCATTTCAAAACACTTAGAACATTTTCTTTGTTTTCGTTAGTATTGAATTGCACATTTACTTTGACCTTTTATTTTGAAATATTAAAACGTAACATGTATATGTTTTTCTTTCTTTTCATTTTTGACCATGCTAGCAATCACGTATAATAAAGATTTGAAGCTAATAATAACATGCATACGTAAAATATGACACGTTCCTAACGTCACTTGACCTAGTCGAAACACTTAGAATATTTCTAAGTATAGAAACTATTTTTAATATAAATTTCGGTCATAAGCTTTGGTCTCGCCATTTAAAAATTCGACACATGACATGTCCATTTTATTGCTCGACCTCATTTTTGACATGACCAACAATTGAGAAACACTTTTCATTCGACCTAACAAGCTCATTTGAACCAATTACTCGACCCTTTTTGAACCTACCTAAAGCAGTTTTCGTATGAAACTAAATAAGCCAAGTGGGCTTATTAGCCCGATAAGCTGTCCACTAAGCTTATTCGATAAGCTGGTGCTTTAAGCTGTTTCATAACATTTTTGTACTATAAAAATGAATCCAAGGTCAGGCCCAAAGGTCTCGTAAGCCCAATGGATCTCAAATTGTTAACGGACCCTTATTTTGGATCGTTAAGCCCAAGAAACGAAATAAGCTTAGAATAAGCTAATAAGCTATCAAACTAAACTTTTCTAAATATTTTGAGCTTAATGAACTAATAAAAATGTTAAGTTTTGAAATTGGTAAAGCTTGGACCATTTTTGCAAATGTACGAGAGTTAGGGACTAAAAGTGTCAAAATGGGTAAACTTTAGTGAAAAGTATAAAAACTGTTTTATAAGGGGTATAAACTGTAAATATTGAAACTTAAGGATAATAAATGTATATATTTGATATTTGGACTAAAAATGTAAATATATATAACTTTTGGACTAACGGCGTAAATATTTTCCGTTAAGGGTAAAAAGTGTAAGAATGAGAAAACATTAAGGATCGAATTGAAATATTTACTTTTGATAATAATTCTATATTTATTATATATATTTAAACGATAAATAATAAAACGTAACTTATTATATATATATATATATATATATATATATATATATATATATATATATAATACGAATAAAACTTATATAACTTTATTTTTGAACTTAAAACACTTAAACAAACACGAGATTCGTTCGTAACTAAATAACAAGTAATCGCGATAAAACCAGATTTAGACTATTAACTGAAACTTGCATTATCTTTTAGGTTGTGTTGTGTGAAGCCGTTTCCTTGCTTTGTTGAGACTACAATACCACTGTACTACTAAGGTGATTTCATAGCCCACTCTTTAACTATTTTCCCGTGGGGGAGATACATGCTTAAAACTCGAACACAAGTCTTTTATACCGGGTATTGAAATACCGTCAGGCCAATGTTATTTGCTTAAGTTACTATTGTCAGAAGTCCCTCGATCATGAACCTTAATCACCTGAAGGGTGAACGTAAATAATTGTGGATAGTACTATTAGTGATTGACAATCCTCGTTTGGTTGTTGGAGAAAACACCAGGCGCACCTTATTGTTCTTATAAATAGGTTATTGACAAATACCTATCTTTGGGGGCCTATTACTTACCATCATAATTCACAATTATGATTGGCTGTTAATCGTTGAGTATCATGAGCTTAAGGCAATAACAGGAACATTTTTTTTTTTTTTTTACATATTGATTGTATGTGATTACAATACATTCTTAACTTGTGATTCAAACTCTTAAACTCAAACCTATGAATATCACTCAACTTTATGTTGACTTTAGCATGTTTATCTCAGGTAACTAAACAAGACGGATCTGAATGGCATGGAGTGAGCAAAAGCATGACAAGAACCATAATAAACTACTTATTTTCCTTCAGAATAAAATACGTTCTTAACTTAATAATGTCTTGTATTCCAGATATTTGGTATTTTGAAATAAATTAAACTTTAATACTTCACTTTGTGTTGTCTACTATGATTGTGACAAAGATCCTTGAAGTAATACCCCGAAAGTCTTCCGCTGACATGTTAAGTCTTCCGCTGTTATTAACGACTTTTGGGGGTGTTACATCTAGTAGGCGGAATTCCCGGCAAATCATCGGGAAATACATCCGAAAAATCACGAACTATAGGCACATCTCCAATGCACCTTTCCTTCTTCTCCTTCCCTCCTTTCTCAGAAATTTAAGCTAAGAAGAGGCAACATCCTTTTTCCATTAGCTTCGGCAATTTAGTGCAAGATACGACCGCTAGTCTAGATGGGCCTCTCAAATCCTTTCTATCTCATGGTATGTTCAGAATCTCCTTGCCGTAAGGCACACGCACGATCTTCTCATCGCAAAGTATATGAGCACGATACTTCAACAACCAATCCATACCAATAATGACATCAAAACTTCCTAACGTGACGGGTAGAGGATGTATGTTGAAAGGACGATTGAGAAAGTTTAACGTGCAACCGCGAATGATAGTCCTAATCCTATTTATATTCCCATTAGCTAACTCTACATCATAACCAATTCCTAAGGCCATCGGGGGTTTCTCTAGTAAGGGTGCAAACTTAGTGGTCACAAAACTCTTATCGGCACCATTATCAAATAGTATGGAAGCATAACGATTATTGAGAAGGAACATACCAGTAACGACGTTCGGATCTTCTCCTCCCTCGTTCCCAAGTGCATACACTCTTCCATGAGCAGTTCCCGCTTCCACACGTTGGTCCCCATTATCTTGTCGTCCACGGTTTCCTCCAGCTCCACGGTTTCCATTATTGTACCCATTACCACCCGATCCTTGATTTCCTCGGTTCCACGATTCCCTACACTCATTCCTATAATGTCCCTTCTTTCCACATCCATAACAAGTAACATTTGCCTTACTCATAGTTTCAGGAGTAGCTTGAACCATAGCAAGTGGTCGAGCTCTACAATCCTTAGCTATGTGTCCCATCCTAGAGCAATTCTTGCACATCACAGTACATCGTCCAGAATGATGCTTGTAGCACCGGTTACACTTGGGTGCATCTCCATTGTAGTTCTTCTTGTCTCCATCTCCCATATCATAAGCTCTAGTAGTTGTTTGTCGCTTGTTTCGATGATCATTATCCTTGGAGTGATTTTCCCTCTTAGCTTCTTCCAATGCCAACGAGTCCATCAATTGTTGAGCAATAGTGATAGCCTCATGAATGTTTGCAGGCTTAGCAAAAATCACATCGTTCCTTGTAGCTACCGGCAATCCATCGGTATACCTCTCAATTCTTTGAGTCTCAGTCCTAACCATATCGGGACAAAGTAAGGCTAACTCTCGATAACGGCGATTGTAAGTTGCCATATCGGTACCTTTCACCTTATGGTTCCAGAACTCAATCTCCAGTTTCTTAATCTCATTCCTTGGACAGTAAGTCTGAATCAACAAAGACTTAAATTGCTCCCAAGTCATAGCATAGGCCACATCACTCCCAACCGAATTACGGTAATTGTTCCACCAAGTTAAAGCTTCATCCTTGAAAGTAAAAGAAGCAAACTTTACCTTTGCATTCTCCGCACAACCACTGACATTAAACACTGACTCAGTCTTCTCTATCCACCTGACCAAGTATACCACTCCTTGATGCGTGAGAATCGCAACAGGCTTTACCTCTCGAGGGATCTCGAGAAGCTTACAACCCCCACCAGGCAGTGTACCTGATCGTTGTAGTATAGTATAGTGACAAGTACCGGGGGATTGATCGTTCAGCTTAGGAATAGTGTCGCTAGGATTAGAAAGCCTAATTACTAGTTCTAAGGGTGAGGGATGATTATTTTTGTATTTTTATATTTTTATGAAAGCAAGTAAAATCTCGGGTTTTTGAAAGAGTGGGCGGAATTAATTGCTATTCAACTAACCCAAAACTAAGATGCAATCAAAATAAAATACTAAAAAAGAAATTAAACTAATTTATACTAAGATTGTGAGCAGTAATTGGAGAAAATGTGTTTACTTAGATTTCACTACTCCCTAGATATCTTTTACACGTTAATTACTTGTTATAATTGCATGGATGACGGATTGTATTCCTTAATACCATTCATGGGGTGGCATACATAACTCCCCAATTCTATGAGCTCTTATCTCCTCCTACACCATGCCCAGCACAACTATAGGGATTGTAAATAGTGGCTCATGCACTAAATACAACCAATAAAGACCTAGTACGCCTCGGTTCATGTTTCTTAAGACGTTCAAGCATGTTACCATTTGGAGATCTGCCAGTTTTCTTAAGCCTAACATATAAAATCATTCATCCAAGACAAGAATAAACAAGTAATCAACACATAATCAATATCTAGGTTTCATTAGATCTAAGCAAACACAAGAGAGATCTAGCCTAGCATAATGGAATTGAGACAAGAACAAGATATAGACAACCAACACATAGACATATTGATTGAATTAGAAGAACACTTATCTCAATTACAATGCAAGGTATCAAGGGTTTGGAACCCTTGAAAAACCTGTAAAAGTTGCACCAAAATCGTCTTTAGGGTTTCTCCAAAACTTCTCTCCTTTAATGTGAAAAACTAGAAAACTATATATAGGAAAATCGGGGTGACGGCGTCAAGAACAAAGGTGTGACGCCGTCATCTCGCCGCCAAATACTTCCTCGGATGGCCTTGATCTACTTCTGACAGCCTGCGTGACGTTGTCATGAGCTACGGATTTTAATTCTTGGGGTTTGACGCCGTCATGGGTTAACTTTTGACGCCTTCATGTACTGTTCCAGCATGGAAAATTGAGACTTTGCCATTTTCTTCACTTTTATGCTCCAAAAACGTCCAAAATGGCTTCTTTTCCAGAATTCACTCTCCAAGTACCTAAAATCACAAAAGGAACGATTTAGGGCAATATTTGATCAAATAAATTCGGATTCGGGCTTAAATGACCTCCTAAAAACGGACCATTTTTCGCCTCATCACTCCTTCAGTTCCACCAAACTCAACGGGGTCCACAAATTTTAAACTCCTTGTAGTTACATCCATTTTGATTTGACTCAGCTAGTAGCTCAGCAACTCGTTGCTCTACAAGTTGATTGATCATTGCTTGATCCACAGTAGGTGCGTTAAGTGGAACATGATCATTGTCTCCCTGAACATCAACATTTTGATTCCTGTTGTTGCGGTTAGTAGTGTCCAGGTTCTCAGGAGTAGGGGTCTCAACATTTCAAGTAGGACGGCGTCCTTGACGACCAGGAGTAGTCGTTGCAGGACCAGTTCTGGTAACTCTAACAGGGTTTCGTCGTAGGGCCATTGATCGAAGTCACAATACAAGGTTCGTAAGTCTCCAATAATACGTACCATAACGTCCAACAAGAATCCAATTTGGTGAAAGTCGAAATACGAACATAATACCAACACAACATCAACCACGCAAATAGGAACACAATTCTCCATGTACGCTAAAAACCGTAGAATATCATACGAAATCACTGTCGTCCATACAAGTAGCGATCAATACTTCGTTCCAAAACGCCAAAAGACATAATAAATACTAATCGTTCCATACGAGACGAACATACAATCCGAATAACATGACTTAAGGGATAGAATAACCAGCTCTCCTAACTAAGCACTCCCTGGCTTAGGAAGCAACATAACAAGAACATAAATCCAATCGATCTAGCCATGATGCTGGCGTAGACTCTTCAACTCCGATCCCAAACCATCCAAATTCCTCAATAACGATCCCTGCTCAACACTATGTGCATCTCTGTCCCTCTTGTGGTCCGCAACCTCCTTTTCTAACACTGTGTTGCTCTGCCACAGCTTGCGATCTCCCTCGCAAGCCGTAAGGAAACCTCTCTGCAGACTCTCTATCTGCTCATGTATCTCCATCATACCTCTCCTAATCGCTGTCGTCCTGCCTATGACAGTAATCTAATCACTCTCAACTCAGCAATAACCATCTCAAGTCGGTCAGACATCCGCGAGATCCTCTCGCCCTGTGCAGTAATCCGAGCCACATCCTACCAATTTCACCCAAATCTGCATGCTCAGCAGAAACCTCAGAAGGTGCATCCAACTCAACGGGACAACGAGGTGGCAACTCAAACAAAAATGGATGATCAGGTGAAACCGGCTCTAACGGATGTATCGGGGAATTGGGCTTCGCAGAATGAGCTGAATGTGCTAGCGACCAATCATCATCAGGCATCTCCTCCTCCTGAGGATCATCCTCTTCCTCATCCTGAGGGTCGTCATTCTCTTCCTCATCTTGAGGGTTATCATTCTCTTCCTCATCTTGAGGGTTATCATTCTGCTCACCCTCGTACTCCTCCTCATACTCTTCGTCGGAAGGGTACTTCATCAATTGTCATTTCTGAGCAGGTGAACCATGAGGCGATAAAATCGGTGACTTAGGGCGACAATGAGACGATAAAGTAGTGGCCGATCGCATGACCATCTCGTGTATGGGTCATCAGGAGCCATAGTGATCTACGAGGGGCGACGCGTGCCAGTATAAACATCCTCAATAACATCGTACGAATAGGAGGTCATGGTTTGTGACAACGACGTAGGGTAGGTGTAAGTGTTTCAAAACAACTAAACCGCGAACTCAAAATACCATATCAAAAATCATCATATAATTCCAAATCATATATATCAAGAAAGATTTAAAATGCCGCATTACTAAAATCATTCGGAAAACAATTAAGCCACATAATTCCTCAAAACGCATATAATTCCCCAAAACGCCATCATATCACTAAATCAATAAACCTCAAATCCTCAAATCATCTCAAGAATCCCAAATCTAATAATCATCTCAATATACCTCAATAATAATAATGATGCTTCGGCTTGGCGGGTTGGCGGGCAATGGTCGAGGATCGTTTTCTATAAAAATCGGTTATAGTTTAGGTGTTTAGTTACCTAGTTCTCTATAACCTTGGCTCTGATACCAATTTGTAACACCCCCAAAATTTGGTACAGCGGAAGACTCAACAAGCTTTCGGGGTGCTACGGGGATTGGTATCCATACAAAGTCATGAAAGAACGAGATAGAGTAAACATAAGAAAAACACAACCAAAACGGGTTTTAAAGTTTACTTTTATCCCCAAGAATTATCCAAAGTAAGGCCCAAAAGAAATAAACGTGGGTCCACAATAATTTATCAGAGTTTTAGCAAATAGATCCATAACCGGGTGCCATAGCCAAGCCTCCAATCCAAGCATCCAAAGGGCATCACTTAATTACTTGAGAAAACGTGCTAAAAGTCAGCTTTCGCTGGTGAGATCATAGGTTTAAATTCATAATTCAATATAGTGGACATATACGCAAAACGCTTGATAGCTAGACTAGGCCTCAATCATCCAACCAAAATAATCCAACCAACTCGAGTCAACCCTATAGGTGCACGCTATAGCTCAAATCAATCCAATCAATAGCTTACCTAGCTCAAGTCTAGGCCTCGCTCTATAATCAATCCAATAGCTTACCTAGTTCGGGACTAGGCCTCGCTCTATAACCAAATCAATAGCTTACCTAGTTCAGGACTAGGCCTCGCTCTATAACCAAATCAATAGCTTACCTAGTTCGGGACTAGGCCTCGCTCAATCCTACCTAGTTATATGAGCATATCAAGTTTTAAATAAACAAAGCGATAATAGTCCACATACCCATTTCTCGAATTATCTTCATATCAATTTGAAATTTGACGTTTGGTATCTATATGGGTGGTGGGTCGACACAACTCAAACCAAGAAGCCACAACGAACGAAATAATAAACAAATCTATAGGTCTAATATTAGCCCGATATATTATTTAAATAAATCATCGAAGCTTATCAAATCCGTCGATTTGGTAATCCCCTATATTTATTTACGTAATACATCGCTCCAAGATTATACCCAACCTAAATCACATTGCACAAAGAATACTATATGGTATATATCCTAGTCCAATAAATTCCCTATATATATCGTCCAATTTGCCAAATTCGTCAATTTAGCCAATTCTACGAGATATATAGTAATTTATTATCCTAATACACGTACCACAACCTATGGGCGTCGTAGGATACGATGCCCATTAATATACTCATTTTATATAGCTAAATAAACTCGATTTAACCCGTCGATTAAATAAGTTACGTAGTTATAGAAAATGGATATATTAATCGTCATATATCCGTGACAACATAAAAGTCACATAATAAAGCCCACTTGGACTTTAGTAACCACAACTCGTATAACTCGATAACTTTTCCAAATTTATAAAAGTCATCATGTTTTTATTTATTACTCACCCGACATATTAGTTCTCGACATTATTTATAGTTATTATCTATAATAATACTTCGACATTTATTGCACTATTTGCATAGTATAATAATTATCGTTATATTATTATAACGTTTACTCGTGATCGTTTTATTACTAATATACGCATTTATATATATATATATATATATATATATATATATATGTGTGTGTGTGTGTGTGTGTGTGTGTGTACGTTTATCACGTCTATATACGTATATAAATGATTATATTATCAATAATATTATTACGAGTATTGTTTTTAATGTTTGATTTTAAATATTTATCGAGTCATAAGAATTTGGTCACATGTCCGAGTCATCACTCTCGGCTCATAGTCCAAGTCCAAAAATCAAACCAAGTCAAAATAAATAAATCAACACCGTCTAAATCAATCCCAAATTCACGTGCTACAACATGAGGGTCCGACTAGGGCACCCGACTAATCCTATCTCCGTCATTCTAAATGACCGTCTCACAATCGGTCCCCAATTCACTTCGTCAACACATCTCCAAAATATACCATAAGTCCAAACGTACCACTTCAAGCTCAAATAAATAACCATGAACCCATAATAATAAAATCAACAATTAATATCATCCAACAAATATAAACCTCAACAATATATATACCATACGTACGGGTCGACTTACCAAGTCAAACCCGGTCAAAATGACACCACAATAATATATCATGGTCACGCCCGAGACCTCTAGGTCTCGGTATAGCTCTCAACGAGCCAAGTCGAACCAAACGGACCCATAGGGTCGTCGGCAACAATCCACGACAACAACAAAAAAATACCAAACAACCATAACTCATCCAATACTCAAAATATTCATCCAAACATCCTCCAATCAAGAATCAAAAACCAAGAAACATTAAGAATCCACATGAAGCCAAAAATGGCACAAACCGAGAGCATACGCTCTCGGGTATGTCTCGACCCAAACAAAAACATGGACACCCGGATACCAAACGAGCATTCTTATTAGCCAAAACTTCATTCCCATTATTATTAATTCGAATCCAAAGAAAATAATCCATGAGGACACGAATTTAGTATCAAATCGAGGCACACGATGTGGAAATCGTGGCCACTCACCTTCAAAACAACTTCAAAAAATATATTTCTTCAAAACCCAACAAGAAAAGAGACGAAAAGATGATGTTATAGTGGCGGTGGTAAATATTTCGTGGTGTTAAAGGTGTGTATGGGGTGCGTGATGTATACCAAAATATAGATCGGGACGAGAGGGTTAAGATGGTGGTGCTGTTTTTAGCGTGAGAGTGGCGGTGGTGGTATTGTAAAAGAAAGAGAGAGAGAGTGAAAATGTTGGTGAGGGTGATGGTGTTGTTGTGTTGCTTGTCACAGATTCCATAAGGACGATTTTTATAATACTCTTAATAAAAAAAGGAAAACTTTTTATTAATAATAGTAATATTATTAAGGGGTGAAGTGGGTTAAGTAACCCGGTGTAAATACACGGACCAAACCCGAAATCTTAAATAACAATTCAACTCTCTCGAACCGAACTCGTTCCAAATAATCAAAAATCTCGCGACACGTTCCAAAAATATAAATATCCGAACCAACATTAAAATAATTAAAATTGTTAGGTTATCCTAGTGCCGGAGTCAATGTAGTGCCAAATAATGATCTCAAAAATAAATCATCACGTATGAACCAAACCAAACCATAAATAAATGATCGAATCCCATAAATAACGTACGATTAAAATCACATTCCAACGTTCATAAAATATCTCGTCACGATAAACTTTTCAAATATTCCAAAATTATAATTTTTAAAGTAATGCGGGTTTTAAAAACGGCTCCCTAATTTGCCAGTTGTCACATAGACCTCCTTTGTCGAAGGAAGCTAAAACATTCGACCATTTAATCCACGCAAGCTTCTTATTGTCTCAGTAACACCCCCCCCCCCCCAAATTTAATGAAGCACACAAACTTTCAAACACCTTTATTGCCATTTCAGGAACCTTGAATATGTTAGTTTTAACGGATAAAAATTAATGAATATGTCCGGACTCGAACTCGAGACTTCGGGATTGCACACTTTACGTATGAGTTTCAATTAATTAATAATTATTGTTTTAGTGATGAATAATTATTAAATTCACGAAATGAGCACTTAACGGTAGCTAACGACCGTTAGACAAAAGATGAAGGACTAGATTTGAAATTGAATTAAAGAATGCTATGGATTGGGCTTGTGTGACCCATGTTTTGCCGATCCATGTCCTCTAGGGCTTGTGATTGTGTCTTTTGCTCCAAGCTATGAGAATAGTACATGCCTTCATGTATTCACTTTCTCATCCCTTGATTCATTTGCAATCTAATTCTTCTTCTTCTCTCTTGTTGAGCCTAGAAATCGAACTACACCCTTATAGGGTTCCTACTAGATTTCCTAAGCTCAAATCCATTCTAGTTTTAGTTGATCAACTACACCCTTCTAGGGTTCCTACGCGATCTTCTAAATATTGTGTTTGGATTGCTTGTGAATTAAGAACCTAGCTTTTCTTATTGAAACGCTACTAATACGTGTGTTCAAGAATGAAGTGTTGGCATACTTTTGCTAACAAGGTGATTTGCCCTATTCGACTAACCCTAGTCGATCCACCATTAAACCCAATTAGGGTTTATAGTTCTTGTTCCATTGGTTTCTTGTTCTTGCTAGAAATCACAAAGAGGTACGCATCCTTTTATATTCGGTTAATTTATTTACATGTATTTGATCTATTTCCGCTGCGTACTCTTTAATGTTTATGTGTTTATACTATTGTTATGATTCACATATTCCAACAGTGGCATCAAGAGCCGTTAATACATGTAATATATTACCGAAACACATAAAATTGAATCGTTTGATTATTACATGCTTGGTGTTCTTATGTTTTTTAAATCTCTCTTAAACCCTAGATTTTTTTTTATTAATAAGTCGACTTCTATTTATTTTTTATAAATGTCGATTTTTTTTTTAAATAAAATTAGGGTTTTGGAATTTTGAATAAAAACTTGTAGAAACCCTAGGTTGCATGTAATATTTATGTGTATATAAATGGATATTGGTGATATGCCGTTTGGTTGCGTTCCTGATTGACATGATTATATGTTTATAATATGTGCTATTTGGGCATCCATGACAAACCATGCATGTGTTGTCTTGGATTATGATGATTTGGTTTTAAGATTTCATGCTTATTATGCGATTTCATTATAATTGATAAATTGTTTAGTAAATATTATGAATAAAGATTATTAAAATTTGATTAATTATAAAATTAGGGAAGACCCTATTAATCGTGTATTAAATCAATTGTGTGTTTTAAATTGATTCTTATTTAGTATTGTTGTCGTTTGTTTATTTTATTTAATTACTTTTGTTTTATATGTTTTGTGACATGATAGTAACAAAAGGGTAATTTCTAAAATAAAATATTAAACGGACTTAATAATGGTGAAATCTTGTTTTGAGCTTACATATAAATCTTGAACTTTTGGTTGATTGATCGCGACTGTATTAAGTGGTTGTAAGGTGAAACTATTTTGACAAACTATAAAGTGGGTATAAGGATGGCTTAGCATTAAATTGCGGCCTTAGTGTGCCTCCATTCTGGCTTGACGCCCGCCTGTGAGTCAAATTTAGTTTTACCTAACATCCATGATAACTACGAAGCACTTAAGGCAAAGTTGTAAGTTTCTCAATGCCTCAATCAAAACTTTGGAGATTTAAGCTCGTAAAGAAACTAATGAGTAAAGTTTTTTACATGAAACATATGCTACAAGATGAATGCATGACATCTTTGTACATATATTTTGATTACACACATCAAATTTACTACCCTTAAATTTAAGTTATATGCCATCCAATGAAACGGAAACACCTAAAATTGGATCTACGTCAGGGCGTAACCTGGCTAGATTGCAATGGAAGGGAAAATTACATGATTTCATCACTAGCAGATCAACTAGTGTGGTGGAATTATGTAAGTTTGATGTTTCTTAAGTTGGTTAACTTAATTGAGTTGATAGTGGGACTGATCACTCAAGGCATAAAAAGATGGGGATAAAACATGCTTACATTGCAACTGCGGTTGGCAAATATGTAAATCCCATCGATTCTAGGAATTGCAATTGAATATTGGCAATTGAGGTTCGACTCGTACATTATTGAATACCATCATCACTAGCAGATCAACTGATATGATGAACCTATGTCAATTTGGATCCTAGTTTTTCAGTGAAAATTAAATGGTTATATGATTATGAACCATGGGTATTTAATTTTCTTGAAAATTTAATTATCAAAAATACTAAAATTGAATTTTGTAATTCTTTTTAATGTATTAATGCAACATTAAAGCCGTAAACGTGGTTGGTCTTAAATTGGAAAATTGATCTAATTCTGCTTTCAAACATAATGTTTGATTGAGAAAAATTTACCGAAATGAAAGAAAGTCTATTTTCCATGAGAGAAGAATAAGACTCAATCCTATTCCTTTTTATGATTGAGAAAGGTATGATAGGAACATAAGAATAAGACTCAATCCTAAGTCTATTTTCCATGAGAGAAGAATAAGACTCAATCCTATTCCTTTTCATGATTGAGAAAGGTATGACAGGAACATTAGAATTGTCTACATTCTAATATATAACTCAAGAGTATAGCACATGCTATTTCCATAAGAAATTTCATTACCCTTATTTGGTGAATGAATTATTCTATAACAAACAATGCATTTGGTTAAATGGAAAATATGAGTTATTAGAAGCTGGACAGATTACCGCAAAATTGGTAAAAGGCAAAGCTAGTATTTTATCTAATTGTTGTGCTTTAAAGGTGCTACATACCATTATGGGGATGGTAGGCCTATTAAGGAAGAAGCTGCATGCCCAAATTCTTCAAGTTAATATCATATAGTAGAATACACATTTTAGAACCTGAGTAATTATTACGTATGGTTTTTCTAAATGTACAGGAAAGTAAAAACAAGCAAATTGTTTTCACTGGTTATGAAACACGTACAGTGTTGTCAAATCCAGTGGGAGCTTTTGTGTTGTTTACTGAATATAGAGTTATTGTTATGTTCTCTAATTCAGTGGGAGCTACAAGACTTTATTTCTGTGTAGTAGCCCAGTTTATCTTTAAGATAATTACTTTCAAATTGTAGACACTCATGCTTTTAGGATAGCCATGTGCGTTTCCTGACAAGACAAAGTAGTCCTACATCTACTAGTTAACTTATGACACAAATCATATTGAATCACATAAATAAACATGTGTTGTGTTGTTTATATACTACATGATATTGTTCAATGCACAAGGGAGAGTTGTTTATTGTGTGCAAAAGAACAATACATAGAAATATGATTAAAGGATTCTCTTAATTCCAAGGTAAGAGATCTATGTTATAATAGGACTTATACATTTAATGTGTAAAGGTATCTTATGTAGAACATGTGTCAAGATTATTATAAAGACAACTACTATGTCTTATGATATTCAAATTAAAAGAAACACTTGAATTTACAATTTACGTCAGGGTGTAACCTGCCTAGATTGCAATAGAAAGGTAAACTACATGATTTCATTACTAGCAGATCAACTGATGTAATGGAATTATGTGAGTTTGCAGTTTCTTAAATTGGATAATTCATAAAATGACATAAGCAAATGAAGTAGTAAATTAACTTGAAATTACTATTGAAACCAAGTGGTGGCGTTCACAAATACTTTAGTTATTTATGTTTATATCTTCTTATAAACATGAAGTCTTTTAACTATTACAAGACTTATAATAAAGTAAGACGTTGAACTTGTTATGTTTCAAACAAGAAATCATTGAGTTGATCAATGATGTACAACATATAGTGGGAATATAACAATTTATGTCTTCTTAAGACATGAACGTGAAGTGACTTGTTCAAAAAGACACTTATGTTATATAACATGCAATTGGCTTGAAAATTCTATTGTACCATTAAGATTGACGTAGTTGGTAAATAGTTAAGCCAAAAGGAAATAAGTTTATCTTATATATTGTTAGTTGTCTCACAATATTAATTCTAATGAAACATCACAAGTTGGTGGTGTGTTCAGTTAGAAAAAATCAAACTCTTGTTATGTTATTTGATTAAAAGATAAATATGACTTCTTTTCTTCCAAAAGTTATCAAGGTTAGAAAATTGAGTATGGATTGAATATACTCAATAAGACTCCAACCTAGAAGATTAAATAAGACATTATGGAATGTGATGAATCACATTAAAGTCTTAAAATGAAGTTCTGATTTTGTTAATAAGTAGTATTAAGAGTTAGGAACTGTAAAATGTTTTTGTAATATCCCAAATGAGAATGATTTTGTGTTGCTCATCTTGCTAAAGTATTTATAGATAAAATTCAAAAGGCAAGTGGGAGTTTTGTTTAGATCTTGAAAGATCAAACTTACAAAATACATAATCTTCTAAAACCACACTAGTGAAAATCATGATGAGGTTTGAAATGTAAAGGTTAAATCTCAACATGATGAAACTCTCATTCATAGATCCGTAGGGATGTCTCATATATTTAATTAATATGCTAAAAATTATGAATTACGGGATCAAAGTAAGCCTGTTAATCATAATGACGCATTTACTAATTATGGTAAATTGCTCATACTATGAATGTTAAGATGTTGTCCATAAAGATAAGTCAACTTTGAAAACTTGGTTTATCTTAATGAAGATGAGTTTTTGCAAGAGAAGAAAAACCCTAGATGTTTAAATCTTTGCATAAAGAATCATATGGACAAAATTGTATACATATTTTAATGTATGTCTTATGACAAGATTATTAATCATACTTAAGTAATTAACTATGATTGAATACTCTTTCCTAAGCACATTAAAATACAAAGATGGTAATTGTCATACTCATTTTTATGAATATGAAATTTGACAATGGATTATAAAACCTCTTTCTTATATAATTACTTAAGCGAGGACGATGAGTAATTAAGAGTTTTATGAATTCATTTAATCTTTGAAAGTATACAAAATGCAAGAATCCAAGTATGGATAGATGCATGCATCAAGGAGATATATCTTATGTTTAAATATTAAATTTTTATAATTTAAAATAAGATAACTCCTAAGTAATTCTGAAAGCTAGTGGGAGTATTATGTTTA
This sequence comes from Artemisia argyi, assembly GCA_030686995.1. Classification (NCBI taxonomy): domain Eukaryota; kingdom Viridiplantae; phylum Streptophyta; class Magnoliopsida; order Asterales; family Asteraceae; genus Artemisia; species Artemisia argyi. The sequence continues at coordinate 201,585,911 of CM060676.1, forward strand.
CTTACTTAAATCATATATGTTGTATAACATATAGGAAGTAACATTCTATATAAGTTAAGTGTTGAGTCATAACTTGGAATGAAACTTTACTTGAAAGATTTAATAAGTAAAACATACAACCTTGAATATATGTTTATTGATGTAAACATGTGCGGTAAATGAATTTAATAAAACATGATATATCATTTAGAAAGTTTAAATGGATATGTAGTACATGAATGAAATTTAAGTTGGACACAAGAATTTTCCATGTACATCATGTTGTTGTTATATCATGCTTTGATAAAAGATGATTTGACAACATTGATATGTAATTGAAAGATATTAGATAAGTTGTGTAATGAATATTCCAAAAGAATGTATTTGGATATAGAATCACATCCTTAGCCTGAAACAATTCCTGGATTCTATAGATGAACAATTTAAAAATTGTCATAGCCAACAAACTTGGAAGTTTGGAAGGTATAAAACATTACACATTGAAGTTTACGGAAAAGAGCATATTGTTGTTTGCATACAATGATGCTAATAAAATTGAGATGACACTCAATACTAGTCATGGAAGGATTTCATCCTTGTTAATAGCCATGTGTACTAGTTATGCTTAACGAAAAGCATAGTTGCATTATACGTTAAAGAATAAGAATACTTTAAACATTAAAAGGTTTGGAAGTTTAATTATCATAAATTGTATGTTGAGGATGTCATACACATTTTATGATGTATTATGTGGTTATATCAAATTATTTGAATGCACATATATAAGAATTTCATTATTGAAATAAGTATTCTCAAAATTCTGATAGATCAAAGTTAGTTGAATAATGCCTTGTCAACAAGTATGATTATCATTACTTGGGCATAATTGTCAACAAGTATGATTGTTATTACTTGAGACAAAATTCATTAACAAGAATTTTTCATGCATTTATCTATTTAGTATTTGGATAAGGGATGTTAAGCAATTATTATTTAAATAATGAATTAAAGTACTGAGTACGTTTGTTTTCATTAATAATAGATTGTATCCCATATTTGCATGTTTAATCCATGAATAACTTATGTTATGTTATTCTAAATAGTCCGTTGTCAATTAATGATATGGGAGTATCATTGAACTAAGACAAATCTGAGTTTTGGTATAATATATTAAAATATATTGATGCGTGGACATGCCAAATTCACATGATATTCAATAATGGATAAATTGAATATAGGACAAAATCCTAAATTACATGATTATACTTATGGATGTTGTCATTATAGTGAATCATGAATATTTATCCTCAGACTTGAGATACCAGGTAACTACTGTGGATGTAGCTCATTTTCTGTGAGATAATCTAACGCTATCCTTAACTGGTAGTTATAAGGATTATTTTCAGAGGTGATGCGAAGTTCATAGGTTACGCTTATAGTCAATAACAGGATTTGGTTCCTTCAAATTTGTTTTGAAGTTTAATATTGTTTGGCCGCTCGTAGGATTAACAAGATGTTTGCATGGCCATGCCCAAGGTCTATCTGGAATATGTTCAGATGAATTGGTAATCTTGCTTAATCATAAATAACGAGAAACACTAGTTAATTATGGAATGACTTCGATCCATATCCATATTAACATAGTATTAGAATCAAAAGGATAAGTATGATGATGAATCATCAAATGTGGTTTTTCCCAGGAAAACCATACTCGAGATCGTTCTGGGGACATTGGCGTGTTATGCTAGACTAACCATTGTCATTATTACATTAATATATATCCGAGTGAGAGCTGTTAGTTTTAACGGATAAAAATTAATGAATATGTCCGGACTCGAACTTGAGACTTCGGGATTGCACACTTTACGTATGAGTTTCAATTAATTAATAATTATTGTTTTAGTGACGAATAATTATTAAATTCACGAAATGAGCACTTAACAGTACCTAACAACTGTTAGACAAAAGATGAAGGACTAGATTTGAAATTGAATTAAAGAATGCTATGGATTGGGCTTGTGTGACCCATGTTTGGCCGATACATGCCCTCTAGGGCTTGTGATTGTGTCTTTTGCTCCAAGCTATGAGAATAGTATAAATACATGCCTTCATGTATTCACTTTCTCATCCCTTGATTCATTTGCAATCTAATTCTTCTTCTTCTCTCTTGTTGAGCCTAGAAATCGAACTACACCCTTATAGGGTTCCTACTAGATTTCCTAAGCTCAAATCTATTCTAGTTTTAGTTGATCAACTACACCCTTCTAGAGTTCCTACGCGATCTTCTAAATATTGTGTTTGGATTGCTTGTGAATTAAGAACCTAGTTTTTCTTATTGAAACACTACTAATACGTGTGTTCAAGAACGAAGTGTTGGCATACTTGATACGTGGGAATCGTACCAGGCTTTACCTCTCGAGGGATCTCGAGAAGCTTACAACCCCCACCAGGCAGTGTACCTGATCGTTGTAGTATAGTATAGTGACAAGTACCGGGGGATTGATCGTTCAGCTGGGAATAGTGTCGCTAGGATTAGAAAACCTAAATACTAGTTCTAAAGATGAGGGATGATTATTTTTGTATTTTTATATTTTTTTGAAGGCAAGTAAAAATATCGGGTTTGAAGGATTTGGGCGGAATTAGTTGCTAGTCAACTAACCCAATACTAAAGATGCAATCAAAATAAAATACTAAAAATGAAAATAAACTAAATTATACTAAGGTTGTGAGCAATAAGTGGAGAAGTTGTGTTTACTTAGATTTCACTACTCCCTGGATATCTTTTACACGTTAATTACTTGTTATAGTTGCGTGGATGACGGATTGTATTCCTTAATACCATTCATGGGGTGGCGCACTTAATTCCCCAATCCTATGAGTTCCTACTTCACTCCTATGTCGAGCCGGCTAAGAAGCTCCTAACATGGGATCATTAGAATTTACTCATGCATTAAATACAACCAATAAAACCTAGTTCACGTCAGTTCATGTTTCCTAAGACGTTCAAGCATGTTACCAATTGGAGATCTGCCAGTTTTCTTAAGCCTAACATCGAAATCATTCATCCAATACAACCATAAACAAGTAATCAACACATAATTAACATCTAGGTTTCATTAGATCCAAGCAAACACAAGATAGATCTAGCCTAGCATGATGGAATTAAGACAAGAACAAGATATAGACAACCAACACATAGACATATTGATTGAATTAAAAGAACACTTATCTCAATTACACATGAAAGGTATCAAGGGCTAAGAACCCTTGAAAAACCTGTAAAATTCATGCCAAGTTCGTACTTAGGGTTTCTCCAAAACTTCTCTCTTTTTAATGTGAAAATTAGAAAACTATATATAGGAAATAGGGGCTGACGGCGTCAAGAACAATTTTGTGACGCCGTCACCTCGCCGCCAAAATACTCCTCGGACTGCCTTGATCCAGACCTGACGCCGTCAAGTGTTATGTGTTTCCAGGCCGTCATGCATTTTCCTCTTGACGCCCTACCTTGTGACGCCATCAAATATGTACTGGGCCGTCATGGAAATTACTCTTGACGTCGTCAAGATTTTCTTCTTGACTCCGTCACCTACTGTTCCCAGCAAGGAAAATTAAGACTTTGGCGTTTTCTTCACTTTAATGCTCCAAAAACGTCCGAATTGCTTCCTTTTTCAGATTTCTCTCCCGAAGTACATAAAATCACAAAAGGAACGATTTAGGGCAAAGTTTGATCAAATAAATTCAATTCCGGGCTTAAATGACCCCCTAAAAACGGTTCATTTTTCGCCTCATCATATACCCTTACACTTGAGATTTGCTTGTCCTCAAGCAAATGCGCTTTTATTCTAATCAAAATACAAGTTAGGGGTCATTTAACACTAATATAAAAGTAATTACAACAAATAATCGTTCCACTAAAGACCAATAGACAAGCACGGAGGTCATACACAAGCACCTCATAAATAGTGTTTAGATACTCACATCTCTCGGGTGTAATAAAGTATAAATTACAATATGGAAACGGAAGATATCTCTCACTACCTGTCATAGCAAAATAGATTATCATAGGCTTGGGAATGGATCAAACCTCCACCGCATGGCGTAAGCACCTAGGATAAACTATCAAAGAGGTCTTTAAAAGGGTTGTAATGTTAGGTGTAGGGATATGAAAATACACGGTTTTGTTGGATAAAGGAAGTTTTTACTGGTGGAGAGTTAACAATCTTGGTTAATTACATGTACAATGTGGCGTTGCTAAGCCAAGACTAGACTCGACTTAAGCTAATAAATGAAAAATAACAAAAATATAAAATGAACATAGAATAAAAAGGGATGGTAGTCCGTATGTTTTTTTTTCTCTTTTTCTTTTTCTATTTTTTTTCTTTTTCTTGATTTTTTATTTTTTTATTTTATTATTTTTATTTTTATTTATTTTTTGCTGCATACACTCTTACCCTACTATCCAAAATAATACATCATAGGGAATAAACGTTCCCCTTACACTTGAATTTTTACATACTTTACAATAAACTAATCTAATGACTCGAATTAAGAAAATCAAAACACTTGGAGCACTTTTAAGATTAACGCACATATGGGGGTAATAAAATGATGTTCTTCCCCATTACTCCATAAATAAGTACTTTACCCATGAGTCCCAATCGTCCCAAAATAATATGTACAAGGATATGACTCGACTTAGCAACCATGTAATCAATTAGATAGTTAACTTAAGGTTTAACAAATAACAATAATGCACTAAAAATGAGCGCATACACAGAAGGCTAAGGCGATTTGGTTGTACATTTAAGTGGGGTGTAACAAATTCTTCCTTTAAGTAAGATGCTTAAAGTTAGAAACGAAAAGATAGGCTCGGAGGGGTGTACTAGGGGTTTCGTATACTAAAAATGAGTACAACGCTAAGGGTGTGGGAAAATTAGTTGACTTAACTAGCCAAGTAATATGACTTAAATGGTCAAGTAATTATGATACGGGTTTAACACAAGGGTGATCCTAATGCCTCTTATCATCTAGTAAATCCTACTACACGAATGTAGTCTCACTAGCGGTCTCGGGATGCATCACTAACGCAAGTTCTAGAATCTAAATGCTACCGGTACACTCATAAGCACTAATAGTAAATGCTTTTCCTATCAAATCTAAAGGCGAACCTCACATATTTGGGTGGAAAATTTTTCTGAAAGTACGGTTATGTGCTAGTCATACAATCTCCTATCCATGAGACGCTTGCTATGGCTAAAGTTTCACTCCTAAATGTTGTAAAAAATTTTAAATTTGGCGCTAAAATTACACTAACAAGTATTTCTCATAGTTTTATTACACATCTACCATTAGACAAAACAAACTCAAGCGAAAGTGTACATGTACGGTATCATCTTTTTACCCTCCCCTTACACTTAAGATGAACATTGTCCCCAATGTTCAAGTAAAGAATGTAAAAGTGCAAAAGTAAAAAGAATGAAATCAAATACTTCCCTGATTCGCTCGGTATGGATAATAAGGTGACCAGGTTAAATCTTCCTCCAAGAAAATGAACAATCAAAGCATCCCTTCCAGAATATAAATCATCTTCTTGTCATACATAACCTGTAAATCCTGAGAAAATAGACAAAACAACCTCGCGTAAAATCGGAGGCATCCTATATAAGTTACTAAATCCTAGAAAACAAGATAAGATATAATGCTTGTGGAATGAAGTTTGCAGATTTCTTGGAGATTATAAAACTTAATAATTCACAAAAACCATAAGACTCTGTTAGAAAAACAAAACCGGTAAAATTTCCAGATTTTTACACATGACGCCATCAAGAAGAAATTCTTGACGCCGTCAGAAGTGACCTGCAGAAATTCTTATGTTAAGTTTCCGGAAAATTTCTGGAAAAACTTGGTCCTACTTCCTGCAAAATCCTGCAAAACTTCATTATGACTCAATACAAGCATTTGACTCTAACAAATACGAATATACATGTTCAATTAATATTGTGGAGAATCATGATCGGTTTGTTTCTAAAAAACATATTTGGGGTTTCCCCTTACACTTATCTTTTGCAAAAATACTTTTAGGTGGAGTTAAGACTAGGCCAAAACAACAAAGTAAAGTATTTCCACTATTTAATTGAGAAACATGATCTACCAACAATAAAAATAAAGCATGCATACGGAAGCAAATAACAAACAAACAAAAATAAAATCACACAAAACATGGGTTAGCGCTTTTCTTTATTTACGAGTCTTGTAGCTAGACTCAAGGTCATGGGTTACGTTTTCCTTTCCCACTTTTGTGCTAACTCAAAACATCTAACCCAATTCTCATCACGCTTGTATTTCGGGCCTAGATTCATTCATCCCGAATAGTATGTTCTCCTCCTCTCACAATAGGCTTCATCAGTAATTCCATCTTCCTTAACCTCATAGGGTCGAATTTCATCAATTTGTAGATTTTTGATGCCCTTTAATTCTTCCTTCATATGAGGCATCATAAAAGTGGCCTTCTCTATCCCATCCGTAAACTGGGCTATCCCCTTCTCATGGTCGTAATACATCTTAGTTTCTTCAACAAAAGGTTGTCCTAAAACTACTTCTCTAAGGTGTGGATCAATAATGCCTCTAACATCTTCTAGGATTACAAAGTCGCATTGATAGGTAAAATTTCCTATAAAGATGTGTACCCCGTTAACTCTCCTGACAAAGTTACATAGCCTATTAGAATTGTAAGGGTCTTTTCTAGGGCTTAATCTTTCGTTCATTATCCAATTGTAATAGAGCCTAGACATGATATTCATGGGTGCTTTTAAGTCAATGTATGTATGCTCTCTAGACATGTACCCAATCATGCAAGGAATTTTTATGTTCCTGAAGTTATGCCTCCTAATCCATGGTGTCTTTCTATATTTTGAGAGGCAAGGATGTTGCAAGAGGAACTTGTGGTAACTCAATTCATCCGGGGTTAGAGCGAAGTCTGTAAACTCAAATTTCATTTAGAGAGGCTTAATGAATTTCTTAAATGTGTTAGCTTCTCTCCTTCTTCTTTTATGCGCAATAAGCCTCTTGCTAATTTTTAAACGGTGACTTTCTGATTCCATAAAGACCACACTAGACAATAACTATTCCCCGGCAGCGGCGCCAAAAACTTGATACGTGGGAATCGCACCAGGCTTTACCTCTCGAGAGATCTCGAGAAGCTTACAACCCCCACCAGGCAGTGTACCTGATCGTTGTAGTATAGTATAGTGACAAGTACCGGGGGATTGATCGTTCAGCTGGGAATAGTGTCGCTAGGATTAGAAAACCTTAATACTAGTTCTAAATATGAGGGATGATTATTTTTGTATTTTTATATTTTTTTGAAAGCAAGTAAAAATCTCGGGTTTGAAGGATTTGGGCGGAATTAGTTGCTAGTCAACTAACCCAATACTAAAGATGCAATCAAAATAAAATACTAAAAATGAAAATAAACTAAATTATACTAAGGCTGTGAGCAATAAGTGGAGAAGTTGTGTTTACTTAGATTTCACTACTCCCTAGATATCTTTTACACGTTAATTACTTGTTATAGTTGCGTGGATGACGGATTGTATTCCTTAATACCATTCATGGGGTGGCGCACTTAATTCCCCAATCCTATGAGTGCCTACTTCACTCCTATGTCGAGCCGGCTAAGAAGCTCCTAACATGGGATCATTAGAATTTACTCATGCATTAAATACAACCAATAAAACGTAGTGCACGTCAGTTCATGTTTCCTAAGACGTTCAAGTATGTTACCAATTGGAGATCTGCCAGTTTTCTTAAGCCTAACATCGAAATCATTCATCCAATACAACCATAAACAAGTAATCAACACATAATTAACATCTGGGTTTCATTAAATCCAAGCAAACACAAGATAGATCTAGCCTAGCATGATGGAATTAAGACAAGAACAAGATATAGACAACCAACACATAGACATATATATTTATTGAATTAAAAGAACACTTATCTCAATTACACATGAAAGGTATCAAGGGCTAAGAACCCTTGAAAAACCTGTAAAATTCGTGCCAAGTTCGTACTTAGGGTTTCTCCAAAACTTCTATCTTTTTAATGTGAAAATTAGAAAACTATATATAGGAAATAGGGGCTGACGGCGTCAAGAACAATTTTGTGACGCCGTCACCTCGCCGCCAAAATACTCCTCGGACTGCCTTGATCCAGATCTGACGCCGTCAAGTGTTATGTGTTTCTAGGCCGTCATGCATTTTCCTCTTGACGCCCTACCTTGTGACGCCGTCAAATATGTACTGGGCCGTCATGGAAATTACTCTTGACGCCGTCAAGATTTTCTTCTTGACGCTGTCACCTACTGTTCCCAGCAAGGAAAATTAAGACTTTTGCGTTTTCTTCACTTTTATGCTCCAAAAACGTCCGAATTGCTTCCTTTTTCAGATTTCTCTCTCAAAGTACCTAAAATCACAAAAGGAATGATTTAGGGCAATATTTGATCAAATAAATTCAATTCCGGGCTTAAATGACCCCCTAAAAACGGTTCATTTTTCGCCTCATCAATACTTTTGCTAACAAGGTGATTTGCCCTATTCGACTAACCCTAGTCGATCCACCATTAAACTCAATTAGGGTTTATAGTTCTTGTTCCATTGGTTTCTTGTTCTTGCTAGAAATCACAAAGAGGTACGCATCCTTTTATATTCGGTTAATTTATTTACATGTATTTGATCTATTTCCGCTGAGTACTCTTTGATATTTATGTGTTTATACTATTGTTATGATTCACATATTCCAACAGAATATAAACATATAATAAATTCCAAAGCTCCCTAAAACCAATTTGATAAGAGTAAGACGACCACCTATAGATACAAGATTTGCTTTCCAACCCGATAAACTAGTCTTGAACCGATCTATTAACACATTTAAGATCACAATACAACTCATGTTAGATCTATAGGCGAACCAAGATATGTTAACTGGAGAAGGCCAAACATACATATTTAGCCCGCAACCATTTGAACAACTTCATCCGAAGAAACGCCCATATAAATTGGACTTAATAATGTTGATCTTGAGATTAAAAGCAATATAGAAAACATGAAGCACATGAATTATATTTTCCATATCATTTTGATTCCATTCAGAAACAAAAAGCATGTAATCAGCATTAAATTAAACAGCTCCGTAAACATACATCAAACAAGAACTACGATAAACCCAATTAAACGGCTCTGAGTTCTCGCCATCATTGTCTAACTTCTCAATGGTTATCTCCTTTCTCGACCCATCACCCCAATTAAACAGCTCCGTAAAAAATGGGTCAACAAATGGATCTTTTGCCCATAATTTAGACATTTTTTACTCTGCAAAAACTAAACAGTTAGCTTCATTTTACAAGTAGGGGTGTAAACGAGTCGAGTCGAGCCGAGTACTGCCAAGCTTGAGCTCGACTCGAATACTATAACTCGAGCTCGAAACTCGACTCGAGCTCGGTCGAGCTTTACATTTCAAGATCGAGCTCGACTTGTCTTATAAAACTCGAGCTCAAAACTCGACTCGAGCTCGTTTATTTCTACATTTCATGCTCGAACTCAATAAATACTCAGCATATCAAGCTCGGTTCGACTTGATTTGTATGAAAATTAAGTAAATGTATGTATACAAAAGGGTAAAAGTGTAATTTAATCGAAGCTCGTTAAGGCTCGCGAGCCTCACGAGCCAATTATTTTGGAGCTAGAGCTCGACTAGACAATATACTCGAGTAGCTCGAACTCGAGCTCGACTCGTTTAAATCGAGTCGATTTCAAGTAGTATACGAGTCGATCTCGAATAACTCAGTCTCGTTTACACCCCTATTTACAAGTGCAAGAGTCCCAAATTGGTGAAAAGTAGAGCTCAATTATAAAACTTGTACAGATTAAACAAAACTGTTGATGAACTTGACTCTAAGTTAGCAACATGAGATATAATTTTAAAGAAACAAAAGCAACTACAGAATCATATATCTAATTGCAACTTATATGAAGCTCATAAATGATGGCACAAATGTTTAATAGAACAGAGAGTAAGCAAATCTCAGCTACAAAGTTAGTACCTTAAAAGAACCAAAGCTCTTTGTGGTTTGTGTGTGTGAAAAAAATGAAACTGACCAAATAAGAATAGAGAGGTTGAAACTTCCAGAAAAAGAGAAGATAGGAATTGAAGGGACCTACCCACCTTTTAAACTTTCATTATTGTCACAGTATAAAAAAAGTTATAACTTGTAGTAAGTTTAATGGTAAAGTCCATAAATTAGCAACATACTTTCCCAAATTTATAGAGTTAGGTAACAAACTACTTTTATTATCAATTTAGTATGTAGAACTTGCTAATTTTTGACAATTTAGTCATTATTACCGGCCACAACCCAAATACCCAATTTAAATTTCCATGTGTATTATTTATTTTTTAAGAATGCCACCTAGACAATCAACCCGACCCGTATAACTTTTATAACCCTATAACCCGACCCACCCTTATTTATTTTACCGTAATTTCACTTACCCTAATTACCCTAATTTAATTGAAACCAAATCATATCCATCTACCTCCATGATCGAACATGTGATTGTGACATGCCCGTAATGGTTTTAACATCTTGGAGACACACTAATCCATCTAGAAGGTTTCTTGTTTGTCCAAATCATTAAAAACCCATGAGGAAGAAGTGTGAGTTTTGGGATTGGTACGATCCAGAGATGGATAGTGATTGGTAAAGGATGTAGTTGTACCAGATGTACACCCTTTTGAATCCACAACAAAGAACAAATTTGGGACAAGAGGGCAACCGTGAATGGAGGATTGAACAACTTGAAGCTGAGCTGGGTGAAAAGAAGATGGAATTGCAGAAACGTTTGAGCAAGTTGACTTTTTGGAAGTCAACTTTCTTTGCATTTGCAGTTTGTATGTGTTTGATATTGGCAGTGAAGTAGAAGTGTTAGGGCAATGAAAATAGGTTATGTATGATGTACTTTGGTTGTATGAGTGGTATGTTTAAAGTACTTTGCTTTAATCTATGGAATGGTTTGTTTTGGTATTATCATATGGCACACAATTTATACAGCATAACAGGCTTGCATATTGTTTTGGTTATATCAAATGGCAAGTAGTATAGTTAATGGATGTGTTGTGGTTGTACCAAAGAGTGAACATGGGTAAAAAGTGCATTGAAATGCTTTATGCACATGCATTTGACAGATGCCAATAGCATTTACAACATATCTACCAAACTGCATTTTTTCACATGTTACTGCAAAGGGACACATGACAAATGACAAAAGACCAAAGACAAAGACAAAGACAAAACATTGAATTAAACAAGGCCCTTTGATACAGTCAAGGGGACACCATTCATTAAAGTAGATCTAAAATCAGTACAAATGGGGAACACATCCATTGTTTAACACAATCATGTTACCAACACAAAAAGGTAAGGTTTAAGGTTTGTAAAGCATACATGACTGCAAATAAAACTACCAACACAAAAGATAAGGTTAATTGTTTTACATCCATGAAAGGATCAATATTACTTCTAAACAGAAAAGCCTTCAAGGGGTAGCATCTGGACTAACATCAAATGCTTTGTCAGGTGTTGAACCTGTACCTTGTACATCAAACTTGAAGTTCTTTCCTTGCATCATCTTGATCCTCTCTGATCTTCCTCTCTGTTTACAATAGATCATGTTTTCTTGACTAACAACAACTTTTTTTTTTGTTGCCTTTTTTTTTCCTGCACTAGAACCTTCAGTTTGGAGATCTGGACCTTGATGAGGAAGACCATCAACCTGTGAAGCTTCAACAACACTAGCAGTATTTGGATCTGATTCCTGAATAGCAGACTTGGGTTGAACTTGTGATTCTTGGGTTGGATGAACAAACTTAATGGGAGCTTTCATGGCCCTGTATTCTATAATATCAGGATCATAGGGGCTACTCCATAGTTGGCTAAGGCTAGCTTCAATTGGTCAGGATGCTCATACCTCATACCTAAGACAGGTGTCATTTTGTTCCAAGGAGTTTTAGGGTCATGTTTGGGATAAGAAACACCTTTTTTAGATTGAAAAATAGGGTCAATGTTATCAGCTTCAGGGTCATCTAAAGCCTCACATTCTGCTTGAGGGACTGAGCGATCATGATAGTCAACATACATGTCACTGTTGGGGCACATTTTGTTTAGAAATGGGTCTTTAGTGGTTAGATTCTTTATAACTACATTGTCTTCCCCTTCATTATGAAAATCAACATCAGGGAAATCCTCACACTCATCACTACTGTAGTATTCATCACTAGAGCCACTACTTAAGATCCCACATACAGGTCAATATACCATTTGTTGTCATACCAAACCCCAACAAACTCTTCAACATCATTATATGTCTTAATTTCTTTAATACCAACATTCAAAGGTGTTCTAAGGGGACAATAATATAACCTATACACAATCCCATGAACATAATGCTTGATAACCTCACAAAAATAAGTAAAGCTCATACCTTCAAAGTCAATATCAGTGATTTGTTTTTCATAACCTTCCAAGTATCTTAAAGGGCTAGGAACAAACCCCCCATCGTGGTGTAAATTGACAGTGAAAACTCTATCTACAATTGTAAAACAAGAAAAAAGTTAGGGTTCGTAAAAAATAGGGTTTCTGAAAATTACTGTTTTAACTGAAATTAACATAGGGGAAACATCATTTGACATATATAAATAACATTTACAATGTTACCTTTTACCATCTTCAACTTTTAGATCATTAATTAAACTACAATCATAATTAGGGTTTCGTGTGAGAAATAAGTGTGTGAATATGAACGTTATAATGTGGATAAGCACACTATCTGATACGACCCTGTTAGGGGTTGTATCGGGATAAGGCACCACTTCAAGCGTGTGTTGGCTCTGTCAGAAAATAGAATGAAAAGAACTAGAGATTTGTTTATCTTTAACTTTGATTGATTGATTATAATAAAGGTTTACAAGAGTATTTATAAGACAAAGTAGGGTAAAACCCTAAGACCTAAATAATAGGCCATGGGCTCGGCCCAGGCGTATCATTCCTCACTCTTTCAAAACCACCTTGCCCTCAAGGTGTTGTCTTAAAACATTCTTAATTGACTTTCCTAAATAAACATGAAAATGATCCTAAACAAAGACACGTAAATAAAGATAGATTATATGACATAATCTTTATGCCATACGTTTGGACTTCTTGAGTTATTTGGAGAGTCCGTCCTCCTGCAACATTGGCGTAATCCGGGATCCCATAATCTTCTTTGAATTGCAGCCTTCACCTTCTTCTTTCGTATTCCTTTGCCTTGGACATAACACAACACCAATTTTCCGTCTTCCGCTACCCATTCCGTAACACTCCCCACTCCTTCAAAAATTACTTTGTCCTCAAGGTGATACGAAGAATATGCAGATTGAGAGTATGTTAATTCCTTGCTTAAATCCAAATTTATTTCATCCAAACGACCATCAAATTCATGACCACCCACAACAATCTATTCCATACTTTTCTTATTTTCAGAAAATTCTTCAAACTTGATATGAACTTCATTACTCTCACCAATATAGAAAACACCATCTGATTTCTCTTCAATTATATGCTCTTTCTCCTTCTCTTCAATTGCCTCAAAACGAGCCTCGACTATATGGGCTAAGGAAAAGGCTTCCACTAAAGTTGTAGGCCTTGCCCTCAACAGTTTTATTTGTAACGTCAGTTTAAGTCCGGAGATATAAAACGATGTAAGTAAATATTCAGAGATCCCTGTTACTCGATTTGCAAGTACCACAAACTCACTCTCATATTCGGCCACCGTACCCATTTGCAATAGCTTAGAGAGTGCGTATTCCGCGTCTTGATCGCTGCCGCCCGATGCCATGAATAACACTCAAGCGATTTATAACTAAAAAAAATATATTTTCCCCCCGATGAATAGTACCCGCGATGAACAGTACCGAGCAGTAACGATGAACAATGCCGATGAACAGTACTTTTTTTTTTACCCTAATAAAAGATACCCTCTCAACGAGAGCTCTCAATGAAAGCACCAATTGATACGACCCTGTTAGGGGTTGTATCGGGATAAGTCACCACTTCAAGCGTGTGCTGGCTCCGTTAGAAAATAGAATGAAAAGAACTAGAGATTTGTTTATCTTTAACTTTGATTGATTGATTATAATAAAGGTTTACAAGAGTATTTATAAGACAAAGTAGGGTAAAACCCTAAGACCTAAATAATATGCCATGGGCTCGGCCCAGGCGTATCACTATCATATTGTATTTATACCTAAATATAATCCACGTGGTATATCCACCTCAGTTAAAAAAAAAAAAAAAAAAAAAAAAAAAAAAAAAAAAAAAAAAAAGAAAAAAAAAAACGTGCTGGTCATTTTAATTAAGCAACCGGTTGCTTGTGAGGAAAATGACTAAATTGTCGAAAATTAGCAAGTTCTACATACTAAATTGATAATAAAAATAGTTTGTTACCTTAACTCTGTAAATTTGGGAAAGTATGTTGCTAATTTATGAACTTTACCCTAAGTTTAATTTCATACTTTTTACGGATTAAACAAGCAAGTGATTAATTTTATATCTTTTGTTATATTGGAAATGATTAAAATTCATTGGATAGATATAAAGAGAATCTTTTGGATAAAGGTTTATGGACCTTTTAGATGGTAACATATAAATTTTATGCACACAGACTTTCCCATGTACTGCAAGGTTTACAAAAGAGAGAAAAACACAAGTTTATGCATATAGACTTCCTGAACTACAGCTAGTGGAAATCTGGAACAGTAGTTTCACACCGGACAGAGATACGTTGTAGTAAGAGGGTTCCCCACTAGATATATGCTAATACAAGAAATCAATTGTTATTTAAGTTATAAATCTCTTGCTTGTATAGTTGTATGGATAAATGACTCAATCTTACACACCAGCAAAATCAAACTTTGAAACTCTGATTTTACTATATATATGTCTTTATACATTAAAATTGCAGACTAAATGGCTAAACCACATAAAAATTGCCTTTAATTGAAATTGAAAATTGCATTTTCCAACAAGTGTAGCAATTGGCACTTTCCGTCCTTAAGTCACAAAAGCTGAAACACAAAACAGAAATAGAAATAGAAATAAGAATTTTTGGGAGCAAAAAGATCGTCACTGGTGCTATACTGAGCTGCCCTGTCTCATTCCTCACATAACTTGACCTATTATTGAGGTATAAGCACATTTCAGTTCCTTCTTTTTATTCTTTATCACCGCGATTTCTGCTAGCTTATTTTTTTTAAGCTAATCCCTTGCCTCATGAACCAGATCATCCATCTTTCTCATATTTTCCTGACTTAACCGTTGCCTGAGGATGTCATCATTCACTTTAGTTTTCATAACATAAATGTAATCTTCCAATGCATTATATGCTTTTATCTTCTTTATGTAGTCTTGATCATTATCTTTGTATATCTTTGCATCTTGTAACATCCTGCTGGCTTCTTTCTCTGAAAGTCTTTTCGTATCTTTGGTAATTGTGATGAGGCCTTTTTTACCAGTTGATGTTTACTCAACAGACACTTTCAGTATGCCATCAGCATCAATGTCAAAACGGACGTTAGTTTTTATAACACCCCTAGGGGCAAGAGGGAGGTTTGAAAGCGTAAATACACCTACTAATATGTTGTCTATGGATCTACTTCTCTCTCCTTGATAAACCTTGGTCAAAATACTAGATTGGTTGTCCTTGTTTGTACTCGTCCTAACTTCCTTGGTAACAGGTATGGGTGTGTGTTTTGGGATTACAACATGCATGATTTGTCCACGTGTCTCAAAACCATGTGAAAGTGGAATGACATCCAACAAAACCAAACTTTTAACCATTTTATTTCCCCCGCCACTCATTTTTGCAGCCAAAACAGCTGTACCATACGCAACAGCTTCATCAGGATTTATTGTCTTGCAGAGGTTCTTACCATCAAATACATCATGCAGCATTTGTTGGAGTTTGGGAATCCGTGTTGAACCACCCACAAGAACCACCTCATCTACCATGCTCGTATCCCATTGCGCATCCTCCATACACCTTTGCACAGTTTCCATACACTTGTTAAAGTAGTCCATATTTAGCTCCTCAAATTTTGCCCTGGTTATTTTTGATGAAAAATCAACACCATCATGCAAGCAATCAACTTCTATTGATGTAGAAGTTGTTGAGGAGAGAATCCTCTTTGCTCTCTCGCAAGCAACCCTCAACCTCCCCAACGCTCTCGGGTTCGTGGTAATATCGTTTCCTTCTTTTCTATTAAATTCTTCAACAAAGTATTTCAACATTTGATTATCAAAATCCTCACCACCTAAATGAGTGTCACCACCTACAGCTTTAACTTCAAACGTCCCTTCATTGATAGTAACAAGTGAGACATCAAATGTACCACCACCCAAGTCAAATATTAGCACATTTGTAGGCCTACTCCTGTTGGAAGTATTTTGGTCTAGACGGTAAGCAATAGCAGCAGCGGTAGGTTCATTGAGCAACCGCAGAACATCAAGGCCAGCAGCAGCCGCTGCATCCTTTGTTGCTTGACGTTGTAAATCATGAAAATAAGCAGGAACTGTTATCACAGCAGATTTCACGTTGGAATTGAGGTATGCATTAGCTACCTATTTCATCTTTGTAAGAACCATTGCCGATATGTCTTCAGCAGTAAACAACTTCTTAACACCTTTGTCTGAAACTTCTATCTTAGGTTTCCCGCAAATCCCCTCTGCAATTTTGAAAGGCCAAACTTTCATGTCCTTTTGCACCGTGGCATCATGAAACCTCTTACCGATAAGTCGTTTAGTATCTGAAAAAAGTTATAGTATGACACCAAAATTAATGACTTTGAATAAGAATCAATCAAACCAAATTTCTGGGCTTCTTTACATATTACTATTTGTATAGTTTCTGACTTTTCTTCATCTAGGATTTATCTTTTTTTTCATACATATAATATGTGTTATCTTTTTCAAAAATTGTAAATGCCAGTAAACAAACCAAAGCTTGAACATAAATTTGACAATTAAAACTAAAACCTAGACACAAGGAAAAATAAATAAATAAACTTTTATGTATACAAAGTTATACCGAAAACGGTGTTAGAAGAGTTCATTGCTATTTGGTTTTTGGCTGCATCGCCGATCAAACGATCCTCCACATCACTGAAAGCAACACAAGAAGGCGTGGTTCTGTTGCCTTGTTCATTGACAATGATCTCAACTCGGTTGTTCTGCCAAACAGCTACACATGAACACGTTGTACCTAAATCTATCCCGATGGCAGGTGCTTCACATGAACGGGTTCTACCCATATTAAATGCACTGCCCTATTATGATAATCAACCTCCTCAAAGTGTCACACAGAGTTTTTCAATAAACCCTTTCAAATTTAGTCTTTTTTCAGGCGGTTGTTGACAGTTCGAAATTTATAAGGATACGAATCCGTATGTTTTTCTAGACATATGTTTTGCCTTCGCTGTCACTAATAAGTTTAGTATTTTCTTGATTAAATGATGATAAAACATATCGGATTACTAGGGTTATGTTGGATAGCAATACAAGTTAATTACATCATATATGGTCTAGCCCACTTATACATACGGGCTTTAAGTCTATCTACTGTAACATTTTGTTACGCATTTATCTAATCTACTTATAAAGCATTTAGCATCATCTCTTCTAATAAATTTTAAGACTTCCTAAAATTGAATTTAAGTTAATACAATTAGCTAAGCTATTAGTACAACCATCTAATGCAATAAATATTCAACTATTTGACTTTTCAACTCCCCATTTAATGTTTAAAAAAAACACCCCATACCTAAAAGGTATATGTTAATATACTTAATTGTACAACCTAATCAAACATAAAAAACTTCATACAATTAATATAACTTTTCTTTTATCTTGTATACATGGTTTTTAAAACTGGACCATACAACGAACCACTTTCTCAAACGGTTCCCGATTTTTGGTGGCTCTTTGTGGTTTTGTCCGGTTCAGCCAGCTAGTTCTGGATCGCTTGTTTCCAGGATGAACCGGCCAGTGTGGTTATCAAAACATTGGTTATATATGCAACATCTATAATACTATAAGATTCAGTCCCTAAATTTAATGTGGAGTTATGATGATAGAGTTTTTAGAGTTAGAAACAAGTTGGAGTCGTTTAGTAGTTGCATAGAGTACAAGATAGCTAATGCTCGAAATTCAATGCAGCCTCATAATAACTATACAATCATGAAAGGAGATGAAGTGCAAGGGTTGCCCGAATTGATCACATGACATTTAGTATAGAATTAAAGTCAGTTAGATGAAGTGCAAGGGTTGCGAAAGGTTGCAAGAATAATTAATGATTTAACCTAATTCATGCCTATATAAACCGGCGAAAATCACATTTAGTATGTACATTTGAAGATGCTTCACACATCTTTTAGATCTTTGATTGTTGGTAGCGGTATGTAAATTCTCTTTTGAAACATTTTGGAGATGATTCACACATCCTTTTAGATCTTTGTAATTAACATGGTCTTCTTTTTTTTCTTAATTTAGTTATCATATGCATGTATCATGAAAATCACACAAGATCATGCATGCTCAGATAAATGGAACCAAAGATTGGGATACCAACTATTTTCTTTGTTTCTTACATATTGAGGTGATTGTTATAGATAAGCATATATATAGATATATGTATTATGTTAATGCATTTTTATATACAAGTAATTTATGTGCGTTTTATATTGATGTAGCTCACATGTGCGAATTGATTCAAGAAAATGTGCACGAACATGTATGTAAAGCAACATTTAAATGGTTAAATGATACTTTTTAGCGTAATTAGTTTATGTAAGTAGTTGCTTTCTAATGCTCTTTGAGAAATATTAGAATGAATTTATCGTGTGCAATTGAATTATTATTGAAAAGAACAAGGTCCGCGCATCGCAAAGTGTTTTCTTTTTCTATATGTAGAATAATTAGTGAGAAACCAATATTTACGCCCATTAAATGAGTTTGTCATAATAGCAAAATACGACATATTAAAAATATCACATTGAGTAATGAATAGAAAGGAAAAAATACATAATTTTGATTTAAATCCGTTTGTAAATTATAATATCAAATAAAAAAGTTGAGTTTTAAACATAAGCAAAAGTTCAAACTTTTATCGAAAAACAAAACCGGTGCATTTAATGTGAACTATATACAACATCAAGATGGAAGTGCAAGGCTTGCCGGAATTTATCACATGATATTTAGTAATTTGTATAGAATTAAAAGTTGGTTATGGATTGAGTTGAAGTTAAAAAGTTTGCAAGAATAATTGATGATTTAACCTAATGCAATATATATAGATATATGTATTATGTTAATGCATTTTCATATACAAGTAATTTATGTGTGTTTTCTATTGATTTAGCTCACATGTGCGAATTGATTAAATAAAATGTGCACGAGCATGTATGTAAAGCAACATTTAAATGGTTAAATGATACTTTTTAGCATGATTAGTTTATGTAAGCATGCAATTTGAATAATGAACATAAAAGAAAAAGTACATAATTTTTGCTCAAACCCATTTGTAAATTAAAAAAAATTAAGTTTAAGACATAATAGTGGAGTCCAAAGGTTTTAGGAATTATTAATAGTGTGTTAATTAATATTCATTTAGTTTGCCATTTAGAATTGAGTTTATTGATAATATTTATTAATATTAGTTAGACTTCCATGTTAATTTTCAATGAAATTAGTTGTACAATAAAATGAGATGAAGCTAAAAAGGTTTTTAACGATTTTTATACAGTTTATGTGGCATTATTATACATACATTATTACACAAACTTTAACTTACAAATTTAATAAAGAAAATATTTGACGCACATTAAACTATGACCAATTAGATAGACCCCGTGTGCTTCATATTGCCATGCAAAAATCATCTAATGTACAAGTATTGTAGGGCTAAGTAATAGACCAAAAGAAAGAAAACCATTTTTTTTATCATGCAAATAAGTAATAAGCCAAAAGAAATAAAGCCATCACAACTTATTAACCAAAAGCTCATATATAAATTACAACACCACAAAAGCAAAACAACATCAAACACTTTTAAATTTTTATACAAGAAAGTTAAAACATTTCATACAACATACTAAACAATAATTAAGTATACACTCGCCAATATACAGAAAGAATACACGATTAACAATTAGATTCTTAGCCCGTGCGTAGCACGGGTTCTGCATGCCTCGTTTCTCATATTCATGTTTTCATTTCATTAAATGCTCCTTGATATATGTATCATCGTAAGAAATAACAGGTGAATACCTCATAACTCTATAATATTATCATCATTCGTCATGAACAACATATAATCAGATACATTACTCACATAAAAATTTATTTACAGGCAACGCGCGGGTACCTTGCTAGTAAATATTGAATCAAACATGTCTCGGTATAAGATACCAGTATCACTTTCAAAACCAACATACAAATATCCCTATATTACGTAAAAGTAATACAATAATATGTTGTGTAATCATAATAGCAGACACTAATGAATGTTTAGTAGCACATACATAAGAGGGGAATGTGTAGTTCGTTGGAGAGGTTCGCCGTTCCTACTTGGAGGCCTCTTTAGCCTCGCCGCAGCTCGCTGCTGCACCTCCCCACCCTCGCCGTAGCTCACCAAAATAGAGTTCTGCGTCTGCACGACGTGCTTCTTCCTCTGACAGCTCTTGTCCTTTTTTTTTTCTTTTTCCCTTTCTTTTGTTGTTGTTTTATTTTTTTTTTGTATATTTGTAAATGTAAAAGTTTTGTAAAGTTTTAAATATGTAATTGATTTGTAAAAATGTAAGTTGTGACTATGTATTGTTTTGTGTAATTGATTATGAATATGTAATGTTTTTTTGTAAATGCAACTATATTAAACATGGGATTGAAATTACATTAAACTATGATACTAGTATATTACAACTACGATTACAACATTAAACTACGAAACAGAAATTAAAACCCCTAAACTACGATACGATAATGATAATAAAACTGCGTGTGGAACCGTAGAAGGGGGTGAATACGGTTTCTTCGGCTTTTAGAACGTTTGAAAACTTTAAGCCACGAAGAAGAACCAAGTGGTTGTTCTAGAATCCAACAACCACAAACACAACCAAAGTATATAAAGCAACTAAAGAACACAATGATATATATTGGTTCGGGATGGGGGGTTTATACCATCCGTACGTCTAGTTGCGAATCCACGACACGATACTATTCCACTAATATAATCCTTTCGGTGGACTTAAAACCGTTACAATTCACTCCACCGTTATTCGCCAATATCGATGCTCACAAAGAAGGAGTTACTCCCACTGTATTCAGCCAATCCTCTTGCAATCCGTAGTAACAACGGTAGTCCAACGTCTCCTTTTAAAGTGCTTAGCCTGCCCTTGAGTATCCCAAATGATGTGAGCCACCATTTCTTTAAGGTTTTCATCGGACGGACGAGAACGGCGAGTGTTAACCATCTAGACAATTTCAAATGGTTAGCAAGATCTAAATATGATAGGTACGGAAAGGAAAGTACGCAGAAGGAAACCTAGTGTCTGCCCAATACTCACAGGTTATAGCCTAAGCTCAAAGGGTCCAAACCTGTCTATGATACCATAAATTGTAACACCCCTAATCCGACAAGGGTAAAGGTATCACAATATGGTTTCACATCATAACATAGATGACTAAACAAAGCAGAAATCTTACAAAATATCCAAAAGAAAACCATGAATAAAACTAAATTCTGAATCTCTACAATACATAAACAAAATCAATGTCAGATGACTATGGTCAAGTTTGCTCTCAGCTCTACTCTCAATCCCCAGAAAAGTTATCCCAAAATCCATCGTGAATACATGCCCCGGAGAAAAGAAATGCGGCTGAGCTTAAAAAGCCCAGTGAATGGATATAACAATAATGAACTGAAATATAAATGCTGAAGTACAAATGATATAGTATGGGAAACATAATTAGGCATAGTGGATAGTACGGAAATGTAATGTTTAGGTTAAGTAAGGAGTCTATACAGTCACCTGTATAAACAGAATCAGAAAACCATGAGCTCAGACAAACATATCATATCAAATCATCACATAAGGCAACATAAGTGGAGGGGAGACCTCCCTGAGTTGTGAAAGACATGTATTGCACACACAGCCACATTCACCAGACAAATATCATATCATAACATATCAAAAACAGATCTAGGATGCATCCATATGCTCCTATCCAAAACATATAACAATCATATATGTACAACCAACCAAAGGGACGTGACAGAATATCACTCTACTGCCCTAGAGTCATGTCAGAGGTGCATCACTGACACAGACATGGAACCCCCATGCCTAGTGAAGCTCAGGTAAAATAAGGCTCATAAACAAAGGTTCAAGAAATAGTTGTCATAACAGAAGTTCAAATAACAAGGTTTTTCATAGCAAAGGTCCAAATCAGAAGGTTCATATCAAAGGTTTATATCAGAGGTTGTAATCACAAAGGAAACCTTAAGAGCAAGGTTAGAATATCCGTACCATGAACAATAGCAAAGCTGACAGAAATAGAAAGGATCAAAAGGACGAATAGCACCCTTCTTCAGAATTCTACACATGTAGTATTAGTTATTAATAATGTACTCAATTATTTACTTTGTCTTTATTACATATTAAATCTTCTTTCCATTTTTAGCATATTTCCTAATTTAGTAAGTTTCCATATTTAGAAATTTTTCTTAAATAGTAGTTTTACGTATTTAGCAAGATTTCTCATAAATATTAAATTAAATATTCAAAATAAATTTCTAATATAGTTTTAGGGTTTAATTATGACATTTAATAATACTTTAGGGTTTAAAGTGTAATTATATCAAAGTTTAAGGTTTTAAGTGTAAGTGTCACATGTTTTACATATTATCCAATTTAGTCCTTCATCTTTCATATTATACGAATTAACCCTTATATTTTATAATTTACAAATCAAACCCTTTAAGTTATATAACTTACAATTCAAACCCTTAATTAATATAACTAACCAAATAAGCCTTGTAAATATCTAAAATTACATATTACACCCTTATACTTATTTTATACGATTTACCCTTAATTATCTTAGTTTACAAAAACCACCCACAAGTTTATAAATAATGAATCACACCCGTACACTTTTTACAAACCATACGAACCCTTTTTATTTTCTACAAACCCTAACCCTAGTTTCTAATCATTCCTCATTAATGACCAATCATTATTAAATCATTACTAATTAAATCCAAATCAAACCCTAACCTAAAAAAACCCTAATTTCCTTTTCTTCTTGTTTTTCCTTGTCTAGACCCAAAACCAAACTCACCCTTTGTTCTTTTTCTTTTGATCGACACACAAACACTACCCCATGTCGAGACACAAGCACACCAAGACAAACCCTAGCTTCCTCTGTTCTTTTTCTTTTTCTTTCGAGACACCCAACAAATCAAAACCAAAACCTTACCCATTCGACATGCATAGAAAACAAACACAACCTTATTATTCGTTTAATATATATAGTTCACTATTATTTTCTAGGTCGAATAACATATACATAAATCTCGTGTAAAACCTCATTCGAATAACCACAACAAATAGAGCTCGACTAGGATTTCTAGTTTATGATTTTATGCTTTAATATCTTATACGTATATACATATATGATTTGACTAGGATTTAGTAATACATGCATACGAAAATAAAACAAGACTAGATAGGTAATACCGATACTTGTTATGGTCGAGTGGAAGCAAGAAACAAAAACTCCAACCTTGAAAACCTTGTATAAGCTCGACTAATGCCCAAGGAGAAGGAAAATCGATTGTTTTTGGAACCTTAGGGTTTTTTATGATTCGTATAGTTGTATGGGAACAAAATAAAAGTACCGGTCCCTTTTAATCTTTGTTGTGGGTCAAATGGGGTAAATAGGTCGAGTATCATGATGGGTTCACTTAGTTGGGCTTACTTTGTTGTTTATAGTTTGTGTATAATTGACAAACATCCCAAATTAGGTATTCGTGTCACGTACATATCCTTCTCGTATTTTATTTTAGGTTTTTAAGTATTTTAGATCATATATGGTGAATTACAAACTTGTTAGGGCTTATTTAGTAACTTATATGTAATTATTATGATTTTTAAATATAGGGGCATTTTGGTCATTTTACACATTTTAGAATTTTAGGTATTACAACTTCTTCCCCTCTAAAAAAAATTTTTGTCCGCGAAAATTGAATAGGCAGAGCAGACAGAAACGAATCGAATTGCATAATTGATAAGTATGAAATAAACGCGAAATCTTTCAATTACCGAAATATCCTCAATTCAGAACAACATTTCCAACAGATTTCAACAGAAAGATCTTTCTTATCAGAACTTCATAATCTCATATCTTATTCAGAGCAGATTATAAATCCTTTCAACGATTACATACATGTAGCAGATAACCAACGTACTTCTCAGATAACCAATGTACTTCTCAAAAGTAATAGCAGAAAACAGATTGAGTGTGGAAAATCAAATGATAGGAAACTCTACAATGAGTTCCAAAATTCTTAACGGATGAACAATGATCAATAAACATACGACAAGAATTCAACGTATCCAGATATCTAATGATGGAAGCAGAGCATACACATAGGTAGAATGAATCCTAAAAGTCTCACTAATCACGGATAATCCAACTAACAGAAATCTAATACTTCTCAAACACTTCCCGAAATATCTTATGCTCATGATGAATGCACATTATATGATGTAAGTATTATCACGTTGGCCAGGCGTCATAATACCAGCATCATATAAATATACCTTCATGATGACCATACTTTATCTCAAGTCGTGAATAAGCAACCTAATAGCGGCATCACAATACTTCTCTTCTTCCCAGGATTTAGCAAAAACAATCATCATCAATGGGGTCGAATAGAAAACGAGAATTATCAGAAAGCAACAAAGATCTAATGGATCTATCAAAATAAAATACATGAACAATCGCACCAATACTTCCAAAATTCGCCAAAATTTTCATAACTATAAACTTAACGAATGTACGTAGAATTGTCATAAGACGAAACTTCCAAAGGAGAACTTAATAGTCAAAAGAATCAATCACATTAGTGAAATCATGAAAACGAAAATGAAATCAAAGTCTAACATCAGAATCAAACAGAAGAAATGGAAATAGAAGAAAACTAATCACGAGCACGAACCCCTCTCACTCAACTTGGATTGAATCTACTAGTCGCCGTAGACTCTAGATCCGAGTCCACTTCATACTCTTCCTCTTCTCTTATCCATCCATTCTGATTTCCCTCGTGCTGTGGTAGTGGACGACTAGCAAAGCCACTTCTGAGGTTCCTCTCTTCCTCCTCCACACGATCTACAAACGCATACAAATTTTGGGGTCTAGCCCAAACCACTCCTTCATATTCTAGGAATTGAGGACACATTCCAGGGTACTTAGTGATGAAGCCTTCCTTATCAGTCACCTTCGTCTCATACCTTTCCACCTCTTTTCCATCCACATTCTCTAAAGTTAACTTCTCCTCAATCGTATACGGAAACATTCTAGCAGGGACTATAAACCTTTTGTTGGTCCGCTTCTCTCCACCAATCCTTTTGTAACCCGTAGCAACAACAGTAGTCAAACGTCTCCATTTAAAGTGCTTAGCCTGACCTTGAGTATCCCTAATGATGTGAGCCACCATTTCTTTAGGGTTTTCATCGGATGGCCCAGAACGGCGAGTGTTAACCATCTGAACGATTTTCAAAAGGTTAGCAAGATCTAAATATGATAGGGTACGGAAAGGAAAATACGCAGAAGGAAACCTAATGTCTACCCAATTCTCACAGGTCATAGCCTAAGCTCAAAGGGTCCTAACCTGTCTCTGATACCATAAATTGTAACACCCCAACTCGACAATGGTAAAGGTATCACAATATGGTTTCACATCAGAACATACATGACTAAACAAAAGCGGAAGTCTTACAAAATATCAAAAAGAAAACCATGAATAAAACTAAATTCTGAACCTCAACAATACATAAACAAAATCAATCTAAGATGACTATGGTCAAGTCTGCACTCAACTCTACTCTCAATCCCCAGAAAAGTTATCCCGAAAGCTATCTTGAATACCTACCGCGGAAAAAAGAAATGTGGCTGAGCTTAAAAAGCCCAGTGAATGGATATAACAATAATGAACTGAAATATAAATGCTGAAGTACAAATGATATAGTATGGGAAACATAATTAGGCATAATGGATAGTACGAATATGTAATGTTTAGGTTAAGTGAGGAATCTATACAGTCACCTGTATAAACAGAATCAGAATACCATGAGCTCAGACAAACATATCATATCATATCATCATATAAGGCAACATAAGTGGAGGGGAGACCTTCTTGAGTTGTGAAGGACGTGTATTGCACACACAGCCACATTCACCAAACAAATATCATATCATAACATATCAGAAATAGATCTAGGATGCATTCATACGCCTCTACCCAAAACATATAACAATCATATATGTACAACAAACCAAAGGGATGTGGCAGAACATCACTCGACTGCCCTAAAGTCATGTCAAAAGTGCAACACTGACACGGACATGGAACCCCCATGCCTAGTGAAGCTCAGGTAACTTAAGGTTCATAAACAAAGGTTTAAAACATAGTTATCATAAAAGAAGTTCAAATAACAAGGTTTATCATAGCAAAGGTCCAAATCAAGAGGTTCATATCAAAGGTTCATATCAGAGGTTGTAATCACAAAGAAAACTTTAAGAGTAAGGTCAAAATATCCGTACCTTGAACAATAGCAAAGCTAACAGAAATATAAAGGATCAAAAGGACGAATAACACCCTTCTTCATAAATCTACACATGTAGTATTAGTTATTAATAATGTGCATAGCTATTTACTTTGTCCTTATTACATATTAGATCTTCTTTCCATTTTTAGCATATTTCTAAATTTAGTAAGTTTCCATATTTAGAAAATTTCCTTAAATAATAGTTTTACGTATTTAGCAAGATTTCTCATAAATATTAAATTAAATATTCAAAATAAATTTCTACTCCCTCCGTCCCATAACAATTGTCCTCTTTTGACTTTTTGAAGTCTTTTTTTATTCAACTTTGATCTCAATTTTTTTTTTTTATTTGTGTTATATAATGATTGATGTAAAATATATGAATGAATTGATTTTTAAATGTTTTTTCATTAGTATAATTTTCATCAATTATTATATAACACGTATAAAAATATTGAAGATCAAAGTTGAGAAATTAAGACTTTAAAAAGTCAACTGAGGACAATTATTTTGGGACGGAGGTAGTAATATAGTTTTAGGGTTTAATTATGACATTTAATAATACTTTAGGGTTTAAAGTGTAATTATATCAAAGTTTAAGGTTTTAAGTGTAAGTGTCACATGTTTTACATATTATCCAATTTAGTCCTTCAACTTTCATATTATACGAATTAACCCTTATATTTTATAATTTACAAATCAAACCCTTTAAGTTATATAACTTACAATTCAAAACCGTAATTAATATAACTAACCAAATAAGCCTTGTAAATATCCAAAATAACATATTACACCTTTATACTTATTTTATACGATTTACCCTTAATTATCTTAGTTTACAAAAACCACCCACAAGTTTATAAATAATGAATCTGTGGAAAACTAGATGGGGGGATTGAATAGTTTTACGTCTTTTTCGTTTTATAAAAGTTTTCTTCTAAAGAATAGACGCAAATTTCAAAAATCTTTGATACAAAAATATAGATACTAGTTTATTCACACTTATCGTATAAACACTACTTATATAGAAAGTTGAGTAAAAATTATGATTTTATATATTACATATAAATATATATGTATATACATATTTATATATGTATATGTGTTTTAATATGAGTATATCCTTTTGATTTGTTTATATAAAATTAATGTTGTGAATGGAACCTAGTTTGATCTATATGTGAAATCAATATATGCACAACACAAAAAATTATAACTATATACGAAATGCTAACAAGTAAGTAAGCAAAGAGTGAGAGATGGAAAGATCAAACCGAGAGACAAAGGATTTATAGTGGTTCGGCTACAAGGACACCTTCCTTTCCCTACTCCACTCCCCGAGCACCGAACTCGAGAGTTTTCTTCACTAAGTCAATAACCTCCCTTATGGCGGAGAAAACCGTACACACCTTAGCTTTCACCAATTTAACGACACAAAGCTAAATGTCGAGTTCTAATCGTAGCTAGAACCAATCTCACAACTATAATCACAACACAACTCCTTCTACACTCTTTCACACCTTCTACACTTCTTCACACCACTTGTTTCTTCACACCTCCACAACTTCGATCTATCCACTACTTCAAGACTTATACTTCTTCACAACTTCTAGGCTTCTATGTTTTCAAAAACTTCACTACTTCTTTGTCACAACTTGAAGACCTTTATCTATGTACTTCTCCAAGGGTTCTTTTATGTAATCTCCCGTAATTTTCCCTATGAATAGTAAAAGTTAATCAAAGACTAATATATAATTACGTTAATTAATAATGTTTTTACCAATAACAAAATTTTTGTTTATCAAATATGCTATGTTACTCAAAATCACTACGATGTTTATAAACCCTTTTTCCTCGGAACGATGCTCACACATGTACCACTATAGTCTAAAAATCGTGAGAATATTAAACTTTTACCACATGTACGACAACTTCTGGACTCATGTAAATGTTTCACTAAATATTAATTTAACATTTCACTAAATATAATTAATATTTTCCTAATCTTAATTATATATAACCGGACCCTTAATTATATCCTAAACCCAATAATTATTTTCGGCCTGTTACTATTCACAGCCCACACCTTTCAGGCCCATTTTCTTTTTTTTTTTATTTAGTAATACTCGACTAGACCAAGCCAGAAATAAGTCTCGTACGCCCAAATCTTACACACGACTCACACATATTTTTACACTCCCTCATTTCTCACCTAGCCAACTTCGAGTATGTAAATTTTCAGCTTTCCATATCGAGTCTAGCTACATTTTTACGAGGCAAAGTATCTTGTCCAAAAACAATTCATCCGATTTTAACTAATCCAAAAACTAAACCGTTTTGAACCCCGCTTGTTTCTATAAGTCCTAAAACCATTTCTAACACAAACTAATGTTTAAATGTTGCAATTTATCAATTCTCACCAATCCTAACCGAAGTTACAAATTGTTTACATATTAAAATAGTTATCGACATACATTTTCAAACACAAGGATGTACTCCCTCTTTTCATGCACACACACATGTATATTTTATGATCTTAGGCAAGGTACTAGCTCATTTTAAAAGAGAAACTACAAGTACAAACCATTTTTATATTTGAAACCACACGTTTCTTTTGAACTAGATAGGATGTCGATAAACTAGAGACAAACAAGAAAGAACATGTTGCGTCTTACACTTTCAAGACTTTTGGTAAACACGTAAACATCCCATCTCATTAATTTTGGTCACTAGGATACTCAAGATTTCATATTTATACGCCATGCATGCATGCATTCGTTTTCCACTTACATGCAAATCAAAACTTACAAAAATACTAAGTCCTTAGTTCTAGTTCCTGGTTCGAATTACTTGGGTAGGATTTCAAGGCAATCGTGTGGTGTTTAGGAGGAAAAAATCGTTGTTTGTGAACCTTGGTCGAGCCAACACTCACGCTACACTCTCGTACTACCCTCCCCTCGACTCTACGTTTCGTTTTACCACACCATTTTGGTGTAGTAAGTCTCATACGACTCTTTTTCAATCTTTATCTAAACGTACATTTTGATTATTTTCGTATACAACACAAACACTTGCACTTTATTACTCGTAATCTATTAAAACGACACATATGTATTTTTCATCCATCTATATATTTAATACGCTATTTATCAAGACACATAAAGTTTTGAACCTAAGACTCACGTATAGACCATTTTTGAGACACATTTCTAAGTTACATCGACCATGCATTACATGTAAAACACTTAGAAAAATTCTAAGTCTTTTACTTATAAAACTCGTTCCATGCAAGCCTAGAAATGAACGCATATCTTTAAATCCAACGTAACGAGCACACTATTTTATTTCATAAACTAGTAGACCACATGACAAACTATCATTTTCGTATAGAACATTTGCAATAATAGTCGCGTCTTGATGAGTGACTAAATACTCATCATTTTATACTAATCTGAGCTGCCAAAACATCCAAAAACACTCAAATATGCATCATAATACTTAAAATATCTTAGAAGTGTGTTTTATATGTTTCAAATGCAAAATAATCAAAAACAGATAAAAAACGAACAAAGTTTGCATAATTGGCAGTTTCAGTCCCTCAAGTTTCAAAAGTTGTCAAAACTAGTCCCTGAAGGTTTAAAATGAGTAAAAAGTCAACTTTAGTCCTTGGATAGTCAAACATGTTCACAAATGATCCCTGGATAAAAGTTTACACATATTGGCAACTTTTACCCCTCAAGTATCAAAATTGGCAAAATTAGTCCCTGGGTATTCAAAAAGTGAAATTTAACAAATATTACCCTTGAACTATTAATGAATGACAATTTGGAACCTTTTGATAACTTTTGGAAAAATTACAATTTCACCCCCTAAACTTTAGAAAATTGCATAAATGGTCCCCGGGGTGTTTTAAATTGTAAATAAATGCAATAAAGGTCCTTTGGTTTATCTAAACTTGGAAAGATCCTTATAACTACTTTGGTAAAATTACATTACAGGTCCCCCAACTTTCAGAAGTTACAATTTTGGTCCTTGTGATTTTTACAATACAAAACAAACAGACCCTTTATTTATTAAACCACCAAATCCAATCCAAGTTACAAACCAAACCAAGCCCATCCCTTCCACCCTTTTGTCCAGCCCAACACCTAAGCCCAAAATACAAACCAAACAAACCCTGGTATTAAAATACCAGTTTGACCCCGGTCAAACACCACCCTTCTCCCTCACCTTTCCCTCCACCTCACTGGTATCCCAATACCACCACCACCTGTCCACCACCTCATCACCCACTCCTCCCACATGTTCCCTCCACCTCCACAACCTTCCAAACCCCCTTAATTACCCCTGGAAATCCTCACACGCAACAAAAATATCCACAAGACTTTTTGGCACCAAAAGCACTTTTAAACGGCTATGATTCATCAGTCATCCAAGGGCTCAAATTGGTGGTGGGAAATGTTCCAGTGGGTCCCACAAACCCTGGAAGTCATTATAAATCAAAGGAGAAGCACAGTGGAAGGATTATTAGGATAGCTTTAGTGTAATATAGACGTGGTGATGTAATTTAGCATTCCAGTTGTAATCTTTAGTTAAAATACATTGTAATCAATCCTTCTTGTGTATCTTAAATCTTTTTCAATCTTTAATTTCAAGTTTCAGTGTACTTTTCAGTTTATGCAATTTTAATACTCAAAAACCTCATATAGCATAAATGTTGTTTATAGTTGATGTTTTGGATTCACAAGCTCCCTTAAGCTCTTGACATAGCTTTTTAGAGCTTTTAGAAGTCCAAACAAACAGTTTACTCAGGAAATATAAAATAATACCAAAAATACAAATTAAATATAGTAAAAATTAAAAATCAGTGAAAAGGTGCAAGAAAGATTGGAGCAGGGTAAATTTTGGAATGCCTTGGGTTTAGAAGCTTAGTGGTAAGCTTTAGGTGTGGTTACAGTCCTTGGTAACTTGATTCTCAGTTGAAAACAACTTGTAAGCATTTTCTCATAATTTGGTATATTACTGTAGCACCTTGTAATTAGTACTTATCTCTGTGTTTTTATGTTCCTATGGTCTATGTTAGTTGATTTATTGCTTTGTTTCACTACCTTGTTCATAAGATATCATGTGTGCTCTTTATTACAATTTCACTGTCGAAATTAGTACATTTAGTATAACACAGTTTGAGTCTTGGTTTATGCATGATTTTTACTTAAAAACAGTTAAAATAGATCAGTGAATGATCCTGCATAGTTAATCTCACTCAAAGTCTCCTTGTGTTGTGAAATGACAAAATCAGTTAACATAAAGGGGTGTTTGGATTTGTTGTTATCTATGTGATCCTGTGTGTTCCTGCTCTTGTTTTTAGTTTAGATATGTTACAATAGGTTGTAATAGTCCATTTAAGTCAATAAATCCAGTACCACTTCAGTTAAAGTCAAAATAGCATTTTGATCACCATAGCAGTTAACTGCTAGTGATTTTGTGATCCACAACCAATCAAATAAGCTTATAAGTCAAAGCTTTAGGTTAGATTAGCTTTAGTTCAGCTTAATACATCAATTTAAGTCACTAGGGAGCAATCAAATCTCAAAAAGGTCAAAGTTCAAGTTTATTTCAAAAAGTCAAATGTTCATTTTCTTAAATTTTCCCAAACTTGCAAGATTTTATATGATTTTTGTGCTTGGAATTAGGAGGTGAAATTTCTTGGGTGTATTGTCCCTCAGCTGAGCTATTGAATCCCATACTCACCTCATTTTACAATTTTTTCTGTGGGCCCCATTCCCCTACAAAGTAAGCTGCAGGGGGAGATAGCTCCCCTGCATCAGCAGCATCACCACACCACCACCACCTTTAGTGGTGGCTGCAGCCCTCCTCAGTGGGTCCCACTTACTCAAACTTGGTTCATTCAACCTCCCTCCTACCCCTCTTGAAGATTTGACCAATCCTTTGACCTCAAACCTTGTGGACCCCACTTGGAATTGCCCCTAAACTTTGTCCCAAATTCTGTGTGGCAATTGATTTTTGGAAGTGCTTATTTTAGCTTAATTGCTTATTCTGTGGACCCTAGTGGCTTTTTCCAGCTTAATCATGTCCCAACTTCATATCTAAACCAGAATCACCCATAGTGGGTCCCACTTAAGCTCATTTGAGCTTATTTCTTCACTTGGTCAACAAAAGTCAACTGTTGAGCCAAAAAGCACTTAAAGTGCTTATTTTTTATTTCCACAAAAGTTGTTTTTGTAAAAGTTTCATGTTTTAAGTTGTAAAATAGTTTTCAAAAAGAAAAATTCAGAAAAAACAATTTAATTTTAAGTGATAGTTTCTATTTAATGTAATTTAAATTTAAATTTTTATTTTTAAATTTTTGTTAAGCACTTAGCTTTTTTATATTTTTCTTAAATTCCATTTATATTAAAGTAACTTTAGTAATTTTCTCAGATTTTTATTTTATAATTTGGTATTTATTAGATTTAATATTAGTTTTATTTAGTAATTAATTAATAATTAAGAATTAAATAGCATAATTATATTTTTTAAAGTACCACCTAGTTTTTATAATTTTTATAGCTTTTATATAATGTAAAACATTTTTATAAATTTTTCTAGAATTTTTACTGTTCATCTATTTTTTATAATTTAAATAGTTTAATTGGTAATTAATTAATAATTAGAATAACAATTAGTAAACTAGTTTAAAAATATATAAAACCAACTTTTTATAATTTTTTAGGATTCCTGTGATGGTTAATTAGATTTATAAAAATCTTCTTAATTATCTAAGTCTTTTTAGTATTTGTAATAATTTAAATCATATAATTCGACAGATGCATACATATGCTCTAGAGGTCGAAAGGTTGCGTGAGCTGCCTCAAGACCATCCAATTATCAGGGTCGGTCTAGAAACTCTATTAAGAAATGATGAAACGGATCTGCAACTTCAGGTCGCCTTGAAAATGGTTAGGGAACAAGTGTTGCAAGTGTGGGAGGAGAAGTCACATCCTATCGACAATTACAAATCTATAAAAATCGTTTGATTATTTGTGTGTTAAATTTCGTATTTTTTTTACCGTATCGTTATTTTACCTTTCGTATGTTTTTATTCTTGTATTGTATTTTTAATTTAATGAAATGAATTTAATTTAGTTAGGGTGCGTTTGGTTTGATACTTTGGAATGGTTTTAAGTTTGATGTGACAAGATTTTTTTGTTTGGTTCATGCTTTTAAGGAAAAGAATAATAGATGGAATGAACTTTAATTCCACGTGAATTTAGAGGGTTTTGGCAAAACCCGTGGTACCCACCACTTTCTACTCTCACATACTATTTTATATAAATTTTTAAATGATATTTTTTTATTATAATTTTATTTTAAAATATATTTAATAAATATATTTTCTCTCTCCAAATCCTAAATCAAATCCAAATCTTAACCAAATCCAAATACTATTCCAAACCCACTTATAAATCAAACGGACCCTTAATGAAATGAATAAAAAAATAAAGTTGTAAGTCGTGGGCCCAAACGGTATAATACTTAAATGCTCAAACGGTACAATTTTTTGAAGAAAAAAAAATTCCTTTTTATTTTCACATCTAAACTAATATCAAATCACACATACAATTTATATTCTAATAACCATGTTATCATCTTGTTCATCCTCAAACGAGATAATTATTCTCCCCGACTCATCAAAAGAATGGTTATCCGGTAGTACAATCGAAACCTTTTTATCCGCGTACGAAGCTCTTGAAGACACGGCAAGCTCTACCTTCATCCATGGTTATGTAAAACGTTTTCGTGATAAAGCTTTAGAAAATTTAATGAATGACTATTTCGTTGAACAACCAAAGTTTAACGAAGATGTTTTTCGTGATAGTTTTCGTATGAGTAAAAGATTGTTTTTAAAAATTGTAAATGACATTGAAGCGCAATTCGAATGGTTTCAAGAGGATCAAGACGCGTTTGGAAATATTAGTTTCACGCCGTTACAAAAATGCACATCGGCAATACGGCAACTCGCAACTGGTGAACCTCCGGGTAGATTCGATGACTATTTAAACATGGCACGAAGAACTTCAGGTTATTATTATTTTTTTTATTCGTTATTAAATTTTTTTTTATTTGTTATTTATTATTTTTATTCGTTATTATTTTTTTTAATGTTTTTTTGTACAATAATATTTCGTTATTATTATGTTTTTTTTAAATATTTTTGTTTTTTTTATAAAATAATATTTTGTTATTATTATTTTTTTTTTTTGTTATTTTTTTATAAAATAATATTTCGTTTTTTCTAGGTGAATGTCTTGATAAATTTTGTGATGCGATTATAAAGTTATACGGTCGAGAGTTCTTACATAGGCCGACAACCCATGACATTTCACGGTTATTCGAGGTACATGAAGAAAAACATCACATTCCTGGAATGCTTGGTAGCATTGATTGTACACATTTCACTTGGCGAAATTGTCCTAAATATTTGAAAGGCCAATATAAGAGAGGTGATCACCAATACCCAACTATTATGCTTGAAGCGACGGCTTGATATGATTTGTGGATTTGGCATTCGTTTTTTGGTCCGCCCGGCTCAAACAACGATATCAATGTTTTGAATCAGTCTCCATTATATGTTACCGAGCGAAATGGTACGGCGCCAAATAGTTCTTTTTATTTACGTGGACGTCTCTACAAACGTGGATATTATCTTGCCGATGGAATCTATCCTAAGTATTCAACTCTTGTTAAAGCATATTCGTATCCCATTGACCCGAAGGAAAAGAAGTTCAAGAAACTACAAGAGTCTGCAAGGAAGGATGTCGAGCGAGCTTTTGGTCGTTTGAAGGGAAAATGGTTTATTCTCAGTCGTCCTCTATGACCTATGACCGTCGCAAAGATTCGACAAATTGTTTATACGTGTATTATATTGGGCAATATGATTTTAAAAGACGATGGTGTGGCAATATCACCGGTTCATATAATGGATCAGCCGGTCACGCCAGTTTATGACGATAGTGTGCTAGAAGAGTTACTCGAAGAAGATATTCATAACCGTCTTCAATATGATCTTACAGAGCACGTAGCGGTGCAAGACTTACCATACCACGATGACTAGTCATTTCCTATTTTTAATATTTTTTTTGTTTTTATTTTCCTTTATGTAACTTTTATTTAAATTATTAATAAAATTTGATGTTTTTAATTAAATTGTAAATATAATTATGAATTTTAAAAATAAAAAAAATATAAAGTTTAGGCATGGTTAGGCAACATTGCCACTAAAAATAAGTACTTAGGTATCATTAGGCATGAAATTAGTTGATTCATTCTATTGGCTAATTACAATTAAGTTTTAAGCATGGTTAGGCAACATTGCCACCCCCTAATGCTCTAAGGACACAAATCACATACAATAATATCGGTTGTTGACAATGCATTCAATCTATGTTGATTGGAACCACCTTTTTAGGTCGTCCTCAAGAAGAAGAACTGGTCCTCGCTCCATTGGTGTTGCTCCCCCTTCTACTATCCTCTAGTGCCAAGCCAAATGGCCGCATGCTACTGTAAATGCGACATTGACTTGTTAACAGACTTCAACCATTCCAGCAGCAACTCCCCTCCCCCCCCCCCCCCTCCCCCCTCCCCTGACACATTCAAACCCTCTGCTGCGTTTGAGGGGGAGCATCAATTAGCTTTGATCTGTGTGCAACAACAAGAACCTACACATATCATAGTTAACATTCCTATGCACCTCCATCAAGCAGTTTGTATGGCAATTAGGGATGGCAATGGGCGAGAAAAAACCCACAACCCGCGGGTACCCGCCATAAATGGGTGGGTAAATGCGTCAATTTTCACCCACGGGTGGGTCGTGGGTGAAAAATCTTTACCCATCAATGTGTGGCGGGTGGGTGACGGGTAAGGCATACCCATCGCGGGTAAACCCATGACACCCATTTAAAATACCCACGGGTATACCCGTCAAAATACCCGTAGGTGTACCCATAAACCCATGTTAAAATTAATTATACTAATTAAAATATTTATGATGTTGCATGTATACATTTATGAGTTACTACCAAGTCTAAAAAAAACACATTAATCTAAAAGTTTGTTTGAGTTTCAAGACTAAAAAAAGAGTATGAAAGATCAAATAATCAAAGTTGCATTTGGCAAATTGATTGGTTTCTTATTACGCAGTTTCATAGTTAGTTTTCATATCATCGTTTTGTATTTTTGTTGCATAACACTAACTCATGGGTTTACTCATGGGCAACAAATACCCGCGGGCAAGGGCATGGGTATAAATTTGTACCCATTGGTGGGTGACGGGTGGGTGATAGGTGAGGAAAAAACTACGTGGGTGGGTGATGGGTTAGAGGTACCCGTGCCCATTGCCCACGGGTGCCATCCCTAATGGCAATTGGTGCCTTGCAAGTATGCTAATATGGGACTTCAGATAGTGAGTATGATACTCTGTATAGTGATTGGTATGATTTGGTGGTAAAATGTTTTCAGTTTCACCAAAAAAGAAAGAAAAAAACAAGAAAAAGAAAGGAAAAGAAAAAAAATTGCACAATCTAACACTTGAACAATAGGCAATTTGTGTCATTGAGTCACAAAAGCTGAAACAAAATATAGAAAGAAAAATAAAACTTCTAGGACGAAGAAGATCATTGTTGGTTGTATACTGAGCTCCCTCTCATTCTGAAACGCCCATACTAGGATTTTTTTTTTTTTTTTTTTTTTTTTTTTTTTAAAGTGTACATATCATATATTATTTGTTTAGACCCGTACAAGAGTAAAATGGGTCAAAATGGGTAGATTGGTTTTATGCCAAACACCCTATCTTTTATAATACGTGCAAATCTTTAAACTACATAAATCCGTGTTTATACATATCACAACTGAAAACATTTTCCTAGAGCGTTTCTTGGTATAAGAGAGGGTTTAGAGAATTGCTCTACCATTTGAGCACCACCAATGGCTAATCCGATGCATGCTTACACTTAAGCTTAGTCTCACCTACAACAAAACATGAAACGAAGCAACGTAAGCATAATGCTTAGTGAGATAACGCATATAAACTGAACATATAATATGGCGATAAAGCTAAAATGTTGCTTCGTTGAATACTCCCCCGTTTAGTGATCGTTATGCTTGATAGCACTTCTAGTCGGGGTTGTGTGCTTCATAATCATACAAATGAGCAATATGATTACTATGTTCGTACTAGTCATCTTTCATGAACCCTTACTCAGTTCAATATAGCTTAAATGCTCTAATCGTCCACATAGGAAGTCTAATCTCACTTTAAGGCCACATTATTAGCATAATATACCAATCATCCACTAAGCATGTCTGAACTTTGCATTAAGCAACTAATGAGTCATATAATCATACTAGTCATCCACATAGGATGTCTAAGTCCCATCATGTAATCACACTCTAATGCATGTCATCCACTTAGGATGTCTAATGAGTTCTATACTCATGCTAGTCGTCCACTTAGGACGTCTAAGTCCCGCCTTGGGATATAAAGCCATCTAAAGGCTCATATCATCCACTTAGGATGTCTGAGTTCCTCTTTGGAATATGTGATCATAATATCACACATGTCGTCCACCGAGGACGTGTAGACCCATTTTAGGTCACATAATCATATATACATACAAGTCACCCACATAGGATGTTAAAGTAAGCAATGATTCATCATATAAGCTGAGAACAGGTCAATAAGACCACACGGGTCGTTACGGGCTGTTTTGACCCGTTTGAGTTATTTCATATATAAGCTTGTGTCACGTAAGGCATTAAGACTCATAATATGCGAATATACTAATATTAACTCATAACACGGGTATAACACATATACATGAACATGAGTACCACAAGTAGGTGGTATATCTAACGGGCTACTAGGGTCCCTTTTCTAATCTTATATACGTTACTCACCTCGCGTATATCTTGTAATCTACCGCGAGCTCCCGCAAACATCCCCGGCTAACCTTTATAACCTAGGAACACATAATTATCACGGAGCTTACTTAAAAAAGACTTAGCTTGTCATAAACAAGCATTAAGAATGAACTAGGCCATAAGGGAGTGTTTGGTTCGCGGCTTATTTAACCATACCAACATACTTTCTGAAAATTAACACCACAAAATGGTGTTAGAGCACCTTAACAAGGTACCCATCACTTATTCAAACAATTATCAATGAATGCTAGTGTTCTTGATGATTTCTTGAAAATCAAAATTTGCATAATCAGGTAAAATTCTACAAAAACCCCACATATGGCATAAAGATTCAATCTTTAATCATTACCCACTAAAGGGTAACTCTAAAACACAAATTCAAGATTAAGGTATGATTTTTACCTTGAATTGGTTTGTGGGAATGCTAGTTTACATGTTTCCAAGCTCCAATATGGTGATTTATTGCCTTAATCATGATCAAAATCAAATTATCATCAAACCCTAGAATTTGTTCATGTGATATGTATGTGTGACGTGAGAGTGGATAAGGAAGGAGGGAAATGAAGCTTTCCTGGTCTTGAAGTAAAGATATACTGTTATTATTTTAAGTTTTAGCAATTGACAACTTTAGTACCTTGTAGTAGAATTATTAGAGTAAGGGTCCTATTTCCTTTAAAACTTATTTCGAAGCTTTAAAGTATAATAAATTTGATATTGTAAAAGTTGGGGTGTTACAACTCTCTCCCACGTATTCGGTTTGTGTCCTCACAAACCTTCTCTAATGAATAGCGGGGGTAGTTTCTGACGAACTCTCTCTGGCTCCCATTTATATACTCTAACCCCTTTTATGTGCTTCCATATATGACTTTAAGAAAGAGGACATCTTAAATACTGAATATATGGACCTTAGTGTCAAGAATGTCTTACTAACTTCTCAAAATAGTTGGGTTATTCTATAACCATGATATCTGCTAGAGGGACATATTATGTTTTATCAGCTAAGCATGATCTTAACTACATGATCTTAACTGGAATACATGATAGGTGCTAAGTATACTATTGAGTTCTTTTGATACTACAAGTCTAAATGGCACCTTTCTAAATTGATCTGCTAAATTGGATGAATCCTGTATAAGAATGGTCTTAACACTTGACCACCTGTCTAAGAATGATAGATTGTGCTGGAATTAACACGAGTGCCCAAGTTCTTAGGGAATTTCTGTTTGAATCTTGAAGGGAATCGGTTGTCTCCATTAGGAACTATAGAGATAGGTACTTTATGACTAGTAATAATTCACAAAGATAACATTTCTCGAAACCTGATTTTTTATTAAATATTAGTTGAAAAACTGGAATTGTATTCTAGTGATGGACGTCACAATCTAGCAGTTGCATTATTCAACATGACTTACATGGGTCATAACCTGACCATGATTAGTTTCAGATATACTTATTGCCACACAGGATGATTTTAACACCTTGAGTTCATTCTCCCTATAGAATTGACCAATTACACATGGTCCTTACTCTAATTAATTACACATAGCACATTTCTGACTGATTTTGGAAATCGGAATAAACGATGAGCTAAACTATAGAACTGTTTTTAAGCTGATTTCTAGCGGTTATAAGCTAAGCAATACAACTATACTTGGAACTGAGCAATGTCAACTTTCACACTAAGTACTTCCGAAGCTAAACCTTAGTACTGACAGTCTAACTAATAAAGGAACTAT
The DNA here is from genome assembly GCA_030686995.1 of Artemisia argyi. NCBI lineage: Eukaryota > Viridiplantae > Streptophyta > Magnoliopsida > Asterales > Asteraceae > Artemisia > Artemisia argyi. The sequence continues at coordinate 201,626,587 of CM060676.1, forward strand.
GTGTGGAATTTGCTATTAGAACTACTCGCATATAACATGTTGTTTTCTGACTGTATAAAACACTAAGTGCATAAGCACCTACTAAGTGTGTGAAGCACACAATGGCTGAATGCATGATTGACTAAGTGCCCTAGCACATTTAAGAGCATGCGTATAGAGTTAGTTGTATGCGCAAGCATTATGGTTCCACACGAGACTGACTGAATGCTCAGAGCATAATACTTAATAAACTAAATGCACAATATTCTCCAAAAAATGTAGGTGCATTAAATACAGTCACGAAGAAATTGTCACATAAGGACTCTCTTAAGAGACAGTGATCAAAACTGTTACCCGGAATCTCATGGCAATTAACTTAAATACGATTATAAGATTCTTCTGAAATCTGTACCATAAGTTTAAACGCTAATATGTTGATTTTGACTGTTACGATGAGGATAAGCATCCTACGCCTGACTGCAATTTTATTCATGAAGTATTTGACAAATTTTCGATAAATTCTCTGACAATCATTTCCCATTCCACACGGGAAATCTAGGGACTGCAACCTTCCAAGCATTCATCGATGTTTTGTCTTAACTTTATAGCATATAAGACATTACCCTACATGATTTACTATGTTTCTTTCCTACTCGTCCGCTGATTTGAAATTGTAGTACATTCAAGTGGCACCGAGATGTGTAAATAGATTCCACTTATAAGCTCTATCGAGTGACACATCAGGAACTATTTATTATTTGATTTCATAAATCCTATTGGATTGTATTATGAGTCCTCGTGAGTTAACTACAAAACTATGTATTAACCCACAGGATTCTCGCGATCTGATTTTTGTGGAAGTTTTGGGTCGCTTCCAATTCATAACACAACTGATTTTCGCTGGATCGATCTTAATATCTTTACTATTAATGACATGTCTGAGAAATTGAACTTCTCGCAACCAAAATTCACATTTTGAGAACTTAGCATGAAACTTTTCTTATCTCAACATACTGAAAACTTGGCGCAGTGAGTTCCAGATTATTGGCTTGGCTGATTCAAGATAAATCAGGATGTCATCAGACCCGGTTCATCAGGTCCATAAAAGCTTCTCTTCATTAAGCCAAGTGGCATGATAACGAATTCACATTGCCCATATCTGGTCTGGAAACTGTATTCGGATATCTCTTTCCCAAATCCTTAACTGAGGTAGTCTGATCTTAGATCTATTTAGGAAAAGAAACTAGCACCCTTAAGGTGATCAATTTAAATCATCGATCCTGGGTAAGGGTATCAATTCTGGGAAATGACATATTAGATTCTTGGTAGTCGATATACCTTTGAATACCATGACCTTTGTTCTTGACAAGAAGAACTAGAGCTCCCGAATGGGGAATTACTGGGGCAAGTAAAGCCTTTGTCTAGTTATTCTTAAACCGCCTCATTAATATTTGCATTTCAGAAAGGACAAGTGAGTAGGGAGTTTATAACAATAAGAGTACTCCCGAGATAAAATCGATATAAATTCTATTTCGTCTGTTATGTGGTTACCTGGGATTTCTTCCGGAAACATATCAGGAAATTCCCGGACAGCTAATATGCTGTCGAAATCTGGAGTAACTTTCTAAGAATCAACGACATGATCTAGATAGACTTGACAGTCACGATTCACATACTTTTGGCTCTACTATAGGTACTTATAGTCGGGGAAGGTTTCTTATGCTCATCTAGATGAACGTTTCTTCCCCACTTTGGGTTTTAACCCAGATTAAATTATTCTGACATGAATAACAACTTATGCTTATTGAGTTATTACGTATAAATGATAATGTCCATTTCCTTATAGGCATAGGAAATTCGAGTCAACTAGAACCTTTCATCATGAAGTTCTATTTCACCCATCTTAAATATAGAGGTCATATGAAAAATCTTGTCGTCTATTGCCTCTTCAAGTCTAAGGAGGCTTATACTGACTCGTTGAACGCTAACTTTCGACTAGATGACTGAGTTATAGTTAACCGAATCGTACAAAATCAGTTAAATACACGAGCAGGTATTATGTTCCCGAAGGAGGTACCTGTCATAACATCATGTATCTATATTTATTTCTTGACTAACGTTGAAAGGCACGATCTGAAATTCTTAGTATCGAGCTATGGAATGTGAGCATCTTCACGCTCAACTGTTACAACATGTACCGGAAATAATTCCCAGAATTTTATGATTATATATAAAAATCGTAATTGGATTCGGTCATGGAAGTCTTAGTAAGTCTGTAAATTGATAAGTGGATCTGATGGATCTATAAAGACTTCCTACGCAATTCTTAATTACAACTAAGAAAAGATCTCTGGATATAGTCTCTCTGAGACTCATTATAAAATTAATTATTAATTCTGAATCATTGCTTAACATAAAATGCATAATAGGTCTTATAATCATATGCTTACACATACCAACAGGTTCAATCCTTAAGTATGACACGATGCCGGTAAACACTCGTTATGTGATGCGATTATTACCACGTTGGCCAGACGCCGTAATAATTTCATCAGATAACTAAGTCCTCACTGTCATCATATAATACTAAATTCATGAACAATACTATATATACATAACATGCTAATAACATATATTGTACTATTACTGAAGCTACATGCACGCGCGGAAGCATATATACATACACTACGGCCCAAGAGCCTAGGTTTAAGTCTAAGTACCCATCTACGGCGGATACTTAAATCCCTTAAACCACAGCTCTGATACCAACTTGAAACGCCCATACTAGGATTTTTTTTTTTTTTTTTTTTTTTTTTTTTTTTTAAGTGTACATATCATATATTATTTGTTTAGACCCGTACAAGAGTAAAATGGGTCAAAATGGGTAGATTGGTTTTATGCCAAACACCCTATCTTTTATAATACATGCAAATCTTTAAACTACATAAATCCGTGTTTATACATATCACAACTGAAAACATTTTCCTAGAGCGTTTCTTGGTATAAGAGAGGGTTTAGAGAATTGCTCTACCATTTGAGCACCACCAATGGCTAATCCGATGCATGCTTACACTTAAGCTTAGTCTCACCTACAACAAAACATGAAACGAAGCAACGTAAGCATAATGCTTAGTGAGATAACGCATATAAACTGAACATATAATATGGCGATAAAGCTAAAATGTTGCTTCGTTGAATACTCCCCCGTTTAGTGATCGTTATGCTTGATAGCACTTCTAGTCGGGGTTGTGTGCTTCATAATCATACAAATGAGCAATATGATTACTATGTTCGTACTAGTCATCTTTCATGAACCCTTACTCAGTTCAATATAGCTTAAATGCTCTAATCGTCCACATAGGAAGTCTAATCTCACTTTAAGGCCACATTATTAGCATAATATACCAATCATCCACTAAGCATGTCTGAACTTTGCATTAAGCAACTAATGAGTCATATAATCATACTAGTCATCCACATAGGATGTCTAAGTCCCATCATGTAATCACACTATAATGCATGTCATCCACTTAGGATGTCTAATGAGTTCTATACTCATGCTAGTCGTCCACTTAGGACGTCTAAGTCCCGCCTTGGGATATAAAGCCATCTAAAGGCTCATATCATCCACTTAGGATGCCTGAGTTCCTCTTTGGAATATGTGATCATAATATCACACATGTCGTCCACCGAGGACGTGTAGACCCATTTTAGGTCACATAATCATATATACATACAAGTCACCCACATAGGATGTTAAAGTAAGCAATGATTCATCATATAAGCTGAGAACAGGTCAATAAGACCACACGGGTCGTTACGGGCTGTTTTGACCCGTTTGAGTTATTTCATATATAAGCTTGTGTCACGTAAGGCATTAAGACTCATAATATGCGAATATACTAATATTAACTCATAACACGGGTATAACACATATACATGAACATGAGTACCACAAGTAGGTGGTATATCTAACGGGCTACTAGGGTCCCTTTTCTAATCTTATATACGTTACTCACCTCGCGTATATCTTGTAATCTACCGCGAGCTCCCGCAAACGTCCCCGGCTAACCTTTATAACCTAGGAACACATAATTATCACGGAGCTTACTTAAAAAAGACTTAGCTTGTCATAAACAAGCATTAAGAATGAACTAGGCCATAAGGGAGTGTTTGGTTCGCGGCTTATTTAACCATACCAACATACTTTCTGAAAATTAACACCACAAAATGGTGTTAGAGCACCTTAACAAGGTACCCATCACTTATTCAAACAATTATCAATGAATGCTAGTGTTCTTGATGATTTCTTGAAAATCAAAATTTGCATAATCAGGTAAAATTCTACAAAAACCCCACATATGGCATAAAGATTCAATCTTTAATCATTACCCACTAAAGGGTAACTCTAAAACACAAATTCAAGATTAAGGTATTATTTTTACCTTGAATTGGTTTGTGGGAATGCTAGTTTACATGTTTCCAAGCTCCAATATGGTGATTTATTGCCTTAATCATGATCAAAATCAAATTATCATCAAACCCTAGAATTTGTTCATGTGATATGTATGTGTGACGTGAGAGTGGATAAGGAAGGAGGGAAATGAAGCTTTCCTGGTCTTGAAGTAAAGATATACTGTTATTATTTTAAGTTTTAGCAATTGACAACTTTAGTACCTTGTAGTAGAATTATTAGAGTAAGGGTCCTATTTCCTTTAAAACTTATTTTGAAGCTTTAAAGTATAATAAATTTGATATTGTAAAAGTTGGGGTGTTACACATTCCTCACATAAACTGACCAATTATTGAGTTATACACACAATCCAGTTCCTTCTTTTTATTCACTATGGCCTCGATTTCCACAAGCGTATTTGTTTTAAGCCATTCCCTAGCCTCTTGAACCACATCATCCATCTTTCTCATATCTTCCTGACTTAGCCGTTGCCTGATGTTGTCATCTTTCACTTTGGTTTTCATGTCATAGACATAATCATCCAATGCATTATATGCGTTTCTCGTCTTTCTGTAATCTTCATCATCAGCTTTGTATCTCTTTGCATCTTGTAACATCTTGTCGGTTTCTTCCTTCGACAGACGTCTCTTATCTTTGGTAATTGTGATGTGGTTTTTTTGACCAGTTAATGGTTCCTCGGCAGAAACTTTCAGAATTCCATCGGCATCAATGTCAAAACGGACGTTAGCTTTTGTGACTCCCTTAGGGGCAAGAGGGAGGTTTCTAAGGACAAATTCACCTATTAAGATGTTGTCTGTCGATCTACTTCTCTCTCCTTGATAAACCTTGATAATAAAAGCAGGTTGGTTATCGACCCCTGAAACCCCTGTAAACTCCTTCGTAATGGGCATAGGTGTGTTTTTTGGGATTATAACTCTCATGACTTGTCCACGTGTCTCATAACCAAGTGAAAGTGGAATGACATCCAATAAAACCAAACTTTTAACCATTTTATTTCCCTTACCACTCATATTTGCAGCCAAAACAGCTGCACCATACGCAACAGCTTCATCAGGATTTATTGTCTTGCAGAGGTTTTTACCATCAAAATATTCCTGCAACATTTGCTGGACTTTGGGAATCCGCGTTGACCCACCAACAAGAACCACCTCATTTACCATGCTCGTATCCCATTGCGCATCCTCCATACACCTTTGCACAGTTTCCATACACTTATTAAAGTAGTCCATATTTAGCTCCTCAAATTTTGCCCTGGTTATTTTTGATGAAAAATCCACACCATCATGCAAGCAATCAACTTCTATTGACGTAAAAGTTGTTGAGGAGAGAATCCTCTTTGCTTTCTCGCAAGCAACCCTCAACCTCCCCAACGCTCTCGGGTTGGTGGCAATATCTTTTCCTTCTTTTCTATTAAATTCTTCAACAAAGTATTTCACCATCTGATTATCAAAATCCTCGCCACCTAAATGAGTGTCACCACTGACTGCTTTAATTTCAAACGTCCCTTTATTGATAGTAACGAGTGAGACATCAAATGTACCACCACCCAAATCAAATATTAGCACATTTATAGGTCTACCCCTGTTGGTAGCCTTTTGGTCTAGACAGTAAGCAATAGCCGCAGCAGTAGGTTCATTAAGCAACCGCAGAACATCAAGACCAGCAGCAGCTGCTGCATCTTTTGTTGCTTGACGTTGTAAATCATCAAAATAAGCAGGAACTGTTATGACAGCAGATTTCACGTTGGCATTGAGGTATGCATTAGCTACCTCTTTCATCTTTGTAAGAACCATTGCCGATATGTCTTCAGCAGCAAACAACTTCTTAACACCTTTGTCTGAAACTTCTATCTTAGGTTTACCGCAAATCCCCTTTGCAATTTTGAAAGGCCAAACTTTAATGTCCTTTTGCATCGTGGCATCATGAAACCTCTTACCGATAAGTCGTTTAGCATCTGAAAAAAGTTAGTATGACACCAAAATTAATGACTTTGAATAAGAATCAATCAAACCAAATTTCTGGGCTTCTATACCTTTTTTACATATGAGTATGGATCTAGTGAGAAGAATAATTAAAATGAGAAGAGTGAGAAAAAATTGTAGCCACATATTTTAAATAAAGAAAGAGAAATGATAGGAGATGCATCTATTTTTTGTAGATGCATCTAATATTTGTGGTTGTGGTTTCTTCTCATTCTTCTTATCTTAAATATATTTCTCATTTGATCCTAAGTCTTTTACATATTACTATTTGTATTGTTTCTGACTTTTCTTCATCTAGGATTTATCTTTTTTTTCATACATATAATATGTGTTACGTAGTATCTTTTAAAAAATTGTAAATGCCAGTAAACAAACCAAAGCTTGAGCATAAATTTGACAATTAAAACTAAAACCTAGGCACAAGGAAGGAAAAAAAAAAAAAAAATCCTTTTAAGTATACAAAGTTATACTACTTAACGACTTTCTACATCTAGGATTTATCTTTTTTCAAACATAAAATATGTGATATCTTCTTAAAAAATTGTAAATGCCAGTAAACAAACAAAAGCTTGAACATAAATTTGACAACTAAAACTAGCTATAAAAACAACTTTTAAGTAAATATATACAAAACTATACCGAAAACGGTGTTGGAAGAGTTCATTGCTATTTGGTTTTTGGCTGCATCGCCGATCAAACGATCCTGCACATCACTGAAAGCAACACAAGAAGGCGTGGTTCTGTTGCCTTGTTCATTGACAATGATCTCAACTCGGTTGTTGTGCCAAACAGCTACACATGAATACGTTGTACCTAAATCTATCCCGATGGCAGGTGCTTCACATGCACGGGTTCTACCCATATTAAATGCAATGCCGTATTATGATAATCAACCTCCTCAAAGTGTCACAAAGAGTTTTTCGATAAACCCTATCAAATTGATTCTTTTTTCTGGCGGTTGACAGTTCGAAATTTATAATGATACGAATCCGTAGGTTTTTGTGGACATATATGTTTTGCCTTCCATGTCATTAAGTTACATCATATGTGGCCTAGCCCACTTATACATACGGGCTTTTAAGTCCATCTATCTCTATCACTTTCAAAATCAAAACCAACATATACAAATATCCCTAGATTAGGTAAAAACTAATACAATAATATGTTATGTAATCGTAATAGCAGAGACACTGATGAATGTTTAGTGGCACATATATACATAAGAACACAAATCACATACATCTATTTGATTTAATAGACTAATACAGTACCGGTCTAGCTACGATATACTTGTAATGTAGTTGACGAGCCTTTAATATCGGTTGTTAACAATGCATTCAATCTATGTTGACTGTAACCACCTTTTTAGGTAGTCCTCCAGAAGAACTGGTCCTCGCTCCATTGTCGTTGCTCCCCCTTCTACTGTCCTCTAGTGCCAAGCCAAATGGCCGCATATGCTACAGTAAATCCGACATTGATTTGTTAACAGACTTCAACCATTCCAGCAGCAACTCCCCCCGGTGTTTCTACTGAGGGCAGAAAGTATTGAAGTCCACCAAATAGGATAAGGAGAATTGAAGACTTCTCCATTCGTTGATGACTCCCCTGACACATTCAAACCCTCTGCTACGTTTGAGGGGGAGCATCAAATAGCTTTGATCTGTGTGCAACAACAAGAACCTACACGCATCAAAGTTAACATTCCTATGCACCTCCATCAAGCCTTGACAATCATTTGATCAGTTTGTATGGCAATTGGTGCCTTGCAAGTATGCTAATATATATGGGACTTCAGATAGCGAGTATGATACTCTGTATAGTGATTGGTATATTTTGCTTTAAATTGTTGATGGCTATTTAGTTTTTAGGCATGTCTTAAAATCATTTGGTCCATCTTGTAAAAATCTTACTATGATTTGGTGGTAATATATAGTTTTCAGTTTCACCAAAAAAGAAAGAAAAAAACAAGAAAAAGAAATTTTTTTGCACAATCTAACACTTGAACAATAGGCAATTTGTGTCATTGAGTCACAAAAGCTCAAACAAAATATAGAAAGAAAAATAAAACTTATGGGACGAAGAAGATCATTGTTGGTTGTATACTGAGCTCCCTCTCATTCCTCACATAAACTGACCAATTATTGAGTTATACACACAATCCAGTTCCTTCATTTTATTCGCTATCGCCTCGATTTCTGCTAGCGTATTCGTTTCAAGCCATTCCGTAGCCTCTTGAACCACATCATCCATCTTTCTCATATCTTCCTGACTTAGCCGTTGCCTGATGTTGTCATCATTCACTTTGGTTTTCATGTTATAAACATAATAGTCCAATGCATTATATGCGTTTCTTGTCTTTCTGTAGTCTTCATCACCAGCTTTGTATCTCTTTGCATCTTGTAACATCTGGTCGGTTTCTTCCTTTGACATACGTCTCTTATCTTTGGTAATTGTGATGTGGTTTTTTTTACCAGTTAACGGTTCCTCGGCAGAGACTTTCAGAATTCCATCGGCATCAACGTCAAAACGGATGTTAGCTTTTGTAACTCCCCTAGGGGCAAGAGGGAGGTTTCCAAGAACAAATTCACCTACTAAGATGTTGTCTGTCGATCTACTTCTCTCTCCTTGATAAACCTTGAACATAAAACTAGGTTGGTTGTCTCTATATGTATGCGCGGTAACCTCCTTCGTAATGGGTATAGGTGTGTTTTTTGGGATTACAACTCTCATGACTTGTCCAAGTGCCTCAAGACCAAGGGAAAGTGGAATGACATCCAATAAAACCACACTTTTAACCATTTTATTTCCCTTACCAGTCATATTTGCAGCCAAAACAGCTGCACCATACGCAACAGCTTCATCAGGATTTACGGTCTTGCAGAGGTTTTTACCATCAAAATATTCCTGCAACATTTGCTGGACTTTGGGAATCCGCGTTGACCCACCAACAATGACCACCTCATTTACCATGTTATTGTCCCATTGAGCATCTTTCATACACCTTTGCACAGTTTCCATGCACTTGTTAAAGTAGTCCATATTTAGCTCCTCAAATTTTGCCCTGGTTATTTTTGATGAAAAATCAACACCATCATGCAAGCAATCAACTTCTATTGATGTAAAAGTTGTTGAGGAGAGAATCCTCTTTGCTTTCTCGCAAGCAACCCTCAACCTCCCCAACGCTCTCGGGTTCGTGGTAATATCTTTTCCTTCTTTTCTATTAAATTCTTCAACAAAGTATTTCACCATTTGATTATCAAAATCCTCGCCACCTAAATGAGTGTCACCACCAACAGCTTTAACTTCAAACGTCCCTTTATTGATAGTAACAAGTGAGACATCAAATGTACCACCACCCAAATCAAATATTAGCACATTTATAGGTCTACCCCTGTTGGTAGCCTTTTGGTCTAGACGGTAAGCAATAGCAGCAGCGGTAGGTTCATTAAGCAACCGTAGAACATCAAGCCCAGCAGCAGCCGCTGCATCCTTTGTTGCTTGACGTTGTAAATCATCAAAATAAGCAGGAACTGTTATCACAGCAGATTTCACGTCGGCATTGAGGTATGCATTAGCTACCTCTTTCATCTTGGTAAGAACCATTGCCGATATGTCTTCAGCAGCAAACAACTTCTTAACACCTTTGTCTGAAACTTCGATCTTAGGCTTACCACAAATCCCCTCTGCAATTTTGAAAGGCCAAACTTTCATGTCCTTTTGCACCGTGGCTTCATGAAACCTCTTACCGATAAGTCGTTTAGCATCTGAAAAAAGTTAGTATGACACAAAATTCATGACATTGAATAAGAATCAATCAAATTAAACCAAATTTCTGGGCTTCTATACTTTTTTTACATATTATTATTTGTATAGTTTCTGACTTTTTCATCTAGGATTTATCTTTTTTCATACATATAATATGTGTTATCTTTTTCAAAAATTGTAAATGCCAGTAAACAAACCAAAGCTTGAACATAAGTTTGACAATTAAAACTAAAACCTAGACACAAGGAAAAATAAATAAAAAAAACTTTTACGTATACAAAGTTATACCGAAAACGGTGTTAGAAGAGTTCATTGCTATTTGGTTTTTGGCTGCATCGCCAATCAAACAATCCTGCATATCACTGAAAGCAACACAAGAAGGCGTGGTTCTGTTGCCTTGTTCATTGACAATGAGTCAATGATCTCAACTCGGTTGTTTTGCCAAACAGCTACACATGAATACGTTGTACCTAAATCTATCCCGATCGCAGGTGCTTCACACGCACGGGTTCTACCCATATTAAATGCAATGCCGTATTATGATAATAATCAACCTCCTATCAAATTTATTCTTTTTTTCAGGCGGTTGACAGTTCGAAATTTGTAAGGATACGAATCCGTATGTTTTTGTAGACATATGTTTTGCCGTATTTTCTTGATTAAATAATGATAGAACATATCGGATTACAAGGGTTATGTAGATAATACAAATCATATATGGCCTAGCCCACTAATACATACGGGCTTTAAGTCCATCTGTAACATTGTTATTTATAAATATTGAATCAAAGTATCAATATAAGATATAAATAAGATAACAGTATCACTTTCAAAACCAACATAAAAATATCCCTACATTACATAAAAACTAATACAATAGTATGTTGTGTAAATCGTAAAAGCAGACACTCTGATGAATGTTTACTAGCACATACATAAGGACAAAATCACATACATCTATTTGATTTAATAGTCTAATAGAATACCAGTCTACGATATACTCGTAATGTAGTTGACGAGTCTTTAATATAGGTTGTCAACAATGCATTCAATCTATGTTGATTCTAACCACCTTTTTAGGTCGTCCTCCAGAAGAACTAGTCCTCGCTCCATTGTCGCTGCTCCCCCTTCGACTGTTCTCCAATGCCAAGCCAAATGGTCGCATGCTAAGAGAACCTGTAAATCCGACATTGATTAATATACTCGACGTGTAATGTGTATGTATAATGTACCCACATTGATGTTTATTAGCATGTTTGGAAGTATAGAAATTGGTTCATCTATGACAGACTGATTATTACCTGCTGTCTCAAAGGGATTAAAGTGATCATTCCACCCTGGGAATTGCCTGTCTGCATTACCTTCCCACGCTTGCTCAAAGCCAGTTAACTCATCTGTGGAACAACCATAACTTAGATTCCCAAATATAAGTCACCTAATTAGCATTATTATCAAGAATTAACGCGCTTCAGGATTACTAACAAACCATTACCTTCATTGAGGTTGTGTAAGGTCTGCATTGTGTCCACTTTCCCATCTGTACCAAGTTTCCTAGTGACGGAATGACCCTAAGGAAATCAGATACCAAAATATAGTTACATATTTGTATGCAAAACAATACTATACATTTTAGATCTATGATAGTTCAAAAATGAAATCACACCTTGTCGTGTATTCCTTTAGAAATCCTGTGCTTAGCCTGACCTGTTGTTTTATCAGCTTCTTTGCTGTCTTCGAGCACAACCTGATCACGAAGCAAAATATGTTAACAACAAACAGCAAACACGATTCAAGTGTATATACTACTACATGTTTATTACTTACTCCGTCACTGCCCGACTTCCTGGTTGTTGTGGCTGTGTAGTACGCTCCATCTATACCACCGTAAGTAACTTTCTTGAAGCTAACACTTTGACTTTGACTTTGGCTCTGGGATTTGGTCCCGTTAAACCTGTTATGGTTCTCATTGACCCGCACATCCATCTTCACATCCTCTGCCAGATGACCATGGCCGGTTAAATGGAAAGTGATATACAATATTCTGAAATTTATAAAAGTAGAAATAGTGATTCCTAACTGAAAACAAAACAAGGCACCACCTAATAGCAATATTGATTATACCTTCATCGTCAGGATGTTGTATAAGTGGACCTTTGCCAGATGTGGAACCACCTTCGCGGGTTTCACCTTCATCATCGCTGTCAAGCTCTTCAATAACTAGCCCTTTCGAACTACTTGCACTCAGATGTGGCATATCATCAAAAGAACTACGTGTATCAAAGATGCTAGGCTCAAACGAACTCCCAAACGGTTTTTTGAAAAACGGGTCATCAAATGGATCCCTTCCTCCAAAGATGCTAGACGTCATACTTCTATGAGAACCAAAATCTCGAGAACCATCAATTAGGTCTTCAGGGTTGATTCTTTCATCTCTATTTTGTCTTTCCCTCTGCATCCTAACGATTCCAAGGTTCTTAATTTAGAACAAAATTATACTATACCCATGAATCAAATACCAACTGTTCTTCATTTAGGACTTAAATACTTAATAGATAATCCTTGATGTTCTTCTTTAAGGACTTGTGAATTCTATATACGTATGTCTATATAGACATTCATATGCTAACACTCTACATATACATATACCTATGATTATATGTACAAATATACTAGGATTTGTTACTACAAAAAACGGTAGCAACATGCCAACATATTAATCAAGTGTATCCAAAATTAACTAAATTAAGGGCAAAAGCCACGAAAATGTATCTATGCTACCATTTTTTTTGCATAATAATCAAAAAGTGACAAGTTAGATACATTTCCGTGCCTTTTGCCCTTAACAAAAATCACAAAGTACATAAATCCTTGATGTCCTAATTCCTCGTCTGTACACAACCTCAAATAAAAACTGCAGAACTACAGCCTAAAATTATATATAACACAACCAACCAGGGACACCCGATTTTGAGTCACGAAATGTAATCTATTTTCAAAAAGAAAAAGTGTCTTTCTTTAGCATGTGCAACCCACGATAGTATATTTTGCTACTCTACTTTATTTCTTTAAAGTGAAACTTGAGTTTAGCCTAAAAGGTATTTATGGTGCATATTTTATTACATACGATGAAAAGAAATTAAAACATTTGTGCAAGACCGTTCCGAAAAAATTTGTGCAACACCAACGTGAAAATTCTGGGTACATCCCTGCAACCAACATAAACTCTACAGAAGATAATTCGAAATTCATTGGTTTTTTATAAATTATGACGAAATGATAATGATATATCATATCTATACGAAGATATAAAGAAAAACATTTATAAACATATATATATTGCGTACCTGTTAATCAATAAGAGTTCAATAGGGATCAGAAGCAATTGGAAAAAACAGCTAGAATTATGAAAACTGAGGTTTAAATGTCTTTCATAGGTTTGAATATTTTTTGTCGTACAGTTTTGGTGCTAGATTGTTCTCAACTTCTCACGATAAATTTAGAAATGCCGACGTGTAAATATTTAGATTTGAACCCCTTTAGGTTCTTGAAAGTTAATATTAACCCTCAAAACTTGAGTAAATTGCAAAAATTGTCCTTTTAGTTTGGACAAATTGCAGGTTTAATCTCTAACTTTTCGAAAATGCAGCGACCATCCTTATGGGGAACTTTGGGTTATATTCATTTCCTGACCAAAGTTAAATGACCGGAATGCTCTCGTGTGAAGCCCCCTCAAATGGCCAAAGAAAAAGGGTATTGTAATCATTTAACATAGGTATTCCCGTGGCCGTTACTAGGATCTTTCCCTGGTCATTTTCAAATGTGTACCTAGGTAAATTTGAACCCAATCTATTGTGATGAGGTTAGTGCCCGTAGATTTGAACCCGATTTGTTGTGATGAGGTTACGTGCCTTACCATTATTCCAGTAGCGAGAAGGCGGGTAATTGACTCAAATATACGCGGTCTAACCAAGGTATTCCCGTGGTCGTTTCGAAGCTCTTTCCCTGATCATTTTCAAATGTGTACCCAGCTAGATTTAAACCCGGTCTATTGTGATGAGGTTATGTGTCTTATCACTAGGCCATCCGGTGATGGTGCAACTTATATGCAAACCAACCGCAACATGTAATAAATACTCCACCAAGAACCGTTAGGTCAGTTTGATTTGAGGGTTTAAGCTCTATGATTAGGACTTGGACTAAAAAATGTGTTTTGTATCTTTTGCTTAGGTTTTTGTACGGGAGTTGATGCTTAAAATCCTCTTGTAAAACTCAATGAGATGGGTTGGTTTTTAGTGGGTTTGAATTAAATGAGTGTCATTTAATAGAGAAAATTACCAAACTAAGCCAAAAAAAACACATTTGATCTAAGACTTGGTCACTTTTTGCACCATTTTTTCATTTTGGTTATGCTTAACTGCTCGACTCCACCCATTTTAATGACACGTGTCATGCTCAATTGCTCGACTCCACCTATATTGGGCCAAAGGTGTTTAAAAAAAATGCATCATGCTCAACTGCTCGACTCCACCTATATTGAGCCAAAGGTGTTTAAAAAAACGTACAAGGTAGGGACACATGTCATTAAATAGGTGGAGTCGAGCAGTTGAGCATGAACAAAATAAGAAAATGATATAAAAAGTGACCAAATCTTGGACCAAGAATGTTATTTTTTTTTTATTTTTTTTTTCTCTATTTAAAATTTTACAATTTTGCCAGCCACATGTTATTGTTTAATTAATAGGTTTGTTATTATTTTATAAATTTTTATTTCATTCAAGTCTTAAAATAATATAAACCTTTTTATTCTATTCATAACCCTTACATGAAATAAATATTTCATAACCCTTACGTGAAATAAATATTTTACATTTTCTCTTTCTTACATCAAATCCAAATCTTAATCAATCTAAAGCTGAAATAAAAATTCTAAACTCATCTACAAACCAGGTAGACCCTTGGTATAAATAAAGTAATAAACCACAATTGCAAGCAAAAGCAACACAAGTTGCAAGTTCATTACGTGTGGGCAATTCTTAAAAATGTTACAGTACTAATGTACATTTCTTGGCAAACCTATATATAACTTGCACTAACTTCATCAACTCACACCCCATAAAACCTAATAAACATTCCGTTCATCCAACTCCTCCCCACTTACAGTCGAACTACTACATCTAATCAAGTTAAGACGCCTATACCCAATATCAGTTCATTGCATCGTGTCTTGGGGCAGCCCGCGGGGCTGATGCTTTAAACCACGAAAACTGCTTCTTAGATGCCCTGTTTTAGAATTCTTGGGCGTCCAAATCCGGCTTTGATGGATACTCTATGCCTTGAAGGGCAGGCATTCGTCGCAAGTCTTCATCACAGTATGCAGGAATAAACCAATACCTTTGTACTGTTCCAAATACCTGAAAAAGATAAATAACACCAGTATAAATTGATGATAATGAACCAAAAAGGTGTATTTTACGCATTTGACAAGTCGAATGTTATGCTAAATTTATATTGGATGGATGACTATAATACGATTGCAGTCTTAAAGTATGTATGGTTCATATTTGTGGTTCTTGTAGTAAAATGGTTGACTTTTCAAAGTCAAACATCAACTCTTCTATTGAACTACCTTTCAAAAGCAGAATTCTTAGTAGACCGAAAGACTAAAACATAATGATGTTATCTGACCCAAGAAAATCGCAATATAAATTGAAAGTAATGTTTGGCTATTAACAATATCTCTAACACGCTTCTATAATGACACCGATCCAGATTGGAATAACAGGAAACAATTATATACCATAAGGGGATGGTACCTGTTCAAAGTTCCTCTTTCGACCAAGATCATAACGCCATTTTGGTGTAGTCTTTTTCTCATATGCCTAAACATAATAACATATATCAAGAACTTGTTACAATGAATGTATATAAACATAGTATTTGAGAAGGGATTCCCACAAAGGTTTCTCACAAAAATTTCACTAAGTTATCGAATACCTCCACCCCCAAAAAAACTTGCAACATTTGACTGATTATATTGTTTAACAAAAGTTTTGACCATTGGTCAAATACTGTTCAAAAGTAACAACACAATAGAACATTTTGGATCAAAAACAATATTTTGAAACAATGAAATATCTGATATTAGCCTTCAAAGATGAAAATATGACATGATGTGATTTTTGACTTCTGAGGACCATTTGTTTTTGTTTAAACGATCAACAAACTGAAACATTGATCCCCCTACAAAACGACTTGAACTCACAACTTAAGGCTGCAAGGATCCATTTTTACTAACTATATGGATGTAATCTTGCATAAACAAGAGCATAATACCTCAATTGTCGTGGTATTACCAGACACCAACGATATGTGCATGATCAGAAACCCGAAAACGCTTAAAGCAAAAGCCAAATTCAACACTGCAAAACAATAGAAAGGTTACATAAGTAAACATGGTAATCAGAAACTAGAGCGTATGAAAGATCATAGAAAAGGGATTCATTCGATATACCAAAAGCGAGAAAGGTTGTTGCCAAAGTGCTGGGTGACCCAGGAATCTCTCCATCGCTAAAGAATTGTATGAAATGTGGTAACAAGGCTAAAGTTACAACAGTTGTCTCCAGGAAAGTGTAGAACTGCAACAATCAACAAAAATATCACAAAAAGATTAGACATTATGGTGATACCCTTGTATAAGATTTGCAATGGAGACAATTATAAATTATTATGAAATTAATATTTTTTTTACAATATATAAACATCCCTTATATATTTCTAATAAAGTATATTTCAAGGACTATAGGAGTAAACCAAGATAAGACAAAAACCAGGCAGCTGTAATGATGCCATATAAGAAAAGCACCAAATAGAAAATTCTTGCTGTTCAATAGAAATTTTCAAAGTTTTGACTGGACATAAATTTAAGCAAGCATTTGACTATCAGTTGTAATATTGAAAAATAGGTTATAACTGCCCAAGGATAGGTTTTACTAGTCACTGTCTGCATAAGTTTGTAATTGTCTACATACATTTTACACATATATAAGATCATAGAAAAAGCTCTTTCACCTTGTTTAATCAATAGAAAAATGGTTGTTGTGCCTACTAATCAAGCCTACAAATGTACCTAATGATGTGATTGGTTGATTTCAAAAAATGATTTGTGGAAATTTGGAGAAAGTACATAATAAAATTGTACAAGTGATTTATGCATTAGGCATGTTTTTAGGCTTGTGTTCTAGGTCTAAATAGCACTACTCTAATCAATAACCCACAAAAACCTAGCTCAAAATCTGTTCAAATTATCATTAGGTATATATTTGAAAGAAGTTCCATCTTAGGATGTTTCATAGGACTTGAAAAGTTGCGATGTTGCTTCTTTTAACCAAATTCCAAAACAAATAACACATTATCCAGTTATCATCACTGTATGTTACTAAAGGCATAGACTTTTATCGACGAGATTCTTTTGGTTTATCACCATCCAAAGGGAATTTTAGACATTTCACCATCCCTCAAACTTCTAGAACTAACAATCTAATCGTCTGATGCTTTATATCTTTCATCTTCTCAGCAAGAGTGCACGGTGATATGAAAAATACTCGCTGTGTGAAATAGGACGATTCATATGGGACTTGCAATGTTCCTTCTTTTTTAGGTTTCACGATAAATAGGCAATTTACTAATGATATCGACTTTCATCCACAAGATTCTTCTGGTTTATTTTATCACCATTAAGGAGTAATTTACACATTTCACAAACAGTCAAATACTTCTACTTGAGAAAGTAATAATTTATAGAACATACCAGGAACAGAAGAAAATACTTGTAGTTTAGAGCTCCAACACAATTAACAACCCACACACAATGATGATCCATTTTCAGTACACACCTCCCACCTGAAATAAAGCAACAACATATTACATACTTTATAATCAAAACCTACACGAGAAATGATAGATACCCACAAAAGAATGAGAATGAACTCACAAACAGAACAATGGTGGCACCGCGGAGGTTTTAATTGGTTACACTTCCGGCAATAACGGATTCTTGTATTGGTTGGATCAGATGAAGTCAACGGGCCTAACTCAGACGCATCCAATGGATCAATGTCTCCTCTTTCTTGATCAATCAATGGTCTATAATTAGGTGGCACACTACCCGGGTCCGTGAAGACAACAGAAAAATAACTCCATAATAGCATCACAAGCTGGATCACATAATTGTAGTTATTTAGGATCAACTATTATCGACACATTATATATAGATGCGTAAATGAAGAAGCAGAAAACAAAGTATATATAGTCATTGTACAGATTTGTAGAGGATATTTGGATGCGCGTTTTGAAAGTGACTTTGTCGAATAATCATGAGAAGATAATTAGGCGTAACATAGCAAGTGTTCAAAAAAGTCTTTGGGCGTGCTTAGTTGTTTTGAAAGTGGTATTTTACAGATACGAAGATGTTTGAAATGTTGGCCAAATTCTGGTTTACTGGAAAAACTCATAAGTCATAACCAAACCACCAAAAATGATAATTTTTTTTAAAAGAGTAAAGAAGGTTTATAAAACAGAGAACAGAAGTCTCGCAAATAAGATTACAAGTACGGGTAAAACTACTTATTTTACAAGTATGGGTTGTTGTTAGCAAATAGCAAAACCCTTTGTATTATACTCGTTATCCAAAATGACCCAATTTTACTAGCTAAAACCAGGGGCGCAGCTACATAGGGGCGGGAGGGGGCGCCCGACCCCCCGAATTTTTTTTGCGGTGTAGGGGGTATATAGTTTTCGTGTAGAAAAATTTCGGTATATTCGGTTTCGACCCCCCAAAATTTCGGTATTACCCGAAAAATAGCGTTAGGAAAAAAATTTTCTAGCTAAAACAAGCAAACAACTATTTAACTCCAATATATTTCTCTAAATAAAACTTATGTAAACAGTGAAGCAAGGTCAAAAAACAACTTTATCTAGAGAATCTATGACAAAATTTGTTTCCTTTTTTAAACTTACCATTATTAATACAACTTATAAGTCAATTAACTATATGAGCTAAACTTTACCATAAAATAACAACTTTAAGCTAAAAATCCATATTTTTACACAACTTTCTAAATTTAGAACTAAAACACAAACAAAAAAAAACATCTTGAAATAAACATATTACCAGGATATGAAAGATGATTAAAACAAGGAGTGCAATTAAGGAATCAAGACCACCAGATGTCAAAGCAGGGCCATAATTAGACAAAACGACAGCGTAATATGTAACACCAACAACACCAAGAACCAACAAGATCATGATCGAACCTAACCCTCTTAAAGCCGTACAAAATTTGAACACATTCCATGCCATCACAGCTCCAGATCTATACATAATAATAATTTATTTAATTTTTTGATTTATGTGTTTTGATCAAAATTGAATCTTGTGACGTGGGTATTTTTTTGTTTTGATTTTTATAAAGGGTTTATGAATTTTGTTGTTGAATCTCCATGGTGATGAGGGACAAGGTTTGAGAAGCGAAAAACAAGGACTTTTTATTTTGTTGTTGGGGTTAATGAGAGAAGGTAAGAAGGTATGTTACATTAATGGACTTTAAGTTTATGTTTGGTTTTATTGTGGTCCTTGTCTTCGAATAAAAGATACCTGAGTTTCTTCTGGAGCTTGGGGAGGGGTTCTATTCGGGTTCGAGTCTCGTAAGTGACAATGAAAATTCGAATTATCCTCTTAGTGTGAAGTCATGAGTTCTAGGGGTTTTCCTTCTCGGGTCTCTCCTAGCGGTTCGGGTCCTGAGGCCTGCCCGTTTGAATGGTTTAACTAGGGGGTCGGATTTCAAGTATGGTGTTTTTAAAAAAAAACGATCACAATTCAGCTACTTACATTTGGGTCAAAGACTATCAATCCTCAAGTAACTTGTACATAAAAGACCTCATATGTTTATCATTGTATAATTGAGTCAAGCCAAGACATGTTATATCAAGCTCAAAATTTTAACTTAGTGAAAAGACTAGCTCAAATCTCAATTCAATCTCAATCGAGTTTTAATTATCACATCAGGTAATTGATACCCTTATGCTGCACTCCACTCAGCTTGACAAACCTTTGTGTACTTCAGGAAGGTCAATATTACTTGATAAATTAATATTGTCTGACTTGTTTATAGAGTACATATATGTTCAGTGAATTTATATGTACAAAAATGTTAAAATAAACTCCATAAAACTTTTTACGAGTCGAGTATTGGATTGATAACGTTTAAGTCCTACTTAGTCACTGAATGCAAAGACACCCAACTCCCTCCTGAGGAAACTTGGGAGCTGAGTTTAATGTGGAAAGCTGAACATTTAGTGGACTGGAGCACATGTTTTACAAACATCCCAAGGTTTGTGCTTAGAACCTGCTGGAAAGGAGGATGAAGTCATAACTTCTTAATGGTTAATTTTCTTTGAAAATTGCTAAGCAGGAGCATGAATAAAGAGGAACCACCTATGTAAATGTTGAAGTTTTGCCGCTTCATGAAGCTTTGGACTTTTAGCTTTTACAACATTTATGAATTGGATATGGACACATGGCTTGTATAGTGTCAGGTTTATTTAAGTGTTTGAAAATGTATGTGTATTTTATCTTCAGGTATTCAAATGGGTTGAAGGGTTCAATTCTTAGAACACCCTGATTCTCGAATATTTGAACGTGTAATGTACTAAGATGAGAATTCAATCTTCAAGATATTTTCATTTATGCATATATTTTGTTTTGTGTTTCATTTTTCATGCAAAGGAAGTGAACTAAATTTGGGGAGGATTGTTGGAAAATTTAGTGTACTTGAGGGATTAATTCACACCTGGTAATGGGTTTGGAGGTACGGAGTGTACACCCATTTTGTCACTGAAACCCCTGACTCAATAGTGGTTATGCTAGTATGAATCTGTTTCTACTAGTGTGAATCTGTTTCTGCTAGTATGAATCTGTTTCTGCTGATTTGATTCTGCTAGTGGAATTCTGCTGCTAGAATGATTCTGCTGATGACATCAGTTTATTCTGCTGCTCGTTTTTAACCACTGATTCCTACTATTATGGAAAGTATTATGATATATTAATGGGCCGTTAATTATACATAATTCCATGGGCTAGAGTTTGAGTATTCTCTATTATAAATAGAGGTCATAATACATTTGCATGGATATACGATTAACACAAACCCCAAACACTTGAATACAATTATGTTCTTGATTTGTACCTATAACAAGAACATCACTTGGTCTTATCCCATAGAGATATTCGTGTAACCCAGGCATAGGGTCGAATAGTTTCTATTGGAAAGTGATACCACGATTTCAAGTGAATATCCGGTACCTTATTGATTATCTTAACTATAATCTGGGAACTTGTTTACACATGATAACCAACAAAGACTTTATAACCACATCTTACTAGTAAGATGTGATGGTCAGATTCAGACCCAAAACATATTAATGACCCTTAATATTTGACGAATGTAATATTATTTTATAGTGTTAAAATGGAAGACAACTTGGTCAATGATAGTGAAACTTTTCTTATCCACGAGCCATGTAAACCAATGAAAGCAATGAAAGCAAATTTTAAAAGGCTAAAAATACTTTATGTATTATTAAAAAAATACATTATGCTTTTTCTATTTTAGAAAAACTCATTATACACTATTTTTAAAAGTACTTTTTGTCATTTTTTCTGTCTTCATCTTCCACATCTCATAACTCCAATCAAGCACTATTAATTCTGGCTAAAAAACTTGTTGTCGGTCAAAAACAAAAACACATAAAAATAACTGTTCATTTTTAAGTTTCTTTTAGATGACTTTTATATATGTCCTAATTTTTCAAACACAAAGAAATTTTAATGTTTGAACTTTGAACAAGATCAAATGGTTTTAAGTAACCTATCCAAAACACCCACATTTCTGAAAACAAAACACAAGTCAAAGTACTTGTATAAAACGTCAAATTCTAAAAGCATACAGATTTCTCTAATTCTCTGTTTTAATATGTCACAAACTCATTAAAATACGCCTTTGTTACAACAACCCAAAAATCCCATTTTTTAAATTTTCATTTATATTTCAAGATTCAGATTCTTGATCAAATTTCAAGAAACAAAAAGAAAATGACTACAAGAGAACTTTAGCGTTGATCTAGTAGAGCTCAAATTCTTTCTATGACTAGTTTTTATGGTCATCATCAGGGGCGGTGCTGAGAATGTAAAAAAAAAAAATTAGGCCCAACACGAGAAAAAAAAAAGGTGCCCCTATATTATAATATCCATAGACTATAATCAAGTACGAAAAGCCAAAAATACGAACAAAACTCATTCTTGCAACAAAAGTATTACTTTTACAAAAAAATTGGGCCTAGTACATATAATGGGTATAAAAAAATTTAGTGCCTTTTAGTGGGTTGGGCCCGGCTCGGTTGCTGATGGTGCGCCGGCCCAAAACCGCCCATGGTCATCATTAGCATTACATTCATGTCAGCGTCACATTATTATTTAACAGACCATTACTATCACCATCTTTTACCTTTTATGGTCAACACAAAACAAAACATATAAAAAAATACATACTTTATACAAACATACCAAATAAAAGAGAAGAGAGAGGGGAAAAAAAAAGCGGTACAGACCATAACTATGTGCAAAAATAAAGTTGATGATGCTTAGCTTTTATTGGGGTCACTCGTGAAGAGTGTAATCGGGATCCACCAAACCTGTAAAAACATGTTTTAATCTTGATCATATCACTCTTTCTTTTTAATCTTGACCATTCCCTTTTAAGATTTATTAGTAAAAAACAAGTGTTGTTTTTTAAGTTTCTTTTTTATGACGTTTTTTTAAAGGGTTTAATTGTAAATGACATTTTAGTTTTTTGATAAAGATTTAATCTTTTTGATGATTAATATGTTTTCTTTGTATGTTTCTTAACATGTTATTAGTTGTGCTAGCAATGGAGTGGTGGTCGGTGTCGGTGGTCAGACGTGGTGGTGATGGTTAGTGAAAAAGACAAAGGGCATTAGAGTCTTTTTAAGTGAGAAAAAGAGATTTGTTTAAGCATAATGACATCTAAAATCATACTAAATAAATCATAATGAATTTTTCGATAGTAAAGAAAACAAAACGAGCTATTTTAAGTCCTTTAGCTTTTACCCAATACAAAACTATTTGTACTAAATTGTTTTTCTAACTTAATTTAATACCAACTTGAGGAGATATTAGATTATACTTAGGAACAAGAAAAGTGGTCTACGTGATGACCAAACAAAAAGTTGTGTGAAAAAATGCGGTTAATGATAGTTTGCGTTTCGACATGATAACGGTTGGAGCTGATAGTTGGTGGATGGTAAAGTACATTAAGCATGTGTTTGGTGCGAGGTTTATAAAGGCTTATATGATGTGTTTGGTGGGAGGCTTACAAGGGTTTATTGAAGCCCAATTCTTTTAAATAAGCTAGCTTTTAAAATAAATTTTATTTGTCACACATACTTATCAAATATTTTATAATTAGAAAGGCTTAAAATTCAAACTTCTTAACCAATCTGCTTGCTAACCAATTAATTTTGAAATTCTTCTATAATAAGCAAGGAAAAGTATGAATTTTAAGTCTTTCTAATTATAAAATAGTTCCAAATACATTATATATTACTCCTTCCGTCTCTTATTAAATGTCCATTTTTGACTTTTCGAGTCTTTTTTCTTTAACTTTGACCTTAAATATTTTTGTTTGTATTATATGATACTTGATAAAAATTATGTCAATAAAAAATACATTTAAAACTCAATTCATTCATATATTTTGCATCATGTATTGTATATCATATATAAAAATATTTATGGTCAAAATTGATAAAACAAAACTTTGAAAATTCAAATGAGACATTTAATATGAGACGGAGGTAGTAGTATAAATAATGAATTATCATGCAAAAACTGAAAATATATCAGAATTTATATTAATGCATTTCTATGTCATTTTACATTATAAGTTTCAGCTCCAACTATTTTGCTAAATAGTTTTATAAAACTATAAGCTTCAACTTTCAACTTATACTATAAGTTCCGGCCAGCTCAAGCTCCAACTCATGTTCTAGTTCCAGCTTCATCACTAGCTCTAACTCATTGCACCAAACATACCCATAGAGGCTTAAGTTTATAAAATAAACCAGCTTATAAAATAAACTTTGTTTGCCACACAATCTTATGGAAGATTTTATAAGCCATACGACTTAATAAGCTCAAGCCTATCGAAATGGGCTTAAAAGAGCTTATAGCTAGTAAAACATTAATAAGCTTCAACTCAAACTAATTAACCAAACAACTTTATAAAAATATAAGCTTCAGCTTTCGACTTGTAACATAAGCCCCGGCCCCAGTTGCAGTTGCAACTACAGCTCCAACTCGCCCATTTCGCTAAATATTCCCTAAAATCTAAATAAAGATGAGATAATCAATACATACGTTTGTAAGCCGTTATTTTTCTCTGGCGATTTCATCTTCGACTATTG
Organism: Artemisia argyi; assembly: GCA_030686995.1. Taxonomy (NCBI): domain Eukaryota; kingdom Viridiplantae; phylum Streptophyta; class Magnoliopsida; order Asterales; family Asteraceae; genus Artemisia; species Artemisia argyi. The sequence continues at coordinate 201,651,325 of CM060676.1, forward strand.
CTCATTAGAAACAAATAAATAATTCTATGATTTGAATTTATACGATAAATCTTTATCACATTTTCAACTTTGAAATCACGACTCAAATGTTTTTCGATGGTCATCGTTGATTGAAATAATCTTCCCAAAACAAAATCAATACAACTCAACCATTTTTTTTTTCTTTTTTTTTTTGACAAACTTATATAATTCTATCCATTAAAATAATGTGTATAAATTTTTTAGTTCTCAATAACCAATTGTGTAGTTCTTAAATTCAAACCGAAATTAACTTTCAGATAATCAGATTTGTATATTTCTTTTGTTAAAATTCGCAAGAGTATATTTTGACGTTACCTTCAACAAAAGCTAAGCATCAAGGTAACCAAAAATTAAATTAGTATTATTTCATTCTCAGTTGTAAGTTTGTAACCAAACAAAGGACTAAATTTTCTAATCAATTTTCGCAATCTATTACTTACTTTCTCCAAACAGTAGTATCCTTTCTCTTATCTCAGAGTCATTCTCATTCTCTACAATTTCATTATGCACAACGTTTTCATTCTTTACGATTCAGTCGTACAAAACGCCTCGTTTCAGTGCTCCAAGAAAATTCACTCGATTATTCATAGAGTAAAGAGTTCTAAAAATGCAATGACGAGCTTCATTGCAACCTTTTGGGCCAAATTGTCAATTGACATGTAAATGGGCCGTGAGTATAGAATGCATTTTGGATTCACTTTGTTTATATGTTATTTTTAGTTAGTTAAGTTTATGCAATAAAATAAATTGACTAGCCAAACATCCAGGAGACAGGATTTGCAATTGAAGGGAGCCGAAAATTCATTATAAAAACTAACACAAAATTCAAATCACAAAAGGGTTAAAAGCATAATAAAACTAAAAAAGGGTTGGTTGTTTAGCTATATTGACGGTTTCATGTACATAAACAAACGACAATAAACAAATATTTAGTAACCGTGATCGTATTTATATGAATACGGAATATCAATAGTATAAGTAAGAAACATTAACATAGAAGGTGTAAAGGAAGATTTTTGAATCTAAATGTAATTATCAAGAAAAAAAAAAAAAAAAAAAAAAGTGGAAAAAGCATTTAACGTACAAAATGGTCATTTGTTTATTGAGAAAATTCTTTAAATGCCCCAAAGATACACATGTGTGTACCCATATGCCTAAAAAATTTCCAACTTTCCCAAATACCCCATGGGCGACTCTCTCACAAGAAATCTTGGGCAACTCTCCCAGAATTTTGACAAGTGTCCCTTTGGTTGTCCACACTTTGTATTTGTAAAGTACAAATAACCTCACTATTTCTTGAGTAACTGAGACCTATTTTTTTGGGCGACTTCACTATTTTGTCTTTTAGCTAAAAAGTATGATCTTTTTATATTAATTTATGGTACAAATTTCTTGTGCGACTTGGTCCCACTATTGTGCATTCTTGTGTGTACCAACCACCTCAAGTGGTTGTATTAATAGCACCAAAACCAGGTAGTACCTGGTGTCACTTTAGGATGGATGGCCGGCCCAAGTCCGTTAAAATTTGGGACATATGTATTGGAGAAGGAGGGCGTCATTACCTAGCGGATAATAGCACTCCTTCATATACCATTGCTACTTTTGGTGAGTGTGTTTATATGATAATTGGATGGACCTCTTGGGCGGGCACCGAAAGGCGTAAAAGCCTTTCGGGTATGTTACGTCATCTAGATACATATTACTACTATAACTGTTTAGTTACATGAAATATATGAAACCTTTGTTTTAAAACAGTAATTTTCTATCTAGTTTGACCAAAAGAAATTACTACTTGCGACTTGCTTTTGAGGTCTTAAACTCTATATCCAAAACACATCTTTTAGACTTTTTGATGAGTTTCAAACTTTTTATCAATTATATGAATTTTTTTCATATACTTTTGTTTTCTCGTTTTTTGTTTCGGCCTAGCTCGGCCAACTTTACAAATAAGGAAAAGCCCTCGAACTAAATTTGGTTTCTTGTGGCTTTTGATAATTTTAATGATGCGTATATTGTATGTAAAGTGATAAAAAGCGAGGCACCATTCTTTTTTAAACATGAAATATAACCAACAGAATGTCACATCGCCTGCATGGTCACATGATGAAAAAAAGTTTGCTTTTTAATGTTGAGCAATGCTATAACCACATAAAAAATATCACAAAACTATCCACAAAATGAGATGTCATTGATTGATTGGTTATATTAGAGAAAGAAGAGAGAAACTCTCACAAAAAACACCAATCAACCATTAACACATTATTTTGTGGAAGTTTATTTGTGGCTCTAGCATTCCTTTTTAATGTTTCAAATTATAGTTAAAATGTCGTAGTCTTCTCTTCACTATTGTCACTCATAAATACTTTTCCGATATGAGATTAAGAAAAATTAGATGGAGAAAAGAAGTGTTTGTATGACAGGAGGCACGAGATATAATAAGAGCAAATTACACTAAGAGCAAACGGTATTTCACTCAAGAACCAAGTGAAATCTTCACTTTCATGTGTTAAACCCACGTTAACCACACCGCCCCCTGCGTTAAAGGGCCGCGTTAAAGCTTTAACGCAACGTTAAGGGTAGTTTTAAAAAATAATAAAAAATAAAATCATTTTACCCCTTTGTGACCGTTGGTTTAAAAAAATAATAAATAAAAAAAATCATTTTCACCCTTAACATTTAAAAACAGCTAGTTCGAATAAAAAATATATTTTTTCAAAACCTTTTTCCACCACTATAAATAACCAATTAACAAACAATTTTTTTTCACACTTCCACAGCTCTAACTCAAATTTATATACTTCCTCTTAAAAAAAAAAAAAAAAAAAAAAAAAAAAAAAAAAAAAAAAAAAAAACCTTGTTCATTCACAATGGATCCGAATCAAAGTGACGAAGAATTTACGAACTAGTCAGATGTAGATGACGAAACTGACTTAGAGTTTATGATAGTCACGTACGAATATCAACAACTCAACCTCGCTTGTCCCGTAATCCGATCTATCATAAACGTGAGCTTACTGTAGAACGTTTGAGTAACGACTATTTCAATCACAGTTGTAAGTATCCGCACCGAAATTTTCGAAGAAGATTTCGTATGAGTCGGAAACTATTTCTAGAAATAGTCGAAGGTATTGAATCTTATACTTCCAATTTTCTTCCATATCATTTTAAATTCTTTAGCCAATCACCCGATGCTACGGGTTGAATGAGTATAAGTGTCCATATGAAGTGTACATCTGCCATAGGCCAATTGGCGTACGACATCGCACCCAATGCGTTTAATGAATATTTGCAAATGGGTGAGCATACTTCACGTGATTGTCTTGATAATTTTAACAATTGCGTTATTGATTTGTTTATGCCAGAGTATTTATGAAAACCAACATGGTCCGACATTCAAAGTATTTATGAGACATGAAGGGTGGCATGGTTTTCCAGAATGCTTGGTAGAATTGATTGCATGCATTGGCAGTGGAAAAATTGTCCGCTGGCTTGGCAAGGGCAATTTGGTAGGGTTGATAAAAAAAAAAATACCCAACAATAATGCTTAAAGCAGTTGCTTCGCAAGATTTATGGATTTGACATGCAATTTTCGGGGTGGCGGGTGCGAATTACGATATTAATGTTTTAGATAACTCTCCGTTATTCGACGGCATTCTTGATGACGTCACCCCCTATAGCACCTTATATGGTTAATGGAACCAAGTATGAACATGGATATTACTTAGCTCACAGAATTTACCAACAGTGGACAACTTTCGCCAAATCATTCTCGGCAACAACTGACGATAAACATGGTTATTTTAAAACGAAACAAGAAAGCGCACGAAAGGATGTCGAACGTACTTTTGGTGTGCTTCAAGGAAGTTAGGGTATACTACAACAACCGGCACGTCAAATGGAAGTTGTCAAGATACGTAGAATCATGTATTCTTGCACTATTTTGCATAATATGATTTTAAAAGATTAAAAGTTTGCACTACGTGAGTATTGCGAAATGTGGGTGGATCCGTCACCACGTATGAGGAAAGAGAGGTGGATCGAAAGATGTGATTTCCAACTTCGAAAGGCAAAAGAAATACTCGACTCCAACTAGACCTTATGGAGCATCTTTGGCAGAAACATCTTCAATGACAACAACAAGAAGATTCCAAAGACGATGAATAAGTATTTGTTTCGTATTGTAATGTTTAATATTTAATGTTATGTAATGTTTAATATTTGTATTGTATTGTTTAATATTCGTATTGTAATGTTTAATATTTAATGTTGAATTTGAAAATAGTTAAGTTAAGGCTGAGTTATGATAATGGGTATTTTTTTAATTAAGGTGAAAAAGTTAAAGCTGATGTGGCACTGACGTGACACTAGGTGAATGTTTAACCTGGTGCTATGACACCCTCTGCTTTAATGGTAACACCATCATCTGTATCATAATCCGCATCATCAAAATCGAGCACATCTGTATACTTTATGGAATCCTCACTTGAATCCTTCACCATAAATTCTTGGTCAATCTTTTCCAATAACCTCCTGAATTAAAACTCATCAATCAGTCTTTTTGTATGATTTGCAACCATTTTTTCTACATAAAATGTTGGTGGGAACTCATTGTCAGAATCAGTATCATAAACAGGTCCAGCCTTCTTAGGTTGGTTGTCTTATGTCACTCTAACAATGGTAATTTCCCATTGTTTTCAGTCTCAACATCAAGATCCTTTCCAACAACATCATTGACATCATGATCTACAATTTCTTATATCACCACGCCCATGCCCTTACTCATCATTCACTCCATCATCTGACACTCTACCAATGAAACACCGGTTTCAATATACAACTCCAATTCTCTAAATATAGGAACATACTCCACAAGTCTCCTCGCATCTTTGTCAGACATTAGTGGTAGCAAACATCATCCAAAGACTCCCCATGTATCCTAAAGTGAGTAAACACAAAGGTACGATCCATGTAACCTAAATCCTATAACACTTCGCCTAATATGTCAATGGAGAAAATGTCACAGTGAACTCCATCAAACCAATCTGTATCTCTAAAATGATATCTTCTTCCTGGTGATGAGGTAAATTCACCATTGTGATGAATTTGCAAAGTAAACATGGTTTGATTCAAATCTGTGCAACACATAAAACATTAATAACTTCCAAAAACAGTAACAAGTTTAAATGGAAAACACGAAAATTGAATAGAGTATACTTACCATAAAGGATTCCTAAATCATGGATCGGAGTACTGTGTGCGCGATTTTGCCAAAGCTTAACCATTCTCAAGATCTTTACTTATGAAAGTAATGTTCATGGAAGAAATTGAAACACAAACATAAACTACTGCTTTAAAGGACTAAAATTTTAAAATAAAACACGGGCAATTGAGCTGATTGGCGGGAAAGGGAGTGAAAGGACAATACTATCCTTAGTGATGTGGCATTTAACGAAGAAAATATTGAAAGTTAGCAAAAATAGCTCTTGGCGGCTTTTTTGCAAAAAAATGAAACATTAATGTCATTTTTCCAATAAAATTTCTTTTAGTGTATTCCTTGCACATTTGGGCTACTTTAAAGACCATTTTTTCAATTTACCCTGACTTTTTGTAGCTGGTATCACTACTACATTTTTGGGTTTAGAGACCCCCTCATCAAGACCCTTTATAAAATAAAACGGTCTTAAGAGTTGTTTTTGGCTTGTCCAAAAGTTTCAAGACCTGTTTGAAAGAAAAAACCCGGTTTTGATGTAAATAACAAATCAAGACCGGTTTTTCAACTAATAACACGTCTGATTATGCTTAAAATAGACCGGTGCTAATTGTGAAACCCGGCTTCTCTTTACTCTTTAGAAGCAGACCCTTCTTTAACTGGTACCCGGTCTTGATTCCCAAAAAGTATAAGCGGGTCTTTTGCCCTCTTAAAATTTTTGAACATAACCCAACCTATGCTTTCCCCAACACATACTCACCCACACCCACACCCACACCCACACCCACCCACACCCACACCCTGGCGCTGCTCCGACTAACCACCGTCTTACTACTTCGTGGCACATCTCTGCCACCACCGCAATCGTAATATTGCCATACTATATATTTCGACCAAAGGTTTGTTAAAACTTGAATTAAATCTGTGTTTTTTTTAATTCTTTTCTTTATTTGAAAATTGATATATTTGTTTTTCTCAAGATCAGTTAATTGATTGTTTGCATTAGTGTTTGTCACATAAGATTTTAAAGGTTATGTGATTGAATTAGAGTTAGTTTGGAAGCTAATTCATGTGGTTTAAAGCTTGCATAGAACATGTTTGATGAAATGCTTCATTTTTTTATATGTCTTCTTTGTTGTTGTTGTTGCATACAGATGCTTCAGTTGATTTATTAGACCACGACTCAGGAAGTTGGATGAAATTAGTTAGATGATGTTTTGAGGGTGTATAGGATTGCTTATTAAAACTGGTTGCTATATAATTATGTAATGGTATATGATGCTTGCTACTATTTTGCCTCTTGTTGTAATTACAAGTGATTTAACTGGATATGTGATTGTAATTGTTGTTGGTGCACTACCTGTATGTTGTAAGGCCTCACCGAATTTGGTTCCTTGTTATAAAATCAGTATTTAATTTATTTTACAAGTGAGTAATAGTTTCTAGATTGACGTTTGTAGTAGTTTTGTTAAATATAGGTTAATAGGAAGATTGGCTTGGTATATGGTGGTGGAAGTGTTGGTCTGATGTGTATAACATCTCAGAGGGTATTTGATGGAGGCTGCCCTGTTCTTGGGTAATATACACAAACATCAATTCGTGTTCTTTATGTAAATTTTAGTTGCTCAGAGTCGCCTATTAATGTACTGTTGGTTTTAACAAAACCGTTGCTGCTTGCTTACTTGCAGGGGTGTTCCTAAAGCTCTTGTGCCTCTTGAGGTATTAAGTATTAACCCTTTGATGTCTTAAGTTTTGTTAGATCGTTTTAGTTACATGGGTTTACTCAAGAATTGTGGGTTGGTTTCCATTTTACTTTTTTTGTGAACCTTTGGCTGAAGTTACTTCATATTTTGTGCACAGTCGCAGACCACTTACTGTTATTTCTTACTTCGGTGCAAAATTACCGGGCACTTTGACGGGTCTTGGGGCACAACTTGCTTGTGATGTACCTTTTTCTGCCATTTGCTGGTCTACCCTTGAGCTGGTCAGAAGAAGGCTCTTAGGTCTGGTGGGTGAGGAAGCTAATGTCGCCACCGTGCTTGGAGCAAATTTCTCGGCGGGTTTTGTTGCAGCTAGCCTTACTGCTACTGCTGCTACATGTCCACTTTGATACATAGATACAATATATTTCATTTAGAGCTAACGGATATGACTTGTATACTTATTAATGTAGTTTTTTTGGTTGGATGGAACTCAATATTAATCAAAATGCATGATTCGTTGTCGCTGTTTGGGATTGCTTATTGATCACAGTTATAGGGGCTGTTTGGGACGGTTTATTGAAAGTATTACAAGTAGTTTCAATAAGCAATCCCAAACAGCCTCTTTTTCTAATAAAAAAAACAAAAATAAAGACAGGTTTTTACCAAACAACGGGTCTCTATTAGTCTTTAGAAGCCTATTTTTGTGACAAAACCCGGTCTTTCTTTTGTTTTATAGACGTGTTTTTATCCTCAAACAGGTCTTGAAAACCAAATGGAGACCTGTTTAAAAACCGGTCTAGTTTATTTTTCACATGGAGACCCCCCTCATAGAGACCATATCAAGAACCGGTCTTGTTTACGTGTACAACAGGTCTCAAAAGCCTTTTTTGTAGTAGTGTATCATTCAATATGATGTAAATACTTTTGTTACAGCATCATGCAAATTAGTATAAACATTATGTTTTTTCTGGTGCAGTGCAAAGTATAGATAACGTGTCATGCCACTCAACCACTTGGCAAACATAATAGAGTTCTAGTCACAAATGTAATAAAAACGAAGATTGATGTAATAAAATTATCTAACGGCTTCTATAACGCATCATCACTAAAATATTGACTGTCACTTAATCAAAAGTCAAAACCATCAAATGAGTAAGGATTATAATATGCACCAAACATTCATATTTATTAGCGAAACTAGTTAGGTGGCATGTCTATTTTGGTAAATATTTAAAGGGCATGTGTATGTATCTACCAGTTAAAAACGACTCTACAATGTTACGTAGTATATATATAATGAAACGAGTAATTTATTGTAAAAATAACCACTAAAGTGTCGGGGGTTACTATTGATGTCTTAACAACAAGTCTATAGTTCAAACTTCACTGGTTACGCATTAGTGGGTGGCCAAAGAAAGGGTCGGAACCCTTACGCAAAAACCCGTTAATTTAGGATCTATATGTTAATTTGAGTCAAAACATAAAAAATATCTCTGTCTATAATTTATTGTAACTTAATAACCACACTAGCCCGCTAAGCAACTTTATGAGTGATAAGAAGTGTGGCTCCACAAATGGAATATGTGAAACCAATATCTTAAAAGGATACGTCACTTCACTTGACTTCGAATCGTACGAGAAAAAAAGCATGATAAATACCTGAGTTCACCATCTATCATTCCAAAAAAAAAAAAAAAAAAAAAGATCGTTTGAAAACGAAACCAAACCAATTAGTGTCAAGAGATGGAGAAAGGAACAGTTTGTGTAACGGGAGGCACAGGGTATTTAGCATCATGGATGATCAAATTGTTGCTTGATGAGGGGTATTGTGTAAATGCTACCGTCAGATCTGCTTCAGGTTTTATTGTATTCGCAAGCTTTTATGTTTTTGCTTTGTTCCTTTTTTGTGTTTAACTATAGAGAACTTGAAGTTCAAATTTAATAGGCTCTGGATGATATTAGCTCTTCAACTTTTAGAAGGTAGATAAAGTTTTTTCTTATGATGTTTTTTTTTTTTTTTTTTTTTTTTTTTTTTTTTTTTTTTTTTTTTGGGTTAAATGGGTTGTTACTGTGAAGATTTCACGTATTAGAAATATAAGATGACACATGATGTTGCTATTACAAATATCACAATGAAATTTAGTTTAAAGAGACATTTGGTTATGTCTCGTAAAATTAAGGGATTTTGTATGTGGAGGTCACTCAAGTTTTAACTTTTTATGAGGCCGCCCATGTATGAAAACTAACTTATAGGCCGTTCAAATATATTTCCTTTTTCATTCATATCAAATCCGTCCATAATTACACCGGAAAATTGTATATTGATCACGAAAATGCCCCATCTAAAAAATTAAAAACTATAATAAATTATATTATAAATATGTAATGCCTAATATACCCTTTAAATAACGAAAGTCAATACCAATAGCAATGTTATTAATTCATCATCTCTTATCTGGTGATAAAATTGATCCATCTTCTTCATCCACATAATACTCACAACATAACAAAATCTGATATTCTTATTTGTCATCATAAGTTAGGAGCATCATAGGGAATTTGTGGGTACCTTTTTTTATTACCAAGTAACGCAAACATTGACAATCTTTCATGTTACTAAATAATCAAATTACCGATACATCATCTAAATTGAAAGATGAAAAATAATTATTAATATAATGGTGAGTAAGTGTAAACTTAGATGTAGATACAAAAGCAAATCAAGCTATCGGATAACTTGTAAAAGTGAATACATGATTCATTAGACTAAAATACTAAACTGATTGCTCTAATGTGTAAGTGAGAGTGCATTGCGCTAATGTAAAATTGTGTACCTGCCCATTGTAAATATATATGCAACAAACGATCAATGTTTTTTTCTCAATGAAGATGAGGCACATTTAAAACCCTATTTGCATTGATAATAAGCGTACACTTTTTTTTTCTTGATTGTTGGTTTTGTTTCCGTATTAGTACGAGGGTACTTTTGTCTTTGGGATATATCAAGGATATTTTAGTCAATAAACACTTCATATTGACAGATTTGGTATAACTGAAAAGGAAAATATACTTGAACGGCCTATAAGATACTTTTCATATATTAGCGGTCTTAATGAAAAAATGTTAAAACTTGGGTGGCCTCTATATACAAAATCCCTAAAATTAATGCAAATAAGAATGCCATCTTTATTTTTGTACGTGTATAACATATATCCGTAAAAAACAAATTTTTATATATTTCGTAGTTTATCGATCGAGTACTAGTCAATATATGAAAACCTTATGATTGTATGCTCAAGGAAAGATGTGAGTTATCTCACAAACTTACCAGGGGCGGGGCGTCACAGAGGCTTATTATTTAAGAACAACGTTTATAACGTATAGGTTCGAGAAAAGATGTGAGCTATCTCACAAACCTACCAAGGGCATCAGAGAGGCTTAATATATTTGATGCAGATCTAAGCAGACCAGAAACCTTCGAGGCCCCAATTAAAGGTTGCATAGGCGTCTTTCATGTTGCGCATCCAATCGATTTTGAGGGCAAAGAACCTGAAGTGGTGCAAACAGAAAGAGCGATTAAGGCTAGTTTGGGTATTTTACAATCATGTATAGACTCAAAGACGGTAAAGAAAGTTGTCTACACATCTAGCGCATCCACGGTTGTGCTGAATGGAACAAAACACACTGATGTCTTAGATGAGGAATCTTGGAGCGACATTGATTACATTCGTACTCATTTTAAGGCATTTGGTTCCCCATATTTCATTTCAAAGATGTTGACTGAGAAAGCAACAATTGAGTTCGCTGAGAAAAATGGGTTGGATGTTGTGACCATCATTCCTACCTATATTCATGGTCCATTTGTTGTTCCTAGCTGCCCAGGATCTGTACGTGTCTCAATGGCAATGATATTTGGTACGTCATAACGTTTGTTACTGGTATCATCAATATGTTTGCTTTGCATGATTTAAAAAATGTAACTTTTACAATATAATAAAATGTAAATAATTTTTAGGTGAAACCGACAAGTATGAGATGCTTATTAAAACGGATTACGTGCACGTTAATGATGTGGCTAGAGCACACATTCATCTTCTTGAGCACCCAAGTGCTAAAGGAAGGTATATTTGTTCTAGAATTGGGGCTACCTTTGAGGAGTTGCACAATCTGTTGTCACTCAGATATCTAGAATATAAGATGCCAAGTATCGAGTAAGATTATAATATCGTTATCATTTTCTCTATAATGTTTAATTTATCATCTACTAACTATATTGTTCTTAAAGCTTTTTGAAGGATTCTGTCGCGTTTAAGTTGCCTGGTGTCTCATCGGCCAAACTCTTGCGCACTGGATTTGAGTTCAAGTACGGGCTTGAAAAAATGTTTGATGACGCAATTGACTGCTGTAAACAAAAGAACATATTATAGATAATAGTAGTTTTTCTATAAGACACATATTAAGTGTGTAAGAAAATCCTTCTGATCCGATGCTTGGTGTTTACTGTAATAAAAGTTGTGATATGTATAAATGATCAAGGGGTTTAACGGTTTGTTTTATCAGCTTGGATAATTGAATTATTCGTATTAAAGCTTGTACTAAACTAGAGGGGTTAACTGAGTTAGCACCGGGTCGTGGGTTGATTGTGAGCTTCATGGATGAAGGTTAGCTCATCTTTCAGGTGGAGGTGACAAAAATAGGCTAATTGAATAACGGATTAAAATGATTCTCCAAATGCAAGATACAGACATGACATTACCTAAGTGTATACAAGTATACAACTGTAATCGTCTCTATATTATGTCCAAATTGTAGACACAATCTTTAACTTTTCGAAAGTGCATGCTTTGTCTTTGTGGGAAACCTTTAGTGCAAATACTGTTTTGGCTCAAAGTGAAATGACATAAATGTCTGCGTTCAATGATACAGAGTATTTTATCATTTCATTTGTGTGGATTTTAATGGGCAAATTCCCAAAACAGGACAATTATTTTTCGGGTTTATTTATTCAGTACAAACCCAATCTCATTTCCCAATTTGGTCAGGTGCGATCGTGCGATTCTTTTAGTTTCTTGACACTTGTCCCACCCACTATCTCTTGTCCCCCACTATCACTTGCCACTTGTCCCACCCACTATCTCTTGTCCCCCATGTGTCTAAACAAAATTACTTATTTACTCTTAGTTCTATAAGTCAATTAAATGTGCGATTTTGCTACCTATTAAATGTGCGAATGTGCGAATTCAATTTATTTTCAGATTCCGGCAAATTAAATGTGCGAATGTGCGAACGTGCGAATTCACTTTATTTCCAGATTCCGGCAAATTAAATGTGCGATTTTACGACCCCTTAAATGTGCGAACGTGCGAATTCAATTTATTTTCAGATTCCGGCAAATTAAATGTGCTACAAAAGAAAAAGCTGTATAAATATACCGGCAGCAACCAAATATTCCGGCATCAACCAAACTATCTTTTTGTTGTTTTCAAAATAAATATACGAACTATTCAGTCAACCAAACTATTGTTGACTGCTACAACCAAACCATAAGAACTGCTACAAAATATAAGAACTGCTACAAAAGAAAAAGCTATTATTGACTGCTACAACCAAACTATCTTTTTGTTGACTGCTTCCTCCTTTTTTGTTGGTTTCTTCACCTCCTTTTGTGATTAAACTTGCTCATCCCTATAATATCCAAGCTGACATTTTGAAATCAATTCTTCTATAGAATGAAGATAGACCTCCACCATTTTGAAAGCTATTGTTGTTTTCAAAATATAAGAACTGCTACACCATCTTTCCCATAACCACTCCACCACACCACTCACCTCTAAATCTCGACCACCACCACCACCGCAGCTACACCGCCATCACCATCATCAAAACAACCATAAACCCTCCCTTAGATCACCTCCCTTTTCTCAGATCCGTGGTGTACGCGCCGTAAACACCACCACCTCTAAATCTCGGCCACCACCACCACCGTAGCTACACCGCCATCACCATCATCAAAACAACCATAAACCCTCTGTAACACCCCCAGTTTTGAAAACATGCAGCGGAAATTAGATTGGGTGTTACTTCATAGCGCACAGTTTATTAGTAGAAAATGATTGTCATTTTAATCATTTTAAAGATCTATCATTCGAATATAAACACCAGAGTTTTAAAAGAGGTCCCCATTTTTCCCAAAGTTAATTAAATCAGTTTTTGAATGATAGAAAAATTTATAGCCTTTATAAGTATCCGTGCTCCTCCTTGCCATCCTTGCTCATTATGGACCTGAGATAAACACATGCTAAAAGTGTCAACACAAAGGTTGGTGAGTTCATAGAGTTTATAATTTCGAATATCGATTTCCAAAATCAAAGAGTTTGTGAGTCCATAGTAGTTATAATAAGAGCTGATTATCAAATTAAAGTGTGAGTAAATCCATAATGTTCATAGCTTAAATCGTTGATTTATCAAAATCAGAAAATGAGTGATTTTCTTAATCAATTTTATACAAATTAATCCGTTGGTTTGCCCTTCACCGGGTCAACACCAAAATAGTAGTTTGTTTGACCTAATCGGGTCAACACCAAAATATTAGTTCGTTTGCCAATTATTAGTAGTTTTTCCTGCTATATAGTGAACACAATCTCGGGGTTTGATAAAACAGTGGGCTACATCATTGTACCCCCTAATATCAGTCATTGTAGTGCTACATTATTACCGTTCTATTGCCCTAAGCTCATGACACGCAACGATTAACAGACATCAAAATAACCATAATAATGATGTGAAATAGCGGCCCTCAGGATAGGTATTTACCAGTAACCTATGAAATCAAATAAAGTGCATTTGGTGGCTTTCCTCTAGCGACCAAATGGGGATTGTCAATCCCTAATAGATCTATCCACAATTATTTACGTTCACCCTGCAAGTGATTAAGGCGCATGATCGAGGGACTTTTGGTAATAGGAAACTTAGGCAATAGAGATCAAATATAGCATATCGTTGAAAAATCACTTGTAATCATGTCTATAGCTGGTATCTCCTTATGAGATATAAAAATGTGTAAACTAGTAAAGTTTATATGTAATATAGTCCTGTATTTAATTAATGAATACTTGTAAAAGTAAAAACAGTAGTTAAGCATGTATCTCCCCCAAAAACCTTTATAAACCATTGTAAAACAAGTAAGAGTAGGGGCTATGACTCACCTTGGAAGGTAGTGACGTGGTAACGCAACGGTGCCAAAGAGTATGGCCGAAAAGAGTAACAGAAGTGATGTCAAGAATTGGAGCATAATGATATTGAATTCGGCACGACCTAATGAATATGAGCTTGTCACAAATACGGTACGCGAAGAGTACTCAATGCGTATGAGTTTTCAAAAGTTAATATGCTTTAGTTTTCGTGGAATATTTGTATTAATATTTGTAAAAGTTTAGTATCATCATTCGTGTGGTGGTTTTAAGGTTAAGACTCGAATACACATACCATAGTATAAAACATATAACACACTTATGACAGGAAATAAACACGTAAGAATCAAATAGCAGATAAGCGTTATAATGAGTGGATGGTAAAGTTTTAGGCATTCACCCTGTGTCCCCCAAATAATGTATGTTTTATAATAAAACATATGTTTTAATATGTAGAACAATTAGAAAAAGTTTAATGTAACTATCCTTCTTGTTTTGTTATCGGTTTTTGTTATAATAAAAGTTATTGAGATAATATATATTAAGTATGGAAATGCAAGCTTAATATGATTCGTTTTAGTCCGTTATGTCACATGTATAGTTAACCCGATAGTCTTAGTCCATACGACGTGTTAACGTCGATTAAAGTACTAGTTTGGCCTTTATGTTGACTTTTCTACATATATATATATATATATATATATATATATATATATATATATATATATATATATATATATATATATATATATATATATATATATATATATATATATATATATATATATGTAGAAAAGTCAACATAAAGGCCAAACTAGTATATATATATATATATACTTTACTTAAGTCTGAACCGGCCCAAACGACCCACTAAAACACATTTTCAAATCTCAGATTCAAAAGAGATTTTATGCAACACGTCGTTCCAGACAACTTTCGTGTTTCGGCCGAAGGCCGAAACGGGTCAAAAGGTGCCCAAAACGACCCATTTCAGTTCTGCACATGATTCAAATTACCAACATAATGCTGAATAAAAATATACATATAACTCAAAATTTCATTTGGTCATAACTTCTTCATTTTAAATCCGATTTTTACGTTCTTCATATCCCCAGAAAGGTAATTAAGTGTACTACCATATTTTTAAGATTGTACGGTGTCAAAAATATTTTACGGTCACTGTTCATGTTGAATAAAATTATGACAGCTTATATAATTACTATAAATGATTCCAAACACCCCATAATAAGCAGAAAAATAGGCAATCTAAACACCCCATTTCATGGGCTGTGGCTGTTAGTCGAACCAAACCTAACGGACCTTTAGGTCGTGGTGGTGTGAGCCGAGACCAATCAAAACGGACCCTTGAGTCGTGATGGTGTGAGCCGAAACCAATCCAAACGGACCCTTGAGTCGTGGTGGTAATTTCCATTCGAACCAAAGAAAGAAAAAGAATAAAAATAAAAATAAAATGAAGGTAAATGAAACAAAAATAAGCCAGAAGACTGAAAATAAGCTAATGACACTACTAACATGAGTTATACCAAATTTTTATCACATAACAAGCTATGAGCTTATAAGCCGAAGCTTATAAGCTCGATCCAAGTAAACACTCTCAAATAAGCAGTTTCAAGGTAAGCTTATGACAAACCAACATCATAGCATCATTTTTAATTTATTTCAACCACAAGATAATTTGTTAAAAATGTTTTTATTCAAATCTTAATTCCACGAAAACTAAATTAATCAAATTAACAAGGTCGATTGTGTGTGTGTCGACTTACAATATAATGAGAAGAAGAGGTGGAACGAGGTGGTGGTGGTGGCAGTACACGGCAGTAAGCATAAGAAGGAGAGATGAGAAGCCTTTAAACTCTTGAAACGAAGAGGTCTTGAAAAAGAAAAGAACCAAGAACAATATAGCACCAAAGGATCTTCAATCTTAGCATGATGTGACTAGGGAAATAGCACCACAATGGTCTCCTTGGTCCTGTGGGTTCACGACAGCAGCAACAAGAGGAGGAGAGCAGAATTTTTGATGAAGTTTTGATGGTGATATGCACTATGTTTTAGGACATATATATATAGGAGGCAAGTTTGGAGTTTTATGGTTTCTAGGTTACATTTGAGGGAGTAACAAGTGAGGGAGGTGGTGTAAGAGTTTTGCACATGGTTTCTAGGTTACATTTGAGGGAGTAACAAGTGAGGGAGGTGGTGTAAGAGTTTACACATGAGTTATAGGTTACATTTGAGGGAGGTGAGTCTTCAAGTTTGAGTCCAGGTTGTATATTACAGATAACAGCTTAGTATTGCATTTTTGGTTTAAAATCTCGCTAGTCTAAATGTGAAACATTATTTCGAACAACTTTCGTGTTTTACACTTTTCCTGATTTGGACCAGAAGGGCCTTAAAATTGGGATTTAAATACGTTACAGAAAGTTGGTGGTTTATTAGAATTTATACGAAGTGTCATTGGAACAAAGTTATTATTTGTGTCAAATTGAGATGAAATGTGTAAGGTGCCTTAATTTGATCAATATTCTAGTATAGTAATCATATTTGAAAGTTGATAACAGTTGTTATTCATGGTTCTTAGAAGCATGGAAACTAGAGTTGTGAAATAAAAGAGGTATGTCGTGTGTAAAAGTTACGATCAACTGAGCCAAAGCAAACATGTACTTGTGACTTGTAAAAATAATAGTTAGAGGTGAGTTCGTTAGTGAATCAGGTCCAAAGGAAAGGGGCCAAGAATAAAGAAGTCCGTTTAGTTGATGAGTGAGGGGTTAAGGTCTTTTTGGTTCTTAGAGGTCCAATATTATTAGTGAGTACACATGGGAATTTTTGTAGGCTCGGGATTTATATAAATTGTATTTGGTAATTATTGAAACGTATTATTATTAATTATCAATGTATTAAGTCATGTATGGTATCTAGGTTATTAAGGTTCAGTGTAAACGTCGTTTCAAGGTAAGAGTGAATAACGTTGGAATTGACAAAGTATATAAAAAAAAATTTGTTATGGGTAAAAATAGTTAATTTATGTTGTAATAACGTGTTAATCGTAGAAAAATTTTATGGGATGTTATACCCTCCCTTAGATCACCTCCCTTGTCTCAGATCCGTGGTGTACGCGCCGTAAACACACCTCACCACCACTTCTTTTCCACCTACGCGCCATAAACAACCATCAACACCACTCCTAGCCGTCTCCAAACAATATCCGTGGTGATGGTGTCGGATCTGGTATATTAATTTTGTGAAGAAGAAATGATAGAGATGGAGAAATGATAGAGATGGTATATTAATTTTGTGAAAGTGGAAAAGAGGGAGAGAGAGAGAAAGGGTATTATAGTCTTTAATACCCACAAGTGGCAAGTGATAGTGGGGGACAAGAGATAGTGGGTGGGACAAGTGTCAAGAAACTAAAAGAATTACACGATCGCACTTGACCAAATTAGGAAATGAGGTTGGGTTTGTACTGAATAAATAAACCCGAAAAATAATTGTCCTGTTTTGGGAATTTGCCCTTTAGTCATTTCAATTTGAGATATGAACCATATTCGCACCAATAATTTTCTGACACGAATAATGCATGTACTTTTGAAAAGATAAGAACAACACTTGCAATTTAGACATAATGCGGGGACTATTTTTACAATTTACTCTAAAAATTAATAACATTAAAGAATTTTTTTTAAGAAAAAAAGTAAAGGGGAACATTTGTTCAATGTATAAATTTTAAATAGTTATACACTTGTCAATTCTTTTGGTTAATAAAATCTAACATTAGTTTACACTAAAATAAAACATATACAAGAAAAAAAAAAGGGAAAAAAACTTAATAAAATAAGGCAAATCGCATAAAAAGGTATCCAACTTATGTTCAATTTCAATTTAAGGTATCAATCTTTTTTTATCTCAATTTAAGGTATCAATCTTTTTTCTTGTTGCAATCTCGGACAATTAGTAAGTTTACAGGTTACAAGCAGGTTAAAATACCAAACACTCCCGTATCTCTTGTTACACTTAACTCCAAACACCTCCCTTCTTCAACCTCCTATCATTTATCACTAACACATCTTCATATTCCATTCCTTGTCACACTACATACTTACGAATTGTTATAACTTTTTTTTTTTTTTTTTTTTTTTTTTTTTTTTTTTTTTGTGGAACGAGAATCATTTTAACTAGTTAAGCATAACTACAATAGTTGTATACCTACTATACACTAGATAAAATCATAAATTGTTACATGTTTTCCACGACACCAGTTATCAACTTTAAATCATTAATCATTAATGGAGAAGTATTCGGTGTGTTCAACTATAACATTTAGTTATCAATTTTAAATTCCATTGGCAATTGTTAATACTGAATCCAACCATAAACGATGAGTGTCAAAAGTTTTCTTGTTCAAACTTTAGTTCATGTAAATATTTTTTCAAAACTTTAGTTCATGAACATATTTAACGAGCATTATACTAATGTTGTGTGACTAATCCAAACAATTTAGATTTAGCAATTGATTTGACTTCACTAGATTAGAAATTTCGACACTGTGTGATATTTGATGGTGGTGGTGGATGAAATGTAGAAGAAAGAGAGTGTTAGGATTCAAGTTTAGTGACCTGTTACCTAACTAGCAGGTAAAAATATCCTTAAATTGCATAGCATAATAAGTTAGATACCTTAAATTGAGATAAAAAAAAGTCTAATACCTTAAATTGAAATTAAACATAAGTTTAATACTTTTTTATGCGATTTGCAAAAAAAAAAAAATAAGTTGCTTCAATTATGACTCATTTACATAACACAATTGACCAATTAAAATATTAAATGACTTAATATTGCGACGCCAACAAAATTAAGCAATTTGATTAACGGTAAGATTTAGATGATTTGCCAATTTGCTTTCAAGATGTGGATGTAAATGTTTCATTGTATTTTCCCAGTTATTCCAAAGGTTGGTATTCTGAAAGTAAATTGTCCCATAGTTTGTCAATTGTCATTTTTTTTTTTTTGACTTGATTAGCCTTTTTACTAAATTGATCCATTACTTATTTACTTGTTCACATAGAACAATATACCATCAAATATATTCTAAATATAGTAAAACCATTTTCTTTATTATGAAAAAAATGACCAATTGTTCATATGCATTTTTTTTTAAATGTCTCAAGTTTAGATTGATTTATCTGCTTATATATATGATACGTACTCCATAAGTTATTACTGAATACAACTTATTTCTATTAACCAAAAACAATTTGCTTAACTATTAACTGAATTGAGTTATATTTTTATGTCAAACTACTCTTGTTTCATTTGGTTTAAGTTAATCAAACCAATTAAGTCATTCGCTACGGTTCTAAAACTCAAGCATACGTTCTCCAACAAACTCATCATACTATTTATCCATATCTATATCTATACTACTATATAATGCATCTAATTTCAAACATAACTCCTAACCAAAAATTAAGATAATGAGCTCAAATTATGAGGTGATATGTGTCACTTCTTAACTAACTCCAAGCCTAACTCCTAACCAAAAATTAAAATAATGAGCTACAATCATGAGATGACATGTGTCACTTCCCAAATTAAAATTCACCTTTATTTTCAAATTGAAATATCATTTTATCTATTTATTTTTTTTATGATCTAATTTCACCATATTTTTTAAAATTTTGTGTTTTTTAATTCAACATCCATTTTGATATATTTTTTATAAGTTTTTAGTTTTTACATTTTTTAGTGAGTTTATTTTTATTAATTCAAGTTTTTACCACTTTAACCTTTATTTCAATCACTACAATCTTGATTCAACAAAATTATATACTTTTGGGGAGAGTGTTTGACAGGTAAGAGATTGCGAGAGTCTTTCTATATGCGGGAATAATAATGTCACGGGAAAGCAACGGGAAACACAAGCAAATAAATACAACTAACATATATATTCGGAGTGTTGTAAAACGAATTAATTAAGCGGGTAGGGAATTGCGGGAAAAGTTGAGCTATCAATTCATTTACTATATTATAATATACTCCCTCTGTCCTAAAATAATTGTCCTCATTTGATTTTTTAAAGTTTTGATTTCATAACTTTGATCTTAAATATTTTTGTTTATGTTATATAATAATTGATGCAAAACATATGAATGGATTGGTTTTTAAATATTTTTTCGTTGGTATAATTTTCATCAAATATTGTATAACACATACAAAAATATTAAAGATCAACGTTGATAAATCAAGACTTTAAAAAGTCAAATGAGGACAGTTATTTTGAGACGGAGTGAGTAACTATATTTATCGCCGCTGCTGTGCGCGGGTATCTAACTAGTTTTTTCAAAAATGCAATTAAGTTGATCATTATTCATTACAACTGGATGGCAATCGTCTCTCCTTGTATTTCGATGCGTACGACCAAGTTTAACATTCATAAATGCAGATAAGTTGTTTAAAGAATAAAAGATAGCCTTTTAAGGTGTTTTTTTGTCCCTTCAATTAGAAATTAACTTTTTGTAGCTGGTATCATTCAATATGATGTAAATACTTTCGTTACAGCATCATGCAAAGTATAGATAACGTGTCATGCCACTCAACTACTTGGCAAACATAATAGAGTTCTAGTCACAAGTGTATTAATTAATTATCTAATGGCTTCTATAACGCATCACCTTTAAATTATTGACCGTACTATTAATCAAAACACCTAATGAGTAAGGTGTATAATATGCACCAAACATTCATATCTATTAGCCAAACCAGTTAGGTGGCATGCACGTCTATTCTGGTAAACATTTAAAGGGCATGTGTATGTATCTACCAGTTAAAAACGTCTTTACAATGTTACATAACTGAATAGAGTAATTTATTGTAAAACAACCACCAAATTAAGTGGCGGGGGTTACTATATTGATGTCCTAACAGTGTCTATCGTTCAAACTTCGATCACTGGTTACGCTGTAGTGGATGGCCAAAGAAAGGATCGGAACCCTAACGCGATAACTTAACCCGCTAATTTAGGATGTATATATTTGAGTACTCGTACTCTCCAAATAATGTTATCGCTCCTTCCAAGTAACCTAAACAAGAAAAACTATCTATGTGTATAATTTATTGTAATTTAATAACCAACCTTAATGTTCATAAGTACTAGCCCACTAAGCAACTTTATGACTTCGGTGACCTTTTTTTTATCCTTCTGTAGTTTCTTATGCTTTTTGTCTTGAATTTGTTGCCTATAAAAGCATGATAAATACCTGAGTTCACTATCTTTATCATTCCAAAAGAAATTCGTTTGAAAACGAAACCGAAACCCAACCAATTAATTAGTGTCAAGAGATGGAGAAAGGAACAGTTTGTGTAACCGGAGGCACAGGGTATTTAGCATCATGGATGATCAAATTGTTGCTTGAAGAGGGGTATTGTGTAAATACTACCGTCAGATCTGCTTCAGGTTTTATTCTTTATTTTTCGCAAGTGTTTTTGTTTTTGCTTTGTTCCTTTTTTGTGTTTAACTATAGAGAACTTGAAGTACAAATTTAATAGGCTCTGAATTACTGTATATTAGCTCTTCATCTTTTAGAACGTAAATAAAGTTTTTTTTATTATGATGTCTTTTTCAATTTTTTTTTTTTTTGAGTCAAATGGGTTGTTACTGTGAAGATTTCACTAAAAATATAAGATGACACACGATGTTGCAATTACAAATATCACAATGAAATTTAGTTAACGAGACATTTGGTTATGTCTCCTAAAATTAATGCAAATAAGAATCAGGGCCGTCTCGTAGTTTTCGATGGCCCTAGGCGATAACAACAAAGAGACTCTATTACACTTGTAAGCTAAAAAGAAATTGCATATAAATTTGAATTATACGACTCGTATATGTTTAATATTATAGATGTTTATAGCAAAAATAATAAAAATGTGGCCTCTTTGAAGTGGAGGCCCTGTGTGATGACACCTATTGCACATCCTCCCGAGACCCCTCTGATAAGAATGCCATCTTTATTTTGTCTTGTATATTTGTATAACATATATCCGTAGAGAACAAAACTATTACTATATATTTCGTAGTTTATCTAGTACTAGTCAATATATGAAAACGTTATAAATTTATGATTGTAGGCTCAAGGAAAGATGTGAGCTATCTCACAAACTTACCAGGGGCGTCACAGAGGCTTAATATTTATGAAGCAGATCTAAGTAAACCAGAGACCTTTGAGGCACCGATCAAAGGTTGCATTGGCGTCTTTCATGTTGCCCATCCGATGGATTTTACAACCAAAGAATCTATAGAAGTGATCACTGAAAGATCCGTCAAAGCTGGTGTTGGTATTTTACAAGCTTGTGTTGACTCCAAGACAGTTAAAAAAGTTGTGTACACGTCTAGTGCATCCGCAGTTTTGTTTAATGAAAAAAAGCATATTGAAGTCGTAGGTGAAGAATCTTGGACTGATGTTGAATATATTCGCACTCACAAGGAAATTGGATCACATTGGTATCATATATCAAAGACATTGACCGAGAAGGCGATACTTGAGTTTGCTAACAGAGAAGGATTAGATGTTGTGACAATCAGTCCATCTTATGTTCATGGTCCATTTCTTGGCTCTCGTTGCCCAGGATCTGTGCGTTTCTCAATGGCTATGATCTTTGGTGAGTTATTTGTATTATCATTACTTCCTACAATCCTACTAGCTGCTAATACTGCGCGCATATTAGTGTTAGCCTATATTCTAGACTCGGGCTTGAGCCCGTTACATAATATAGGCTAACAATTAGATTTTTTTGCCCTTTAAAATAATTTTCAGGGGTCACTCACATGTATAAATTGACTGTGAGACCGCCTTTGGTGCATGTGGATGATGTGGCTAGGGCACACATTCACCTTTTTGAGTACCCGAATGCAAAAGGGAGGTACATCTGCTCGAAAACTGAAGTACCAATCAAGGAGTTGTATAATTTTTTATCGGCTAGATATCCTGAATATAAAGTGCCGAATATCGAGTGAGTATTGTTGTCATTTCTTATAATCACATTTTTTTTTTACTGGAAGTTAAAAAGTTGTATACACAACTAATCGCGTCTTTTCTAAAGCTTTTTGAAGCAGGAGGATGTTGAAATGATGATGCGCCCTAGACTCTCATCGAAAAAACTTATAAGCACTGGATTTCAGTTCAAATATGGGCTTGAAGAAATGTTTGATGATGCAATTGATTGCTGTAAACGCAACAACGTATTGTAGAGTATTGAAGGATGCTTGATACTACATCCTAGAACCTATAACAACATTGTATGGATCGTCCAATGCAGGTGTCCTTAAGAAATAAAACCAAACAAATAAATCATCTTTGGTTGTTGGTAAATTATTACTTAGGTCCTCCATTTGTTTGAGCACTAAATACCAATATGAAGCTAGTTTTTTCTTTTCTTTTTCTATGACTCGTATTCAGTTATTTGTTATGAATTAAATATTTACAAAAACCAGGGTTATGCGCTTAAACAAATCTGGGTATGTTTTCAGAACTAGATGATCCTAGAAATTAAGATTCAGGGGTAAAGAGTAATTAAAACTTATTTTTATTGGATACAAGAAGTGCTATATATGATTTTAATAAATTATTTATTAAGATAGATGAAATACTATATGATTTTAATACATTATTTAAGATTAGACGAGTATCCGTGCATGACAACAAAATTTTATAGCGTCAGATAGTTCTAATGTAGTTTTGAAGTTAGAAACTTGTATTTCCGCTGGTTTGTATGTGTTTGGTAATAGATTGTACTTTTGGTAAATTTATTGTGTGTTTGGTATTGTGTTTTCAAGTTTTAAATGTTTTTGGTATGGTTTTTTTACAATTTCTATATATATTTGGTAGCATGATTTATTGCGGTTTTCGAACATGTATAAAACTGGTTTGACTCGAAGGGTAAACCAGTTGAACTATTGACTATGTACTCGTCCACTCAACCGGCCAACCGGGTTATTTAAAATAACAAATTTTCAGATATTGAATACAATACAAGTTATTTTAGAAACAATTTTTTGATTAAAAGCAGGAATTAATTTTGGTATAAACAACGAATTCATTCAATGAATTAGTTGTTGGCATGTATTAAGTTAAAAAAATCATTCCATGAATATACAGGTTTAACTTTGACATGAGGGGTAGTTTAGTAATTTTAATGTATTTAATTTTTAACAATTTAAAATGAATTTCATGCTTTATATGTAACACATATATAGATTTTGTGTGTAAAACATTCCAAAAGTATAAAACTTACAAAAATGAAAGTTTACTACGAGACTAAAGAATAAGTTATTATTATTTCCATTGATTGGCCAAAGATCCAAATTTCATGATACTTCAACGATCAAACCATAAGATAATTAACTAATCAACTAAATTGGTAATTACGTATATTCGGAAACTGATTATATGATATGGAATAACTCAAAATCATATAATCGCTAGCAACGACATGACTCTTAGAACAATAAGAAGATGTTTGAATGCATTGTACACTTGTTGCGGATTCAAATATCTGATAATGGTGTGTAACTTTTTAAATTTGGCAATAATTACGCAGTTAGTGTTAATCTTTTTTATTTAAGTTTAAGAAAAAGAAAATTTTAACACTACAAATGATGCTCAAAAAATATACATCAAGCAACTTATATTCTCTTCCTCAAACATGTCCGCTCCTAATTGAGTTGTGATATACGGTTAAAAAAAGCCAAAGGGTAATTATCTATGAATGAATGTATCTAACTTGTCAATTATACTAATTGTGTTTAGCATTTTATTATTACATACTCTAAAGTCTAAACTTTTGATTTTGATTTTTATGTGTTTTTTGTTCATGTAAAATAACTACGAGTATTTTACTTTTCGCCGTCAATAGAGTGATTACAAAATACGTATTATAAGTTAAAATGGTTTTTTTACGGGAGATGATTTGCACACCAAATAAATTGATGATGACACTACAATATTACACTCTTAATACACATGTTATAATATACCATGTGCATAATTGTGGTGTAACTATCAATTTATTTTGTGTGCAAATCACCTCCCTTTTTTTACACGATCATATACAAGCAAAGATTGAAATTCAAAAGTTTAGCCGAAGTATATAATATATATAATATATATATATATATATATAAAAGACAACACACAATTAGAAAAAGTGACAAATTATACCGTAACTATCAAAAAACAATAATGGTATAACTAATTTGAAAATGAAATTCAAGACTTAAAAGTTGACTTGTTCTCTATAGAATCACAAGAGACTACTAGTTCAACCACTTAATAGTTGGTCCTCTTTTCCAACTCCATCATTCCAATTAATACTTTTCAAACACCAAATCTAAATTATAGTAACCTGATCAAAAAGAAATGGAGAAAGGAACCGTTTGTGTAACAGGAGGCACAGGTTTTCTAGCATCGTGGATGATCAAAAGGTTGCTTGAAGACGGATATTTTGTCAATGCTACTGTTAGATCAAATTCAGGTTACACTCTTTTCTTTAATCTGTGTTACACTAGTTACTTTTTTAACATAACCGTGGATTCGTGCTTTTCTTTTTTTGATATTGTTTTGCAGAAGATAGCATATGGTTTAATTACACGATTAAAGGGTGTTGCTATACACACACCCCGATAGTACAAATATCCTATACATACACTTCTAAATTACTACCGGTAATGCGCACAATACAACACCTTTATGCATAAAAAGGTGTGTATATAAGATGATAGGGGTGTTTGTATAGAATTACCCTTAAATATTTTTGAGCAAATTGAGATATTGAAAAGTGACAACTAACAAGCAGTCCTACCGTGGATCATTGTTTGTCGGTAATAACTAACTTTTATGACAGAAAAGTACAGTAGTACATAAAGGACAAGTAGAAATAAACATACCTACTTCTTCACATGTCAAAAGGCACAACATCATATGATAAAACAAAAACATCATAATAAGTACTGTACATATTACATTTGACTTTGTTTATCGGTACCCCTAAAATTACAAGTAATACCTCCCCTTAAATTTGTTTGTTTTTATTTTTTATTTTTATAGTTTTGTTTTTGTTATATAAGTGCGAAATGAAAAATACATAACAAGAATATAAGGATTGGCAAGTTAAAAGTAGTAAAACACAATAAATGCGGAGTAGAAAATCATAAACAACTGTCGTCGTCCTGTTAATAAAATAGGTAAAATTGCCAAAAAAAAGTACGGAACATAAAATATAAAGTTTGACAAGTCAAAGGCAGTAAAAGAAAAAAATACGGAACAAAAAATAATAAAAAATTGTCTTGTCCTGTCAATAAAATGAATATAAGGGGTGGGTGGGTCAGGGGGTACTAATAGTAAAACCCATTATACTTACTAGTTGCGTACCAGCGCAGATGCGGTGGTAAAAGGCAGACGTGATAGTCTACAGTGGCGGCTGTAGCTATGAGGGTGGAGGTGTGTGTATGTGCTGTGAAAATTTATGTGGTGCGACCTTTTATACGCTAACAAGTGCAACTAGTATGATATGATCTTTTATTTATGTTAGAACAAGTATAGTCCCAAAGCATATACTAGTATTAGATCTAAAAGATTATATGATTGCTAGGCTCAAGGAAAGATTTGAGCTACCTCACAAACCTCCCACGAGCATCAGAGAGGCTTAAAATTTTTGATGCGGATTTAAGCAAACCAGAGACCTTCGAGGCACCAATCAAAGGTTGCATTGGTGTCTTTCATGTTGCCCATCCGATGGATTTTGCAAGCAAAGAATCTGAACAAGTGATTACTGAAAAATCAATCAAGGCTAGTTTGGGTATTTTACAAGCATGCATCGATTCGAAGACGGTGAAGAAAGTTGTGTACACATCTAGTGTATCCGCAATTTTGTTTACTGGAAAAAAACACACTGAGGTCATAGGTGAGGAAATTTGGAGTGACATTGAGTATATTCGCACTTATCAGAAACAAGGAGCATGGTATCATATTTCAAAGACATTGACCGAAAAGGCAACCCTTGAGTTTGCTGAGAAAGAAGGATTAGATGTTGTGACGGTTCTTCCCCCATTTATTCATGGTCCATTTCTTGGCCCTCATTGTCCAGGATCCGTGCGCAGCGCAATGGCTATGATATTTGGTGAGTTGCTTAGCATTATCATTGTTTATTTTAAAAGTTGCATATTTGATTTCTTCGATATTTATGAATCCCTCAGTAGTTTAACTTGTAAGATTTAAAAGAGATATAAGGTAATTTAGGCTACTAAAAATACAAAATCGCCAAACTGATTCTTTATTTGGTAATTCAGTCTCAATTTAGGGTTGGGTGTTACATGAACATTAAACTGATTCTTTATTTGGTAAAATGTATATGGCTTTTTGCTCTTGGGATATCTGGGCTGGCTTATGAGTAATTGGGGTGACTAACTGCTTAAAAAAGTCACCTTTCAGCGTGGGCCCAGTTCAGACAACATAGTCTGGGTATGTGGTGGATGAGGGCCTGCTATTTGGCAGGTGCGACTCTAAACCATATATGGAAAAAGTCACCTTTCAAAAAAAAAAAAAAAAAAAAAAAAACTGCTTAAAAAACATGTAATAATTTGCTTTTTGGGTTTTATACAAAGTGACAAATTTAAGAAACTTTTTAGGTGATACCGAGACGTACAAAATTCTATTGAAAGCGCCTTTTGTGCATGTTGACGATGTGGCTAGTGCACACATCCATCTTCTTGAGTACCCAAATGCGAAAGGGAGGTACATTTGCTCAGGAACTGAAATATTAATCGAGGATCTGTACAAACTCTTGTCAGTCAGATATCCCGAATATAAAATGCCAAACATCGAGTAAGTTTTATTTTTGTTTTCTGGTTTATATTTTTCTGATACATTGTTTTCAATTATCATTTGTTGGCGGGAATGAGTAAATAACTTTGTTGAGATTTCTCATTTTTAAGATTTTTGAAGTCGGATGATGTGGAGAAATTGATGTACCCTAGTATCTCATCGGAAAAACTCTTGGACACTGGATTCCAGTTCAAGCATGGGCTCGAAGAAATGTTTGATGATGCAATTGAGTGTTGTAAACGAAACAACATACTGTAAATTATTCAAAGTTGGTTTGTCTGTGGTTTCAGTGTATCAAAACAAATTATCTAGTGTCTGATATGAATCATATGATAGTGTGTATCATATGACAAATAACGTCGTGAGTGATGAGTGTCTTTTTATATTCCTTTTGTTTTCGGTAAATACACATGTCCTTTCTTGTTACATATATATATGTTTTACAAATTACGGACTTTTCCCCGCCCTTAACTCATAATCTATATATATGAATGCAACCACCACCGACCAAATTAACTTAGGGGGTGTTTGGGATTGCTTATCACGTTTTGAAACTTGCAAAACAAAACCACGTTTTGAAAAAGTAAGTCCTAGCTAGGGTGCAATCACAAAACATGGTTTTGGAGGATTTATAACGCAAATAAGTGATTATTGAGTTGTTTTGCCAAACACCATAAATTGATTATCCACGTTTTGAAAACATGATAATCAAATAATCACTTTTAGATCGCAATCCCAAACACCCTCTTAATATGATTCAAACATCATTGGGTAAACAAGTGAGGGTGGCACGGGAAACTAAAAGGTCAGACACGGTCACGAATGAATCCTCGTCCTCTCGGAATATCCCTGAAAAGAGGAAAACTCAGCTCATCCGTTCACCTATACTTATAACAATGTTATATTATGTTTTTGATGTTTTCTTGCTAAATGTAAAAGAGGTGTATAATGGCAAAAACACAAGCTAATTACCTAAATTGTCGTTATAAAAAGATGGCGCTTAAAATAACCACCCCTCAAACATAACCGAAAAATCCACTCCTTTACCGCTTCTTCATTCTTTTTCTCTCTCTCTAGAATTTCATTTTTGTTGATCAATCCATCTCCATTTGAATTTCTAAATCTTTTAATTATTTCACATTCACGAATCTGTTGGAGTAGATCATAAATGGTTTCAGATTCCGAAACATCATCTCATGGAGGAGATCATAAATTTTTTCGTCAAGTTAGCCGTGATCGTATGTTTTTATCCTATCTTATAATGTACAAATAATAATGTGTGATTTTATTTGGAATCGAATTATATATGTATTTGTTCTGCTACATATGTTGTTAACGAATGTGATTTGAGTTGCTTTAGTGAATTAGGATCATAATAAAATGTTAAAGTGTGAAATAAAAATTCTCTATTTAGTACTTGAATGCGAACAAACTCAACTGAATGTAACTTCATAAATAAAAGCTCATCACATTATTTAATTAGGGGGTTTAAGGGTTATAGATGATACATAGTTTATAGACCTTTGGAAGATAGTCACATCATATATAATAGGCCTCAACGAGATATTTGTAGGTTGTTATCGAGTTGTGGTCTAGACGAGGACCACTTTGATTCAATGATACTATTAATGTAGTAATAAAATACTTTTAGAGCTTTAAACGTGCTTAAGAGTTAGAATGGTATCAGTATGTTATAAATTTCATACTATAAACCTCTCTTGAGAGGTAAACAAGTTTCAAATCATTAAGCATGCTATGTAGCTTTGTGAGTATAAACTATCTTAGTGTACGGGCTATAAAGTACATCACCAAATTATAATGTGTGATGTGCGTTTGCATAGACCTATGAATCAATATCCTATGGGTAAAATTGTGCTTGTTAGGAATGTCAAGTTTTATTTTTGTTTTTTAAATTGAAACATAGCTCTCATAATTGTGTGTAGCCGTTACTTAACACCATATCCCGCTCCCCCCCCCCCCCCCCCCCTATCTTATTAAGTTACGATAATCTTAAGTTAGCCCTTTGTTTCCTTTCTTATCTTCTTAATATTATTTGCTTGCCTAAGTTTTCTTGCTGTATATCTAATGTCATTTGCTTAATCTGGTAACAGCCAAAAGCTTGTGTCATTTCAAATTTACAATGCGCTAATTAGGGAGTATCATTTTGCAGGGTTGCTGTATGAAATGCTCAAAGCATCAGCATCATCAAAATCAAGTTGGAAGGTATGTATCTGCAGGGGACATATTCAATGAAAGTCAAAACCGCTAGCTACTTGATATAACAACTTATAATTTACTGTACATAATGTTAGTTTGATTATTGTTAACTTTTTCCTATTATTTCGTGAAAAAATATCAGGTGTCATTAAAGTTGTAATTAATCTATGTATTTTCTTTCGCAGGTACTTATCATGGATAAAGTTACTATGAAAGTTATGTCTCATACATGCAAAATGGCAGACATAACAGATCAAGGAGTTTCATGTAAGAAATTTAACGTTCTTACTAACGTGTTATTTGATCTTCGATGATTCGATTGTAATCACACCTCAACTTTTAAATATGAGTTATTTCATCTCAAAGTGTTTATTATGCAGTGGTGGAACAGATTCGTAAAAGAAGGGAGCCGATGCCTGGTATGGATGTGGTATATTACATTCAACCAACTAAAGACAAGTATACTTTCCTTCTCTTTTCATATAACAAACTATATTTTCGCAGTTCAAAAGAAAATAAACCTTTATTTTCTCTTGCCATTCTCTTCCGAGTCAAATATCATTTTAAAGTGTCGTTTCTATAGTAGTTTGTAAGGAGTCTAAGATTTACTCTTTTCATTCCCTCATTCGCAGCCTTATCATGTTTATGTCTGACATGTCGGGGAGAGAACCTTTGTATAAGAAGTATGTGACAATTTGTAATTACAATGAACCGTGGTCTTGTTTATTTTATTTATTTTCTTACATTTAATATTGCATGGTTTCGTCCTCCTGTTGCAGAGCGTTTGTTTTTTTTAGTTCTCCTATCCCAAAGGATTTTATTGCTAGAATCAAGGCTGATTCAAGTGTTGTACCACGCATAGGTGCATTGCGAGAGGTTAATATTACCATCATATGTTATGATATATTTTCTGTAAATATTTGGTGATGACATCTGATCCGAATATTAGTTTTCACTATTTTATTGATCCTTGCAGATGAACTTAGAGTATTTTCCTATTGATAATCAGGTACTATTAAACCCTATAAAGTTTAAGAAAGCAGGTCACACAGTTTGATTTTCCCTTTCCATTTTCCCTTTTCATTCTTCACCATGTGAACTTTGTGTTTCACCAAAGGCATTTGTAACTGATCATGAAATGGCGTTAGAAGAGCTATATGGTGACGAGGCTGATAATTCTCACTATTTTAACGATTGCTTAAATACGATGGCTACTCGCATTGCCACCATTTTTGCTTCACTTAAGGTAAGTGCAAGAACATTACTTTGGACTGGATTATCCCCCATTATGGTTTTTTGTTTGTCGACTCTTTTACTATTTCTTCAACTCTAGAAGACAAAAACCGATGCATAGGGAAAATGCATATAATGTTTTGTTAAAGCACAGGTTTAAAATTTGAATGAGGGCTTTGAGCAAGAGAGTAAATAAGTTGAAGACCAAATGTTTCTTAGAAGATTTATGGGTAGGAAGATGATGTGCTTTGCAAATAGTTTTTTCCATTAAATAAACCGTCTCAATTGTTGAAATTATATCCAAACCAATAGGTTTATGTATTGATACGTTTCATTTACTTTACTATTCTTATTTGAATTAGTCATTGAGTGTTTGCGTCTTTTTAGGAGCATCCCATTGTACGGTACCGTGTAAAGGGCACAGACGGATCCGCAGGGACAACGTTTCGTGATACAGTTCCCGAGAAGTTAGCTTCAGCTATATATAGCTACATTAGTCCGTATAAAACAACCATTCCTCAGTTCCCACAAACTGAAACATGCGAGTTGCTCATTCTCGATAGATCTATTGATATGGTAATCTGAATATTTGGTTCTTTTTAAATTTCATAGTGTGAAATTTTGATGTATGTATAATGATGTACATGTTCAGGTTGCACCCGTCATTCATGAATGGACTTATGATGCAATGTGTCATGATTTAGTAGACTTGGATGGAAACAAATATACGATGGAGGTATCTTTTTTATGGAAATTATTTTGTGAATCTGAGTTATTAAAAGATGTCTTTGTGTGACGTTTGGGTCATTATGTAACAGAAGCCGCTTAAAAATCGGTTTTATAGAAAAGTTACGTAATGTGTAAAATTGTTATATGTTTATGTATAAGGTTAAAATTCATATAAATAATTACGATTACAAGTTAGAGAATAACCCAAAAAAGACACAAATTAAAAACATCTTTTAATGATTCATTTGTACAAATGAAAAAATCCCTTGGTGTGTTATGAATAATATGCTTTTTGCATGTAGGTCCGTGGTAAATCAGGTGGCGATCCTGAGAAAAAGGAGTTCCATTTAGATGATAATGATCCAGTCTGGCTTGAAATGCGCCATTTACATATAGCTGATGTACATTTCTAGCTCTGTTTTCTTGATTCATTCACAAGTATTACAAGTTCTATGCTCATTTCATCTCATTACCTGTTAGGCTAGTGAAAGATTGAGTGACAAAATGGACAATTTGATGTCAAAAAACAAAGCTGCACAACTACAACAAAAGTAAGTTTTGTCAATGACACAGCACCTCATTTCTTCGTATGTGTGTGTTTCTCACATTCAATTATGACATGGATGCAGAGATCATAGCGAATTATCCACAAGAGACATACAGAAAATGGTTCAAGCGTTGCCTGAATATAACCAACAAATGGAAAAACTATCACTCCATGTAGAGGTTTGTTCCAACTATTTGTTCTTATTCCTCAGTCTATTCTCAGCACTGTACTCTAAACTGGTAACATTACAGATTGCTGGAAAAATTAATAAAGCTATCAGCGATTACGGGCTTAGAGATCTTGGTCAAATTGAGCAGGATCTTGTATTTGGTGATGCTGGAAACAAAGAACTCCTTACCTATTTACAGGAATCTGAGGTGAATCAGTGGCTCAACAAGCTTCTAATGAGACCTGATATATTCTCTCTGGCTAAAAGTTGTTATACCTCTTGTAGGATGGAAATTACGAGAATAGGTTAAGACTAATGATGATTTACGCATTAGCTGACCCTGAAAAGTTTGAGGGCGATAAAGGTAAACAGCTAATGGAGGTAGGCAGGTAACCGCTTAAACACTGTTTGTATGTTACTCTTTTCGTAATAATAACTTATTTTGTCTGTTCCTCTTTGGTACTTTTCAGTTGGCAAACTTGTCACGTATGGATATGATGATAATAGATAACATGAGATTGCTTGAGGGACCACCCAAACCAAAGAAACCAGAAAAAGGTGGGGGATTCCTTAATAAATTTAGTAAAGAGAAAAATGCACTAAGAAAGGATAAACAAGGAGAAGAAGAATCATGGGCACTTTTTCGATTTTATCCTGTGCTAGAGGTACTATGATCTTATCTTGTGATGTTAATATGATACAGTAATGCTAATAGTTTACGTAATTAAGTTATCAATCAGGAATTGCTCGAAAAGATTGAAAAAAATGAGTTGCCAAAAGATGAGTTTCAGTGTTTAAATGAACCAAATTCAAGCACTTCAGTGGCAGGTCGTGGTGGACCCGGGAAGGGGGCTCAAGCATCAAGGAGATCAAGGAGGACTCAGGCAAAGTCATGTGCTTCTGATGATGGTATATCTAGGTAGCTTTTAACGATTCTTCCTCATTTATAAAGTCATAAGCAGCTTGCGTGTATTTGTTTTGATGTTATTCCTTAGTAAACATGCATCATCCTTGTCTTCCAATGGAGTTGCATTTCGTTTTGATTCATTTCCATGTGTCTAAATGGCTTGTTCACCTTTGATCCATATTTCAAATTTCCACTTATACATCAAGTTCCTAACTATTAACAGTTTCAAAGGCTAAAAAAGGATTTATCGCATATAAAGTTAACAAACGTTAGTTTAAGTTGACCCGTACAGGTGTCCAGGCCGTAACAGTGACATGGCAGTGTCAATAAGTTTGACCGTTTTGACTTTGGGTTAATGGCATATAATAGCAACGAACTTTTTCATTTGTGCCATTATCAGATACGAACCCAAAAAATTACAACAATCAGATACAAACTTTCAAATTTTGTTTTATCAATGTAAAAATCTCATCTCGTTGCGTACGATAATGAAAAAAATTTCAAAGTTGGATGGTTATTGTGGTATTTTTTTAAAGTTCGTATCTGATATTGAAACAAAATTTGAAAGTTCGTATCTGATTGTTGTAATTTTTTGGGTTCGTATCTGATAATGGCACAAATGAAAAAGTTCATTGCTATTATATGCCATTAACCCTTTGACTTCCAAATAAACCGGTTACATGCAGCCAAGGTTGCAGATCATGTTTACATATAAACTTCTGAAAATCAGTTACCTTTTATAATGGGTGAAAACAAAGATGGTAACCAGAAACACTACTATGACCAAAGTTAGTTACCATTTATGGAAAAAAAAAAAAAAAAAAAAAAAAAAAAAAAAAAAAAAAAACAAAACAAAAAAAACCTGTTAAAAAAGTTATTTGAAATCTTTTTTGATGAGAATGAGATAGAGGTCTGCAAATTCTGTTATAGTTCTTACCACATTCCAACTAAATTTGCAGTGACTCGGTACTAAAAAATGCCGCTACGGATTTAAAACACATGGGGCAGCGAATCTTTGTATTTATTATTGGCGGTGCCACCAGATCTGAGGTAAAACATTTAAGACTATTACTTGTGCCATATGTAATTCAGTTTATTTGCTTTTTTCCCTTGAAGATAATATATTGTTTGTCTGTAGCTGCGAGTTTGTCACAAGCTTACTTCTAAACTAAGGAGGGAAGTTATACTTGGTTCAACTAGTATAGATGATCCACCACAATACATCACAGTAACTTTCTGCTTTATTGCCTTTCATCTACAGTTTACAAGAATGACAATTCCACACAATCAGTGTCATGTAAGATGGTTTTTTTTATGCATTGCAGAAAGTAAAGATGCTTTCCTTCAAAGATATCGGAATGTATTTATGACCAAATACATCTTACAGTTTGCGTGGAAGTTGTGGATTTTTCCTGCTACGTACTATATTGTCACTTCAGATATCATCTTCGTATAGCATTTAGCAAATGATTATACAATCCAGTGCAGACGAGAAATTTAAAAACTGTGGAGCGTGGAAATGAATACGGAGATATGTGGAGATGAATCGTATAAAATAGAGGTGAAAAAACGAGAAAATGGTCAAAACGATACCTGGATATATCAAATGTGACTGCTTCGTCTTATGCAGTCTTGTCTGTCTATTAGTTGCTTAACTTGGTAATAGTTAGGATTTAGGAGGTTGTTCAGATATATTACCCTTTGTACCTCATCTCTTTTCCTCACTTGTATATTTTAGAAAAGATGCATTCCAAAAATTTTCATTTGGTGTTATGTAGTTGCCAACTTTCTAGGAAATGGTCACACTTTTATTAATAAAATCATATAATAATAATAATAATAATAATAATAATAATAATAATAATAATAATAATGATGATAAGATTAACAGTATTTAAAGAACAGGATATTAAATACAAACAAAGAGGTATAAGCAGAAGACATACTTTACATAACGATAATAAAAATAAAGCAGTAAAAGGTCGAGGCACGAGGCTCGTGTTTAACACGATTCCCTTAAAACAGATCCGTCATCTGTTTCCAAGGTACAACGGCCAAAGCAAATATAATGCCGGACGTGACAAACTTGCCTTGGATTTGACGGAGACGATGTCATGTTTTGAACGAATAAGTTGGAAACACAAAACATATGGAGATGGGTAATTTTAAGATATGTTTCAACCAAATGAGGTATGGATTTAATTTATAGTGAACACTTATTTTGGAGATAGACAGAATAACTGGTAAATTAAATTGATTTGCAAATCTACTATATATTAAACATGATTTTGGAAATCATTAATTAACAAAAACCAAATCCGAATAAACTTTTTGAGAAAATTTAAATTAAATTGATACAAATGTATGGAAAGTAATCAAAATCTACAAGCATAAAACCCATTTTGGCTCAGTATTTTGATTTTCTGCACCCCATGCGCTCGAGCGTAGGTGTTAGAGTAAAATCAACCAAAGAAAATTTGATCGTCGATGATACTAGACTTTTATATAAACACATTTTCATTTACTTTTCCAAGTAATGTGGGGTACTCTCTTCATTACCCCTTCATTCCAGTTTTTGTGCATTAAGGTCATGTTTGGCAACAAGCATTTGGAAGCGTTTAGGAGCGACAAGCGTTAAACATTTTAGATAAAAAGCTTGTTTGGCAACACATTAACAAGCGTTTAAATATTGTGTTACCGCTCCAATCTAAATGCTTATTGATTAAGTATTCCAGCATTGCTTCAAGCGTTTGGATACTGAAATTACATATATACCCTCATTTGTTTAATCATTTATTTTATTTTAATGTGTATATGACCTTTTTCGTAATTTTACACTTTATAATTACTGTTACAGCTACGTTACCAAACATGTTTTTTAAATAAACAACTATTCAATCTTTATTGCTTACAGCTTACTGCTACAGCCACCTGCTTACTGCTACTGCTACGTGTCGCCAAACATAGCCAAAGTGTCTCATCTTCAGACACAATATCTCATTTATATTACATTCATTTTGAACACTCTTTAGCTCTTTGTGAATCTCTCTTCAAGTATAACGCAAATCCACTAACCAATATAAATGGATATTACATCTATTTAATATAATAAAACACACTTTTTTAAGCACCCTCAGCAATATTTAAAAAAAAAATAAAAAATAAATAAAAACTTAGCCTCCCATGGTGACACGTGGCAAAAATCCTTTAGAATGCTTCCTTGAAATTATTTTCGTTAAATATTTAATACACATATTTGACTTCTCAATTTGTTGCAGTAAAAAAAATATAAAAATCCATCTTTCCTTTAAGTTTTGATGAGATGAGATCAATATATAACTCATATTTGCCATATAATCAATGAACCAATCATAGTCACCCATTTGTATTTTTCACATTTTTTTAAAACAACATATCTTGCAAATGGTAATGATGCGTTTAGTTGGAGAGAAATTCTCCATTTTTCTAAGAAATTTTTAATAAGAAAATGAAAAAACTGAAAATGTGTTTAGTCGCACTTTTTTTCAACAATTTAAAAAAAAATCTCATTTTCTAAATTTTAACTAAGAAATTAAAAAGTCCATTCTATTATTCTCACTTTTTTCTTTCTCAATTTTTTTACAACTCCAAAAAAAACACGTAAACCATTCTACCCTTAATCTCTCATGTCATCCTCCACCGCCCACCGTCGCAATTTGAGATAATCTTCTTATCATTTTAAAAAAAAATATATATATAACTCCAACAAAACGCGTTTTCAAAATTTTCAACTCTTCTCTAAAGAAGAAAAATCATCTCCTTATCAAGGAATTTAGAGATGGAAAAATTGAGAAATTTTTCACCAACTAAACTTCAAGCTACAAAAAAATACCATTGCGACGAGAATTAAATCAACTTTCTATATATATGCATTGTTATATACTCCCTCCGTCCCATTTTATAAGTCCATTTTCTCAATTTGGGTTGTCCCAAATTATATGTCCACTTTTAATTTCAACCAATGAGAATGCTTGTAAGTGGGTGAAAATGAATTTTTATTGGTTAATATTGTGAGGGCCCTACTTTTCTTAAACTTTGTGAAATATAGAAGTGGACTTATAATTTGGGACGGAGGGAGTACTTTTTTTTTAAAAAAATTTCCGCCCAGAAAAATCATATATGATTCATAAAAATCATATATGATTTGATTTTTACAAATCATATATGATTCGTAAGAATCATATATGATTTGTAAAAATCATATATGATTCGTAAAAATCATATATGATTTGATTTTTACGAATCACATATGATTTTGACAAATCATATATGATTTTTCTGGGCGAAAATTTTGAAAAAAAAAGTTCATCGAAAAAAAATAAAAATCGTTGAAAGTATATAACAATACATGTTTATAGAAAGATAATTTAATTCTCGTCGTGATGGTATTTTTTTCGCGTAACGATTTACGGTTTGTGGTATATTTAATTTTTAAAAAAATGGTGAAAGTTTATTATTTTTATTTTGATAAAAAAAAATGAATGGCTAAAATTGTTTGATTAGATATATGGTAAAAATTGGTTCTACACAGATCTTTTGCTTGATTTATAATGACTCGTCACAATTAATTGTTGCAAAGCCAAAAGATAAGGTAAGACGTTACATATCCTAACAACTTTGATAATTAAAATTTAGACAAAAATACACTGTTGGTCCCTAAACTTTCCACGAAACATCGCCAAGTACCTTAACTTTTGAAAAACGTCTCCGTGCGTCCCTCCTCAAGTTTTTTTAGGCCGATTGCGTCCTTTGACCTGTAATTCTAAGGTCAACGTCTGTTTTTAGTTATATCATCAATGGTATAATAGACCAATCACATTTTTCATTATATGTTAGTTAAATCTAACCCAAACACCCCCTCTATCTTGCAATGTATCTTGTTGAAGATGATTATCTGCGGTTGATATACGTGATTCATTGAAAAACACAAACATTTTAATGATTTCGAATGTGTATCCACAACAATACTACAAACAGTCAATGGTTAGAGAAATATAATACATATATCTCACTTATCATACATTTCGGTTAATAAATATGTTGAATTTCTTTGACTAGAATGAGCTATTATTCAAAACTTTGTAAATTACGTCTATGGTTTTACAAGATCTGCTTGCTAAGAAGAAAAAGTCTTTCGGTTAGATGTCAATAAAAAGTGTTGGTTGTTATTAGTAAACGGGTTCCAGATTAGGGTTAAGATAATCAATAAAGGTACCGGATATTCACTTGAAATCGTGGTATCACTTTCCAATAGAAACTATTCGACCCTATGCCTAGGTTACACGAATATCTCTATGGGATAAGACCAAGTGATGTTCTTGTTTTAGGCACAAACCAAGAACCAGATGCGTATAGAAGTGTTTAGGTTTTTGTGTTAATCGTATTGTTAAAACGTATATCCATGCAGAATGATGTGACCTCTATTTATAATAGAGAATACTCAAAACCCTAGCCCATGGAATTATGTATAATTAACGGCCCATTAATTATAACATAATACTTTCCATAATAATAGGGATCAGTGGTTATCAGCGGAAACAATATCACTTGCAGTGGTAATGTTAACACTATCAGTGGAAACACTAGCAGTAGAATGCCAGCAGCAGAATCACACTAGCAGCAGAATGCTATCAGCAGCAGAATCAGCTATCAGCAGGATCAGCTGTCAGCAGAATCCTAGCAGCAGATTCACAACACTAGCAGCAGAGTCTACTAGCAGTACTTTGATCAAGCAGTACTTTGATCAATACATAACCACTATTGAGTCAGAGGATTCAGTGACCAAATGGGTGTATACTCCATACCTCCAAACCCATTACCAGGTGTGAATTGATCCCTCAAGAGCACTAAATTTTCCAACAATCCTCCCCAAATTTAGTTCTCTTCCTTTGCATAAAAAATCAAACACAAACCAAAACAAGTGCATAAATGAAAATATCCTGAGGATTGAATTTCCACATTAGTACATATACTTTCAAATATTCGAGAATCAGGGTGTTCTAAGAATTGAACCCTTCAACCCATTTGAATACCTGATGATAAATACACACAAGTTTTCAAACACTAAAATACTCCTGACACTATATAAGTCATGTGTCCATATCCAATTCATAAATGTTGTAAAAGCTAAAAGTCCAAAGCTTCCTGAAGCGGCAAAACTTCAACATTCACATAGGTGGTTCATCTTTAATTCATGCTCCTGCTTAGCACTTTTTCAAATAAAATTAACCATTAAGAAGTGTAGACTTCATCCTCCTTTCAGCAGGTAACAAGCACAACCTTGGGATGTTTGTGATACATGTGCTTCAGTCCACTAAATGATCAGCTTTCCACATTGAACTCAGCTTCCAAGTTTCCTTAGAAGGGAGTTGGGTATCCTTGCATTCAGTGACTAAGTTGGACTTAAACCCATCCCTTTAGCAGACTTCAAAACCAAGTCTCTAGCCAAACCCTTCGTCAAGTGATCAGCTAAGTTTTGTTGAGATTTAACAAACACTATAGATACCACCCCATTCATGATAAGCTCACGAATCATGCTATGCCTAACACCTAAGTGTCTAGACTTCCCATTGTACATCTGGCTATAAGCCTTTGCCAATGTAGCAGCACTGTCACAACGGATAAAAATAGGTGATATAGGTTTAGACCACAATGGAATCTCAAGAAGCAAGTTTTTCAACCATTCAGCTTCTTTGCCATCAGCAGCTAAAGCCACAAATTCAGATTCCATGGTTGAACTGGTAATGCAAGTTTGTTTCTTGGATGCCCAAGAAATTGCACCTCCACCAAGTAGGAATACCCAGCCACTAGTAGACGAATTGTCTTCAGTGTTACTGATCCAACTTGCATCAGTATATCCTTCTAATACTGAAGGATAACCAGTATATGAGAGACTATAATCCATAGTTCTCTTCAAATACTTAAAGACCCTCTGAATTGCTTGCCAATGATGAGCACTAGGATTACTAGTATACCTGCTCAGTTTGCCCACAGCAAAAGCAATATCAGGTCTTGTACAAGTCATGGCATACATCAAGCAGCCAATCACCCTAGAATACTCAAGTTGAGATACAGCTTTGCCAGTATTAGGCATTAGCTTCTCACTTGTATCCATAGGAGTACTCACTGGAGTACAATCAAAGTAATTAAATTTCTTTAACACCTTCTCAATGTAATGAGACTGGGAGATAGAAATTTTGTTACTTTCATGTTTAATCCTAATGCCAAGGATAACATCTGCCTCCCCCATATCCTTCATGGAGAACTTTGATGACAAAAATTCTTTTGTAAGATCAACTTGATTTTGGTCAGTGCCAAAGATCAACATGTCATCAACATATAGACAAATGATGACTCCTTTACCAGATTCATCAAATTTGCTATATACACATTTGTCAGCTTGATTAAGTAAATAACCACTAGACAAAACCACTTCATTAAACTTTTGATGCCATTGCTTAGGTGCCTGTTTTAGTCCATAAAGAGACTTAATCAGTTTACACACCTTGTTTTCATTGCCAGGCATGATGAAGCCCTGAGGTTGGTTCATGTAAACCTCCTCATCTAAATCACCATTCAAGAAAGCTGTCTTCACATCCATCTGATGAATAATCAGATTGTGAATTGATGCCATAGCAATTAGCAATCTTATGGTACTGATACGTGCCACTGGAGCATAAGTATCAAAGTAGTCTATTCCTGACTTTTGTTTAAAGCCTTGAATAACTAATCTTGCCTTGAACTTTTCAACAGTTCCATCTACCTTCATTTTCTTTTTGAAAATCCATTTGCTACCTAGAGGTTTGCAACCAGGTGGTAGATCAGTCAATACATAAGTGTTATTGCCTATAATAGAGTCCATCTCATCATTAATTGCTTCTTTCCAGAAAGCAATATCTTGGGACTTCATTGCTTCTTTAAATGTTTTGGGATCATCCTCCACAATGAAGCAATAGGAGTATTGGTCAGAGACCTCACTCCTTGTACCTTCAATTAAGTATAATTGAAACTCAGGTCCAAATGACTTTAGAGTCCTCACCCTATTGCTCCTTCTGAGCTCAGGTTCAGGTTGTTGTTCCACAACCTCAGCAGGAACCTCATCAGCAGGAACCTCTGAAACACCATTGTCATTGGTTCCATTTGGAATCCTTTGACTTGGTCTAGGGATAGAGGAGAATCTGTTCTCATCAAATAGTGCATCCCTTGATTCAATTATTGAGTTAATTGAAACAGACTCATTAGGTTCTATAACATAAAACCTATATGCCTTGGAATGCTCAGCATATCCAACAAAGATGCATTCAATGCCTCTTTCACCCAAAGTTTTCTGCTTTGGGTCAGGGAGTCTTATAACAGCCCTACAACCCCATATCCTAAGATAATTAAGGTTAGGTTTCTT
Organism: Artemisia argyi; assembly: GCA_030686995.1. NCBI lineage: Eukaryota > Viridiplantae > Streptophyta > Magnoliopsida > Asterales > Asteraceae > Artemisia > Artemisia argyi. Next base: position 201,693,576 of record CM060676.1, read on the forward strand.
TTTAGTCCAAAGTTCATAAGGGGTAACTTTGTTCCTTTTGTTGGGAACCCTATTTAATAAATAGCAAGCTGTTAACATAGCTTCACCCCAGAACCCTTGACTCAGCCCTGAACAGGACAACATAGAATTAACCATCTCCTTCAGCACCCTGTTTTTCCTTTCAGAAATACCATTTTGCTGAGGAGTATAAGGGGCAGTCGTTTCATGGATTATACCAACAGACTGAAAATACAAAGTATCCATGTACTCACCTCCCCTATCAGTCCTTAATCTTTTGATCAAAGAACTTTGTTGCAATTCAACTTCAGTTTTAAATACTTTAAATTTATCTAATGCTTCATCTTTAGAATGTAATAAATAAACATGACAAAACCTAGAAGCATCATCAATAAAAGTCACAAAGTATTTCTTATTCCCCAAAGAGGGAGTAGCATGTAAATCACAAAGGTCACTGTGAATTAACTCCAAAACTTTAGTTTCACGTTTTACTCCTTGAAAAGGTTTCTTAGTTATCTTGTTCAACATACAAGTTTTACACTTTTCAGTGTTCATATCAAAAGCAGGTATTAACCCATCCTTAGACATATCTTGCATTCTTTTAAAATGTACATGGCCAAGTCTTGCATGCCATAGGTTTGAATCATTAAGTTTAGAAGTAGATATAAAAGCAGAATCAATATTATCATGAACAATATTAAGTCTGAACATTTGATTACATAAATAACCAAAACCAATAAACACACCATTTTTAGACAAAACAAACTTATCAGATTCAATAACCTGTTTATAACCACAATTATTCAAAACACTACTAGAAACCAAATTCTTTCTAATATCAGGAACATGTAAAACATTAAATAAAGAAACAATCTTTCCAGAACTAAACTTCAACTCAACACATCCTTTTCCATGCACCAGGGCAGTTGACTCGTTTCCCATGTGAAGAATAGAACCATCATTCATTGACTTGTAGGTCTTGAACCAGCTTCTATCTTTACACACATGAATTGTTGATCCAGAGTCAACCCACCACGCAACATCATCATCCTGCACAAAGTAAATGTCAGATATATATCTAACATAATAAATCTTAAAAGACTTATTAAACACAATCTGACCTTTCAGAGAATTGGTGTTACCATTCCCTTCACCTGTGCCTGATCCATTGGATTTGTTTCTAATTTTACCACCCTTGCAATCTTTCCTGAAGTGTCCAGGTTTCCCACACTTCCAACAAGTCACCTTAGGTTTCTTGTTAAGATCAGATTTGGTGTTATCTTGATGCTTACGCTTGCCCTTGTTGTCATTGTACTTGGTGGAGTTGTTATGCTCCACCATATTGACAACTGATGGACCAGTAGCAGTGCTACTCTTTGGCTTGTCAATGTCTTGAGCTTTGAATGAGTCCTCAATGCGCAAGTGACTGCCCAACTCAACAAGAGTTAACTCCTCCTTCTTATGCTTAAGCATATGCTTAAACTCTTTCCAAGAGGGAGGTAGTTTATCGATGATACAAGAGACTGAAATAGCCTCATCCATGTTCATCTTATGTTGTGTGAATCGACCAAGTATACTAAGAAGTTCATTGTATTGTTCCATGACAGGTCTAGAATCAACCATTTTGTAATTGTTAAAATTACTTACAAGGAACTTCTTACTTGATGCATCCTCAGCCATATACTTGGCTTCCAAGGAATCCCATAGTTCTTGAGAAGTTTCAACATTCTGATAAATATCAAATAGAGAATCAGACATACCATTGAGAATTAAACCTCTGCATATGTAGTCATCATTCTCCCACTTGCTCCTTGCCCTCATCTGATCCATAGTAGCATCATCTCCATGATCTTCTGGAATATCAGTCGTGAGAACATACACCACATTCATACTTGACAATAAGAAGTGCATCTTCTTTTGCCATCTTCTGAAATCAACACCTTCAAACTTTTCCAACTTGGAAAAGTTAGCAGCCATTTGTCTCATAGCAGTAGCCATTGATTATCACTAATAGTTTCTATTGATTGTTGGTTGTTATTAGTAAACGGGTTTCCAGATTAGGGTTAAGATAATCAATAAAGGTACCGGATATTCACTTGAAATCGTGGTATCACTTTCCAATAGAAACTATTCGACCCTATGCCTAGGTTACACGAATATCTCTATGGGATAAGACCAAGTGATGTTCTTGTTTTAGGCACAAACCAAGAACCAGATGCGTATAGAAGTGTTTAGGGTTTTGTGTTAATCGTATTGTTAAAACGTATATCCATGCAGAATGATGTGACCTCTATTTATAATAGAGAATACTCAAAACCCTAGCCCATGGAATTATGTATAATTAACGGCCCATTAATTATAACATAATACTTTCCATAATAATAGGGATCAGTGGTTATCAGTGGAAACAATATCACTTGCAGTGGTAATGTTAACACTATCAGTGGAAACACTAGCAGTAGAATGCCAGCAGCAGAATCACACTAGCAGCAGAATGCTATCAGCAGGATCAGCTGTCAGCAGAATCCTAGCAGCAGATTCACAACACTAGCAGCAGAGTCTACTAGCAGTACTTTGATCAATACATAACCACTATTGAGTCAGAGGATTCAGTGACCAAATGGGTGTATACTCCATACCTCCAAACCCATTACCAGGTGTGAATTGATCCCTCATGAGCACTAAATTTTCCAACAAAAAGTAACTTCCTTGGGCCAAAAGTAAGTAATGCCTTTAAGTAAAACGAGCATGTATTCTCCCCCAAAGAGTTTACAAAATAATTAAAAGAGTAGGGGCTATGACTCACCTGGTGCGATAGCTACGATGACAAAAGTGGATACACTGAAAATGAGGCACGATCTCTAACCGCAACATAATATGAATGATATGATCTAATGTAAGCAATGAAATGATGTTACACATGCAAATACGTATGTTATCGATACCACTCGTTAGTTTTGAAAATAACGTTTATCGTCGAAAAATACGTTTTTGAAGTCTCGTTAGGTTAATAAATACTTTCCATGTAAATAGGTTGAAACGGTTCTCCACGATCCTCGTTTGGTGTTCTATCGGCAAATATAAGATTTTCGACGTAAAATGACACTTTTCATAACTTGAAAATATGACCAAAATGGTCTCGCAAAACTAGTCGCGAAATAGTGAATATTAAGAGTTAGGAAGGAAGCTCAGTAGTTTTAGGAAGATTTTCACCTTATTTAAAAAGTCATAGAACTGAAGTTTGTCCATACGGGTCTCGATCGTAAAGATAAATAGTCGTGAAGTGAGGTGTTTGGGCTGTTTTGGCAGATTCTGGGCAGTTTTCGGGAAAGTTTGGAAGGCCATAAGTTATTCGTTATAAATCCTTTTGACAAACGGTTGGATGTTTTGAAAACTAGGCTGGGTGAACTAATTTTTTGTCAGAGACGTAAATTTTCCAGAAATGAGTTTATCAATGAGGAAAATGGCTCTCAACCTGGTCACTTGGCGAAATGGTTAATACTTGGAAAATTTTTTAAGTGTTGGGCTGAAGGAAAATATTAAAATCGTCTAAAATTCAAACGCTTGTATCTTGGTCGTTATAAGCTCGTTTTCTACGTTCTTTATATCCCCGGAATCGTATTGACATATACTAATATATTTTTGATAGTTCGGTTCCTCTAGGTTACGTCTAACGCCTCGATTTTACCCATAAAAATCGTGTGACAGCTTACCATTTTTAGAAAATAATAGTTTTTGTCGTTAAACTTGCAAAAATCATATCTCCTTCGTTATAAACCCGTTTTAATCCGTTCTTTCGCCCACGGCTTCGTTTTTGAAAGTATTTTCTGATTCTCTAGCCCAATGTTACCCGGAAACCCCTGAGTTTTCTATATTTGGCGTTTTGGGACAGTAGCTTATATATTGTTTCAAAAATTGATTTTCCTAGTTTGTAACTTGTTCAAATCTTTACCAAACTACTCCAAATCAACTCCACAAGTACTCAATCCTACCATACACCTTCTTAGGGTATCATGGGTTCCTAGTCTTCACCAAAAATGGTGGATCTCATGGGAATAATCATAGGTTAATTATAATCTCATAATAATTAAGAAATACTTGAAAAGTGGTATAAATGTCATATGTAACTTACATGTTTTTGTACTAGAACATAAAAATAGATCATGAAGTAGTATGTAAGATTAAGATAAATATTTGGAAAGCTTACTTGATGATGATGATTAAGAAATGGTGATGAAAATCTAAGTAATCTTTGTGGTTTTTATTTCAAAACCCTAACTAGATTAATACTAAAACTTGTAGATCACTTTAATCTTGAAAAATGATGGTTTCTTGTTGTGTTCTTCTTGTTGCCGTGCAATCCCAAGAGAAAAAGGGAGAAAAAGTTGTGAAATTTGTAAGAAAATGAACTAGTTTAGGCATTTTATAGTCTAAGGGCATTTTGGTAATTTTGATGGAAGGGTATAATGGTAATTTCAATGGTTAACAAAATATCTTGGATATTTTCAATAAATATCTAGATATTTAGTGAGCAGTGTATTTAGGAGTATCGGGTACATTGTTCATGTATAAAAATCGTAATTACGTAAATCGTCGTAATTATAAACCTTTAACGGTACGTATACCAAATAAATTTAAAACGTTGGATAAATTAATAATATAATTTTTATATCATTATAATGAGTACGAAAATGTGTTAGGATCATAGTCGGAAGTATTGGTATACGTTAGTAGTAAAAACTGAGTGGTAACGTTAATTACAAATTAAGCATACATAAATTGGAATAATGCGTATCCGTGCATTATCTAAAGAGCTGATGATGTTACAGATGATATGTAGACTATTCTAGTCTATATGATGTGTCCCTAATGATGATGCATGAATTCGCAGCTAAACCAATCCGGTTACGCGAATTTGAATACCTGTAAACTAGATTTACGAAATGATGAACGACAATCGTGAATAGTGATTTCCTTCCGGGAATGAATAGTGTCATATGAATAGTAAAATTTTCGAACACTTCTCAAAATATCAAACTGACTCCGAAAACGATGAATAGTAAAATGATGAATAGTGATCAGTGAATAGTAAAAATGAATAGTAACTTTCCGAGATGAATTATGAAATTTCAACGTTTGAAAAGGACATGAAATTACGAGTTGTGACATAAATCTTTAACCAAACCCTAAAAATCAACATAATCGATCATTTGTACGTATAAGCAGCGGTCGATGTGTGTGTGTGTGCCTGTTTTTAGCCCGTTTTTTTATGGGGAAGACGAAGTGGAAGAGGACGAAGCAGCGGTCGATGCATGTGTGGTTGTGTTTGCATTTTTGGGTTGTGGATAGATCTAGAATTTGTGCGAAAAGTGAGCGTTTTTATTTACCCGGGTACTGTAGTTGTTACTGTAGTATCACTCACAAAAACACTATAGATAAAAAGCACTGTTCCTAAAGGGACGCTCTTTATACTTATTGTATAATGACTCTTCACCTTCACAACTATGTCGACATGATCTACTATTATGATTGTCCCCTTAGGACGGAGGATCCTGTACATCTCGATGAATATGTCCGTGATGTCACACCTGTATCAAGCACGCCAAATGAGCATAGTTGTTGAGTATATCATTTGTTAAAACTTAGTAAATGAACGAATTGGCTTACTTATTCATGTACAAGCTAAAAACGTTGTTAGCGTGTATCAAGTCATATGATCTAGGATATGTCGAAAATGGTTCACACCTGCAATCAAGTAGATAGGAGACAATAAGGCACAAGAGTCAACACTGACATTAAAAATGAATGAAGAATACAAACCAGTTCATGTAAGTTCCGACAAGGCCACGCTCATAGATGGTTCACACCTACAATCAAGTAGATAGGAGACAATAAGGCACAAGAGTCAACACTGACATTAAAAATGAATGAAGAATACAAACCAGTTCACGTAAGTTCCGACAAGGCCACGCTCATAGATTATGCCGAGGGTCCTATTCATTGCATCATGAGGAACAATGTTCATTACCCAAACAGGATACTTTGATAGTGAGGCTGCAAATCCACCTAACCTGGCATTCATGTCCAGAATATTTCTGTACCCACCACTCAATAATGACTTCAATACATGCCCATATGTTAAAATCCTCTTCTTCCACATCAGCATATCCTCAAGAAAATCTTTAGGTTTTATGTCATGAATTTGCATAATCCTAGGTGGAATCGTACTTAACCTTTTGGGCCAGTTTTCAAGTACACCCCCAGAAACATCCTCCGTATGTTCTACTTGAGGCAACGGAGTGATACATGCTTCCATCTTCCTGTACCAACCATCATCATGATCGTCATTCTCGTTACAAAATTTGGGTGATTTCAGATCATTTTTTCTTTTGGATGCAGTCAATATGATTCACGTATAGCAACTGCAAATAACCATCTTCAACAAGACACAATGCAAGATAGATGAGGTGTTTGGGTTAGATTTAACTAACATATAGTGGAAAATGTGGTTAGTCTATTATACCCTTGATGATATAACTAAAAACGGACATTGACTTTAGAATTACAGGTCAAAGGACGCAATCGGCCTAAAAAAACTTGAGGAGGGACGCACGGAGACGTTTTTCAAAAGTTAAGGTGCCTGGCGATGTTTCGTGGAAAGTTTAGGGACCAACAGTGTATTTTTGTCTAAAATTTAAATTTGTTTGGAATCTTACATAAAAAGTTGTGTTACTACATAATTGATCTATTCCTCATATTTCGTCGGTATGATACTTGTATAGATTAGTACGGACTTTTTTTTCTAATCATGCTCTTTTCACTTCGTACATATAGTTTCTTTATACTTTTTTTATTTGTTACTGTAAATGACATTGATCGACGATCCTTTTGTTTCTAATGAATTTAGTTTCTCTCATTTTTTGATACTTCATAAAACAATGTGAAAAGAAGAAGATGAATGTACCACCCATACGTCTCTTGATTGATCAACCAAGTTTAGCTAATTTATGTTATATTACTTTTTCTTTTACAATCATATGTATTGAATAACTATAATTTTTCCTAAGAGTAGTTATTTTTACTCTACACAAAATCAGCTCAACCTAGGGGATAAGTGCTTTAGCCAGTGGTGTTGGTAGACCTCTCATTCATAAATATGTCATTCTAGTAAAGGGCGAGTGGGATTTGCTAGGGTACTTATTGAGGTAGATGCTAGTGATGTGGCGGATTGTAACACTGAAGTTTTACGATTCTCCTAAGCAGAGAGTGCCTAATCATTTTAGTGTAGTATAGATAAGACTCAGAGGATTGACCGTTCTCTAGTGGAATAGTGAGGTAGATTCGAAGTGTATAACGATTTAAGTTTAAGCGTTGACATAAGATTATTTTTTGTACTTTTATATTTTATTTGAAAGTAATTAATCTTGGGTTTGAGAGAGGTTTGTTTTAACTACTAAATTAAATTAAAAATGCAAGAAAATTAAATAACAAGAAAAGGAAAAGTGGTGGCGAATTTTTTATAAGAGGAAAAACGTATTTACCTAGAAGTTCATTACTCACAAGTTATTTTCTAGCTATGTCTATCGAATGTCACTTACTTGTCTAATGCAATGTGGAGTATTTATTATAACCTATTGTGGGTTGGTCAGTCCCACGTCTATGAACTAGTCTAAACGGGAGACGCATGTCTGAATGTCAATACCTCACCCAATAACTATATCACTCAATAAAACTCAATAAATGCCTAAGACACAAGTATTAATTGGAAATGTTTTAGTGGATGTTCAAACTACCCTAAATAGGTTAGTGGCCAGTTTTTCAACTCTTAACGTACACACCATTGACAAGAGACGATAAATAAACAATCAATAACCAGGTTTCATGCAATTAAGTAAATTCTAAGTAGTTTAGCATAGCATAGTGTCACACCCCCAAAATGGGTCGCAACGAAAATGTATCAGGGGCGTGACTTCATACTACAAAGTTATAGTTATATTGAACGACCTACATGAGTCATTTTGAAATATATGTTCGATATAGTTTGAACGAGGTTTAAATCATTAAAATTGTAAGATCTTCAATGATAAGTAAATACGCTTTCGAAAAAGTTATTGAACAATGGATAAATACACAAATCTTCAAAAGATGCGACTCAAATGCTCGTGCTCCATGGTATGTCAATTAACTATTCCAAACCTGAGAAATACATGCTAAAGGGGTCAACATAAAGTTGATGAGTTCATAGGTTTAAGTATTTGTAATTGTGGAACACGAGGTTTATAATGTTTGGTTAACTGTACACTCGTAATGACCATTACACTTGGTAGTATGACCGTTACACTCGGTAGTGAGACCGTTACACCCGGTCCTGTATGTACATATACGTTCGTCCAGTACACCGGTCAATGTATGTATTTTGTAGTAATTGTGTCCATAGTAAAAACAAGCAATGTATTATCGCCCCAAAGTATTTCAAAATGAGTAATAAATCAAGTAAAACTGGGACTATGAAACTCACCTCAAGTAAAGTATCACAACTGAGTAGTGATTAGGAGACCTAAATTATGTGCCTAAAGATGTGTTTAAGCCTGTGTGGCATCATCCTGATGGTTGTGCTATGGACCCACTTTTTCACAAACCATCAGGATCATGCCACACATGTTTAGGCACATCTTTAGGCACATCATAATTAGGCTTCCCAATTATTTTCCTTGGAAATAATGCCGTGTATGCAATTCTTTACATTAGAATATCACCCGTACATGTTTGATATAAAGTTTAGTAATTAAAAATGTTGTTATATCAAGGTTTACATTTAGTAGTCAATGTATACTCTTTTTCTAGTTTATCTTGTAATTAAATTATACTCATCTTGTCAATATGTAATTTAGAAAAACTTCAGACGCGGCTAACAAGTATGTATAACATGCTACTACTTCCGTTTAAGTCATTTTGGCTAATTCCGACTCTAAAGTGTCCGAAAACCAATTTTTATGTTTCTAACAGCTTTTTATTAGAGACAAAAAGCTGTCAAAATTGCATCTCTCGAAAACCTTCATCAAGTCACAACTCTCTCGTTTTAGCAAAAGTTTTATATATCCCCGTGATCATGTTTAAATATACAAACTCATTTTTAGTGCCTCGGCTAGCCTAGTTACCATTTAATGTCCGGTTTTACTTCATTAAAAGTCCTAATAGCAACATTTATTTTCAGAAAATTAGTTTTCGTCGTCTAACTTAAAACTAGCGTAACTTATTCGCTTTAAGTCCGTTTTTATCCGTTGATGCGACCACATTTTCGTTATAAAGTCTATTTAATATTTCTTTAATATAATCTCTAATGGAACTATTTCTGAAGATTTTCCGATTGAAAGTATATCGACGGAGTTCTGACGGGAAGGTTATCAACAGATTTCTGACGCATTTTCTCATTCGGTGTTTCCAACAAATTTCCGACGGATAGTAATTATCGACCAGGATTCATAGATGGCCTATTTTGGTCACAAATCTGTTGGAAACAGCTGTTGCTGACAGACGGATAAAATTGTCGCTAATGACAACTTTGTGCAATTTTGTAATTTTTTTTAATTAGACTATATGTTTGATTACACATATGTTTCGATGTTCTGTGTATTCTCATGTGTTCGCTTCTCAACGTCTAATTGCATGCTACATAATACTCTTTCCGTATCAAAATAAGTGTCCTGTTTTGACTTTTTGAAGTCTTTCTTTTTCAACTTTAGTCTTAAATATTTTCTTTGTGTTATATATTACTTGATGCAAAATATATAAATGTATTAGATTTTAAATGTATTTTTATTTGTTTAATTTTCAGCAATTATTATATAACACAAACAAAAATATTTAAGTTCAAAGTTGAAATAAAAATACGTCAAAAAATTCAAAACATGGCATTTATTTTGGGATGGTGGGACTAGATAATCAATTTTACCCTCTATTTAATAAACTCGTCAATTGATGGGTCATTTAGCTATTATACATATATTAAATAGTGTCCAAAACAAGCTAATAATCATTTTTGCAAAACACTTTTCCGATTTTTTTTTTTCTCAAAAATACATTTTGCTTGTTTTTCTTTTATTATAAAGAAGACGATATAAACTAGGATAATCCCATATCAAAACCTTATAAAGTGCAAAATCAAATGTTAATTTATACGTAGTAATTCTTAGTTTAAAAAAAAAAAAAAAAAAAAAAAAAAAAAAAAAAAAAAAAAGTTACTTTTTTTTGTATTTTTGTTTTAGTTGAGAATAAAATGCCTAGTCATTACAATCCAAATACCTTGTGCCCAAGTAAACGCACATGCAATATTGCTATATATAAAAGTTTATTTGGTACTCCGTATTATATTTTGAATAGGATTTGTAAAGAAAAAAAATGTCGGCTACTAGCTTATATATTCATTCGACCCTTAATAGTTTCACATCCCTCATTGATCGATCTCCGGTCAATTCTTAACATCAAACCATACCTTACACAAATCATAAACATCACCCTAGCTAGCCTACAATTAGGTACTGCCCAAAATTGTATATCTCTAGCAAGATTTATACAACTTCGAACTCATTAGAAACTAATATAGTTTTCGTTTTGGAAGAGATGGAACAAGAAACGACTGCTGGAAAGCTTGAGATTGCAGCATTCGCTCCTGAAGGATCGTCTAAATTCTTTGATGATGATGGACGTCTTAAGAGAACTGGTATATAATCTTTCATACTTTAAGTTATATATGTTGTGGTCGCTATTAAATAATATTGAGTTTTGATGTTGTACTTGTTAGATTATGGACATTATTTTAGTAGTCGTATGTTAGGATCGAACTCGAGATCATGGGATTGCACACAATACGTATGAAGAGAAAAAGAAATAATTATTTATAAAATGTTATAAGTAATTATTAATAAACACAAAATAAATAATAGTAATTAGTATTTAATGATTAATGACTAATGGACTATTAAACGAAGATTAGGAAAGTAATACTAAGGAAAACTTGGAAACAAGGGAAGGTTCCGGAATCCCCTAGGGGGATCCTCAACCAATCGGCCAAGGGAGGTTTCCACCTCCTTATGTGCCTTGAGCTCCAAGTATTCATTAGTATAAATACAAACCCAAGATTCATTGTTTCTTATAACTTGTACACACACATCTTGGTGTTTTTCTCTCCTCTTTCTTGTTCTAGTCGATCCATAAAACAAACCCATAAGGGTTTCGATTTTCTTGATCTAAACAAAGTTTTGTGTTTAATTACTTGCATAAACTTTTTCTTGAATTAGTACGTGTGTACAAGAACGTGAATCAAACACACTATTGTTTGATTCTTGGATTGAATTACAAAAGAGGTAAGGGGTAATTCTTATAATCCACATAAACCCTAATTAGGGTTCTTGAATTGAAGATTGCAATTGATTCTTGTTCGGGCTAGAATCACAAAGGTATGTTTACTATTTATTATTGATTAATTAATTACATGTTATATGATCTTGTTTATAATTGCTTCTGCTATGCTCACTTGATGTGTTTGGTTTATAATATATGAATGTCATGATATCATAATTCCAACAGTGGCATCTAGAGCCGTTATAATGTGTAATTAATTATCGAAACGCATAAAAATTGGATCTTGATTCGTTTAGTTACATGTTTTTAGGGTTTTTTTTGTTAGATTCCTAACCCTAAAATTTTTTTTTTGGTTGATTGACCTTAAGGGTTTTTAGGGTTTTGGTTTTTAATTTTTTTAATATGATTAGAAACCCTAGGATGTCATGTAATTTGTTATGCGTTTTAGTAAACGATCTTGGTGCAATATGTTAATTGTTAAGAAAAATCCATGAAAAAGTGCATATTTGCATGGATTTTTATATTGTGTTATAGTTTAAATGGTTTAAATTGTTTATATGAATTAATGGTTAAGTTATATCGAAACATGTAAATTTATTAATAGATGTCGAATTGAGAAGACTCCAATATTAAGTAATCAATTATGTGCTATGTGGTATTTATTTAATTTTGGCTTACGCAATTGATTTATCGATGTATGTGGCTCTTTTTCCTAGAAGAAGAAATCCTCAATTGAATTAATACGTTATACACCTAGATTTGATTATTAATAGGACTATTGAATTAGATTTGCATGTGGCTACATGTTTTATACATATTTAATTGTTATGATTGTGTATATTTGTTTATTTAGTTGTTTTATTTTTTATTGTACATTACTTGTTTTGTTTATTAATTGTGTTAGACATGTTTATAAACGAAAAGGGTAATTTTTGAATAGAAAAATAATACGGACTAAATAATGGCGAAATTGTTTTGGTTTTTTAAGAGTTTAAATTTCAAATGATTGGTTGATTGATGTTTTTGTACGTAATGGTTAAATAGGCTCGACCGAAGTTTACACACTATAAGATGGGTATAAGGATGGTAACGCATTAAATTGTGGCCTTAAAGAGACAACATTCTGTCTTAACGCTCGTTTGTGTGTAAATTAGACTTACCGAACAACCATTACATGTACACTGTCATCTTAAGGGTGAATTAACCACAATTCCACAATGATTATCCGAAACACTAAGCTTTCGGGCTTATGCAAAAGTACGATATAGTGGACGATAATTGATGGTAATTCTTTAATTGGTGAACCTGATACCTCAATCAAAACTTTGTTATTTTACTCTTAGCAAATTGGTAATAAAAATGTTTTATAAAACCAATGTTATGAAGTTGTATGCATGCTTCTTCATACATTATTTTGATTACACGTCAAAATTTAATACCCTTATAAAATTAAGTCGAATGCCATCTAATTAAGAACACTTAAAGTTGTAATTTACGTCATGTGAGAACTTGGCGAGATTGCAATGGAGAGGTAAATTTCATAAATTCATTACTAGCAGATCAACTGATGTGATGGATTTGTGAGTTTGCAGTTTTTAAGTTAGACGACTTAAATTGAGTAGAAAGTGAGATCTTGGACTCAAGGCATTAAGATGGGGATCAAACAGGCTTACATTACAAAAGTTTGTGATTGTAAATCCCATAAATCTAGGAATTGCAATATGTATTGGCAATTATTGTTCGACAATTACCTTGTTGAATACTATCATTACTAGCAGATCAACTGATGTAATGGTACTATGTCAATTAGGATCCTAGCTTTAAGAAAATACTATGGTTTATATGTATATTTACCAATGGGTATTTTATTTTCTTAAAGATCTAATTATCGAAAATACTGAAATTGAATTTTGTAATTCGTTTTAATGTATTAATGCAACGTTCAAACCGTAAATGCAATTTGGGCTTTGGTAAATTGATCTCGTTCTGTTTTCAAACAAATGTTTGATTAAGAATAATTTACTTAAAAGACAAAAGAAGTCTCCTTTCTATGAAAGAAGAGTGAGACACAATCCTGTTCCTTTTCATGAATGAGAAAGGATAATAGGAATATTAGATATGTCTAAATTCTAATATAACTCATAGCAAATATTTTTAATAGTTAAGAAAATTACGAACATTTTCCATGGAGATTTTATCATCCTCATTCGGTGATTAAATTCTTAGTAACAAATATGATATTTGGTTAACAGAAAATTATGTATGACATTTTATGAGTTATTATAATTAGAAGCTAGACTAATTACCGCAAAATGTTTAAAAACAAACTAGTTGTTTTAACTATTTTAAAGGTGCTACATACATTGTAGGATGGTAGACCTATTAAGGAAGAAATTGCATGCCCAATTTTTTCAAGTTAATAGCATTTGGTGGATAGTCCATCATTTACGTAATAGAATACACTTTTTAATGCATAAGTAATTGTTACGTATGGACATTTAAAGGTGTAGGAAAGTTAAAAGCACACTATTTTCTTTTACTGGATATGAAACATTTACAATGTTGTCAAATTCAGTGGGAGTATTGTGTACTTATCACTGAATAAGGAATTATTGTAATGATCTTTAATTCAGTGGGAGTTACAAGCTTTGACATCTTGGTAGCTAAAGATAATTACTTTCCAAGTGTAGACACTCATACTTTTAAGGATAGTCTTGTACGTTTCCTTACTAGACATTGTTGTTTTACATATACTTGTTATGCTAAAATCTATGACACAATCATATTGAACACATAAACAAATGCATGGCATGTTGTTTATCAACTATATGAGGTTGTTCCATGCACAAGTGGGAGAAATGTTATCTTTAATGTGTGCAAGAAACAACTCATAAAGATGTGATTTAATGGATTCTCTTGACTACAAGGTAAGAGAATAATGTTCTAATATTAATTCTAGAAACACTTGGTGTTACAATTTATGTTATGTGAGAGCTTAACTAGATTGCAACAACAAGGTGAATTTCATATTTCATTACTAGCAGATCAACTGATGTAATTGAACTATGAGAATTTGCAGTTTCTAAATTAGAATAATGTTCTAATATGAATTATACTAAGCTAATTCAAGAAACACTTGGTGTTACAATTTATGTTATGTGAGAACTTAACTAGATTGCAACAACAAGGTGAATTTCATATTTTCATTACTAGCAGATCAACTGATGTAATTGAACTATGAGAATTTGCAGTTTCTAAATTAGATATCTATTAGAACATGTGTCAATATGATATCAAGACTACTTTAATTTGTATATTTATGAATTCATGAAATGACATAAATTAATAAAGTAATCTAATGCTGCTTCAATCTGAATATTTATGTGTTCTTGGAATGACATAAATAAATGAATAAATAATGTTGTTTACATTATTGTGAAGTAATATATTAACTTGAAATTACTATTGAAGCCAAGAGATGGTGTTCATAATTACTTTAGTTAAACATGTTTATGTTTCATTGTAAAGATATAAACATAAAGTCTTTTAATTGGTACAAGACTTATAATAAAGTAAGACGTTATCTTGTTGTGTATTTTAATTAAGACATATACATGAAGCCATTAAATTGTTAAATGACTTATAACGTATAGTGGGATTATAACAGTTTATGTTTTCTTGTAGAGACATAGACATGAAGTGACTTTGTAAAAAGTACTTGTGTTATAAAGCATGTAATTGGCTTGAAAATTATTATACCATTAAAATGAATTAGTTGATAAATAGACAAGTCAAAACGAATATGGTTATCTTAAATATTGTTAGATTGTCTTACAATATTAATACTAATGAAATACCAAATGTTTATGGTATGTTCAGTTAGGAAAATCAAACTCTTGTTATATTGTTTGATTAAAGATAACTATGACTTCTTTTCTTCCAAAAGTTTTCAAGGTTAGAATGTTGAGTATGACTTGGACATATTTAATAAAACTCCAACATAGAAGATTAATAAGACATTATCATATGATGGAATGTGATGAATGTGATGAATCACATTAAGTCTTAAATTGAAGTTCCAAATTTGTTTAACTGCTTATGAAGAGGTTATTAACAAAATAAAGTTAGGAACTGTCAATATGTATTTGTAATATCCCAAAAGAGAATATTGTATTATTGCTTAATTTGCTAAGTATTTAAAGATAGTCTTTAAATTGCTAAAAGCAAGTGGGAGTTTTGATCTTTAAAATATAAAATTACAAGATACATAATCTTCTAAAATACACTAGTAAATATCATGATGAAGTTTGACATTTGAATGTTAAATCTCAACATGATAATAAAGTTTGATATTTAAATGTTAAATGTTAAAAATAATGGAATTATCATTCATAGAATAGTAATATATCTCAGATATTTGATTAATATGCTGAGGGCTATGATTTACAGGATTATTGTAAACCTGATAATCATTACGATACATTACCAAATATGAAATTGGGTAAAGTATACATGATATGAATGATTAAGATATTGTCCATAAAGATAATCAATTTTAGAAACTTGGTTTATCTTAATAGTTAGACTAGAAAATGAGGATGAGTTTCTTCAAAGATAAGATAACCATTATGGTTTAAATCTTTGTATAGAAATCATATGGACAATATTGTGCACGTATTTAATATATGTTTTATGACAAGATTATTAATCACACTTAAGCAATTAATTGTGATTGAATATTCTATTCTAAACACATTAAATATATAAAGATTATGATTGTCATTGACAATGGAATATCAAAACTCTTTCTTGAGAGATTACTTGAGCGAGGATGATAAGTAATCAAAAGGAGTTTATGAATTCAAATAAATCTTTGAAAGTGTACATGGTGCAATAATCCATGGATGGATAAATGCATGCATCTAGAAGATTAATTTTATGTTTAATTATTAAATTCATATTTTGATTGAAATAAGATAATTTTTAAGTATTCCTAAAAGCTAGTGGGAGTATTATGTTTAATTTCTTAAATCATATATGTTGTGGAACATATAAAAGTAACATTCCATATAAGTTAAAAGTTAACTCTTAGTTTGGAATTAAACTTTACTTGTAAGATTTAGGAAATAAGACATACAACCTTGGAATGAATGTTTATTATTGAAACATGAGCGGAAAATGAATCTAATATATCATGATATATTATTTAGAAAGTCTAAATAGATATGTATGACATGAATAAAATCTAAGTATGACTCATAGATTTTTCATGTATATCATGTTTTGTTGTATCATGCTTGATTACAAGATGATTTGGCAATATTAATATCTAATTAAAGGTTATTAGATAACTTGTGTAATATTCTAATAAGAATATGTTTGATTATAGAATTACATCCTAAATCTGGAATAGCTTCCAAATTCTATAGATGAACAATTTTTTTAATTGTTGAGAAAATTGTCATAGCTAACAAACTTGAAAGTTTGAAGGGCATCAAACATTACACAATAGATATTATAGTTTACGGAAAGTTTTAATAGCATATTGTTGTTGCATACAATGATGCTATTGAAATTGAGATGACACTCAATACTAGTTATGGTAAGGATTTCGTTCTTTGCTATATGTACTAGTTGTGCTTACTAAAAGCATAAGTTGCATTATACATTAAGAGAATAAGAATACTTTAAACTTTAAAATGTTTGGAAGTTTAATTATCATAAATTGGTGGTTAAGGATGTCTCACATTTTTATAAAATATGGCATTATCAAAATAGTTGACTATGCACATATAAGAATTTCAATAGTTGAATTCTTGAAATAAGTATTCTTAAAATTCCGATAGATCAAATTTGGATGGTTTATGTCTTGTCAACAAGTATGAATGTCATTGCTTGAGACATAATTCATCAACAAGAGTTATCATGCATTGATCTATTTAGTATTTGGATAAGGGATGTTAAACAATTATTATAATAAATTTAAATACATGGTATGTTTAATTTATAATAAATTGTATCCTATATTTGTATGTTTAATCCATGAATAAATGTTATTTTAAATTGTCCATTGTCAGTTAATAATATGGGAATATTATTAAATCAAGACAAATCTGAAGGTTGGTATAATATACTTAAAGTATATTGATGCGTAGTCATGCCATTTCAGATGATATTCAACGATATCGAATATATGACTTATCCCAACTACATGATGTTACTTTATGGATTTTGTTATTAAGTAAATCATGAGAAGTTATCCTCAGACTTGATATGCAAGATAAGTGTCATGAATGTAGTACATTTTTGTGGAACAACTTAACGCTATACGTAACTGGTAGTCATAAGGGTTGTTTTCGGAAGTGTTACAAAGTTTGTGGGTTTTGCTTATAGTCAAAATAGAATTTGTTCCTTCAAATTTATTTTTTGGAGTTTAATACTGTTGGGCCCCTCGTAGGGTTGGTAAGATGTATGTGTGGCCACACCCAAGATCTCCCCTGAATATGTTCAGAAGATTTGGTAATCTTGATCAATCACAAACAACGAGAAACAGAATGGTTAATTAAGGAATGACTTTAATCCATATCCTTATTAACATGGTATTAGAAACAAAAGGATAATAATAATGAGAAATCATTAAAAGGTTTTTCCAGGAGCCTTACTCGAGATCGTGCTAGAGGCATCGGCGTGTTACAAGACGCTAACCGATGTGATTACACTATTAAAATATGTCCAAGTGGGAGTTGTTAGATTATGGACATTATTTTAGTAGTCGTATGTTAGGATCGAACTCGAGATCACGGGATTGCACACAATACGTATGAAGAGAAAAAGAAATAATTATTTATAAAATGTTATAAGTAATTATTAATAAACACAAAATAAATAATAGTAATTAGTATTTAATGATTAATGACTAATGGACTATTAAACGAAGATTAGGAAAGTAATACTAAGGAAAACTTGGAAACAAGGGAAGGTTCCGGAATCCCCTAGGGGGATCCTCAACCAATCGGCCAAGGGAGGTTTCCACCTCCTTATGTGCCTTGAGCTCCAAGTATTCATTAGTATAAATACAAATCCAAGATTCATTGTTTCTTATAACTTGTACACACACATCTTGGTGTTTTTCTCTCCTCTTTCTTGTTCTAGTCGATCCATAAAACAAACCCATAAGGGTTCCGATTTTCTTGATCTAAACAAAGTTTTGTGTTTAATTACTTGCATAAACTTTTTCTTGAATTAGTACGTGTGTACAAGAACGTGAATCAAACACACTATTGTTTGATTCTTGGATTGAATTGCAAAAGAGGTAAGGGGTAATTCTTATAATCCACATAAACCCTAATTAGGGTTCTTGAATTGAAGATTGCAATTGATTCTTGTTCGGGCTAGAATCACAAAGGTATGTTTATTATTTATTATTGATTAATTAATTACATGTCATATGATCTTGTTTATAATTGCTTCCGCTATGCTCACTTGATGTGTTTGGTTTATAATATATGAATGTCATGATATCATAATTCCAACAGTACTGATATTTGGACATGCTATAATTTTGTATGAATATAGGGACTGTATGGACTACAATTGCACACACTATAACTGCGGTTATTGGTTCGGGCGTGTTGTCGTTAGCATGGGCAACGACTCAGCTGGGTTGGATAGCTAGACCAACAGTGCTCCTTCTCTTCTCATTTGTGACTTACTACACTTCATGCCTTATTGCTACGTGTTATCGGTGTGGCTCAGCTCGGTTGGAAATTCCATCGGTGATACTCCAATTTCTAGTAGTGATCGTATAATGCATTTTTACTTATTTAATGTGACTATTAACTAACGTCCTTGGATTACATATGATTAAAGTGATCATAACCTATAAGCATCATATAAATAGTATTAATTATATTGTTACATATGATAATTTGAATATTTTTAGAGTGAAGTCTAAAGATACGCAATATACTTCTCAAAAGAAACGAAATACGTAACATACTAAATTTATTATTTGTATCGCTAAAATACTTTTAAATTTTGAATAATATACGCAATGTTGACCCAATGATGACCTGTTTGACTGGTTAATGTAAGTTTTGTAAGTATTAACCGGTCAAACAGGTCACCATTCGGTCAACATTGCATATATTGTTTAAAATTTAAAATTATTTTAGCGATACAAATAATAAATTTAGTATGTTACGTATTTCGTTTCTTTTGAGAAAGTATATTGCGTATCTTTAGACTTCACCAATATTTTTATTGTGACGAAACAACTTTACTATGACTCTAATCTATTCAATGTTATTTAATTTTACAACAATGACATATTACGTTCTAACTTATGTTATTATTTGTACAATTCAATTCGATTAATTTTTTAGAACCGTTAACCGTGACCTGAACCGCGGGTAACCGCTTATTTCGGGTACCTGCATAGCCGGTTACCCGCCTAGTGCGGTTCGGTTTCGGATAGTAAAATAAACTACCCGTCTTGCGATGGATAGCTGAAATCTTCAACCGAACTGCCCTGTGAACACTCCTAATATTTAATCAATGGGTGTCAAAATACTACCTATATAGACATATTTATCACCTTATAAAAAACTCGCATTAAATTATAAAAAAGTTATTGATTTTGGATATTTTTGTTTCACAACAACATGAAATACATATCCATTATGATTAACATAAGTATAGACATCTTTATCACTTTATAAACATTTTTTAAGTTATCATATGTGGATGCAGTTAGTTTGAGACATAACTATCGACTAACTCCAATTCTTTTTTAACATGACAAATGAAGAGAGTAAATGATATTTTTGTTTGTGAAAAAATAAGAATTTGTTAACGGTTATTTATGAGCTTGTTTGAATGTTGTATATTGTGGTAATTATTAGATAAAAAGTTAATTAGAGCGGCTATGTTGTATAGGCCTAAGCGTTGGCCTATCTCCAAGGCCCATGCTAACAGGGTCGAGGTGGCGGAACTGCGAATACTAAGGTGGACTTATGGTAAAACCATGTTTGACATGATTCCGAACAGAATTTTCAAAGCAAAACTTGAGGTCGAGACTATTATTTCGAAGATGAGGGAAGGAAGGTTGAGGTGGTTCGGTCATGTCAGGAGGAGGCCATAATCAGCGCTAGTAAGAAGAGTCGAAGCGCTAGTAGTAAATGGTGTGAGAAGGAGGGGTAGACCCAAACTCAGGCGGGAGGATAAACTTAAGCTCGACATGAAGAAGCTTCTCTTGTCCGAGGACATGACCTCAGATAGGAAGGCACGAAGAGATAGAATTAGGATCTGCGGGTAGCCCAACTAGGTGTTTTGTGGGTTTAGGCTGTTTTGGCGTTAGGGTTTTTAGATGTCTCTTTGTTGCCTTGCCCCTTGCGTTTTGGTTTTTGGTACCCCCGTTTTTGTTTTACCTTAGCTTTAGGCCTCGTGTGTTGTCGTGCTTTGCTCTATGTTGCTCCCTTAGGTTTGCTTGCTTCTTTAGGTGCTTTGTTTCTTCATTGTGTATTTGTGTTTGCGTTTTTGCTATTCTGCTTCTTTGCTTGTGCTTTTGTCTGTGTCCCCTTGCCTTTCTTCGGGTTCCCTGTTTTGTTTTTGCTCTGTTTGTGTGCTTGCCTGTTTTGCCTGCTATCTTTTGCCTGCTTTTTGCATATTGTTCTCTAACTCTTTTGCTCTCCTTTCTTTGCTTTCCTTGCTTTCTCACTCGCACACCTGCACTTGCCGGAGGTCTTATTGGAAGCAATCTCTCTACTTCCGGGTTTATCCTGGGGTAGGGATATGATCTGTCTACATTCTGCCTCTCCCTTACCCTGCCCGGCGGGATTGAGTTTTTTGTTGTTGTTGTTGTTGTTGTTGTCGTCGTCGTCAAATTACACACAGCAATTAGATTTGTTAATATTTAATTAGACTTCACGAAATTTTGGGTTCACATAATTTTTATACCACTTGTTTTGTTAATTTAGTCGTTCAAAACCTATATTGCATATCAACTTTATTGATTATCAAAAGACTTCTCGCCTAACGGTAACACTGAGATACTTCCTAGTTAATTTTTTATAGATTCGAACTATATCCAGGATAATTATGTGAAATATTTGTAATATATATTACATTGACGACCGCATACATTTGTCGTATGGCATCCACATTAAAACGAAATATGTGATCCGGTAATTCCTGTTATTTAATTGGAGGGTGTGCACTAATTTAAAAGTCAAGTGGTAATCAATTTAAAGATTAATTTTCTTTTTATGCATTACATGTGCCGTTTTAAAAATATACAAGTTTATACCTTCTGCATCAAGTATCTCCTCTTCTCTTGTAAGAGTGTTCGGTGTGGGAGGGGTGATTCGCCCGCCATTGGTACAAAAAAACGTGCCATTCGTCCACCATTCTGCACCGTCCTTTAAGCCATTCATCCTCCATCAGTATTTTAGCCATTGCACCAACTGGTGCCTCTTTTTTTTAGTGAGTGAGTGAGTATTTTTGGTGAGTTATTTTGTGAGATCTACAAAGTGTTATTGGGTTTTTTTGTTGAGAGCATGTTTTAATTATTGATGTGTTATTAAAACAATGATGAGATAACGCTCAGATAACAAACGAATAACGTGTTATTCGTTCCTCACACACCGAGCACTTAAAAGAAATTCTCACTGCTTCACATAAAAGATCTAAAACAAATATACACTTTTTAAAAGGGTTTAGACTTTCAAAAGCCCATCTCATTTTGCTCCTAACCCAAACACCCTCCTAAACCTTCTTCTACTCGTCGATCACATCATTTCATCACTCAAACACAAATCAAATCGCAAAACCTTCACATCCATCAATCATCTATAAATGGAAGCGATCATACCAATCGCAGTAGTTACATCACTCATTCTCGGAGCTCTGATCGCTTTTACATTCTTCGGTAACTACTTCCGTAACCGTAAATCGCAAGTCGCATCACTCGCGGTACCGGCCGATACCGCGAAGAATTCGAAGGCTCAGCAGAATAAGAAGCCGCAATCCAAGGCTCATCATCATCATTCTCATGCTGATAAGGTATAAGAGCTTTTGAATTGTGTTTAGATTTCATAATTCTGTGATTTTGAAGCTGTTTATTTAGTTATATAATTGTTAGCTTAATTACTGATGATGTGTTTGTTAGTTATGATCGATTTTGAGGCGAATTGTGTGATGTAGTTGTTTGTTACGGTTTTAGCGTACTTTTGAGTGATATGATTGTAAGCTGAAATATTACGCTGAGTTGCTGATACGATGATTATAAGTCATGGTGTGATTGTTAAACGTGTTTCTTAGTTATGATTGATTTCGAGGCGAATTGTGTGATGGAGTTGTTTGTTACGTTTTGAACCTAATTTTGAGTGATATGATTGTTAGCTGAAATATTACGCTGAGTTGCTGGTACGGTATAGGAATTTGTATAATATTTAGTTGATGATTGTAAGTCATGGTGTGATTGTTAAACGTGTTTGTTAGTTTGTTTGATTTTGAGGCAAATTGTTTTAAAACAAATTTGGAATGATATGACTTGCTGATGAGTTATAGGAATTTTGATAACATTTGGGTGGTGGTTGTGTTTGCGTGATGGTGCGATTTTAAAGTGTTTGTTAGTTTGTGTGATTTTGAATTACGTGATATTGAAGGTTGTGATGTAATGATTCGTAAAGTTTGATTTGATCTAATTAAGAGAAATATGATTGTCGGCCTCAGTGTTGATGTTGAATTGCTGATAAGGTATGTATGGATATAAGACCGTTAAGTGATTTAGTTGAGTGTAACCGTGGCATATTTGAATTGATTGTGATTAGAATTGCTAATACGTACAATAAATGTGCGCTCATTTCGCGGTTTATGGAAAACATTTGAAATATTGGCGCAAGTGGAAAATGTCTAATACGTACAATAAATGCGCACTCAGAAACAGTTGCATGTAATGACCTCTGTGCATGAATGTGAATGTGGGTGCTCTGTGATCATCTTAATAATGCCAACTCATGACACCAATGGTTGTGGATGCAGGATTCAAACAAGCGTCATCACCCATTAGACTTGAATACTTTGAAAGGTCATGGGGATGCTGTCAATGGCCTATGCTTCTCATCGGATGGACATAGCTTGGCAACCGGTAAGTCTCATCGCAATTGTTATAATTGTACATTGACAGTGTAGCTCCAAGGATCATGACACTGTTGCAGTTAATGCATTCACGATTGGCCGTTTAACCCAATCATTGCGTTAGTGATAAGCGGTTTTGTAGCTGTTAACTTGGACTGAAAGGCATAATTGTTTCCCTTTTTATTCTCCTGGAGTTATAATATAGTGTTTAAAGATCACCTAGTAGTTGGTATTAATGTTCTTACCTTAAAGTAGAACTCATGTTACATAGCCTGCTAAGTGCCTCTTGTCTATATGCGGTAAACAGCAAATCTGATAAGCAGCCACGGTGATGATTTCCTAGCAATATAAAGAAGATTGCGGCTATTGCCTGTTGTTTATATGCTCCTTCTCCTTTTACCCATTATGATCTCTCACATGTGTACTCTCTCCAATCTGCATCCATTGTTACACATATCATGCGTCACTTTTGTCATTGCTAACCATTTGCAATTTCACCTTTTTCATTTCTAACTATTGTGTGTTCTTGTACACGCATTGTTTACTGACATAGGCATCATTAGCTGAAGTTGTTGGAATCAGCTGCTCTATCAATTAAGTATTTATGCAAATTTGAACTTAAAATGTCAATGGAGATTGATCTGATATCGTGGCTGACTAGCTATTATATCAAAGTATCCATTTTCCATTTCCTGTCTAAGTTTATTGACTTAAGTTAGCTGCTAACAATCCTCCAACTGCTACTTGCAATAGTGAGATGTCATTCAGTCTTTCAGGAGGACTCATATTTGAGAGCTGCAGTTGTTTTTGTTAGACCCCGGCGTTCTACATTAAATATTCTTTGTTAAGTTTTAGGTCTAGCTTCTTTTTAATTTTCAACAGCAAAATGTTTGTCCCACTTGAAATGGTTGTAGTAGTAATGCAAGTATAGTTTCTCCCAGTAGTTCACTTTTACGAGTACACAAGTGACGCTTTTGTACTGATTTATATGTTCTTTTACATGTAGCTTGTGATGATGGTGTAGTCAGGGTATTCAAGTTGGACGACGCATCAAGCAAAAGCTTCAAGTAAGAAAATTCATATAATGTTTTGCCTTCAACACCTATGAATTGAAAGTCCCACATATTATTCTAATTTCTATCACTTTTGTCTCCCAATGTAGATTTATGAGAATCAATATACCTGCTGGAGGTCGTCCAACTGCCGTTGCATTTGCTGATGATGATGCATCAGTTGTTGTGGCTTCTCAAAGTCTTACTGGAGCTTCTTTATACATGTATGGAGAAGACAACCCAAAAGGTGGTGAAAATAGGCAGCATTTTAAGCCCGAAATCAAGTGGGAGCAGCATAATGTGCATGATAAAAAGTACATTATCACTTTATTCGGAACTAAAGCTACACATGGTGCTGCTGATGGGAGTACAATAATAGCATCCAGTTCAGAGGGTACATTCTTTTGACATGCTTAAGTAGTATTATTTCCTCATATTTACAATAACTGGTGCGATGATTTGGAGATTGCAAGGAAGGATACATTAAATTAAGTTAAATTAAAAGGATAATCTAGAGTACACTATGTAGATTCATGTTGTATATAAGGGTCCAAGACTCCAAGCACTTCATTATTTCTGACATTTTCACAAAGTTAGTGAGTCACAGGGACTTTCATACTCGTAAAAATATCTTAATTATCTGCCTATTGTATGCGATAAGTCAGAAAAACAAATACGAATGTATATGACTTACCCTCTATTCACTGTTTGCTATATAATTGGGCTTTTGATTCAGTTGCCTTTATAATAGCACATTCTCTTTTGTTAAGGAGTAACTTGAAACTTTTTCTATAAGCATATTGGAATTACTATTAGATAACATTTTATTCCACATCCTATTGGTATGGATGTAATTGTCCTTCCAAAGTTTCATACATTTTATTGCCTTCCACAGGAACTGATATTAGACTTTGGCATGCAAAGTCTGGAAAGATGCTGGGAAATGTTGACACAAACCAGCTCAAGAACAATATGGCTACCGTATCACCAGATGGGCGGTTTATTGCTGCAGCCGCTTTCACAGCTGATGTCAAGGTGACATGCTGAAATAATTGTTTTATCTTTCAGTTGGCTTACTTTAGTAGATTATTTGCAAAGTAATACTTTAATGAGAAATTTTTGCTATGACTTAAACACAACATTAGATTTGCCTGTGGAATTCATCATTATTCTATTTGAAAGGCCTAATGTAAACCTTAGATTCTGGCTTTTAGTGCTACCAAGAGTTCATGTACCTCTTTTACAAGCAAATTTGAGTACCAATCTGGTCCCATATCTGATTTATACAAATTTGCAACTCAAATGTACCCTTTTTTTGCTTGCAATTTGGGTTGGTATGAATCTCAGCCTTGACGAAGTGAAGGGCATAATAACCATATAAATCATCAGTGTCATGAACAGTAAGTTTGTATGAATATTGTCCTCACTGATCTCAGTAGAAACTAAGGGCCTAGAATTAAGAATTGTACTGATTTATTGTGCACCATGTGTCCAATTCTTGTTAGGCATCTGATATGGTGAACATGGTGGCAATTAAGGGGGAAAAGTGTGTGTTTGACAACATCTGAATATAGTATGAGATTGAAACTCTAGTATACCTCTTTTTTTTTTTTGTTTGAGTCCTGGATGATACTGTGTTGTAGCCTCTGGTCCTACAGAAAAATTTTCAATGTGCAAACTCAGTGAGGCTTCTTGTTGTTAATGACAATAGGTTTCCTTCTCATTTAATTGTAGTGTAATTAGGTAGGCAGAATTTAAACACATCAACTATTAAGTGGTCCACGTGGCTTGAACCTGGAGCTTATTTTATCTTACATGGTGCAATATTGTTGAAGTACTGTGCATCTAATATCATATCATGGACTGTTTGACAGGTTTGGGAGATAGTGTATTCAAAGGATAGTTCAGTTAAAGAGGTTACAAAAGTTATGCAACTGAAAGGCCATAAGGTCATCAAGCTTCCTCTCTTTATGTCCCTCTCTCAGTGTACTTTTATAATTAGTTTTGTCTATGTTTCACTTTAAATATCCTTCAAGTCTTCTTTAAAAGGTCCAGCACAAGTTGATTTCGTATTTGACCATGTCTTACTTTTTATACACAGTAGCTTTTGCCTTAAAGATTTTTGTTAGTTTCTCATGTGTGATTTCTTTCCAGAGTGCTGTTACATGGTTGAGCTTTACACCCGACTCAGAACGGATCATTACTGCATCAAAGGATGGCTCAATAAGAGTGTGGAACATTAACGGTATGTCATATCCAGTGAAGGTTTTCAATAACTAGTCATTCACTATCTTGCTGCTTAGAATAATATAATAGTTCTTGATGCAAGTTTCCTGTTATGAAGCGAGTCACTGAGTGTCTGAGCCCATCATGTTATCAAAAGAAAGTTGGAATACACTTACGTATTTCCCAATTCATTTATATTTGAGTATAATAAAAGTAAACAACGTGAACGATTTGCTGTTGCTTTTAATCGCTAATTCTAATTTTCTTTTAAGTTGAGCACTATTGATTTGGCTGTCAGTCTCTTGAACTAGATAAATAGAGTCAGATAGGACCTAACTGTTAGACAAAAGAAAATTTAAAAAGAATCAGATGTTGTGGTTTTAGTTTAGTTGATTAAGTTTTTTGATTAAACGGATGAGGTTTCCCTATTCAGATTACCCGGGAAGGGCAAGCCTTGTTTACTCGAATGTATGCGGCCTGACCGGGTTAATTTTGGGATCGTTTCCGACCCTTCCCTGGCCACCCCCAAATGTACACACCTAGAAAGGTTTGAATCCTTGACCTTTTGTGAGGAAACCATGGACTGTTTCTAACCCTTCTCTAGCCACCCCAAATGTACACGCCTAGCGAGTTTTTTTGATGACATCCATTATTGTACACACTTTTTTCTAACATGTTTTAATTTCTATATCTTAAAGTTCGATATCATCTTGATGAGGACCCAAAGACTTTGAAGGTGTTCCCGATTCCGCTTCATGATTCAAAAGGCTCTACATTGCATTATGATCGTCTCAGTGTATCTCCTGATGGGAAGATCTTGGCTGTTAGTCATGCCTCATTACTGCAGTGGCTATCTGTTGAAACTGGTGAAGTATTAGATACTGCTGACAAAGCACATGACGGTATTGTCAATTCCCTTTCATCCTCCCATCTTCAGTTAAATATTCCTTCTATTCAAATGAAGAAAGTTACATTAATTTTTTTGGTGAAAAAAAAGCTACAATGTTTGTCCCAAATTAAATGCACTTCAAATGGCCTTATATAGCGCATTTCTCTGTTACTGAACATTTTTTCCTCCCTTTGCTGCTCAAAAGTATAATAAAATGAACTTTGATTAATAAAAGATGGGTGTCATTATCAACTATTAACTTCTGGATTAACTTTGCAGGTGATATCACAAGCATCGCATGGGCACCTAAATCTATTCCTGTTGGTTAGTATTAATCCATCTTTTACTCCTTATTGACTTGGCAAGATTAAGGAGCTGTATCTATTTATAAGTGATCCATTATATAATATTTATTAACAATCGTCTAATCTGAAGTTTATGCAAAGTATTCATGAGTCCACTCAAGCAAAGCCTATATCTGACTTTACCAAGTGTATTTACAGGAGACAAACGGGTCACTATTTTAGCCACATCGGGTGTTGACAAGAAAGTCAAGTTGTGGGCAGCTCCAACTCTTTAATAGACCTGTAGAGCAGTCTCCAAGAATACAATCATATTAGCAACTAGCACAAAAGCAATTCTCAGAAGGTTGGCAGGATATGTTTTTCGGCTTCTGGGAGTGCTTCAAAAGCGAAAAGACGTCACAGAGATTATGCAATGTAAACCATATGTGTTTTGAGGTGTTTGATTGGGAGCTCATCTCCAATGGGCCAATCAACTGTGCTTGTCTTTACGGTTCGTTTCCTTAACAGTTTTCGCTTAAAATGACTGAAAACAGTGGTATTCACTATTACCTGCCGAGAACTTATAACAAGTGTGTCAGAGTTTGGTGTGTAATGATCATAGAAGCCATCACAAGTGCCTGCCTTTTTTGGTAGTGACACTCTTCTTTTGTCTGACCAAAATATACCTTTAAAATTATGAGCAATCAACTTTTGAACAAAATTAGGCTTAAAGCATTGTTGTTTTAGACTTTTAGTTAAAACTCAAAAGATAGTTGATGATTTGGCTTATTTACTTTCTAAGTTTTTGCCAACATGTCCTCACTGAGCACATATCAACTATGGGTGCAATAATATGACCTCATGGGCAAGAGGCTTGCACACTCTAACAGTGGCATTAAATCACAACCTGTTAGTGTGAGAGGTTTGCACTGGCCGTCCTGCGAGGGACCAAGAGAGCCAGAGAGGTTTTGTGAGAAAAACAAGTTAATCGGTTCAAATTTATTAACAATATTGGTCCAATATGGCAATAATTTTAAAACACATACATGGCTTTTGTTTACATATTCAAGGTTCACATCTTCTGTCTAATTCTCTACTGATTATATTGTCAATGAAACTAAAAGTAACAAGAAGGATGTCAATAACTCAGACTCCTCTTTGATCCCTAAAAGGTTCAATAAATAAAACAGGAACAACAACAATAATACAACAGCAGTAACTCCTATCCTTTTGACTCTCAAAAACAACAAACCAACAACATGACCACATTTTCTATCCTCAGTCACCATAAGATTAATTAACATCCTTGTTAGACTCAAATATCCTAAAACTCACCACCCTACAACTAAAATCAATCGATAAATCAATGAAGTAATGGAAGGACTACAAATTCAATCTTCGTTCAACGACACATTCATGTCTGTAGAAGCTCTTCTCCAGTCATGCACACTTGCAGTCGTGTGGGTCTCGAGTTGGAAATTAAGGGTAGGGGTGGAATTGGCATTTCCTTCCACAGACCTTGCATGTGCGTGTTCGTGGAAGTTCACATGCTCTATGTTAACACGAGGTTGAGTAGGGGGTCCTGTTGGGGTTGAGAGTTTGACGAGCGCGTTTTGTTTTTTCCGTTTTGGCTCAACTGGACTACCTATGTTTGGTAGAAAGCTGGCCACCACAACCTGGCATAAATACAACACATGATAATATGATATATAAGAAAAAAAAAGATCAAATTTTCATATATCGTGAATGTGAAAAAGGTTAAACGAGCGGCTCTTAGATCACACATGACACATGTGTTTTGTTAGTGTATCATCTATAGCTATTTTATTTAGAGATTATGACAAGTATCCTGTGATTAAGTACATGTATATGTAAAATAAAAATGGATTTGCACTCTATATGCTTTTCAGGCACAACATAAAAAGACTGAAAAATGACTACTATACCCCCACAAAATTTTACCGAATTTGCATACCTCCTCAAAACCTCATCAGATTCATAACCCCCTCCTGCTTCTCATCAGTCATCACTTCCCTCTCCAGTTCCCGCAAGCTCGACCTCACCTCATGACTGAACCCGTCACCAAAAGGTAAATCAAATTGTTGATTATCTTAAGACGACTTTGATTATCACAAAATTTATGCTCCTTTCTTGAGAATTGTTCCATTTATAATCTCCTTTTAATCAATTTTATCCTCTAGATTTTTTCATACTTTTGTTTGCGGGTGTATCAACTTAAAGGAGCAATCATTTTGTTTCTTATAGAATTTATACCTTCCACAATGTGATTAGCCAGTCACCAGAAGTGAGGCGGTGGATAGTGGTGACTGCTGAAAGTGGTGACAATAGAATGTGAGACAGCAGGACTGGTGGAAGGAGGTGCTGAAAGTGAGGCCGCGAGATAAGAAAGGCAGGTGATGAGAGGCAAGAGGGGTATGCTTCCAGAATTGATGTGTATACATGATACTTAACCATGTGCAGATCACCTCTTATTATCTAGGGACTAAGCGACCTCTAATCATGCACCATTCCATGATTTATCATCTAAAGAGTAATATTACATGGGTATGTACTATGTAGTATGTTATATTGTATGGATTTAGTTTAACTCTTGGTGTACCAATGTCCAAAAAATAATCCCAAGAATAATATTGTAACTTAAAACCAATCTCAAGTATATGATATTGTATTACAGGACGATTCCACGTTTCTTGCATTTCCAAAATCCAATGTAGCATATTTTGAGGTCAAATGAAGCATATTATTTTGTCAAACACAAATGCAGATAGTTTGCATAAATTTTGAAGTTCAAATATGCTTCATTTCTACCTCGAAAGTCAAACCTACTTTACTTATAATGTTGTGCATACTCATAAACAAAAAGACGAGAGATGTACCTGAACAGGACTTGCAGCTGTGAGAAGTCCTCCAAGCTGACCACCAACCACACGCCCATCAGGGCTAGCTAAAGCTATGCTCATTTTACTTTCTGGAGATAATACTCCCCCAACTTCACCTGGTGTGAAAGATCCGGATAATGAAAGAATTTCAAATCTTCCCTACAAGAAAACATCATACCATTAACAATTTCACAAATATAATTAAAAATAATAATATAAGATTAAGTTTTTACCTCATATGTTACTGTGCCTCCAGACGAACTAGCATGACGCAGGGTCACGTGTGAAATAACACCAACGGCAGAGAGAATGCATATTGACCGAGGCCCGTCTTTTGTAAACGAAATTATTTTAGAGGTAATATCCTGACAAGAGCAATCAAAATTCACAACTATTCAAAATTAAAGATTATGCATTCATGCTTCCTTTTAAGATATGTTTAACTAGCTCATATATTTTTTTGTAAGTATCATCCATGTTCATAATTGTATGAACTCACTATTGCCACTTATTTTCTATTTTATATGAAGTAAACATACCTCACCCGGATTGATAGTGACCACATGAGGAGTAAAACTATTACCAGAAGAAAT
The DNA here is from genome assembly GCA_030686995.1 of Artemisia argyi. NCBI lineage: Eukaryota > Viridiplantae > Streptophyta > Magnoliopsida > Asterales > Asteraceae > Artemisia > Artemisia argyi. The sequence goes on from CM060676.1 coordinate 201,725,016, forward strand.
TCCGTCACCTGCAATCCAAAACATAAAAGTCACAAAGATCATATAGATTTACTATTCTAACTAGCAAAGTGGATAAAAAACAGTACCTAAATCCATACTCCCATAAGCATGTTTTGGCTTAGTCTCTACAGAACCCATTTTCCATTTCCCTTTTTTCTCACCCAAAAAGCTCCCACCACTTCCATCCGCTTCACCAAGTTTTACCACAGAGTAAATACCACCTGAGGTTGGTGGGGCCGAGGTGGAGATGGGAATTGGTGACAATGTGCGACCACTTTCACCACCTCCAGCAAGCACCCCATCTGGTCCATACTTCCTTGGCCTACCCCTCTTCTTCTTTACTAAAGAAGACGGGATTCCACCACTTGGAGGTGAAAAACCCGGGGATCCAATTGGTAGGCTGACAATCTCGTTCCTTGGAGCCAATTGATAACTTGCTGGTGCCTCGGATGATATTGTTTCTACTGCTGGCCTCATATTTTCCGTCAAATCCATCTTGACTAGTGAGTTCCGTTTCTACTCTAAATATGCAAAATAATGAATCTTAATATTCCCTCCATTTTGATTTACAGAAAAAATTAAAAGTCGCCATGACGTAATCTCACTATTGGATTAGTGATTATGTTTATCATTGAATGATTATTTAGCAATCAACAAATCAGATGTTAAGAAAATACTGTACCTATTAGTCATCTACCCTTTTTCTGTCAACTCTTTTTGGGTCATGATCATTTATCTATTACCTTATTAATCAAATTTTGCTAACCATCAACACCATCAAAAGCTATTATCGACATAGAAGCACATCAAAACACTATCTCTTGCAACAAGTTTTATATCACATAATTACTTAAAACACACACATGCATCCAAACATTACACCAATATCACAATGCTAATTGATATTTTTTCGGTTGAAACTTTGCAATAGAAATATCTTTTTATGCAGAAAAATGTTGATTAAATTGAATCTATCCTGAATTGCACCATTTGTATACAAATATTCATAAGCATCCAGAGTTACTCTTAGTGAGTGTGCACAATACTATAATACAGAGTATATTACTTATTAGAATTCAAAAACCAAATTAGACCATCAAATACTTACATAATATTACCATGTCAATATCAAGCCTTGTTATCTCAATCCCGACATGTTCCTACCAAATATCGAAGTTGATCAAATAATTTTGCGTGAATGGCAATGCTCACCGTGCAAAACACATGTGGACCAACCATATTTTAGCCCGCGCACCTCATGTTTGTCATACCTTTGCACATATTTGACAAGGAGCTAGCATTAGTGGCCATGCTAAATCGGGCGAAAACGCCATGTGTCCCAACCAAATGATGATACATGTACTTTTTAACGGGCTATCATCTAGTTGAGGCATGTGGCAATTTCGCGGGCTTAGCGTGGCCACTCACGCTAATCTCCGGTCAAATCAGGTAAGTTACTGCTTGGTAAAAAGTTTATCTAACACCAAGTACGTGCATCGCCCTCTCATTTGTCCACGTGTATTCGCATAGTTAGCTTAGCCATTCACGCAAAACAGTTGACCAAATTCGATATTGGAAAAGCACAGTCGAGATTGCAAGAACAAGGCTTGATTTGATCTTGACCATTGTGGTAATTTTGTCAAATATCTAAGGAATCACGAACACAAACTGATGGTTATAAATTTAAAAAAAAAAAAAAAAAAGGTCGACAATGATACTCTTTCTATTTCACACGAAATGAACAATAAGAGAAGTACTAAAAATAACCATCTCCATATTTTCTTTTGTAACTAAAGATAACAAGGCATCAAATTCTTAGCAGTCACAACTTCATAAATCCAGCTTACTTAAACACAGAGCATAATAAATAGTAATGAAATACAAAAAATTAACTAAAATAAGCAGCAAATAAAAAAAAACAAATTCATCAAATAAAATAAAATAACTTACATCACAGTAGTATTTCCTAGCTAGAAGCTGTTCACTTTAACCAATCAGAACTGCAAAACAACGACAAAAACTATCATAATCAAACATTAAAATCTTTGTTCAAAAAAAAAAGAAAAATAATATTAAAATCCACCAAACAAGTTAAAGAAGACATTACTGTTAACGATGAAAATGTCGGAATTTTAGGAGCTGTCTGAACCTGTTAAAACACACACTGAAACCAAGAAACTGTATGGGGTTATTTTACAAAGGGCTGGTCCTTCTAAAGTGCAAGTACCCTTCTATTTTTTTTTTTTTTTTTTTTTTTAGTTTTTTTATTCATTTTTTATATTTATAATTTTGCTTTTATTATAAAAGTGAAAAAAAAAATGTGACAGAAAATGTAATAAAGTTTGATAAATTATCTTGTCATATTAATAAAGTGAGTAAAAATACCCAAAAAAAAATGTAAAACAGAAACTATAAAGTTTGAAAAGTCAACAATAATAAAAGACAAAAAATAAGAAAAAAAAAACGTAAAAAAATTTCTTGTACTAAGAATAAAGTAGGCAATACGAGATATCGCCAGGATAGGGTATCAATAGCACCACCCAAATAAAAATCCATATCGTGTGTAAGAAAATGTTAAACTAAGCAGTTAGCACTATGGTCGACAAAATATCACATTTACATCAAGGTCACATATGTTCATCATCAAACCCACCATCAAACCTATTTCTTTAACAAATTAAATTAAAAATAAAAAATAAACTTTCATTCATAATTAAAAACATTAAATTAGAAATTAAAAACGTTATTCGATAATAATTAAAAATATTATACAAAAAGAACACACATATTTCTACAAACAAATATCTCATATTTCATAGTGACCAGCCTTATAGAGAAATAGATTAATAGGTGAAGTTTTAAATATTTAGGTTACAAAAATTGATAATTTAGAGTTTTCATAAATGAGAAATTGTTGTTTGCAAAATTGCATAAAGTTAAAAAGATTTTTTGAACAGACATAAAGTTAAAATTTGATTTAATGATACGTGGAGCAAAAAGAACCATTACTCAAATTACCAATCTAATACTCATTTTAAATGTTCATTTTTTTCTTTTGAGATACTACAAACCACAAATCCATTTTATGTAACCAATAGAAAATGATTTTAGTGAGTAGGTATGATTTTTTACCCGTAGAAAGTATAATTAGTGATTTTTTTTTTTTAACTTTATGTAATATAAAAGTGAACTATTATATTGAGGCGGATTCAGCTTTTTTTTAATCATTTTTGTTGTGCACATTATTAGTTTTGTTCTAAAGAAAGTTTGTTCAGTTTTTTAAATTGAGTGCTACAATTTACCTATGCATTCTATTAATGTGTCCAAATTACTTTTTTCATATATACAAAGAAAAAGAACAAATAACTGGTAAATAACATTTTATTAACTTGAACTCACATTTATTATTAAGGGTTTTTTTTTTAATTTGTGTCATGGTGGCATAAGAGTGGATGTTTTTCTAATAAAGTGTTTTTCTAATTTGTCTCATTTTGTTGATGTTTTTTTTTTTTGTGGATTTTTTTTTTTTTTTTTTCCTAAAAGGAAAGGACAAATACATTTATTCATATAAGAAATAGTTCAAATTTTGATTTAAAAAATGTCTAGTTTAACATGTTAGTCACTGAAAATCAAGTTTGTACATGTTAAATATTTATCTTTTTTTTTTCTATAAATTTTACCAATTTGCTAAGCTTTTGAAATTCTTAATATTTAATTTAAAAAAGAGAAATATCTTTAAAAGGAAAGAGGGAGGTGTACTTGAAAATAAAAGCGGAGAGAGGGAAAACAAAAAAATGAGAAAGTTGGTCGGTAGCTGTTCAACTCCTTTGACCATATTTTTGTCTTTACTACCACATTTACTATTATCACCTTTACCTTTTTACATATTTACAACATTTGCCACCTAATTTGATGACATGTCCCCTGACCGGAAAATGAAATTTGTGGCAAAAATAATGAATGAACTAGAACTCTAGAAGGTAATTTTGGTTTTCTTTTTTCTTTTTCTTAAGTGGTATCAAATAATTCACCACAAAGTTGAATACTTTATATGTGAATTCGTATATCGGTAAGACAATGTTTTAATGTGTTTAAAACTTAAGAAATATTAAACAATAAATTATAAAATTTGATATAGTCACATCAGGTCGAAGTACTTAAAGTTTTAGAGTTTTTCTCATTAGTTTACGTAAGCCCGTAGACCAACTTTGGGTCAACTAATGTATAGTAACATCCAAACTAGATTAAGATTGTAATTTGTAAGAGCTATATTTTGAGCGTTTAACTTTATTATAAACCATAATTAGTTGTAGTTATAGATTATAATTATAAAATGACTAGAATCAAATATATTGAATCAAATTCAAGTTCTGAAGTTCATATAGGTAACCATGTTGACCATAATTTAAAGTAGTTACTTTCTAAAGTTAAAAACATAGAAGTATCATATTAGCTCAGATTCTGAAGTATATAAGATTGAAGTATATGTTTTTCATCCAAACACAGCTTATCGTCGATAGCAGCCTATGGTATATGCTTAAAATTTCATAAATTCTCCTAAGCTTCGCAAAGATGTTAAAATAGTGGTATGATTGGTCGATTCACAAACTATAATAGTGGATGTAAGGATTTGTGTATCAATAACACGATTTTCATAATGTTTTTAAGGCATTGTTTGTTTTGTAATACTTCAGTTTTGTTTATTCTACTTCTGAATTACTAAGAAATATTTCATCGTAAATCTTTCTTATTACAGTAGTAGTTTTTAACATGAATCATATGTTGAAGTATTTTTTGAAAGTCTTCATTTAAACACTTAAACCCAATGCAACACACCATAACTAAAACATTCGTAAATCTTAACTACTCTTGGAATATTTCAATGTGTCATGAAGGGACTTGAAATATCTATTTGTTTTTCCAAAAAGTAAAACTAAAACTACGTTAACTACAAATTAGTAGTAGTAGTAATACTTTTTGTTCTTTGTAAACAATCTCTTTTGGGTCTTCAGGATCTTGAAAGTAAAGGTGAACAAAGTTTAGCCCGGCCCAGTTTTAGGTGGGCTTTTTTCTCGGTCCGGTTTTTTATAAGCACAGATTGCTCCACGGCTCTACCTTCTACAGTTGCGCTTAATATGTTTCATGACTTCATCACAATCAAATAATCGTAGCAACTAGCCATTGCTTAATTACGTTGATAAAATGATGTATATGGACTAGTGAAAACATACTAAATAATCTCGTTATAAAGTTTGATACACTAGATGTAAAAATAGCTATTGTATGAAAAGGAGTCGTGTTTGGTACATGGCTTTCTTTTATACAGAAATGACGGAGAGGCATAAATAATACTTTGTTGGTTTGTGAAATAGTGAGTTATTTTGTTGCAACCAACAGAATGATAACACGTAGTCACGTAGCTTTAGTCACACTTTTAGGATTTCTAATCATATCGATAGTGCATCAAATAAAATAAATATTAGCTATCAAGGAGGCAGCTAAAGAGGGACAATGAGATCAAATTGTATAAAAAAGATGAAGTACAAAAGAATTGTTGGTGGTCAATCCAACTGATTTTGATTCCAAACCAATTTAAATTTTAACCCATTACAAATCCTATCAGACCATCACATTGTTAGCTGTATATTCAAAGATATAAGCTCAATTAGTTGGTTATTAGTTGTACATTAAATGTGATTCGTATGTGATTAGGAGGTGAGATCCCTAGAGAACGTGTAATCTTTAAAGAACAAAAGAGCCGATCTTGTCCATTCATTTAATTTTGATCTAACTAGTCATTCAGACCCGTGCGTTGCACACGGGCTCTATCTAATTGGTCATAGTGTAATGTGTGGTATTTATTTTCGTCATTATGTTTGTAAGTTGTGATGGTATCACAATTTTTGTAAGCATCGCATGAGTTTATTAATGAGTTTAATTAGTTGTTTGGTGACTTTTATATTTAGACCGAGTCATTCATACCCGTGCGATGCACATGGGCTTAATCTAAATGTTCGTTAGTGTATTGTTCAACACTAATTTTCGTCATTACATGGGCTATATATAAGTGTTCATTGCGTAATCTTTGGCTTATTTTCATCATTATATATCTAAGTTGTGATGTTATCATACCTTTTCTAAGCATGACACACATTTAAATAGTTTATTGACAATAAAATAATATATGTGAAGAGACTTTTTTCAAGATGTTACATTAAAAGAGTCTTTTCACATGTAATTTTTTAATATGTATAAGTTACATGCTAAATGTCAAAGGGAGGTTAAACGAATACGGTTCTTTCAAAATAAATGTAAATCTTATATAAAATCATAACAAAGTAATATTCTCTATATTTTGAGATCTACCTTGTGACAATGAATTATCCTTTTGGTTTATCATATCAAATACGGTAACTCGAAATTACTATGCTTAGTTACTCGAACTTTATTTTATCCACAAAAACCATTTAAGTTTCAATATTTTTTTATTGTTGTGAAAATCGGTCCAATATTGTTAGTATATTTAATTTGTTTCATATTGCATATATAAATATATTTGAAGACATCAATCCCAACATATAATTTTTCTACTCTTAATAACTAATATAACAATTTCATTTTGCCAAATTTGTTTGTCATTCTACAAATGAAACTAAAATCATATTAAAATAATCAATTAATCCCCATAGTGATATTAACACACCGCAAGACAAAAAACTACATTAAGAGCAAAAATATTAAAATGCACCAACAAAGTGTAGTAATAATTATTGATTAAAAATTGAATGCTCGTCACACTATTTTCAAGAAACTTACTTGTTAACGAATCAATAGTATTAGCCCGTTTATCGGTATTACATTAAGTAAAATATTGTATGTTTAATTTGTTACGTACAATTAATATGAATGCTAAGTATTCATTCCACCGATGGTCGTGGCGTTGTTCTTGTTGTTGTTGTCTTTGTTGTTGTTGTTCGTTGGCCTTTTGCATGTTTTTTTCTTGATACAATTTTTGTGACTTCTCGATCTCTTTCTTTAATGATTCTTGACGTGCTACAAAAAACAATTAGATATAGTTGATCGTTAGTAACTTAAATACAATTAATCAATATATTGCATTTTCGATCAAAGTAAAATTGTCCGTGCAAGTTTCACTTAATTGATAAGATAACGATGTGTAGGATCTCTTAAACCATTAGAGAAGATGATGTTACTACCAAACCTCCTAAGCGCCATATTTATGTCCTACATTGTTACACACACAAAACACACGTGAAATTTACATGAAACAATATAAATCAATATGCTAAATAAGTAAGACGATATGATGCTTACTTTACCACCATAATAAGTTGTAGCCCAATGTGCACGCGGTGTGGAGGAAGTTATGGTTTGTTGTGTGTGATTTTTGACACATTATATAGTTGATAAAATATTTGTAACTCATGGACGTGAAGGTAAAAATACTAACCACTAATCGGTGTGTTTAATTTATGCATTCATGGCACCAAACACTTCATCTCCTATGTACTTATGCTTATGCATGACTATTAAATCAATGTACTAACAAATGAAGCATCCACATTTCACTTTTAATTCATGAGACATTTATTATGACCACTTACATTTATAAGACTACTTAAGCTTTTAGTATATAAGATAAGATAGTTCTGATCAAAACACCCAATCATATAAAAATCCAAAAAATTTAACCTGCCCCTCATTTAATTCCCAAAAACACATCTAGTTTCTCTCTCAACAAAAACACGCACAATATCTTCAAAACACAACTGACCACCACCACAGTGACGTCATCGACCGGCACCACAGTGACGGTTAACGATGGTGTTTTTTGTGATTTTACACTTTACAGTTAACCGTCGTTGTTCTTAAAAAATCTCCCGATTAAACGTAAAAAGCCACCGTTAATCCTCCATATCATCCGATGTGCTTGCTTCTTTATTAGATATCAACTTCCCAAATTTACTACAAATCACGGTGTGCTTGTACTGTGTGGATTTTTCCGGCAGCGGCGTCGGTTGTGCTTTATGTCACTTTTTTTGTTATGCAGCTAAAATGCTTTTTCTATTTTTCTATAAATTTGAATTTGTATGTGTTTTGTTCTTATTTGCAGATTTTTTTGAACCAGTAAGGATTTGATGAGTTAGCATCACATTAAAAATAAAAAGATAAAAGGTACCAATTTTAATATTTTAAATATGTTCCGTTAAAAAAATTGTGTGCCTAGTTGCACTTCATCATTCATTTTGGTCTATTTCTATTTTATTTTATTTTTAAGATTTGGTTTTTTATGAAAATGGCTGATTTGAATTGAAATGCTCAAATGAGCCGCCCTTAACGGTAGAAAGTGGGACCTACATGGAGATTGGAAATGAGTGTATGAAATGTTTTCTTGTTCCGCCTCTCTCTGTTTGGTGGACAATTTTGGGGAAGACAATGAAAGTTTGGTTAACTGGGCTAGGTTAGTTGGGCTTGACTTCATAGATACGCCTCAAATCTTGTGATTAGTAACATGTTAGATGTATTTGGTTGTAAATCATGTGAGATTTGCTCGTTATTGATGTAAATTAAATCAAGTTTGATTGTATTTTGATCTAGAAATGAGTAAATCACGAGTGATTCTGTTGTTTTAGTATTTTGTTATGAGAAAATGTAAATCGCGCGTGATTTGCTCTTTGTTGTTGTAAACTTAATCAAATTTGACTACGTTTTGATTAAAAATAAATAAATAAATTAAAAATAAATCACACGTGATTTGTTGTTGTAATGTTTTATTATGAAAAAAAAATGTAAATCACATGTGATATAATCTTAGTTAAAGAGTAATCATATATGATTCTGTTGTAGTTTTTTGTTATGAAAAATATAAATCTCAAGTGGTTTACATTTTTTGACTTGAAAATGAGAAATTTTTGTTATCCTAAATCACCTGTGATTCTACTTTTATTATGCATAATATTACATGTAATCGTGCATCAAAATAATTAATATTAAAATATACACTCTTTATTAGTTTGGAATTTTTTTTGCAGCAATCACATGTGATTTATACAAAATCCCATGTGATTCTTTGGTAGATCACATATGATTCTCTTTATTAGTTTTGAGATTCTTATACATCAATCACATGTGATTTGTTCAAAAATCACATGTGATTATATAGTGAATCATGTGTGATTCTAGTAACTAATTCTTTGTTTATTGTGTTGTGAAAAGGTACTACATATTATAGAAGATGGGTCGGTGGTATGTGCTTGTAGACATTTGTGCAGAAGGCTACAACAATTGTACCGAAGGCAACATCAATTGATGCTTGAACACTTTTGAGTTTTGAATTTTCATTTACTTGAATACATTGAATTCTTTATAATCTTTTGCAAAAGTTTTTGTTAGTTACTTGGATATATGAAATTCTTGTTAAACATTTATGCATAATTCTACTATATTTGTTATTTACTTGAAAATATGGAATTCTTGTAATATATTTAATAAAGCACATGTTGGTTGTCAAAAAATCAATGTGATATGCCAAATAAATCATAGGTGTTTCAATTAATTTTGTGTTTAATTTAATTTTGTGTTTCATCTAATAGAGCTGACCTCATTTCCGCGCTAGAGGCGTATAACACCTCCTATTAAATGATTGATGAATTCTCAATTATACTCACCGACTCCAAATTCCAAATAATTAACCCTTCCCACGTGACGGTCCACAAGCTCCATTCTTAACACACAAAATGACACAGGAGCAAAATAACATTGTGATGCGTTTCTAAAAACCGAACCGGATCAAAAACCGAAAGAGCACAATAATGAGGTGGCCATTTATTAGCTCTGATTTTTTTTACAGGAATCACATGTGATTTGTACAAAATCTCATGTGATTCTTTGGTGGATCACATATGATTCTCTCATAAAATATTAAAATGTACACTCTTTATTAGTTATGAGATTCTTATACATCAATCACATGTGATTTGTTCAAAAATCACATGTGATTCTGTGGTGAATCATGTGTGATTCTAGTAACTAATTCTTTGTTTATTGTGTTGTGAAAAGGTACTACATATTATAGAGGGCTATAAATTTTAGACATTTGTATAGGGCCAAAATATATATGGTCACTGTGAATAATGTAGATAACAAGAATGGGGTCTAATTGCATTGTTTGGCATCTTTAAGGCACGTCATTATCTTGTTCATTAGGCTATAGGTGGATCACTTGGTGAATCACATGTGATTCGTTTTTAAATAACATGTAATTCATGTGTAAATCACATGTGATTCGTGTGTGAATCTCATGTGATTCGACAAACTTATTTTTTGCAAATTAAGTGAACCATATAGACGTTAGTAGACTTTGCAACCAACATAAAAAATATCTACCATTTATATAAAAATAAGTCTAAAATACTTGTGCATTGCTTTACAATACGCCACCTAAACACTAAAAAAAGGCTATACATGATTAATTTATTTAATTTATTTTTAAAGTTTGTCAAAGCTACAAAATGGGTTTATTACATAATTTATATAAGTTAAAACATTAAATTTTTCAAAAATGCTACTCTCACTTGCATATCATGTAGCCAAAATTGTACATTTGATAATTTTTACCAATCTTTGACACGAGTCAAAAAAATTTTAATGTAGCTAGTAACCTTAAGAATGAGGCCATAAACTAATGATGATGTAAAGCAATCAAATCAGCCACAACTCGTCAAATGATCCATAAAATCTTATGTCTGTTATTCCTACTAGGGGTGAGCAAACAAAACCGAAAAAACCGAAACCGAACCGAAAACCGAAAAAACCGAACCGAGAAAACCGACCAAAACTAAAAACCGATGATTCGGTTTTTAATTTTTTAAAAACCGAAAAATACGGTTCGGTTTCGGTTTTCGTCCAAAAACCGAACCGTAAAAACCGAACCGAACCGATTTTATTATATAATAATATATAATTAATATAAAATGAATAAATAATTAAATAAATCAAATTTATAAATACATATTCATTTTGTGGGTAGATTTATAATATATTTATCTTAACGTTTATGTTTATATGTGTATTTGTTGTAACGTGTTTTTACTTGAAAATATATCAATAAATATATGACGATGATCATACTATGTGTATATTCACGTGCATGTGTGTGTCTCATCTATATGACTATATATGTGTAATTATAGAATTATGAATAAACATTATTATGCTTAGATTGAAAAAAAAAAGTAAAAATAAGAATAACCAATTTTTTATGTAATACAATAAGTTTGTTGTTATAAATTTTCCATGCCCAAATATGAATGGTTAGAAACCAAAAAAACCGAAAAACCGAACCGAAACCAATAAGAAACCGAAAAAACCGAACCGCCAAAAACCGAACGGTTTCGGTTTTGGGTTCTATAAAAACCGAACATTTCGGTTCGGTTTCGATTTTAGCCAAAAACCGACCCAAACCGAACCGTGCACACCCCTAATTCCTACTAATGATGTAAAGCAATCAAATGATCCATAAACTATCATAATCCCATTTAAGGATCATACAAGGCTGCCAAAAATAGGAATCCATGTTTCAGCAACCCACAAATAATCATAACACCACCAAAGGTGCAACCTTCAGTTAATATCAGCCACAACTCGTCAATTAGATATGTGGAAAACTAGAAGATGGGGTTGAATAGTTTACCGATTAAAATCTTTTTAACTTGTTAAGTTAGCTTTGAAACTTTCCGTTTGATCAAAGATATATACACAAACACAATATATAATATGCAAGTAGATGAAAGAAACGATCAAACCACAACACGAGTATTTATCGTGGTTCGGCTACAAGGACTCTTTTTCCTTGCCCTACGTCCACGCCCCGAGTATCCAACTCGAGAGTTACTTTCACTAGTCAACAAGCTCCTTTCACCGGCGGAGAAAACCTTACACGTCGCTTATACTTTTACCGACACAAAGCTAGATGTCGAGTTCTTTACCAAGGGTACAACCACTCCCGTTAGTTCTTTACAAGGGTACAACTACTCCCAATACACTTTGTATTTTGAGGACTAAAATACTAACCGATCACTACTGAAAATACACAATCAAATGAAGTGTAAACTACACAAGTCTACACAATGCTAAGCTAACAAGTCTTGCAACGTTGTGTTGAATACTTGTTACTTTTAGTAAGCTTGTGAATCTCTTTGCTACAAAAAGAAACTTCACATATGAAATGTGAAGAGGTTAGATGAAAGAATGAATGTGTGTGTAAAATATGATGTCAAGTGATGAGCCAAAATTCAGCTTGTGGCTCAATATTTATAGCCAAACCTTCTGCAGGTCTGGCGGATCAGGCGGACCCCTCAAAAGGGTTCCGCCCGTGTACCTCCAGGGTACCATGCAGTTGGTTTTGCAATAAATCTTGCAAACCAAACAAAGTCACATCTCATTACTCTTGCAAACCAAACAATGTCACATCACATAATATCAAGTCAAACACTAAACTTGCAAGCAACAACAAAGTAAGTCAAACACATTTCTTTCCATAATTGTATAATGACAAAACTTGCCATAAATGTGATGTGACAATTCTATTTTTAGAAAATAAAAAGTGTTGTGTTTTATGAAATGTAAAATATAGCAAAAGTCTAGTTTATGCAAGTCTTTAAAATTAAGATTATGTTTTACTTAGAAATTAAAGTTTACATTTGTCATTAACAAAACTTAGCGAAGATCGTAAAATATAAATAACGTTTTTAGGCGATATTTATATTAACAATCTCCCCCTTTTTGTTGATGACAAAACATAAACATTGTTTTTAAGTAACTCACAAAATCTTGGTTTTTAAGACTTAAAAAAATTAATATTAAACTTGTTTTACTTAAGTTATGAAAATCATATTAAGTTTTGAAAGTTTAACATATTTCTCCCCCTTTTGTCGAAACAAAAAGTAGAGTAGCGAAGCGGAAAAATGCACTTGCTCCCCCTTGCTTGTTACTCCCCCTAAAAGGAGTGCCAAGGAGGGAAACATGGATTTTGGATCCTACAAAAAAAAATGGTTAGTTGGTGATATATATATAAAGCCAAGTTTGTAGTTACCACACACATTGCAACCACAATACAAATGATCAACCAACAATGCACGAAAGTAAGTAGAAAGAAATGGCATTCCAAGTAAAAATTTTGACTTAGAAAAGTCAAAGAACATGAAATGGGTAATATTCTTCTACTTCTAAAAACTTAAAAATTAACCAAGAAAGAAAAATAAAAGCCTAGTTTCCTAAATTGGGGCAAACGGCCTCCAAACGGTTGGCTAGGATTTGTTTGGGTGGAAAAGAGCATCCAAACGTTCTATGACGTGTTGGAATGCAAACCGGGTTTCATCTTGGAGTTGGTGAATCAACGTTTTGATGCTTGCACCCATTTGCTCACAATGTGAGCAAACATGGGGATGAGTGGGTGGAAATGGGTGGGTTTTGGTTTCATGGTTTGAGGGTTGGTTGGTTTGTGGTTCTTGGGTGGATGATGGGTTTGGTATTGAATCAAGCAATGTGGTTTGAAATTCCATTGCTTGATGAAGGTGGTTTTCAACCATGTTTTGTATATCCTCATATGAGGGAAAGAAAGACTCAAAGTTTTGAGCTTGAGAGTGTGGTGGAGTTGGGTGATCATGGTTTTCAAAGTTTGGTTCTCCATAAAGAGGACCATGGATGTCATTGTAGATGGGGTGAAACAACAATGGTTTGGGTTGATGGTATACTTGTTGTGGTGGTTGGGTGTGGTTAAAATGCTCATTTTGGTCAAGAATTGACTTTGGTGAAAAAGGTGGTGGTTGTGAAGGTCTTGGTGGGAGATCATTAAGATCTTGGATAAAAGGGTGTGGTGATGTGGGAGGAGACCCAAATAACTCCATCGGTTCCATTTTGGGTAATGGTGATGGTGATGAAGTTTTGGATGGTTGGGTTGGAGCACTTGGTGGACTTGGGTCAACTGGTGATTTAGTAGGTGGTGGAGTGAACTCATTGGGTTCATTTGGTGATGGTGATGAAGATGCAAGGTTCAAAAAATGTTCATTTTTTATAGGTGATGTGAATTCATCCGAAGATGAGGAGCTTAGGTTGATGGGTTGATTAGACCATAGTGGTTTAACACTTATCCGGGCGGTTTTCCGGATGGGTCTTGATGGTTGGTTGGTGATTGTTGACTTAGTCATGGTGAAAGATGGTTTAGAAGTTTCAAAAATTGTGGTGAAGAAGATGTGATTTGATAGTGTTTAGGATGGCTTAATTTATAGTGTTGAAAGATTATGGAAAGGAGTGTTTGGATTTGATGTTAGTCCATTCAAAAATGGAGGTTTCTAATGATTTGGAAAACTAATTGTGGGTTGTCAAATCATGGAAGTCAATCCAATGAAAATGGTGAAGTGAGAAGACAAGTTTTGCACTAAATGCTTAGTGGTTTTGGTGGATTTGTGGTAGTATAAATCTCAGGGATTTCAAAGATCCCTTAGAAGGGTTCCTTCCTTTATGTGTGAGGGGTCCTTGAGGTTGTTATGGCAAATTTTGAATTTTGGCGGTAATTGGTTTGGGTTAAGTTTATGGAAGAAGGAGTACCCTATTATGCTAAACACATTGCAAGAAATGCGTTTTTACCTAAAAGGATTGGATTTTGGTGTTTGGATGTTGAATTGTGAAAATGAAAACAAAAATTCTGCAGGTTGCTGGCGGCACCCTCAGAATACACAGGCGGAACCCATTTGAGGGTGCCGCCTGGTCCGTTGGGCCATTTCTGGAATTCCCAGAAACTACACTGGCGGAACCCAATTTTGGGTACCGCCAGATCCGCCAGTGCTTCAGAAAGTGGCAGTCCGCGTTTTTTACCCGCGAGACGATTTTCAAAATTTTCGAAAACTCCTAAAATTCAAAAGATAAGACATTTCTGGTTGGGCAATGCAAAAATTAGACACGTAAACACACATTTCATAGGACTTTGACCTTGAGGTCGAGAATTTCACTATACTTAGTGAAAATATCATAAACTTGAAAATTTGACAACTTGCTAAGAGTTGTCTACCTGCATCAAAGTTGGATACTACATGTTCCAAATTGTATCAAACATTGTACTAACACACAAATACATCACAAATATTGTTTAAACGACCAAATTTGTTCAAATACCACCTAATGCCAAACACTCCTACACACCCGCACTCATTGACGGTCAATCTTGTTCTTGAGCTTTCCAAGGAATCTTCCAAGATTCTTGAACATCCCCTTTGTTTGCTTGAACTCTTCCGACTCATTAGGAATATCCGGAAGTTGGGATAGGTATTCGAGAGGTGGGAGTCTAGAGTTTGGCAAATTGTCATCTTCACTCATTGAGGAAGATGAAGATGAGGTAGGAGGATGAGGACATTTTCCTTGGGCCTTGTAGACTCTCTTATCACTAAGGGGAACAAAGGTGTGTGGAATGAGAGTGTAGTCAAGACGAAGACCATTTGGAGTTGGTGGAATGAGTGAGATGAACCTAAAGAGACGGGTCAAGAGCATTCCATACGGCATAGCCGTTGTGCCATGCACGGGAATGTCGGTCATTCTCTTGGTCATGTAGTAGGCAAGGTTGAAGGGTTGCCTAACGGACAAGGAGTAGAGCATGTAGCAAAGGCAAAGGTTGATATGGTCACGGTTCCCTATTGTGCTAATGACATTGGCTCTAAGGACTTCCTCCCATTTCTTGAATTTGGGCTTGAGTTCATTCATTTCCATTCCATATGGGTCCTTATTGACCTCATTCCCCGAACGGGTTCTCCTAGTGGTGGTGGTCCTAACAAAGAGGTGGTCACGGAGTACGTCTTTTGAGACAAGGGGTGTGTCATAAGGATGGATACGGTCTTGGAGGTTGTCAAGAGCTGAGAGGGAGTGCAAGTCGGAATAGAGGCAAGTACCACGGTTTGGGACACCTAGGATTTGAGCAAACTCCTCAAGAGTGACGGAGTATTGATGACCGCTAACCCTAAAGTTGATAGACAAATGACCATAGTCATCCGTGGAGAGGACGGAGGATGCATAGAACTCTAGAATGAACCTAGGACAAATAGGCTCGTCGATATTCAAAAGGCACTCAAAGTTGATTGTAGAAAAATCGGCGTAAAGGTTTGTGCCTTCTAGAAAAGATGGGTCAATGGTTCTACCCTCATGGACATAGTGTTTTCTAGGGCTTTGAAAACGTTTACTTGGTTTGGGGTAAGGCCTTTGGTTTTGTGGTGTTTAGGTAGGTACTTAATAGTGTCCTTGTGGTCGTAGTGGGTTAGAGGAGGCGTGATGATTCCTAGAACAACAAAATTTCACATTTTAATTTACGTAAACCACTATTATAATATGGATGTTCTAGTGTGTGCCTATATGAAAACAATGTGGAGGTGCGGTTATCTTGACTCATTTTGATGCTTCAAAAACGTTTTATGCAAGTTTTGTTATAAAACAAAAGATAACCCAAACGCTCCTAGTTCAATGTAGCTTCGTTTGAATGTACCCGAAAATACATATTGGTTATGTATTCCCTTTAGCATTCAAGAGACATTATGCAAGTGATGTTTTAAACATAACGTTTTGATTTTGTATTCTCAATGTGAGACGAAAAAATATTTGTCCTACTTGTGAGAAATTTTTAGAAGGATTTGACATGGGGTGTTTTAGCAAACATGTGTATACTAATTAAAGATGCAATTCCTAACTATGGGAAACATGATTAGTTTTATTAATTACCTAATCTCATGCATGAATTTCTTAAGTTAATGCATAACCCCAAGTTTTTGTTTTTGTGCAAGAAATAGAATTCCTAGACTCAGATCAGGATTGTAATCATGTTTAGAATACTTACAATGATGATTGAATTGCAATGTAAATGGATGGAAGACCAAGAATTTGTAGGTATGGATGGATGGTAAAGTGAATAGTAGCAGTTTGGAAGTGGTGGTATGAGATAATGGGTGTTTGGTTTAATATGAACAAAGATTTTGGTTCTGCAGGTCGGCGGATACGGCGGACCCCTGAAATGGGTTCCGCCCGTTGTGTCTGAGGGTTCCGCCGACCCTACTGAGAAAAAGAGTTATGGATTTGTTTTGATTTTTGTGATTTTTGTCTAATGTCCAGAACTACAATGTAGGTTCCATGAGTCCTAATCCTAACCTAAGAAGGTTAAAAGGTTCACGTTTAAGGGGTTTTGTGAGAATGTCGGCTATGTTGTCTTCGGAAGAAACTTTCTCAATTGAGATATTTCCTTTTTGAACATTGTCACGAAGGAAATGATGACGGATTTCAATATGTTTGGTACCAGCATGTTGAACTGGGTTTTTGCTAAGATCAATGGCACCTTTGTTGTCACAAAGAATTGTGATGTCGTTAAGTTGAATTCCGTAGTCGACAAGAGCTTGCTTCATCCAAAGAGCTTGTTGACATGCCTTTCCGGCTGAAACGTACTCGGCTTCCGTTGTTGAGATAGCAAGAGCCGTTTGCTTCTTAGAGAACCATGAGGTGAGACAATGTCCAATAAAAGTACAAATACCACTTGTGCTTTTTCTATCGACATAGTCACCGGCATGATCCGAGTCGGCATACACTATGGTGTCTATTCCCGTTCCTTTGGGATACCATAAACCTAAATGTGTAGAGCCCTTAATATACCTAAAAATCCTTTTAATGGCTTCGAGATGGGTAGTTTTAGGATCTTCTTGAAAACGAGCACATAGACAAACACTAAACATAATGTCGGGTCTACTAGCCGTTAGGTAAAGTAGACTACCAATCATACCTCTATATTTAGTGCTGTCTACGGATTCACTTTCCTCATCCTTGGTAAGTTTAGTTTCCGTGGACATGGGAGTTTTGATAGGTTTCGAATCTTCTAGTCCAAATTTCTTAAGCATGTCCTTAATATATTTAGATTGGTTAAAGAAGATACCATCTTCTAGTTGTTTGATTTGGAGTCCTAGGAAAAAGTTGAGTTCTCCCATCATACTCATTTCAAACTCATCATGCATGATTTTTGAGAAATTCACACATAATTCTTGACAAGTTGATCCGAATATAATGTCATCAACATAGATTTGGACTATGATAATATGTGAATCTTTCTTCTTAGTGAAGAGAGTATTATCAACTAAGCCCATGGTATACTTATGGTCAACTAGGAATGTTTTAAGTTGATCATACCATGCTTTTTGAGCTTGCTTAAGTCCGTAAAGAGCCTTTTTAAGTTTGTACAGATGATTTGGTTTTTCAAAATCGATGAAGCCCGGTGGTTGAGCAACATACACTTCTTCATTAATGACTCCGTTTAGAAATGCACTTTTGACGTCCATTTGAAAAAGTTTAAAATTGTGTGCACATGCATATGCAAGTAAGATTCTAATTGACTCGAGCCTAGCAACCGGAGCAAAAGTTTCATCATAGTCAATGCCTTCTTGTTGGTTATATCCTTGTGCAACTAGCCTAGCTTTGTTTCTAGACACAATTCCATTTTCATCTATTTTATTACGAAATACCCATTTTGTTCCAATTATAGTTTGACTATTAGGTTGAGGAACTAATGTCCATACATCATTCCTAACAAATTGGTTTAACTCTTCTTGCATTGCAATTACCCAAGACTCATCTTTAATGGCTTTGTTAATATTTTTAGGTTCAATGGTTGACACGAAACAAAAATAGTTGCTTTCATTTTGAACTTTTGACCTTAGTGTTCTTTCGTTAATGTTGCCAATGACACCATCTAATGGATGACTTTTAGGTTCTTTGACATTGACAAGTTCTTTGTTAAATAGTTCATCTTCTTTGTCATCACTTAAAATTTCTTGATTTTCTATTGCTTGGCTTTCAACTAAGTCATCATCTACCAAAGGTGATGTCTTAGAGGGAGGTGGACTCTCGTCAAATGTTACGTTCAACGATTCCTCGACTCTTAAGGTTTTTTTGTTCAAAACAATGTATGCTTTACTATTTTGTGAATATCCAAGAAATACACCTTCATAAGACTTTGGGTCAAATTTGGTGAGATAATCCTTGGTGTTAAGAATGAAGCATTTACTCCCAAACACTCTAAAGTATCCTATTGTAGGTTTTTTACCTTTATATAGTTCATAAGGAGTTTTATTAAAAAATGGTCTAATTAAGACTTGATTTAAAATGTATGTTGATGTGTCAACGGCATTACACCAAAATTTTTGTGGAATGTTTTGTTCATTAAGCATTGTTCTACTCATCTCTTGCAATGTCCGGTTTTTACGTTCTACTACACCATTAGATTGAGGAGTACGTGGAGCCGAAAAGTTATGTGTTATACCATTATTATCACAAAAGTTTCCAAATTGAAATTCATTATCAAATTCACGACCGTGATCCGTTCTAATAGACACAATATTAGACCCTACTTGATTTTGAATTTTCTTACTTAGAATCTCAAATTTATCAAAAGCTTCATTTTTACTTTTCAAAAATTTTGTCCAAGTATATCTTGAGTAATCATCAACTATGACCAAAGTGTAGAAGTTGCCTCCATAACTTTGTATAGCGGATGGACCAAATAAATCCATATGCAAAAGTTCTAGACACCTAGATGTAGAAACCAAGTTTTTAGCCTTATGGCTATTATGGACTTGTTTACCGACTTTGCAAGCATCACAAAAGTGTTGGTCATATTTCAACTTAGGTAGGTTTCGAACTAAGTCTTTGGAGGAGAGGTTTTGGATTAGTCTCATGTTAGCATGTCCTAAACGTCTATGCCATAAAGTTGAAGATTCATCTAATGAGGTAAGACAAAGTTTGTCTCTAGATGTTGGATCCATCTTCATGACATATACGCTGTTCTTAAGGACACCTTTGGCTATGGTTATACCATCTTTAAGTATTTTACTTCCGTTTTCACTAAAAAGAACATTATACTTATTACAACAAAGTTGACTAATACTAAGGAGATTAAAACCTAAGTTATCAACATGAGCTACATCATCAATAAAAAGGGAGTCATGAGAGATTGTACCTTTTCCGATGATTTTGCTCTTAGCGTTACTACCAAACGTAACATTACCTCCATCACATTTGTGATAAGAAGTGAAGAGGCTTTTGTTACCCGTCATGTGCCTTGAACAACCGCCATCTTTAATCCATTCATCAGGTTCCAAACAAACTTTGAGGCACACCTATTTTATGAAAAACACTCAAACATTTGGTCCCCAATTTCTCATGGGTCCATTTTGGTTAAGCATTCCATTAATTTGTTCCAAGTATGAAAATAGAGCATAAGGGTTCCATGGCATGTGGTTTGGAGTTTGGTAATGTCTAGGAGTGTTTTGGTTCCAAACATGTTGGTAGTTTGGTCGAGCGTTGAAGTTGCTCTTTGGAAAGGGGCGTTTGGGAATTAGAGACTTAGGTCTTGGTTGAGTAGTTTTAGCTCTAAATTCATTTTTACTAAATCCTACTCCAGTTTTAAACACAGGTTTTGTTCCATTTTTGTATGTAACTTTAACAAATTTTGAACGATCCAAAGTGGATGGAGTTACTGCTGCAGCAGACCTGGCGGAACCTTCGGCACCAACGGGCGGAACCCTAAATTAGGTTCCGCATGATCCGCAGGCTGCTGTAGCAATTTTGTTTGTTTCTTGAGCAATCTTTTCTTGTTTCATTTGACCCTTTGAAGTTTCTATTTTCGTAAATCCTAGTCCTGTTTTATCAAAGGGTGACTTTTGAAGTTTCATAATTTCATCCGCACAAGAAATGCTCTTATCGAACTTCTTAAACTTTGTGGTTTGTTTTATTAGATCATTTTGAGTAATTTTGAGTTTCTCAACTTCTAGTTTAAGCTCTTCACATGATTTGCAAGGTGTGTCAATACCTTTACTCTTTTCTAATCTCTTAGCCTTTTCTTTTAACTCATAATTAGTTTTCAAAAATTAATTTTTGTTTATGATTTTTAAGCTCAATTCACAAAGTTTGTTATATTCTTTTTGTAAAGTGTCATCATCAATAGAGGAGTAAGATGAGTCGGATAATACCTCATTTGAGTTGTGAGCCATGAGAGCAATATCGTCATTCTTTGGCTCATCGTCATCTCCTTCATAGTCACTCCAAGCACCACCCACAAAAGCTTGTTGAGGTTTGCTCTTGGGTGGTTTTGGACATTCTCCTACAAGATGACTTGTGTCTCCACACCTATAGCATTTTCTTTCAACCTTTCCTTTCCTATCATCACGATCTTTTCGGAAAGTTTTCTTGTCATCTTTAGGTTGCCTTACAAACTTTCCTCTTCTACGAAAGAACTTCTTGAAGTCTCTAACGGCCATAGCATATTCCTCATCATCACTATCCGAAGTAGATTCTTCATCATCACTTGATTGGACTCTAGCTTTTAAGGCAATGGACTTAACTTTTTCTTTCTTGCCTCTAACTAGTTCCGAATCTTTTTCCATTACCATTTCGTGAACTTTGAGGTTTCCAATTAGCTCATCATATGACATGCTTGAAAGATCCTTGGATTCTTCAATTGCCGTCACTTTTGCTCTCCACTTTGGATGGAGTGCTCTAAGAAATTTCCTGACAAAGTTCTTACTACAAAAAGATTCGTCAAGTGCTTTAAGTGAAGTAATAATAGTATTAAACCTAGCAAAAGCATTATCAATAATTTCATCTTTGGAAATAACAAATTGTTCATATTGTTGAACAAGAAGATCAATTTTGTTATCTTTAACTTGTGAGTTTCCTTGATGAGTGACAATTAAAGATTGCCAAATATCTTTGACGGTTTTACACAAAAGACTCTTTCATATTCTTTCTTAGGCAAAGCGTTGTAAAGCATCATTTTAGCTTCATTATTTTTACCAATTAATTTCTTTTGATCATCATCTTTGATGTTAGTAACTACGTTATCACCATCAATAATTATATATCACAAATCTATATCTTTAGATTTCACGTAAGTTTCAAAACGGTTTTTCCAATATATAAAACCATTTGCTTCAAAGAGTGGTGGTCTTTGCATAGATTGCCCTTCTTTGTAATTTTCAAAATCCATGGATCGTTTCAAGTTTTAAAACACAATATATTTTAAAAGCTTGAGTAACGTAGCTCTTGATGCCAATTGCGGAAAACTAGAAGGGGAGGTTGAATAGTTTACCGATTAAAATCTTTTTAACTTGTTAAGTTAGCTTTGAAATTTTCCGTTTGATCAAAGATATATACACAAACACAATATATACTATGCAAGTAGATGAAAGAAACGATCAAACCACAACACGAGTATTTATCGTGGTTCGGCTACAAGGACTCTTTTCCTTGCCCTACGTCCACGCCCCGAGTATCCAACTCGAGAGTTACTTTCACTAGTCAACAAGCTCCTTTCACCGGCGAAGAAAACCTTACACGTCGCTTATACTTTTACCGACACAAAGCTAGATGTCGAGTTCTTTACCAAGGGTACAACCACTCCCGTTAGTTCTTTACAAGGGTACAACTACTCCCAATACACTTTGTATTTTGAGGACTAAAATACTAACCGATCACTACTGAAAATACACAATCAAATGAAGTGTAAACTACACAAGTCTACACAATACTAAGCTAACAAGTCTTGCAACGTTGTGTTGAATACTTGTTACTTTTAGTAAGCTCGTGAATCTCTTTGCTACAAAAAGAAACTTCACATATGAAATGTTAAGAGGTTAAATGAAAGAATGAATGTGTGTGTAAAATATGATGTCAAGTGATGAGCCAAAATTCAACTTGTGGCTCAATATTTATAGCCAAACCTTCTGTAGGTCTGGCGGATCAGGCGGACCCCTCAAAAGGGTTCCGCCCGTGTACCTCCAGGGTACCGCCGGGCTTGCAGTTGGTTTTGCAATAAATCTTGCAAACCAAACAAAGTCACATCTCATTACTCTTGCAAACCAAACAATGTCACATCACATAATATCAAGTCAAACACTAAACTTGCAAGCAACAACAAAGTAAGTCAAACACATTTTTTTCCATAAATGTATAATGACAAAATTTGCTATAAATGTGATGTGACAATTCTATTTATAGAAAATAAAAAGTGTTGTGTTTTATGAAATGTAAAATGTAGCAAAAGTCCAGTTTATGCAAGTCTTTAAAACTAAGATTATGTTTTACTTAGAAATTAAAGTTTACATTTGTCATTAACAAAACTTAGCGAATATCGTAAAATATAAATAACATTTTTAGACGATATTTGTATTAACAAGATACAAACAAGTAATTCGCTTGGATGGTATCTTGACACCAGTATGAAGTAGTGCATATGGGTCAAAATAGAACCTGCGCCTTCACAAACTGAAAGAAACATCTTCTGTTACATTGCTAGTAACAACTTTAATTAAAAAAAAAAATCAAAATCATCACCATCACATCGCATAAGTACATAGCTTCTCCAAACTCAATAACAGAGTTTCAACAAAAATCAATCGACTTTCAAGTATTCTACAAAGATCATAGGTGTCACCATTAAAGAAAAATTAACACACAAGGCAAAAACTTCATTAGATCGGTGGCGTAATCCAATCTTTGACATATTCTGTTAGTGAGTCAAGAAGTTCAAATGTAGCTAGTAACCTTCTTTCCCTACACAATACCTCAATAAGCTGACTCTATACTCTTGGTTCGGGGTTAAACCCCATATACGCCAACACTGACAACAACATAGCTGCATCAACAACCCTTCCACCTTTACAAAGATAAACCAACAACTGATTTGATGTTTCTCAGGATAAAGCACCACCAAACTTCTAAAACCATAAATCAAAAACTCATAGCCTCATTTACCATCTTTTTCATCTCACTCTAAGATAAAAAGAAACGAAGATATGGCGGATCAACGAGCTCGCTGCCACAGATCGACCACCACAGATCCAGCCGCCACAAATCTCGTCACCCCCGTCCCCACCTCACACACACACATACAATCATCGGAAAAAAGAAGTCTGAAAAAATTGATTGGTGGCGCGATCAACGTCAGATCGATGGGTTTATGGTGGTTTGTGTGTGGTTTTGGTGAGAAAGAGATTGTGTAAACTGGTGATTGTTTGAGTTTAGGAATATAAGAATGATGAGTGAGAAATTACAAAAACGCCCCTTTATGTTTTATTAATTTAAATAAAGATTAAATCTAGCTATTGGATCAAAGTTAAATCAATGGTCATTATTGATTGCTTTGTTCTTTAATGAAATCTTGTTCTGCATTGAACTTTTGTCATGTGATTAGAGGGTGATTTCCTATTTACCCAAAATAGATTATAGGTAGACCTATTTACCCAAAATGTTTGCAGTGTGCGTTGACGTGATTAGAATCAATAAAAACATTATCACATTATCATTTACACTATTCTTTACATTTAAGATATACACTAATTGACACATATACATGATTTGGCCTTATCACAATCTTCGGCTAACACATATTTTGCCACTTCTATAGGTTATTGATAAATGATAATTCTCACCTTTCTTGATGTTGGTGATAGAAGAATGCATCCATGAATTTAATTGGACATCTTAAAACCTTTGGAAAACATAGTGCCTGTTTGGTAGGAGCTTTTTGGGGGAGCTGTTAGCTTTTTGTTAAAAAATAATCTCCTTTAAAATAAATAGTTCCGTTTGAATACATTAACTTCAAGCTTTTATTTCAAACAAATAGCTCCTAAATGAAAAGCTGATTCATGAAGCTTTTTAAATATCTTGAAACTGTTAAAACTTTAAATTACTGATATACCCTCCAAACATTTGTTTATAATTATAGATATGTCTTTTTATGTCATTTTATATCTTACATTTACATTTAACAACTAACTTACCAAACACTTTTATTGAAAAAAAGATACAGCTTGTAGCTCTTATTAACAGTTTTGCAGTTTACAGCTTACAGCTAATTTTGCCAAACATACCGTTGCTCAAAGAGCAGATTATTTGATCGCTCAAATCTTTTAAATCAAACAGTTGTAAACAATTGTGAAATTGCAAAAAATAACATTAAATATATCAAGACAAGATTGTAAAACATTCAAGAGGGGCTAGACGAATGATGACACTCACTCATTTAGTTACGTTCCATGAAAACAGACCCCTGAGCCAATTCAAAAGCTTAATATTGCATTTCTTGCATTGTTATACATTGACACTAACATGTTTGTTATCAAATTTCCAGAGACGATGCAACATAAGAAAATGATCTAAGGGTTCATAACTTCAGGTGAAACGCTAAAATTCAATTTAACATAAATTATAACTTTTAAATGTGCCTGAATGGCTCCATAGGAAAAGATCGAGTGATATTCCAAAATAGTAACCGAAACTTTGCACTTCCGATAGTTAAATGGAGCTATGATCACCTGTGTTCTAGCACATGAGAAATGATTGGATGCCTAAATTTGTGCTTAAAATTGTGTGTCATTTACTAGTTGGTTTGTGAAGTCGTAGGTCCATCGTGTGCAACCAATAGAATGCTGCCACCCAATTTTAGGCACAAAATTAAGCATGGATTTAGGTACCCAATCATTTCTCCTAGCACATATATATACTACACGCCTACACTTCAGCCACAGTTTCATGATATATCCTGTCCTGATAACTCATATTTAGGAGTTGACCGTATAAGATGACTAAACTCAACATTGGATGAAAAAATTGTAGGAATTTCACTAACTCATGTGTGTACGTAATCATGTTATATAAGATTGCATACCGATGATCATGATTTAAAAGTAGTACAAGTTTCTTACTAGAAGATACGCCAACACGGGAAAAGCAGTTTCTTACTAGAAAGATATGCGATGGTTAAAACTTTTTTGTTAGAAGAACCCCTAGAACTTACAAAGTTAATACAAACTCTTTAGATGCCGCAAGTCCTCTAACGAAATTGTGGCTGTCATAAACAAGACGGTGGCGAGTCTTTAACTCCATGCACGTATTGTGCTAAGAACTCTTGAGCTAATAACAATTCTAGGTCACAATCTTCGAGTTCTTGGCTTGTTGTTAGGGTGTAGTTGTTGGGACATCTTGGTACCACAAGTGATGTTTGTTCAATAGTAGTAGGTTCAAAGTTTGCTGAAAAGACTGATGAACTGGACATGAGCTTAGGCGAGTAGGGCGATAAGTCCGGCTGAGGTAGGCATTGCAACATCGAAATTCTAGAACGAATGTATGCTAACTCTGCCTGCATGTTGACAACCTGAAAAATCGACATGAAGTAATTAGGGATTTTGTAACAGTTTTCCTTGTTGACAATCAATACCAAATTATTGAGCTAATATACCAAATAAATAGTAGAAG
This sequence comes from Artemisia argyi, assembly GCA_030686995.1. Lineage (NCBI taxonomy): Eukaryota > Viridiplantae > Streptophyta > Magnoliopsida > Asterales > Asteraceae > Artemisia > Artemisia argyi. Next base: position 201,751,362 of record CM060676.1, read on the forward strand.
GGTACATATTTTACAAAAAGGTTAAATTTTGGAAAGTTTCTAATAAGAGTATCTACAGTACAAGAAGATGACTTAAAAAAGACTCGAAAGGTTGATAAAGGGTTATTTGAGAAATAGGTTGGGGAAAAGCTATTGCAAATTTCGAACAATTATATGTTGTGGTAAAGCAATTAAATGACTATCTAAATACTAAAATGTTTTGGTTATTAGAGCCTTCGGTAAGGTAACACAGGCAAGTGAGTTAAGCCTTAACACACCACCTGAACGTGGTGTGTTACCTTACCGCCCCCAAAGGCAAGTCATGCGTTAACGAGCAAAGGCAAGCGCTTAACGTGCGTTAAGGTGTGATGTTTGTAAAAAAAAAAAAAAAAAAAAAAAAAAAAAAAAAAAAAAAAGGGGTAACGGCTAATTTTTCAAACGGTTTAAAAAAAAATCATTTTGGCCCCCTATATTACTAACCGTTTGTAAACGGCTATATGCCTAAAAAAAAAAAAAAAAAAAAAAAATTTCAAACCTATGGAGCATGTTTGGGTAAGACGTTGATATGCATAATCAACTCCGACAAGATCTTATGGAGCATGTTTGGGTAAGACGTGTTCAATATGAGAATGAAGAAGAAGATTCCAACAACGATGATTAAATGTTTGTAATATTTATGTTTTAAAACTTTTTATATGTTTCGTAATGTAATATTTATGCTTTAATTTCGTATTGTAATATGTTTAAGAATTAATGTTATGTTTTAAATAAATGAAGTGTTTGTTAAAATTTGAGGTTAAAATTGAAAATATTTGGGGTGGAGGTGAGTTAAGGTGAGTTATAGGTGTGTTACCTTACTGTGGTGGAAAGTCAAGAGTTAAGGTTAAAAGGAAAAGCTGACGTGGTAGTGACTTACCGCGTGCTCTAAGTAGCCAAATCTTTTAGAGTAGTAAAATAAAATGATTACTTCAATGTACTTCTTTTTGTTGCATCTTAATAGAGTTAGTTGTCAATTGTCATTGTTGCTTGCCATGGTACTACTCTTGGGGAATGAAATAGGTAGCTCTTTTCACATCACTTGTTATATATGCTCTTTTTGTACTATTTTCAAGTGCTTATTATATCCATCAATACCAAATTCAATTTGCAGACATAAAAAGTAAAATTGATGGTGCGGTCTTAAAAAGAAAAGGCTGACAATGCTCAAATGTTTTTCAAACGTTTTTCATTACTAGAACGGTACCCACGCAATGCGATAGCGGGTACTCTTTGACTAAGGGTCCGCTTGGTTCAAAGTGGTAAAAAGGAAAGGGAAAAGGAAAAGGAAATGAATGCAAAGGAATAAGTGAGGTGGGTAATCAATACCTTACCCCCTCAATTTACTCTATAATGATTGATTACCCACTACGGGGTAATCAATACCTTACCCCTCCTTTACCAAGCACCATTATTTAAAGGATGTGGACCCTTTTCAATTCCTTACCCATTCCCCACCCCTCCTTTACCCCCCACCAAGCACCCCCTAAATTTTATGAGAAGCAAATGTTTTTCACGATTGATCAATGAAAACTGCACCATGTCCATGTGAACAGATGATCATCATTTCTGCTTCTGCTGCAGTTACAACACTTGCCACCAACAATTGAGACTATTCTATAATTAGCAAGTTTAAAGTCTGAATTTTAAGTCTTTCTAATTATGATATAGTCAAAAATGCATTATAATGTAGTATATATAAGTCGGTAATTGAGTGTCTTTGAGTGAATGTTTAATGATTTTTATAAGGGAAGTGATTTATACACTTTTATAATTGATTGACACACTCAAATTTAGAGTGTTTTTATAAGGGAAGTGATTTATACACTTTTATAAGGGAAGTGATTTATACCCTCATGTGTGAGGGTATAAATGTCAAAACACTCTAAATTTAAGTGTGACAATCAAATATAAGAGTGTGCAAATCACTTCCCTTTTAATAAGATATAACCTTTAAAAATAAAGTGAAAATAATTCAATATTTATCACGGTTTGCGTAAAAGTAAACTAGGCAAAGTTGGCAATGAACTAAAGGTCCAAGACCAAAAAAGATAAGATTTGTATGCTCAAATCTATACGGATTCGAGTCAAGGAGGCAGAGAGCCAAGAGATAATTAATGCCTACCGATATCATCATATCATGCATGGTACTCAAGGAGTCAAGGGTCCTTATGGGGGTCGATCGGACAAACAAATTAATACTAGCAAGTGACAAGAATTGGAAAATACAACCATTCATAATGACTGTATGTGCTTTTCCAAAGTTACAAACTTACTATTGCAACACTTGAAACAGTAACTTGGACTAACTTTTTTTACTTAAAAAAAAAACTGTTTTGCGTGTTACATCAGCTCATATCAACTTCTTAAATCAACTTTTCACCCTAAAATATCATTCATTACCATCATATAATAATGACATAAATGACATCAAGTTATAATTATGCTAAAGTGTGACATGCTAGCTAGCTAGGTTAGAAACATTAAACACAACATAACATAAAGTGCAAGCAAGATAAAAAGGAAGAACTCAAACCTGTTGTTGAAGGGTGAATATGTTTGCCACACATCCATACACAGGATCTCTAACTCTAGACAAAGCTTCATAGCAAAGTGAAACTACAGCGTCTAGACGTCGATGAGGAGGAACCCTAAGAAGAAGCTTAGAAGCATTACTAGCTCCAAACACCTTATGAACAGCTGCAAAATGAGTTGTACCAACTTGGTTTGAGTCAAAATATGGTGCAAAAACACAGTTTCTCACACACTTTCTTCTCAAGAACTTGCATGCACCACAAGGCCCAACACCACCATTAATGTTGTTGTTGTTACTCATTTTTCTCTCTCTAGAAAAATGGACCACAATGGTGTTTATTTAGAGTGAGAGTAAGATGGATGGTAAGGTTTTGGTGGTGGGTCACTTTGGAAACTTGGTGGAGCCTTGATTAATGAACCAATGATCATATGTAGGGATGTCATATGCATGACACTTTCAAGGGTAGTTTGGTAATTTTGGCATAGTTTTGGAGGGTAGGTTTGTAATTTGGCTTAGACTTTTTCTTTTGGAAAGTATTGGTGGGGGGTCACCCAGGAGATTGGGAGGACCTTCATGTAAAAGAATGTTCTACGAGTATAATATGTCTACGGATGACATTTAAATTTTAGGGTTTTTTAAAGAAGAAGAAAAATGAGTTATTTGAGTGATATGTTAAGCAAATGTATAGTTAGGGTAAGTTTTGTATTCGGGAAAGTTTCTAATTTTGTTATGGCTTCAATTAAAAGGTACCTAGGGATAGTTTGTAAGAAAGTTTATGTTAAGGGGTAAGTTTGAATTTATGGTATGGCTCAAGGAATGGTTCATTGGGTATAGGTGTTCATAAATCTCGATAACGAAACTGAACCGAACCGAATACAATTAAACTTGAAACTGGACTAATTTACCAAAACCGGACTAAACTAAAATAAATATTCGTTTTCAGTTTGGATATATGTTTTTGGCAAAATGAAAATCGAACCGAACCGAAAACCGAATTCATATAAATATATATATTTTTCATATATTTATAAATTGAGTTAATGTCATTTTTCGTCCCTGTGGTTTGCCGTTTCAATCACGTTTAGTCCCTGCCGTTAAATTTCTTCAGATTTGGTCCCCGTGGTTTACAAACCCATACGGGTTTGGTCCTTCTGAAGGGTACTTTTGTCATTTGACAAAAAAAATTTGAAAAAAAGGGCTGCATATTTGTTGAAATGCTAATCTTGCCCTCTGAATTGGAAAAAAAAATTTTAAAAAATTCTAAAAAGAAATTTTAATAATTTTTTTTTTTTAAAATCAAAAAAAAAATTAATTAAATTTTTAATTAAAAAAAATCGAAAAATATTACAAAATTCTTGAAAAATTCGAAAAAAATTCAAAAAAAAATTATTAAAATTTTTATTAAAAATTCTAAAAAAAAATTAATAAAAATTTTTTTAGAATGTTTTTTGAATTTTTTAAGAAAAAATTTTATTAAAACTTTTTTTTAGAATTTTTTTATTAAAAATTTGAAAATTTTTTAAGCAAAAATCAAGATCAAAGTTCACTTTAGTCAACTAAAAGCAAAAATCAAAAAGTCAAATTTCTTAGTGCTTGCAGAAAACCAAAAGTTCAAAGAATTTTCAAGAATTTTGTAGTAACTTTCAGACCTTGAGCTTTTCAGATATTAAAGTCCTCCACTTAATCTTTGAAAATCCATAGTTGGCTTATTTTTGGGATTTTTTCTAAGTGCTTATTCAAGCTTGTGAAAAGGCCTACAGGGTCAAGTCTCACTTTGCACCAGGGCACCTTTATGTTTTTTTGTCAAAGTTCAAACCCCCCTCCAGGGTGCAAATCAAAATGATAGGTCTTGCTTTTTAGCTTTTTGAAAAGCTCTTCAGTAGTACTTTTTAGATTTGGAATAAAATTGGATCTCAGTATTGAGTAGCATAGCTAATTTTGTCTTTAAAGATTGCTTATTTCACTCAGGTATACTGAGTCATCAGTATAAGACCACCAATTTCATAAGTCCATAAATTGTTCATTAGTGGGACCCACCCTTAGCTTTTTGGAAACCCCAATAAGCCAAGTTGTTGAATCAGGGCTTATTTTGTATTTGTGAGCTTATTTAGACCTAGTAATCAGTGCTTTTAAGTTGTTCATTTCACTAAAGAGTTTTGAGACGTCAGGTTTTGTCTCATTTTCATAAGTGCTTATCTGGCTTATTTGTGGAAGTTAGGTCTTGACTCTTGGCTTATTTGAAAGCCCTATAGCTTATCTTCAAAGTTCAGGCTTAAAATTGGATCCCTGGTCCATTGTGTGGAACCCACACAGGCCTGCAAGTTGCCCATTTTTGCCCTGCATACTCAGACCTCTAGTGGTCTGTCAATAAGCCAAGTGCTTATTTGCCATTCCTGGCTTATTGTGAGTGCTCATTTGAATCTTTTGTGCTTATTTCTTCATATTATTGTTAGTTGTTGGTTAATTTTGGGTTGTGGCTCAATAGTGTAGCTTATTCAAGCAATTCCAAATCCTAATAAGCCATTGGCTTATTCTTTCTTGTTCATAAGCTCACCATTTGCTTATTCTTGCTACTCAGCCAAACTTCCTTTATTAAAGTTGCTTATAAATAGTATATAAACATATTTGAAAAAGAAAAATCCAAAAAAGACCAAAATAATAGAAGTGATATCTTCTATTTAAGCTATTTAGCTTATTCTCAGTTTTTTGTAAAAGAAATTTTCATTTTTATATTTTTCTTAGGTTCCTGGTATCTTGTAATATTTTTAGTAATTTTTTCAGATTTTTCTCTTTTCATTTAATACTTTTCATAATTTAATTTAGTTTTTATAAATTAATAATTAGTTTTTAATTAATAATAAATATTTAAAAAGTCAGAAAAATACAAATTTAATTTTAAAATTAGTTTTAAGTTATTTTAGATTTTTTCAAATATTATTTTCATTTTTCTAGTGTAATTTAAAAAAAATTAGAATGTTTTTAAAAAAAAATTTAAGAAAAATTTTGAATTTTTTTTTATTAAAAATTTGAAAATTTTTTAAGAAAATTTTTTTAGAATTTTTTAAGAAAAAATTTTATTAGAAATTTTTTTTTTGGAAAAAAAATTTTCGTCAAATTTTTTTTTTAGAAATTTTTTAAGAAAAAATTTTATTAGAATTTTTCTTTTCGAATTTTTTGGAATAAAAAATTTTCGTCAAAAAAAATTTTTTTTAGAATGTTTTTCGAATTTTTTAGAAAAATTTTTATTAAATTTTTTTTTTGAAAATTTTTTAAGAAATTTTTTTTAGAATTTTTTTATTAAATTTTTTTTTAATCATGATTGGTCCCTGTGGTTTGCATATATATATAACTAAGGGTGTTTTTGTCTTTTTGCATATATTTAACGGTCAACTAACGGTCAAGGGACCAAACCCGTATGGGTTTGTAAACCACGGGGACCAAATCCGAAGAAATTTAACGGCAGCGACTAAACGTGATTGAAACGGCAAATCACAGGGACGAAAAATGACATTAACTTTTATAAATTTAAAACTGTTATAACTCTTTTCTAATACAAAGATAACATTTTTTTTAAGCTTGACAATTTTTTTGTGCTAAAAATTAATATAATTAAATGAAAAAAAAATATAAATTATATAATTTGAGTTATTCGAGTCAATTTAAAATCGCACCGAATTCAAATTCGGTTTTCATTTTGGTTTAATCTAATTTGAATACGGCTCGATTTGGTTTACCAAGAAAAAAATAACTCAACTAACCGAACTGAATAATTTGATAACCAAACTGATTAACACCCTATTGGGCATTCCGTTTATTTCTATAGTTTATTGGGCCAAATTGTATTTTTGGTTATGACTTTGGTGAAAGTAACATTGGTGCTTGATTGGAAGACTTGGAGAGGAAAATTTAAATGAATACTCTTATTTTGGTGCATACTAATGGACAAATCCCCATCATCCATCTAGTTTCATCTAATAGTGGGATTAACCTAAGATTTAAATAGGAAAACATAAGTCCATGTTTTTTTTTTTTTTTTTTTTTCTTTGTCTTCTTGTCTTTTTTATTATTATTTTTCTTTCTTTATTTTCTTTCTTTTTTTTTTTGCCTTTCTTTTTCACGCTACATAGTTTTTGTTGTTTCTACTTTTTTTTTCTTTTTTCTTTTTGTGTCTTTTTTTTTTCTTTTTACACGTTTCGTTTTGTTTTGTTTTTCTTTTTTTTCTTTTTTCTTGTTCTAATTCACTTTTTTTTCCTAATAAGTGTTTTTTTCGCTTTCATACATTTTCGTCTGTTTTCATACGTTTTCATATATTTTCGCCCGTTTTCGTCCGTTTTCATACGTTATTGTCCGTTTTCATACGTTTTCGCTCGTTAACGTCTGTTTTCATACGTTTTCATATGTTTTCTTACATTTTCGTTCGTTTTCATACGCTTTCGTTCGTCTTAATACATTTTCGTCCGTTTTCTTTCATTTTCGTCCATTTTTCATACGCCTTCCTTCGTTTTCAGACGTGTTTTTACGCTTTCATACGTTTTTGTTCGTTTTCATACATATTAGTCCGTTTTCTTACGTTTTCGTTTGTTTTCATACGTTTTCGTTCATTTTCATCCATTTTCTTTCATTTTCGTTCATTTTTCAAACGTTTTTGTCCTTTTCATACATGTTTTTACTCTTTCATACGTTTTCTTCCGTTTTTATACATTTTCGTTTGTTTCTTAAGTTTTTATCCGTTTTTTCATTCGTTTTCGTTCGTTTTTAAATGTTTTTGGCAATTTTCAGACGTTTATATGTATCTAAATATCACAAGTGATATTCCGTGATATTCTAAATATCACAAGTTATATTCTGAATATCACAAGTGATTTTCCGTGATATTCTAAATATCACAAGTTATATTCTGAATATCACAAGTGATATTCTATGATATTCAGAATATCACAAGTGATATTTAGAATATCACAAGTGATTTTATGTGATATGGAGAATGTCACAAGTGATACTATAAGTACACAAATGATATTCTGGATATTATAAGTAATATTCTGTGATATTCAACGTATCACAAGTGATATTCTGAATAATATAAGTGATTTTCTGAATTTGACAAGTGATTTTCAACAAATGTTTTTTAACATGAAAATCACAAGTGATATTCAGAAAATCACAAGTGATATTTGGAATATCACCATTGATATTCAGAAAAACACAAGTGATATTCTGAATATCATTCGTGATATTCGGAAACGTATAAAAACGGACAAAAACGTAAAAAAATGGACAAATACGTATGAAAACGGACGAAAATATTAGAAAATCACTAAAAATCACTGTGATTTTCTGAATATCGCAATTGATATTCTAAATATCACAAGTTATATTATGAAAATCACAAGTTATATTTCCGTGATATTCAGAATATCACAAGTGATATTCAGAATATCACAAGTGATTTTCTGCGATATGAAGAATATCACAAGTGATACTATGAGTACCACAAATGATATTCTGAATATTATAAGTAATATTATGTGATATTCAAAGTATCACAAGTGATATTCTGAATATCATAAGTGATCTTCCGAATTTGACAAGTGATTTTCAACAAATGTTTTGTAACATGAAAATCACAAGTGATATTTAGAAAATCACAAGTGATATTTAGAAAATCACAAGTGATAGATATTCAGAAAATCACAAGTGATATTTAGAATATCACCATTGATATTCATAAAAACACAAGTGATATTATGAATATCATTTGTGATATTCGGAAACGTATAAAAACGGATGAAAATGTAAAAAAAAAAAATAGACTAATACGTATGAAAATGGACGAAGTATGAAAACAGACGAAAATATAAGAAAATCACAAGTGCTATTCATAATATCACAAGTGATATTCAGAAAATCACAAGTGATATTCTAGAACCACTGAATATCACTTGTGATATTCAGAAATGTAAAAAAATGGAAGAAATGTAAGAAAATGTACGAATACCTATGAAAACAGATAAAAACGTATAAAAGCGTAAAAACACGTATGAAAACGGACAAAAACGTATGAAAAATGAACGAAAACGAAACATTACGAATGAAAACGGACGAAACCATTTTTGAATATCACAATTGATATTCAGAATTTCACTTGTGTTTTTCTGAATATCAATGGTGATATTCTAAATATCAATTGTGATTTTCTGAATATCTATCATTTGTAATTTTCTGAATATCACATGTGATTTTCATGTTACAAAACATTTGTTGAATATCACTTGCCAAATTCAGAAAATCACTTATTATATTCAGAATATCACTTGTGATACTCTGAATATCACAAAATATTACTTATGATATCCAGAATCATTGTGGTACTCATAGTATCACTTGTGATATTCTGCATATCACAGAAAATCGCTTGTGATATTCATAATATCACTTGTGATATTCTCAATATCACTTGTGATATTCTCAATATCACAGAATATCAATTGTGATATTTTGAATATCACAGAATATCACTTGTGATAATCAGAATATAATTTGTGATATTCAGAATATCACTTGTGATATTTAGAAACATATGAAAACGTATGAAAATTGCCAAAAAAATATTTAAAAACGAACGAAAACGAATGAAAAAATGAACAAAAACGTAAGAAAATGAACAAAAATGTATGAAAATGGAAGAAAACATATGAAAGTGTAAAAACATGTATGAAAAGGACAAAAACGTTTGAAAAATGGACGAAAACGAAAGAAAATGGATGAAAACGGACGAAAACGGACGAAAACATAAGAAAATGGGCGAATATGTATGAAAACGGACGAAAATGTATGAAAGCGTAAAAACACGTCCGAAAACGCATGAAGACGTATTAGAAATTGACGAAAACGAAAGAAATTGGTCGAAAATGTATTAAAACGAACGAAAACGTATGAAAACGGACGAAAACATATGAAAATGAACGAAAATGTAAGAAAACATATGAAAACGTATGAAAACAGACGTTAACGGGCGAAAACGTAAGAAAGCGTATGAAAACGTATGAAAACGGACAAAAACGTATGAAAACGGACGAAAACGTAAAAAAACGGGTGAAAATATATGAAAACGGGCGAGAACAGACAAAAAACATATGAAAACGGACGAAAACATATTAAAACAGACGAAAATGTATGAAAGCGAAAAAAACGTTTATTAGAAGAAAAAAAAAAACGTGAACTGTAACAAAAAAAGAAGAAAAAAGAAATGAAAAAACAAAAAAAGAAGCGTGTAAAAAAAAGACACCAAGAAAAAAAACAAAAAAAAAAAGAACAAAGAAAAAGAAACAAAAAAAAAAGAATAAAAAAACAAAAAAATTATAAAAATGTGAAAAAAAAGACGCAAAAAAAGAAAGAAAGAAAAGGAAAGAAAAAAAGGAAAAAAATAATAATAAAAAAGACAAAAAAAACAAAGAAATAAAAAACATGGACTTATGTTTCCAATTTAATTTTAGGTTAATCCCCATTATTAGATCAAATTAGATGTATGGTGGGGATTTGTCCATTGGTATGCACCAAAATTAGAGTATGCAAAATAAAGTGCCTCAAGACTTGGAAGCTTTGAGAATATTTCTGTAGAAGTTGTCGGTTTTTTACGAGAAATTACTGGTGAATCACTTGAGAATTTTAGTGGAACAAGAATAGATAGGGAATGCATTGTTACTTTTTAGAGAATATTTTTGGTAATTTTAGGCAGCTCGACTAGGACAAGTTTATAATCGTGACAAGAAAGTGAATAATACATTAAAAGGTTTTGTTCTTTTGGCGGTGGGTCATTTGAGATTTTGGTATAGGTTTATGGTAAATGGTAATCTTAAAAAGCTTTGCCTTCAATAGTTAACACCTTGACTTGGTGTAGCTATGTAATAGTTATAATGCCCGCGTACGCACGAGTTTTTTAAAATTTTTTAAATCATATATTTTTATTTATTAAAAAATAAATAATTTAATATTTGTTTTGTTTGATTTATTATGTTTAATTATAATTTTTTTATTAAAAATAATTATTTAAAAATTTTAATCATATTATTAATCTTATCTATATTTTTTGTATTTATCTTTTACTTACTTGTGTTAATTATATCATCTATATTTTTTATATTTATCTTCTACTTGTGTTATGGATAAATATAAAATATTACCTAATAAGAAAATAATTTTTTTTAAATATAATTATTACTAAATAAAGTATGAATTGATTTTTTTGAAATAGAAAATTTCCAATAAGAGTTTTGTTTTATTATATTAAAGATGAATGCATGGTTATTTTTTTGCTTATCTCGAGTTTTAATTTCCCATATAAACCGACTTGTAAGACTTTTTAATACACAAATATTTTTTGTGTTCAAGGTTAACATATAGCCTTCAACCTAAAATATATGTGAAGCTAATTTTACTAAACATTTCAAGCATTTGACTTCAAAAGACCTTTATATATATATATATATATATATATATATATATATATATATATATATATATATATATATATATATATATATATATATACGAGCAGGTTCACCCGCGCGATGCTGCGGGGCAAATGCATTTTGTTGTTATTCTTTTGGCTTGGTTTGTACCGATGTTAAATTTGTTCATTTATGAGATGTATTATGTTTTAAGGTATACTTTTGTGGAATTTTTTATATGTATGTGTACTTTTATACATTTTTTTGAGAAGCAACTAATGGAAACCACCACCAATCACATATATAAAGTTACTCTACCCTTTCTGTTTACAAATCACCATGATCTTAATATGTGGAAAGTCATGAGGGTATATAGATTTATAAACAGTTATCCACAAAAAAAAACACCAGCTGAAAAAATGCAAAAAAGAAAAAGGATGACCATTCTTGCTCATTACATCCTTGCTCTTTCCCTATATCACCTAGCCCAGCAACAATCACAACTTCACCAAGCACCTTGCACAAATTTTTACCTTATTAGTTATATGCCAAACCTAATTTAAGGGCATTGTTTATCATCCCATATCAATAATAATCTAGTTTCTCAGAAATAAAGTTACATGTGTGCAACCGTTTATTAAAACTAAACCTCGTCTGTTTGGGATGCTTTTACGTTAACAAATAGAAATTTGTAGTTTCAGCCTTTTACTCTATAATGGTTATCTGGTATAAAAATTAGCGGGAAAGCGTGTAACTAAGAATTCAGGTTGTAATTTCTTTTTCTCAAGTCAGGTCTTCTTACCTATATGTATGTTCGATAATAAATAATGAATACTGAAATTTGTGAATCATGACAGTAACACACCTGCAGGAACAACATTTTTTCGACTTTCCTTATCTAATTGCGTAAGAAGCTTCAAAGATACAGATCAATGTGTACCTTCATAGCTGCCAAAAATATCACAAAGTAGTAGATAAAATTGGGCAAGAAAAAATGGGTGCAAGTATCTACGTAAATGCTTTTTAATTAATAAAGTTGCTAATATCCTTAAGTACCTGATCTCATAAGTTTCACGGGTCCTTCGGTGCTGCACAATCAATTTTTTTTCTTCAATGATCCCTTGTTATTTGTTTGTCACCAGAAGTTGGTAATACACTTAAGTCATTTCTCTGCCTAGGACTGTTTTGTTGGCTTCTCAACAATCGTTTTCGGCTGCAACAAATCAACTGAAGTCATGTTAAACGTTGTCACCTATGATCAAGAATGGTTTGTTAATACATTTATGAGCAACAGTTGTTGAAAAAAGTGTGGGTTGGGTAAGCTGGGAAACATGAAAGGTGTTGGGTTGAAACAACCTTTTAACAGTTTTTCTACATTTGACCCACCATTTTTATTGCGTTGGTAATGTACCAACCGTGTATAATCTTTTGAATAAGCTACTAAACATCCCTTATACATCAGAAAACATCACCCAATTATAAAAGATATGTTGTTTTGAGGGCGTTTGGGATTGGGCATCTAATCCGCAACTTGAAGCAGGTAACTTTAAAAACAATGACTACTTTTAATAAGTAGCCCTAAACACCCCCTTTTCATTCCTAACAGTGTGAACCATTTATAAATATAAGCGAAACAAATGAGTATGAAATTACCTCGGCCACTGATATGCTACTTCTGTGTAATGGATCGTCGAAGCAAAATTTCGTAACGCCTGCATAAGAAATAAGATAACCGGCATCATCAAATCTGACACTTAATATTGTTATTTTGAAATTGGATTAAAAAAAAAAAAAAAAAAAAAAAAAAAAAAAAAAAAAAAAGTGTTTTGGCTCAATGACGCCTGAACCAAAAGTGTTCCTGAGGGCATTATCAGACGTGCAAAAGAAACTTGAACATCAATGACTAAATTATCTAACGTAGTGCAGTGTAACAGTAGAAAAGGTTTGCTATGAAATAATGTAAATAAACATACTATCCACTAAAAGTTACATGAGTGAAGGTTCAAAATTATTTTTGAGCACGCGATTGTAGATTGCGGAAGTTTAAGATAAACTATAACAAAATCTACCATCCAAAATATTAACCTGTTATGTCTAAATTCAAACGGTGAAAAACGCGATACTTAAAAAATTGCAAGCGTAATAATAAAGATATGAGCTTTACCTCTGAAAGGCTTTGCTTGACACCGTCAATAGTCAGACCATCATAAAAAGTACTCTATGTGCACCAACTGAATCAATTTTCACGATTCATAAATTGACTCATGTTCAAACCTGCATCACTTTTAGAAGCTGTTGTTGCTTGTTAAGACACTCTATCTGCAAGTCGCACAAAAAAAAAAACGTTTTAGCATACTTTCTCTACTATCTTAATAAAGATACTAAAAAGAATGTATTGCCTTTAAAACTGGTTGTGAGTACTTAGTTGTTGTCATGTTGCAGTGCATGAACCCCAAAGATTTATAAACAATCGACTTCGATGAGAGTGTTCAGGATTGGTTAATTTTTAACAGACATAAATATAAAACTAAACCATCACCAACAATCATCACACCCGATACTATTTGTAAAACTACTACTCTCTATGAGAAAAGAAACTCATGTTACATGTTTTTTTACAGCTATTAGTTACAAACTTAAAGGGTCATTGCATCTGTTGTTAACTATTCTTCTTATCCTCGCATTTATTTTTCCTTTTTATGGGCTAAGTATACACATATAACTGTAAATGCAAATGTACCTTTGTCCTTTGATGGTGTGTTCAGTAGCCGTGTGCCAATGAATCTGATTTAGCTGCTACTTTATTCCATTTATATTGATATGTCCTGCTCCCCATATCCATCTTAGTTGAAACCCATGTTGCTGCAACAAAATACAATCTGGATGATTAATCCCCAATTCCAAAGATACTCAAATCCAAATATCCACAACCAATATTCCAACATCACTTTTCAGCTAAAAAAACTGTAGCAAGCCTTTAATAACAAAATTTATTTATTCCTAATTGTAACAATTTATTATACCTTCAAGTTCATCATCATCAGAATCAACTATATCTCAGGCATCACCTTCTTTCAAAGAATTCTTTTGTAAACGATGACTCCCGATCTCCTTCTCTTCCCCTACTTCTATCGACACAAGTTGTCGTTTAATTTTAAATATCTTCAATATTTATGAAGCTTTATAAACGCTCCGCCATTAAAAATTTCAATTGGTTGATGGGTGTTTTTGATTTGTGTTATCATCTGTGTTTTTTGGTGATGAAATTAGGGCTTTGATGAGATGCAGGAGAGGAATCAGATGGTCTGGAGATTTCTAGGAGGTGTATGTTAGATGAAAGGAGATAAAGTTTGGAATGGAAGTTTCTGGGTTTTTTGTGGTAGATAAAATACTTGTATGGTTGTCTGCTCTAGGTAGATAATCACAATAATGTGTTAGGGGAGTCATAACGGGAAAAAGTACGTGAACAGTTACCCAGCCAAAGTTTCTAAGCCAAGGATTATGCCAAGGAGTCCACTAACTACTGTTTGGCCCTATTCCTACTGCTAATGACCAACTTCCACCAATGGTGAGCAAAATTAGTAAATAACGGGGCATGTAAGATTCTAAATAACGGTCCGTTCATTTTTCTCTATTAGAATATATATATATATATATATATATATATATATATATATATATATATATATATATATATATATATATATATATATATATATATAAAACCTTAAGTGACTACACCAACCTTTTAAAATGGTGGTTTTAGGTGGGCTTTACATGGTTTGAGTCTGGTGGCGGTTGGTTCAAACTCCGTGGATTAGTCATACAAAAAGTCGGAAATCATTGTTAAAAAAAAAAAAAAAAAAAAAAAGTATAAAACCATACAGGATGTATTTTGCAAAAGATAAGGTAAGAGAAGGGCTAGACTTGTAAATCCTTGAAAATCGCTGAAGTTAAAAACTTAAAAGCAAAGAAAGAGTAGGTTAACAAGTGGGAAGAAGTATAGGGGGCAAGTTTTGCGTAAAGTAAAATAGAAGTCCTTGTTATAACAAATATTTAATTATTTTTGAGGACAGTGTTTGTTGCTGTTGTACTGTACAACAACCGCCATATTAAATTCTCACGTGCACAGAAACCTAGCCCCCACGTGCGTAGACAGACATCCGATATCCTATTTACATTGTCTGGTCTTGTCCACGTCAACTCCATCAATCGAATAAAATGAAAATTTACACACAAACACGTACAGTAATTTATGCTCATAGTTGTTTTGGTATATCCTTTAACAAAAAGAAATTACAGTAGAGATAAAAAGAACAGTAGTCGTAATAGATACGCGTTTCTAATTGTATTTGAGTAAACTGGTTTTGAAGATTATGGAGTAGTTTAATAGAAAACGAGTTAAAGTTATACACACATGCATTTTTAAACCAAAAGAAGTTAAATTATCTAACTTATAGAGAGGGGCGGACGCAGGGGTTCCCCTCGTAACGTAAGTTTTGTAAAAACTTCGATTTTTCTGGAATAAAGCTGGCACTTGAAATTTGTGTTACGTGTTTTGTTTAGTTTGTCCATTATATTATGATTCGCCATGCTTATAGATGTACGTTCTTAACTCAAAATAACTCATTAGAATGCCTTATTTAATACATTTGAAGGTGTCGAAGAAGTATAAATGTTGCAAACAGAAAAATCTGTTAATGATATTCCTTAGGATAAAATCCAAAAATTTAAAGCATGAATTTAAATGTAAATGAGAATAATCGTGATTTCATTTTTGAGTTCAGACTTCAGAGTGATAAGTAAAAGTTAACTAACCGTGTGACTAGGAGTCTAGTACCGTAACTAGGCCCATTAATCTCAGCCTTTTCCAGGCCCATTACAACCTGAGCCGCAATTTAGTATTATGATTATGCCCAGTTGTACTTATTATAAGTTTATATTAAAAGACGTTCAGACGGTGCCGTTTTGGCCTGGGCTTTTCCCGCCAAAATTTCTGGGCCAAAAGTGGCCCGTGCCATTGATCTATGTTAGTTGGTACCGGTCCAAAAAAATTAGTATATCATCATCTTTGAAACCTGGAAATTCCTTGAAACCCAGAACTTGCGAAAACGCTTCTTCAAGCTTCTACCAAATTCCGGTTGTTCCCACCAAGTACTCAACAAAAAGGCGGTGACGATCTACAGAAACCCATCACCATCTACAGAAACCCATCACGAATCTACAGTCGGCGAAAGTAGAGGGGAATCAATACAAAATCGAAAAGCAAAAAAATAAGGTATGAAGTTCTTTGTACGAAATTAACTCTTACTTCTTTCAAGTATAACAATTTTAGAGCTTATACATATATAAAAATTGAATCTTGGAATTAGGGTTTTGTGATAGATTGGGGGTTTTGTTAATTGCAGTTTTTTGTGGTAGTTTGGTGGTTTTGTTAGTTGCGGTTTTTTTAGTGAGGTTAATAATAGGTATAGTTTTTGTGGTAGTTTGGTGGTTTTAGCTTAGTTTGTTACAGTAAAATTCATGTGAAAATCATGTTAGAGTAGTATAGTGATTTAGAAATACAGTGACACTAAACTTGGTGGTGGCTCTATTTCTAAATCATAAGTTAATGTTGCTTGAATTATTTTTTTTCTTTGTTGCAGCCATTTTAAAGACATTGACCAGCCTAAAAAACAAAGTCATGGGCAGCCTACACCTAACAATGTCAATATCAGGTATGATTTGGTAATAATTATTATAGATTCTACTGACAAAAAATCGCCGCAAATTCAAAACTAACAAACTCAGAAGCTTATATTGGCATTGTTAGGTGTAGTTACATGTACTGTCCTACATTCTTAACAGAATGCAAATACATCTTAGCTGATATTTTTTATGTGCAGGGAATCTATGTGTCAGTACGGAAACCGGGTAATTATGTAGCTCAAGTTAGTCCGACAAGGGCATTGGTGGTAGTTCATTTAGCAGATTGTGAAATCAGGACCAACAAGTCAACATATTTGACCAAGGATATCAACTACGGGTTAACTAGCCTGCGTTTACGGACTTCATACACATGGACTACGGGCCTACATACCGAGGTAGTTTGAGTCTACAAGGTTAATTTGGTATGTTTTATTGAAAGCTTAACTTGGATATTTTGCTACAAAAGTGATGCCTGTAACATTTTGCTAAAAATCTTATCTTAGACACATAGCTCAAGTTAGTCCTGCAAGGGCATGGGTGGGACATGTGGATTGACTCACGCGTCATGCTGATTTCTAAGAAATTACAAGGTAAGTTGTTTTAAGATGTTTTTTGTATGTGGTAGATTGAAGATGCTTTTTTTATGATTCTGTTAAAAAAATGCGCTTAGATTTGTTTAACGTTTGATTTTTTTGGTTTAGCCATAACTGAAGGCAAGTTTTGATCTTTACTAAATGTTGGTGTGGTACTCGCTGTTTCCGGAATTACTTTTTATTAATTTATGTGTCCTGCGGATTCAGTTTATAATCAATGTGATTGTGCTTTGATCTAATCATTCACTATGTGTCTTGCAAGTTCAAGAATATACACCTCAAATTGACTAATTGGTGACGGTCTTCTGCATCTTACATGGGTCAGTTTTAAATTAAATCATTACAAGAATATATACTTTAATTTTACTCTGTGTTTTAAAATAATGTCAGAATCTCAGGTGAAAGAGGATGAAAAGGTCGGACCAAGGAAACAATAACGATCTAACTTCATGCTATACGCATGGACTGGTTAGTTTCTGAATTCAATAGCTGCAATTTCTTTACTACCACATTTTCTACTCCTGCTCATAGCTCAGGACAATATTTCAAACGGGAACCAATGGATAAAAACATAGTGAAACTCGCCCAAAGTCCCCTTTTTAATGGGGGTGTTTACGACTATCTTATAGCTGAATTAAGGGGACAGTTGGGACTATTTTTACAATACTATGGAAATGATAAGCTGTTAAAAGTAAGCATATAGGCTTTTCAAGTTTAAATAAGCCTATAAGGTGTGAAAATAAGATTATCCAAATGCCCCTGAATATTTTTGGAGTCCAGAGGTTTTGAAACTGATGTTTAGGTGTTTCAAAATAAAGTAAATATATAATGCCATCATCAAATGAATAAAAATGAAAATATTTACTTGAAGTGCAGATGATTAGTCTAAAAATACCTAATACAATTGAACTATCTTTTGAAACAAATGGATTATAATACTAAATACTCATATATAAGCTTGCCGAACATGCCGATGCCACAGTTTAGCAGCGGGTAACGAATTTGGGGTATTGAATACAGATGCGGCTGGCTGTTGCTCTGAAAAGTGGTTACCAGTTTTGGGTTTCTATGACTGCAGGTTCGTCAGACGGTGCCTTATTCTGTTGAAGATTGTGTGAATATGAAAGCGAAGCAGAAAACTGGGAAACGAAACTCTGGTATTACACTCCTGGCGATGCGTGCTTACTGCACTCTCAACTTCTTTCTTTATCCCAAGGTGATCATTACAGCTGCTTTCATAACTACATAGTTTGCACACGATTAACACACCACTTACAGACATTTTTTTAACAACCTGTGAAGATGCATGACGCGCCCCGCTGGTGTTAACGTTGGATTTTCAGTTAGAGGTCATTCGTCATGAAACTTTGGATGTAGCTACTCACACAACTGGCCAAATGACAAGCACTGATTTAGTGATGATGCTCATGACTTTGAACACTTCCGAAGTTGTAATAACGATGTGCAATGGCTGACCAACAACATTGGGAAAAGACCACTGGAAGGTACTATGATGTTGTTGTTTACAATCCCATTCTTAGGTTTTATATGGGAATTAACACGATGGAGAAAGAACTTATGTGTAAGATATCTTATTTCTTTTGTTCTTGCAGATACACGGTATGGGGCCAATATTTGAGGCCCATGTACAGACGTCGAGGCAACTTCAAGACCACTTCCGGGTTAGGAAACCATTGTTGGAGTAAACATCCACTGTATTCCGTTCACTTACCTACATACCTACATGGTGCTCACATTTTTGGGTCAACATACACTCCGTATAAGGTCTTTTCAATTGTTATAACATATGAACTTTTCACCTTAATTTCGGCAAAAAACAGGCCCGCCCGCAACACGACGGATTACTGCCAGTCTAGTTGATTCTTAATGCCTTCATTAACATGCACTTTCCATCAATTTGCACAGATTCTAATTGATAACAAAAACAACATCGTATCCTTAAATAAAGTAAATCACGGGTCAAGGTTAACTCTTTTCATACGAGAATTATCTCACAAATGACAAATGTCATACACATGCTGTTTATATGTAATTAGCTCCAAAATATACTCAACTCAAATATATATATATATATATATATATATATATATATATATATATATATATATATATATATATATATATATATATTATTATTTTTTTTTATTATTTTTTTTTTTTTTGGTAACATGAGTTTCCGACTCGACATTGCGAGCCGTTTTTCTAATTAATCTATTACATTCGATCCCTTGTTTGGTTAACTCGCAACAAGACCATTTGAAATCACGGATTTAGTACTTTACGCTAGAGAAACTTGAAAATAGAAGACAAAATATGAATGTATAAAACATTGGATCAAATATTTAATTAAGCAGACACGAACCAATCTATGTAAATCTTTGAACACGGAACTTGTGAGTTGGATGTTGAGTACGTATCCAACAGTTTGACCCCACACAACTATATTTTCTTTTCATGAAATAGTGAAGTCAAGTAAATATAAAATATTTTGTTCTTTCTAGGAAAAATAAAGTATGTGAAGTTAAGATAATGTGGCCAGACAAAAGTAAAGGAGCTTTAAATTGAATATATATAAATAGCAGCTGGACAAATTAAAATAAGAGATATGAAATGAACAAAAACTTGATATTGTTGAAACTATGAAGCTTAAAGTGGTCAAAGTCTTAAGACCAACCACTCATGAAACTTAGGATGACTTTTATGACGTTCAAAAAGAAATCTTGCTGGTCAACTCATCTCTATATTCTAATACACACTCAGTCATTTGTATTTTCTAATGCACATTCGGAAAAAGATTAGAGTTACTTAGCGACTAAAATCTGGTTTCTTTATTGCATATTTCTTATCAAGTGCAATATGTTCGACTATAGCATACGTTCCCCTTTCTTTGCACATAGATGTTATTGGGGATGGACCCACTCGGGAGCTGGGTCTGGCACGAGCAACACCTGATTTTGAGTTACGAAATCGTCTTTTAGTAGGTGCAACGTTCAAGATCGTCTCATGGATTTCGGTGGCCCCGTGCGATCACCACAAATAGACCCTTAAACACACATACAAAATACACATGTATCACTAGTGCGTGAAATAATTAAACTCAAGCCTTATGTTGTGTATATACATATAATAAAGTGTATGTATTTTGTGGCCCTCATTAAACGGTGACCCTATGCGATGACACCTTTTGCACTCTTTTAAAGTCAGCCCTGACAACGTCTGATAATACTTTTTGCTATTTTTTTGAATGATGATAGAGGGGCCTAATTAGGTCAATTTAAAAGGGACCTAACGCATTAATAACTTATACATTGCATAAATGTACAAGTTATAAATGTGTTAGGTCCATTTAGTTAGTCCTTTTTATAATTTCCTATAGTGCAACTTGAGTTTAGTACAAAATGTCTTTATGATGCAACTTGAGTTTAATAACTTATTGCGTAAATGTACAAGTCATAAATGTGTTAGGTCCATTTAGTTAGTCCTCTTTATAATTTCCTATAGTGCAACTTGAGTTTAGTACAAAATGTCTTTATGATGCAAATTTGGTACGTATGATGAAAAAAATATTAAACAGTTGTTCAAGACGTTTCAAAAAAAATTGTGCAACACCCACGTGAAAATCCTAAGTTCGTCCATAGATCCTTATGCATTTGAGCTATATGTGTATGTTCAAATAAGGAAGATTTTACATGAGAACCACTAGAATACCTGAAACTACATCATCTTTTCGTTGTGTTATAATTTGTATGTGAATACATTGTGAAATTCACATTTGAATAGCATGGGGTCGAATGTACTTTAGATCAACAAAGTTAGATACATCAAAATTAGATATGATGGGAGTAAAATGATCGAGTACTTAGACAGAATGGTGAACTAAAGCTGGACAAAGATGATAATGTAACTAGTTTAGACCATATTGACATAGCAACTCTCTCTCTCCTGTAACTGTTTTTCCTTTTTCCTTTTTTCACTAAAATCACAGTTTTCACTCATTTTCTTACTCAAATCAAATCCAATTTCAAATCAGAAACCACCAATAGATTCGTCTTCTCATTGCGCACATAACGGTGTGTTTTGATTGAATTTTTGTTAAGGTTTCAGTAAACCCCCAATTTGAGTTTTTTGACACCAAAATTGAAACATCACGATTACTGAATTCATTGCTTAATACGAATTGATTGATTGTTTTTCATAACATAATAAGGACAAATCGGAAATCAAAAAGAAGAACTAGGCCACCTTCGAAACTTAATGATCACATTGTTAGCAAATTAGGTCAAAAAAGAAATGAGACTGATTATGTGAATGGTTTAGTGAATGATAATGAGGAAGTGTATGGTGAAATTGGGTTGAATGATAGTCTGAATCAGGAAGTGGGAGGTGAAAGGGAGGTGATAATGGGAAAGGATAAGGGGAAAGGAGAAGGATGTAGTGAAGATGTTTGTGATAATAATAACACTGGTATAGAGAATGTTGGTTGTGTTGATTCCAATACTTCATTGGAGAAGGAATCCATTGATCAGGAAACAAATAGTCCTAATGTGAGTGCAAAAATGGTGAATGAGGCAGAATTAAGGCATAATGCTGGTACTGAAATGAAGCAAACTGAAGTATGTAATGGTGGTACCAGTACTGATGTAGTTGAAGTTAGTAATGCTAATGCTTGTGAAACTGAAAGTAAGTCTCCTAATACTCTTAGTTATGCTGACAAGCTTAAAAGTATTAAGGATGCTAGTGTTAATAAGCTGTTTCAAATTCCTACTGTGCTTAATGAGGATGGACATGAGTATGTGATTTTTGATGATGAAATCATTGATGAGGGTAGTAAAAAATGGGAGTTAACAGCATGTGGTTACTTTGTGGGGTACAAGATGTCTATGCCAGAATTAAGGTTTCATTTGTTCAAAATGTGGAGTAAATTTGGGTTAAAACAGATCTTGAACAATGAAAATGGTACATTTGTGTTTAAGTTCAACAATGCTCAGGGTCTACAAACTGTTATTGAAAGTGGTCCTTGGATTGTTAATAATAAACCAATGGTAGTTCAGAAATGGAACACTAGTATTGATCTTGATAAAACTGAACCTACAACACTGCCAGTTTGGATCAAGTTAGTGAACTTACCTTTGGAAGCATGGAGTACAAAAGGGCTGAGTGCTTTGGCTAGTAAAATAGGAAATCCAGTGATTATGGATGCTATGACTAGTAGAATGTGTGCTCATGGTGAAGGAAGACTTGGTTATGCTAGAGTATTGGTTGAAGCAAATGCTAATAAGGGGCTAGATGATTCTATTGATATCCTGTACAAGAGTAAGATTGATGGTCATCAATTTGTGAAAAAAGTCAAGGTAGTCTATGATTGGAAGCCACCTGTATGTACTTGTTGCAAAGTGTTTGGGCACAATAATGGTAATTGTTTGAAAGGAGATAAAGTTGAGGCATAGATGAAGGATGGACAGGGTAATGATGAAAGTTTTGTGCAAGTTAATAGAAGAAGGACAAATCAAAATGCTGAAAGTAAGAAAGTTCAACAACCAAAAACCAATATCATGAAAGGTAATAACATTGCACCACAAAGAAAGACCATTTATAAACAAGTTGAGAAAAAAGTGACTGAAGATGCTTCAAAGAATGAGAAAACTAAAATGAACAATCAAGAGAGTAATGAGCAGTCTAGGTCTACTCAAGGTTCACCAAGGAAAGCATGGAATGTTGGTAAAGAAGCTATACAGGCTGTTAAGAATACAGCTAATAAGTATGCTGTATTGAGTGACAATGAAGATGAGAGTATTGATGGTATGGAAAAAATAATGAATGATACGAATAAGAATAAGGAAGTATTGGATGGTAATGAAGTAGTTGCAGATAAGTCAAAAATGGCTAAATTTATGACTGCAAATGAATTAGATGGGAAAGGAGGTGACTGTTTCGCAAAAGAATAATGATGGATCTTAAAATTGCAGCTTGGAATATCAGAGGATTGGGTACTGTATCTAAGCAAGATGAGATAAAGAATTTGATATGGAATGAGAAATTGAGTATTCGTGCAGTATTAGAAACACATATGAAGAAGAATAGAATTGAGCAAGTATGTGCTAATGTATTTGGGAGTTGGCAGTGGCAAAATAATGTGCATATGAGTAGCAAAGGTTGCAGGATTGCTGTTGGATGGGATGCTAACAATGTGATTTGTTCTTTGGTTCATGCTACATCTCAGGCAATGCTGTATTATGTTGAAAATTTGAGTACTCAAAAAACAATGTTTTGTACTTTCATTTATGCTGCTAACAAAGGAAGGGACAGGAAAGAGTTATGGAAGGATCTGGTGTTGTTTAACAGAATTGTTGGGCAGAATCCATGGGCTCTAATGGGTGATGTAAATGTTTGCCTAAATTTGTGTGATCACTCAGAAGGAATCTTGTAACACCCCCAAAATACCGCAGCGGAAGACTGTGTCACTGGGGTGCTACTTCATAATACAAAGTACAAGTTATAGAAAACGAACTCTAAATGAGACGTTTTGAAAAGTTACCATTCGATTAATGAATTCAAAGTTACAAACATGAGATTCCAAAGTATGATACATAAATGTATACAAAGTGTTTTGAATGGTAAATGATAAAAGCATAAGTCTTCAGAATATGCAGCTTGACTCTAAGTTCCACGCACTAGCTATCACCTTACTAACCTGAGATAAACATGCTAAAGTGTCAACACAATGGTTGGTGAGTTCATAGAGTTTGTCTTAAAATAGTTGAAAAGCCTTAAAGAATGATCACACAGCAAAGGCATTGAGAATCCACTCAGTTACAAGTCCCGCCATAAGAGACTTGTAACCTGTGTGTTCACAACCCACTGCTAACATATATAGTATGAATAAGACATGTATAAGTTCATCAAGACAATTTAAGCAATTAGAAGTGAGTCTCTACTTCATCTCCGAAGACCTCACTTTTATGATGTATCCAACATTCGCAAATGTTAGGATGTATCAAAGACAACTGGGAGTCAATTCCCAAAGACAACTGGGAGCCACTTCCCAAAGACAACTGGGAGTCAATTCCCAAAGACAACTACTAGTCAATAAATAGAATAACGCAATTAAGTATAACGCAGTCATGTATGTAAGCAATCAAGTATAACACAGTCAAGTATAGACGTTTTGAGTATTTGTACAAGTAAACAAGTAGTTGAGCATGTATCCCCCCCAAGAGTTAAAACAAGTATGAAAAGAGTAGGGGCTATGACTCACCTTAAGTCTATGTAGTGAGAAATGAAAGTGGTAGTCGAATCGCGAAAGTCTCTAAGAGCAGCCTATAATAGAACGTTGCGACTTAGGTTTGGAGTAACGTCTAAGAATACGACGAATTGCCTATATATGTCTTGCATAATGTTCATGATGTAGTACTTAGTATATAGTGTAAGTCTTTGAATATAAATGGTTTATGAAACATGTATAAGTTGTACATCTCTTACTACCGTTCGGGCCGACATAATTCAGAAGTCATGGAGTAAACGTTCGAGGAGCCAGGACACTTTAACTCGTAAATCCACAACTCGTCTCGACGGCTTACTCAATGAACTCCTCACATGAGGCTCCCTACTATTGTAGTATTTGATAACATATATATATATATATATATATATATATATATATATATATATATATATATATATATATATATATATATATATATATATATATATATATATATTAGCTTTTTGATCTTTAATAGTTATATGGTCTTTAGCCGTGGCTTTGCCGTGACATTGGTCATGTTACCATGGTCTTGAGACTCAACCTTGGCTTTAGCCATGGTTGTGGTCTTGGCTTTAGGTCATTAGACCTCTTGGTCTCATCTAAATATAATCATTATATAGTAACTTTGGTCTAAAAATGGGCTGTTAAGAATTTGAAGAAATTTATCACTCAGAAAGCATTTTCAGGTCTCGAGCTTCTTTGTTCCTGAACGAAAACGTCGTTCCGGACAACTTTCGTGTTTTAACTTTTTGATGAATCGGACCAGAAGTGGGACTTTCAAAATCATAATTTGATCAGAATGCAATTTAGGCAGATTTGCCGTTTTGGTTTCGCTAACTTCAAATGGTCCTAACTTTTGACTCGTATACTCGTTTTGGGTGATTCAAATTGCTATGTCTTCCTTGTTAAGTCCTCTTTAACAGTAAATAAGTGTCAAATATCAAAGTTATACTATTTTGGTTGTGGTTCTCCATAAAAATCACTAGTTTGCTTGTTTACTTGTCATAAGTTAACATATGTATACCAATACTTGTTTTATCCATTTTTAAACATCATGAACATAATAACAAGAACATATATAGCATGAAAGGAACACAAAGAGCATGAAAATGATAATTAAGCAAGAAAGTATGTTAGGGTTTGCTTACAACTTTTGGCCTTAATGAAAAAGGGAAACTAGGACAAGAACTAGGACTTTGTTTGAACAAGCTTTCCTCCTTTGCAACCTATGATAAACCGAGGTTATTTGAAGATTATAACGACGCCTTCTTGAAGTCCAAAGCTATTTGAAGATTATAACGACGTCTTTTTGGAGACTTTAAAGTTATAACAACTTTTCTTAGAAAATTTCCAAGATTGAAGATCAAACACTAGTTTTCTTTCAAAAACTAGTTAACTTTCTTACAAAATATAAGAAAAGTGCCTTAGGTTTTAGGACTTAAAGGTTATAAGAAGGTGTGGTGCAAGTTTTCTATGTGTTATTAGTTGGCTATTTATAGGATGAGAAAAATAGTTAACCATATATTGGGTTAGAATGTAACCATGGTTAATTTAGACACTTGTAAACATCCTAGAGATCAATGGTCAAGATCAAGCCACAAAATGATGACTCCTACCCCCCTAAGTCGGTTTATACATGATAAGGGTGACTAGATGAGTAGTCATGGTCTTTGGATGATAATATCCTAAGTATGTAACTAGTTTTGACTCCGTAAATTGCTAACCGTAAGTTTTTAGGCCACGAAACGTAAAACCGGGTATCCTAAAAATATGAAACTTATAAATATGGTTAAACATGTCAATATAGTCCATAATAAAATATAAAATGAGTGGTAGGTTCTATCGGGTGCGAAAACCCTGCTAAAAACTGGAAACACGGGTCTAAAACGCGCAATTCACGTAAAACGCTGAACTGAAAAACGTAAAATTCCGAAACTTTTGGAATTGTCATAAAATGAGAGAAAATCATATTTCTATTGTTTATAATGTTTTATGGACATATCGGGATGCTAGAAGGACGTTTAAACCTAAAAGTAAATCTCGGACACGGCTTTGTGATTTTTGCAGAAATGATCCGACGAGCGTCAAACTCTCGGATTATCGTTAAAATAGTTTAACTTACGAGAATATGAAATAAAAATTTCTGAGATGAATAGTGAAAAGTGAATAGTAAAAAGTGAATAGTAAAAAGTGAATAGTGAAATTTTCGGGAATAAAAGTTAACCTGAAATAGCGAATTGTTACAAATCTCACACTACACTCAAGATATGGTGGAGTTTCAGGATTGCATGAATACTGTGGAAATGGAAGATATTAACAGTACAGGACTATAATTTACTTGGACTAAGAGTCTTATGAATCCTGATGCAACAGTTCTAAAGAAGATTGATAGAGTTATGGGTAACTGTAAGTTTTTTGATATGTACAATAATGCTAATGCAGTGTTTCTTCCTTATGGTATTTCAGATCACAACCCAGCAATTTTGATTATTCCTCAAGTCATGCACAAAAGGAATAAATCATTTAGATTCACAAACTATATTGCTGATAAAACTGAGTTTCAAGATTTGGTGGCTGAAAAGTGGAATATGGAGATTCAAGGTCATGCAATGTACAGGCTGGTTAAGAAGTTAAAAGTTCTGAAACCTCATTTGAATAAACTCAACTGGAAAAATGGTAATCTATTTGATAAAGTGGTTGAGTTAAAGAGAAAGCTTCATGATGTACAGGGGAAAATTGATTTGGATCCAGCTAATAGAAACTTGAGAAAGGAGGAGAGTGATATATTAATTGAATACAAAGATGCTTTATCAGATGAAGAAAAATTATTGAGGCAAAAAGCTAAAGTTACATGGCTCAATGTTGGTGATAAAAATTCAGCTTATTTTCACAAAGTTATCACAAGCAGAACCAATAAGAGCAGAATTCTAACTATATGTGGAGAAGATGGTACAAGATATGAACACAAGGATGTAGCAGAGCAATTTGTTAAACATTTTAAAGGTTTCTTAGGAATTAATCCAGATGTTGGTCAACTGGGTGAGAATGATGATAGTCTTTTTATGAATAAAGTGTCAGAAGAGGAAGCTGAGTATATGATCAGAGGTGTTACAGATGATGAAATTAAGATGGCTTTGTTTGACATAGATGATGATAAAGCCCCTGGGCCAGATGGCTTTACATCTAAATTCTTCAAAAAAGCATGGGCAATAGTTCAGAAAGATTTTTGTGATGCTATTAAGGACTTCTTTTTGGAAGGTAAGCTGCTTGGAGAAATTAATGCTACACTTATAGCCCTTGTTCCTAAGTCTCAAACCCCTCAAAGAGTATCTGAGTTCAGACCAATTGCTTGCTGCAATGTCATTTACAAATGCATCAGCAAAATACTTACTAATAGAATTAAGAAAGCATTAAGTCAAGTGGTTGAGGAGAATCAAAGTGCTTTTATTCCTGGGAGGGCCATTACTGATAACATTTTGCTAACCCAAGAGTTGCTTAAAGGCTACAATTGTACCAATGGTCCAAAAAGAGTATCTTTCAAAATTGATATCCAAAAGGCCTATGATACTGTCAATTGGAAGTTTATTGAAGAAATTATGGTCAAGTTTGGATTCCCTAGAAAAATGGTTGACTGGATCATGGTATGCATCACAAATCCTAAATTCTCTATATGTGTTAATGGTGAAAGACATGGTTATTTCAAAGGTGGAAGAGGATTGAGACAAGGAGACCCTATATCTCTTTACATCTTTACATTGGTCATGGAAATGTTGAATCTGATTGTCAAGGATGAGACCAGGAAAGATAATAGGTTCAAATATCATTTTGGTTGCAAGCAGTTAAAGATCACTCATTTGTGCTTTGCAGATGATTTGATTATGCTTAGTCATGGGGGTGAAGAATCTGTTAAAATCTTGAAGAAAGCTTTAACCAAATTCAGTGATGTTTCTGGTCTTTATCCTAATATGAGTAAGTGTACTATGTTCTGTGGTAGCCTGGATGAGGAAACTAAGAATGCTATCAAAGTGATCATGCCATTTAAGGAAGGGAAGCTTCCAGTTAGATACTTGGGTGTTCCTTTGATTACCAAGAAAATTGGGGTTAATAATTGCAAGCAACTGGTTGATAATGTGCAAAGGAAGCTAAATGACTGGAAAAATAAAAGTTTATATTATGCTGGAAGAGCTCAACTTATCTCCTCTGTGCTTGCTTCTATGCAAATATATTGGGGATCTGTGTTCTTGTTACCTAAGGCTGTGGTTGATGACATTGAAAGATTATTCAAAAAGTTCTTATGGAATAATGGTGAAAGCTGTCAAGGTAAGGCTAGAGTTGCTTGGAAGGATGTATGCAAGCCTAAAGATCAAGGTGGTTTAGGGTTCAAACCTCTGGAAAAATGGAATAGAACATTGCTTGTTAAACATTTATGGAATGTGGCATCTAGAAAAGAATCTCTATGGGTTAAATGGATTAATGTGGTCAAACTGAAAACAAGGAGTGTTTGGGATGTGGCAGCAGATAAAAAGGATAGTTGGTTTTGGAAATGTCTTTTGAATCTTAGAGACTGGGTGAGTAAAAACATCAGGTATCAAATTGGGGATGGAAAAACAATCAATGTCTGGCATGATACTTGGAACAGTGACTTGAAATTATCTAGTTTCATCAGTAAAAAAGAAATCTTTTATGCTGGATTTCAAGATACCACTAATCTTGCTGATGTAATTGATGAATATGGATGGAAATGGCCTAATCAATGGGTTGTTAAATATCCAGTTCTACAAAACTTAGAAGTCCCTGCTCTGAATACTAATCCAGACAAAGCTATATGGGTGGATAAGAATGGTAATGCAAAGAAGTATGCTACTAGCATTGTTTGGAAAGATGTCAGAGATGATGGTAATAGTGTTAATTGGAAGAATCTGGTCTGGTACTCCCATAGCATTCCCAAACATGCTTTTATACTTTGGCTTGCAGTTAAACAAAAGCTATGCACTCAAGATAAATTGCAAAAATGGTATCCAAATAGACAGTTTGAGTGCAGTCTATGCAAAAATGAAATGGATAATGACCATTTGTTCTTCAAATGTGATTATGCTAAGATGATTTGGGAGAAAATATGCAAGATGGCTGAGATTCAAGATACAGGGGATTCATGGGATGAAACGGTCAATAAGATGAGTTCATATAACAACAATAGAAGTGTTTGGGTGATAATCAAAAAGATTTGTCTAGCTGCAACTGTTTACTTCATTTGGCAGGAAAGGAATGGAAGAATGTTCAATAATGTGAATAGAAGTGCTGAAGCTCTGTTTAGCATAATCTGTGATGAAATCAGAGCAAAGCTTGTTTCTATTAAGGTCAGAATCAATTCTAATGTTCTCAAGGCTGAAGATGTGTGGAATATCAAATTTGATAAACAAAGTTAACATCAGAAGACAATGTGATTGGTTACATAAGTATGCAGTGTGGTATAAAGGGGTGTTTGAATATGTGGTTAAGAGAAGAAGAAATTCTAAACATGCTATCAATTTGTCATATCAGACCATTACAATTGAGAAGTACCTTGTACCTTGGAGTCCTAACTGGGTGACTGTACCTACATTGCCTCTTGGTTTTTACTGCTTTGGCCTTGGGAGGAAACCAGTAAACTATTTGGTTCATGTAGGAGGGAACCTTAGTATGGATGTACCATAAAGTAGGGCTTCCTTTTGTGAAGGGTAAATGGTCTTGGAGGGGAATGTAAGCAGTATGGAATTGAGAGTGGTGAAAGATGACACTTCATGGTCCATACTTTACATTCCCATAGGAGGTTTGGTTGGTCCTCACCCAAGGAGTGTGTTCCCAATTATGTGAAGCCATTTTCGAGATGAAAATGTAGCATAATTGGCAGAGCCCTTGCTGTGGAGGGGTTATGGGTTCCTAGTGAAGCCATTAACCTTTTTTGCTATGGTTACTGTGGATGCGGGTTGAGTGATCATGGCAAAAAGGTAAGATGAAAATGTAGCTAGATGGTATATGGTGCAATTAAAAGGTGAATTGAAAGTTTGAGAATTGATCAGTGAAGTTTTCCTGAAGCTTGTTCATTGATCAGAGATGTTGATTAGTGTTACAAGATATTTGATAGAGTCATATTAGATATCTGAGGAATGTATTTTGGTTGTATTGTTGTTTAGCCTGTATATGACTTTGGGGTCTGTCCAAAGTCTTTCTAATCTTTGTTTGTACATATGTTTTTTTGGAAGTTAATATAATCTCACCTTTGCAAAAAAAAAAAAAAATATTGACATAGCACATCGCGTACGCAGAGAATGTAAAGACGTATGAATGTTGAATATATAATATTTATTAAAAACGTTTGAATGTCAACATTATATAGGTTTTGTGGAAAAAAAATGACAGTGTAACTATGTATAAAAAAGTATTATAAATCAAGCTAATTCAAACAAACACTTTACATAATTTCAGACGTTTCAAGTCTGTTCTAATATAGGACAAAGAGTAAGTATTTGTTCATTGTGTATGATACTTTGAGAAAAAATTAATACAAAGAAACATACATTCTCGTTTTATTTTTACGTCAATTATAGGGTGTTTTGTTTGGTGTTTATATTCATAATGAGTTGTTTGCCATTTCTATTTCTAAACAAATGATAAGAAAATGTCGATAATCATAACAGATTAATTTTCCTTAACTAGGAAAGATAACTTTTCTGCAAATTAATGACCAATTGTTGTATACATTCTCATTAATGAATTGGATCTATTAGATGACCAAGAGTTGATCTCTCGCACCCATCAATAAAACATGCTTATTTTTGGTAAAATATGAACTACCCTCAATAAATCGACACTACAACAATTACCGGCTTTGGCAACATACCACTTTTAGCGACGACTCATGTAGTCGAAACTCACAAAGAAACAAAACTTCAAAGTCTGACTTTGATTTTCAACGAAACATTTTGGTCTTGGATAGGGATGAGCATGGTTCTGGAACCGGTTGGAACCGAAACCGGAACCGGTGAATCCGAAAACTGATTTTTTTTTTTAAAAGTGGGAACCGAGAACGGAACCGAATATAGTTTTTCGGTTCCGGTTTCGGTTCCGGTTCCGGTTCTTTTTGATCTATCCGTATAGGAACCGCTTTTTTATTAAGCTAATAAAAAAACACAAAAAATTAAACTTTTTAAGAACTTGCAACCATTTACATTTAAGCAAATAATAATTAACAACTAAACCATAAACTCAAATAATCAATCATTCTATAGTTACTTTCAGTTGTTCATATTTTTAACAAAACAATAATGCATAACAATCCGAAAAATAAAATAAAATAAAATAAAACTTTGTCTATCAAAATAACTAAGACCGTTTAGAGTTCCACAGTTTGTTTCTCTTTGTATTTTCCGAGTAAGGCTTGTAAACTAACCTCCTCTCAAGGCTATAACACCCCCCCCCCCCCCCCCTCCCTCTTTTGTTCTTGCCATAAGTATAAGCAATACTAATACTAATACTAGCACTTTTAGTATGACACATAAGGAGTTATAATATGACACTTAAGGAGTTATTCAACAGCTATCTGTTAGGCAAAGTATTAATAAAACTAAAAGTGCTACGTGATGATCCTGTGATTACGTGATGATGATAGATAATAAACAATGTATTAATAAAAGTGCTAGCAAATTTTAGCATGATGAATATGTAAAAGCTAATCGAATGCAAATAAAAATTAAATATATACTTACTTCCATTGTTTTGATAATGATGAATGATCTTGGAATGTTATTAGGTTTAGATTAATTATTGATTTGTGGATGTTTCAGTAAATTAAAGATTAAGGTTTAGGGTGTTTGACTTGATAGCTAGTAGGATTTTTTTTTATGATACGTAGGATTTGATTAATATTTTGATAAGAAGTAAAAAAATTACATATTTTTATAATTACTGGATATTTGGTTCCAGAACCGAGAACCGGTGGAACCGATCCGAACCGAACCAAAAACTGAAAAATCTCAAAATCAAGAACCGGAACTGGAACCATTGGTTCTGATTCCAGTTCGGTTCTTTATGGTTCTGGTCCGGTTCCGGTTCTTTGGTTCTTTTGCTCATCCTTAGTCTTGGACAGTGGGCCCCGGCCTTTAGCGACGACATATTTCATCGCTTAAAAGTATATCCATTAAAATTTTTGATTTTATGTTTAGGGTATTCCCTTCTAAAACTAATCTAGCCCGCCTAAAAATTATAGCGACGGCACAAGTCTCGCCAAAACTATATATATGTTGAATGGTACTTATTTTCAGATTAAATAAATTATTAAATAACAATTTTTAATAGGAACATAGTTTAGCATATCGTTACTAAATGCCCCAAACTATTAAACTTTAATATTTAATTGTTGAAATTAATTTATATATATATATAATCAGTTATTGACAAATTTGATAATTCAATAAATTATAAAAATTATTTTTGTAGTAAAAATGTGTTTTAAGTTGTAAAGGTAGTTAATTACGAAGAGTTTAGTACATTATGTATCATCGAAAGACTAGGAGAAAAAAATGCCGAAAGACTGGGAGAATGGCGATGATGAATGAATGATAGAAGCTTACGGCCGACTACTAGGTCGATCTTGCTTGTCAGCGCATATCGGACATCAATTCTCAAAACTGATCCAAGAATGAAGTGTAGTGATGCTATGGGTCCAAATCTTTCGTGACTAAACAACATGAATACGTAAGACACTTTATAATTTATGTTTTTAATAATATTTTGAAGATATTGAATGAGTCGTTATTTATTTGTTTTATATTGGTTATATATAATACTTTGAGCACCAGCATTATGAAGACATTCTTGAGCATTACATGTGATAGCATACGCATGGCGGCCGCTTTGATGATCCTATTGCCAAAACGAACTATGTAAGTAATTTTTTTTCCTAACACACGTACTTATCACCTGTCGTGGCCTATTGATGGCGCACTAATAACCAAACACCCCTATCAGTAGGAGTGTTTGGTAATTGGTGCAACACTTACCAAATTCCTTTGATGCTGCAACATGGGTGTTTGGTAAATGCTAATTACCAAATACCCCTGATGATGCATCAAGGGTAGTTTGGTAACTGTTGCACTAATTACCAAACACTTTTTCGTCATTCTTATATTTACTTTCTTATTTTTAGAAATACACAACCACTAACAAAAACCATGAAAGATGATGTCGCCGCCAAAACCTGCCCTTTTATGGCAGATAAGGAAAGTCTTGCTGAAGTTTTGCAAAGTAAGAATCGTGCGTATATAGCTCGTAAGGGTAGGAAGTTACCGGGTATTGGCTTGAGTTTTGGCAGGGTCTCACAATGCCCAGGGATTAAATCATGCACCCAGGCCCAAGTTGATGAGATGATGAGGGAAAATAACCAGCTGTTGGTGCAGGAAGATCAAAATAGGATAGCGAGAGAAGCTGAGACGGCTGGAAAGGAAGCTGAAGATACCCAAAAAGCCTTTAACGACTTTTTGAGTTTCTTTAACAGTAACCAAGCAGGTTCTTCGGTGTGTATTATTCCCTTCCCAAATGTATTGTCCCCCTCCCCAATTGTTTGCTCCCGGTCCTAGCGAGAATGTAGGTGACGATGATGATGATGCTTGTGGTGATGATGGTAGTAATGGTAGTGGTGATGGTGGTGATTATGATGATGGGTTGGGATTGAGTTTGTGATGGAATTTGTATGAATATCGTTTTGTTGGTTGTATGCACTACTAGTATTAGCTTGTATTGTTATTTTCGAAAACTACGACGTCGTATGGTTAGTTTGGAATAAATAAATGGACAAAAGAAATGAATAATTTTGTACCATTGTTAGGGGTAACTTTCATGTTGAGATTTGGTACATTTTTTTTCAAAAAAAAAAAATAATAAAATAAAATAAAAAAAGTTAATAAAAAACTGAAAATTGTTGTAGTTTCTGCAGTTTTTTAGTCGCAGACTACGTTTAACGACAACACTTGTCGTCGCGAAAAGTGTGAACCCCAACATAAATCGTTTATTATTTTAATAATTTATAATTTATATTTGTATAATTAATAATGTGAATATATATTTTTTATTCATTTAAGAAATTACTTTTAGCGATGATGCATGTCGTCTCTAAAAGTCGATGGACCACTTCTTTTATCGTTGAACGAGAATATATGTGGGCCTCATGTTTGGTTGCTAAAGGCCTTTGATTTTTGTCGCCAAAACTTTTTGCGACAGGCCTACTATATAGCGACGACATTTTGACGACCACATGTCGTCGTCAAATTTTTAACGACCAAATTTTGAACCTTTGGCGATAACTTGGGTCATCTCCAAAGCCTCAAATGTTGTTGTGCGACTTAACCATGAGCATTACCCTAATATAATTTAGACAACATATATTGTACAAGGCATAAAGAGTACCAAAACTCAAAGTTTACACTCACAAATGTATGAAGTAAAATGCATAATAATAATTGCGTTTGAATTGCAGTAGTAGTATCGGATATATAGTCAAGGGACATCCACTTCGAGCACATAAATTATAATCAAAGTAGGCAAAAAAAGCAAATAGTTGAAGACATAGTGACATAAAGTGAAAACCTTCACCTACATCTTTATTCTATTTAGTTGTAAAGTACTCTTAATTATATATACTACTCCGTAACATGGAGTATATATCTATACAAACATTTAATTTGTCACCCTATAAATATGATACACATACACACATACCCAAAAACATTCATGCATACATGATATAGAGCTAGATAGGGAAATACAGAAGGTGACAGAGAAAACCAGTCAGCCTTTCGAGTTATCAACGTTTCCCAAAAGAGAAAGAGTTTCGTTTGGATATTTATTTAAAGAATTGAATCAGCTGGCTATATCATATGTTTGCTTCACGCAATTGCGCGCTTTGCTTCTTCGTGCCTTTAAAGTCTTAAATTTTCTCATAAAACACACCTATCAAACCCTAAAATATTTCTTATCTCTCTCTCTACACAAACCCTAATAACTACTATACGTGACATTTAAACTTGAAAGTAAGGACACAAACTAATTAAGCCCACATCCAAATGAGTGCAAATCCTAGCACTAGTCACACCGCTGGCGGCGGTAGTAGCGCCGCCGGTGGCAGTGGACCATGTGGAGCTTGTAAGTTCTTAAGAAGAAAATGTGTAGCGGGATGCATATTTGCGCCTTATTTTGATTCGGAACAAGGTGCAGCCCATTTCGCGGCAGTGCACAAGGTTTTCGGAGCTAGTAATTTCTCCAAGCTTCTCCTACACATACCAGTGCACAAGCGTCTTGACGCGGTTGTGACTGTATGTTATGAAGCTCAAGCTAGGATTCGAGACCCTGTCAATGGATGCGTTGCTCATCTTTTTGCTCTTCAACAACAGGTTCATCTTCTTGATCACCCTTGTGTAATAAATTTTCTCTACATATGATTGTTTTTTTGGTTAAATTTCAGTAACATATTCAAAATAAACTGGTATCGATCCATACTCATTTTACTTCATGATATATAGGTATAAAACATTCTCCAAAACCTTATACGCGCGTATGTGACATTAACATAACTAAATAAATCTTCTTCCTGAAATTTCCATCTTGAGATAAAAACATTATAACGTTTGTATATGCATATATCTTCTGGATATATAACAGTTGTGTTTCACAGAAAAATAATACACAAAAGGCTGTATTATTCTACTACTAACATTAACAAAATGACATGAAATAGTATTTAATTTATATACTTATATATGCCCAAACCTCCCATGAATTTACCAAATTGGATGCACTAGAGCTTAATTAGTTGTTTTAACTTTTTAGACAAAGTAAACGTTGCTACGTAGATATATTGTGCATCCTTTTACAGTTTTAGGGGTAGAAGAATACATAACTAAACTTGCACGTCTCAGTGAAGATGCTACATATATAAATGTGTTCTTATAAAGAATTTTCAACGGTATTTAAGTAATCTTCGAAAATTTTATTCAAATATTTGATGTTCTAATTAATTACTCTTTTCCTAGTCTCAGACCTATCAACTTGCAGTCTCTAATTGTCAATCTATTATCTTTAATACGTTACGTGCAACTTTGCTTTTTCATTCATCGACTCATTTTCAACATTAATTACCTTAACAATTCTTCAACTCCTTTAATAAACTTTAATTTTATGAGTTAAAACATCGTATATATATATCCTGAAATGTGTGCTTTTAATCGCTATTCAACGTACAGCATGACAAGAAGTTAGGGCTACACTGTGGGCAAACATGAACAAGTGTAAAGGTGCCGGTTAAGTTGGTCAAGAAAAAGTAGATAATTTTTTTTAAATTAGTACTAGTACATATTTATAAAAATAATATGATAGTACCTAAATTAATGGATTGGTTGGGGTATATGACAACTATTGGGGACTACAATGTTTCCCTTGACACATTGGTGTTTTTCATGAATTGGTCGGTCTTTTTCTCTACTCGTTTTTCTAATTTATAATTTATTACTCTATATATTTTCTGATTCTAAAAGTGACAAAATAAAACAGTAAGAAATTAATACATAAATGGTGTTGAAGAATATTTGATGATTTGATGGGAATGAAATGAAAGGTGACGTACCTTCCAGTCTTTAACTTCCAATTGCGTCCAAGGAACACTTTTCCCATTTTTATTCTATATTTTCTTTTTAGCTTGTATGATTGTACGTTATCTTCTTCATGAAAAATTTTGAAAATTTATTTGCCATTTTAGAGACAATGCTATATTTAAGACATAAGATGTTGCTTGTCAAAACGTTACATAACAAACAAATACATATTGAATCGATTCAAATCAATTTCATAACTGATCTTTCTATGGTTTAATTGTTAACTTGGAGCGCTTTTTTTTTTTTTTTTTTTTTTTTTTTCGTCGTCGTCTATATATTGAAGGATTAGTCATTTTGAAACAACAAAATTCAATAATTCATAGAAAGATAAAGAACTAAATTCAGTAATCGTCTAATCCAAATGTTGATCGATCCCAATATCCCATGGGATTTCGAGTTTTGCTTTTACATTCATAAGAAACTAGTTATTGTAGTTGTACTCCTATACTTGTATTCATAAGAAACTAGTTATTGTAGTTGTTAAAACGAAATTATAAACAACTATCTTACTCTTTTAATCTAAACAACCTATTTAAATTGGCTTACAAGTTACTTTGTGTTATTTATACTCTAGTTGTTTATACTTATGGTTAGATTTGAAAAATCCAAACATTGCTTTATTTAGAACTAATAGCAAAATCTTGAATCTGTATTAGGTGGCGAATTTACAAGCTGAGCTATCTTATTTCCGAAGCCACCTAGCAACACTAGAGGTTCAACTACCACCTCCGCCACCTCAAGTGCCACCTTCGACAGCTGCATTTTCCATCGCTGACCTCCCGATCACGACATCATGTCTCCCTGCCATATATGATTTGTCAGTACTTTTTGATCCAATGATACAAAGTTCAACGTGGTCCATGCAGCCATCGTCAAGACTTATGGACCCTGATCATCAATTCAGCGGTGCCACCAATAGCACCCCACCACAACATGATGGTGGTGGTGGCGGCAGCACAGGTGATCTCCATGAGCTGGCTAGGGAGCTTTTGCAAAGACAGAGCACTGGTTCTTCAGAAGCTTCAGCTTTGCCACCACATAGTAAATAAAGATGAAAGACTTTGACTTTCTACTTTGACTTTACCAGTTGACAAAAAATGATCCAGGAGTTTGACTTCTGAATTTTTTCCCCATGTAATCTTTTGGGATTTTACTTCTCAAGATGTCTTGATTAATGATAATTAACTTTCTTATATTTCCTATTCATATTCATATTCATATGTCAACTGTTTATTAATAGCTGAACACACAAATTATAATTCCATATCTATTCTATTATACACACAGGAAACTATTTGCATATATGATCATATAAGCAATTTCTGGTATACTGATCAAAAACATAAATGTTGACTCAAGGACTCTTAAACCAAGTTCTTAACAAATCAATATATCACAGTACTTTTCTTCGCACTTAATAAAATTTTCTAACTAAAATCATCAAAAAGAGGTTGAAATAACTAAACCTCTCCATGGAGCAAGCCCTTGTTGGTTCTCATCTTCATGTATTCCAGGTTCCACATTATGTTTTATTGTTTTTTCATAACTGTGTTTAAGATGTTACTCATATGGTTAACTTGTATCTACTTTTACAAAGGAGACCAGAAAGGCTAACGGCTAAACCAACCTAACCCGATAACATGTATCAGCACAAAATACCCATTGACTAATCTACTTTAACTTGTTATCCAATCCCATCTATCAGTCACCTCCAAATTAAAATTGAAAAGTTTGACCAGCATGATAGTTGAAAAAGAATACTGATTATTAGCTAAACCTTACACTGTCAACGATCTAGGCACATTACATTTTGTAAAAAGAATACGGATTGTAATAGTTAACTATCTAACAATTTTGCGCTACGGATGAAAATTCTCCGGTTATACCTAACAGAAACAACACCTTACTCTGTGGCATTTGATCATTTTAGCTGCGGCACAGCCGGCACTAGTTATGATCTCAGTTGGTCTGTATGCAGCTTCTGTAGAACTGCAGCAAGCCAACCATAGCAGCTGCTTGGTTTCTGAGGGGTTACAATCATGATCCTGAACTGCAAATAACGAAAACCAACTCAGCAGAATAAACAGCAAAAGTGGTCAACAGCCGTATTTTGATTGTTCACACACATAGAGAACACCCATAAGGCAAATCAATATCTCAAGAACATGAGGCAAATAAAGTCTCAGAAATTGCAGCATCCCCGCTTCCTAGCAATTCATTTCTAATTAAATGCCCTTTTCAGCAGAGTTTTACTGGTAATAATATTCGGTTCGTAAGATTCTTTTATTTTGTTATCATTGAGAGTTAATTTAAACATTAAACACTCATCAGTTTTACAATTTGTTTCGATGAAAAGAGTAAGATACGAATCTTTAGGCCCCCATTTCTCTAGGAGATTGAAAGATATAGTCCTTCCATCTTCAATAAATGCAACATAGGGACTTGATAAAACAGTCTAAAGAGAGCATTTACTTACTTAAAAATTAAAATATCTAAACTGGCCCTTGATAAAGACAGGGTAACCAACATTTTGTGATGACCACCTGAAAGGAAATGCTCCACTTATTTTAAGGGAGCAATAAATTTATAAAGCAAAAAGATAGTCATGGTAGTTTACACTTCCTATAAAATGACAGGTATAATAAATGAGTGAGGGAGTACATACAATGATGCTCGATTTCGTCCTGCTCCAAGTATTAGCTCAAGGTAGTGTGGACATCGAAAGCAATTCACATTTTATTATGCTTCCGTTGAGGCATAATCTCTCAGAACAAGCTCCACTTCTTCTACCACCCCCAACTCTCGAAACCAACGAGCCAATTTCTCTGAAGCTTCTTTCCCGATCATTATACCATCCTTTTCCAGATCAATCAAAAAATCAAGCACTTCCTTAAGCTTCTTGTCCTTCTCATAAACATCCAACATCAAACTTACACACTTGTCATTAGGAAGAATACCAGCTCTCCTCATATTCTGAAATGCAACACAAGCTTCTTTACTTTGACCTGCAACTACATATGCGTTGATAAGGACCGCACATATCTTATCATCAGGAATTATACCCGCAATCTGAATTGCATCAAAAATTCTTTGAGCACCTACACTATCACCACTCATGGAGTATGCTCGTAACATTGCCTTATAAACTTCACTTTTTGCATAAACTTGTTGAGATTCCATTTCTCTAAGAAGGGTTTCTGCGTCTTTTAACATTCCAGCTCTGATGTATGCCATAACCATTGACCCGTAGGCTCTGTTATCTAAAGGAAGCCCAAGAAGTTTCATTTCTTCAAATGTATCTTTTGCGCGATTAAAGTTGCCAGATTTACTGTACATGTGAACCAAAGCTGTTAATGTCACTTGATCGCATACGAAGCCTCTATTCTTCAAGGCTTGTAGCGTGTTTTCAGCGTCTTGTAATCGACCTTCCTTAGCATAACCGTGAATTATCTTTGTATAGTCACGGATATTAGGTTCAAATGATTCTTCAAGAAGTGCAAATTCAGCCACCTATATCGAAAATTCCGGGGTGATAAGAATTATTATTTGAAAGCACAACCCTTAGATCAACAGGTTTTCTAGTGCTCTCGAAGTTCCATAACAGTTGTAATACTTAACTAGTGAGAGGTGCAGGACAACAAGATGAATTGTGGAGCATAAGATGTGAAACAAACAAACTCTTAACTTTCTAAATAAGAGAAATTATGGAGCCCCTATTCAATAAGAAAATCTCAAAGAAATTTTGGACAATGTGCAATGCCATCTTAGCCTATCTTCAGTCCCAAGATCCTTACTTTAGGGCTCCAGATTCAAGCTTATTTGAATTCTCAATATTTTCAAATTTCTTTTATGCTGTTCCAAGAATTGCGCTAAATCGTCATTTCCCTTAGTGGGTGTCGTAGGTAGAGAATTTCAGTATTTAGGCATACACAATAGTTAGGAAATTTCACGGAACCTACCAAATTTGCATCGCCCTTCACCATTACAAAGACTAAATTTATGAAAGCATTTCAAGGAAATATTAGTTTTCTTTCAGATCTTTTCTTTCACAATCATTTCCGCAGAATATATATATAGTGGCTTCATCCTGCATCAAGACATCTAATGTTACTAATTCACGTCATTTTATGGGATGAAGGGGCGTAAAGTTTGACTTTTAAGATAAAAATTTAATCTTCGGCATAACCATTATTTAAACCTAACCACTTACAGACTTTTTTCTATTTTAGTTCTGGTTGTAGAATCTAACATAGCTATCACATTGTGTTGCCAATACCTCTACATCGATTATTCGATTCTTAAGTCAAAAACTAATCCTTTTGACCTCAAACACTTAAGTCCACCTAATAGCATGACCATATGAACAACAGAACAACATGTATCTCTATCATCTACGATAATAGTATAATGCCCTATGCCCGTGTTGGGCACATACGAACAATAACTACAGTATAAAATGAAATAAGTTCACGTAAAAAACTATATCCACATTAATCCTAACAGTAATTCCATGCCAATTTAGTCATTAAACAGAGTCAATAATTGTCATCTTTTTACGCCACAGCAACACATTATCTCAAATGTTACACATATAACGAAAATAGAACATTTTAAAGTTTTAACAACTTTGTAACAATAATCTGCAACACGAAAAGCACGTTATCATCATCTTACGCCATTACCGCAAATGATATCCTACCTCTAACCGCAACGGATGATTAATATACCCCAACTCCTTAATGACAACAAGCCAATCACTTCTAGCAGGATTCATACCCTTAACCCAAACACCCAACAACTCATTCAACCCAAACCCACTTTTCTCCTCAGAAAAACAAATCAACTGTTTCATTAAAGCCCGACATCTATTCGTCATCTTTTTCGGCAGTCTCGAAATATGGTTCCTTTGTGCATCATTTATTTCATCTTCCTTTATTTCAACCCACTTAATCTTGGTAGTTCTTTCATCTTCAGTTTTCGCTGTTTGAGCTATGTAACCAGCTGTGCAGTATACTAATGGTGTGAATTGGGGTTTTGGAAGGAGGGTGTTTGGGAATAAGGAGTGTTTGGATGGAGTGAAGGAATGGGAATGGGAATGGGAATGGGGGTTGTGGAGTAGGGTGAGGTTTGGGTTTGAGAAAGATGACATGGTTTTGGGGAGTGGGGTTTATGAGATTGTGGAGTGTTTGGACATGGTTGGGGATGGTGAAATGGGTTTTGTTTGGGTTTGGAATGAGTGGGGATGGTGAGGGGGTTGTGTTTGTTGCAGGTGTGTGAGGAGAGGGGAAGAAGGAAGAAGATGGGATGGAGGGAGCAACTAGCAAGGGTAAACCATATATGGAAAAAGTCACCTTTCAAAAAAAAAAAAAAAAAAAAACTAGCAAGGGTGTTTGGACTTTGGATTGACACTGCAAATATCGAAAGCTTAAAATAGAAAAAGATAAAATACTCCTAGTGGACTGTAAATCTGTCGACATCGAGATCCTAGTCGGGTTTATTTTTTTCATTTATTTTGTCTTAGTAACATCGAATTAAGGCTAAACACAGTAAGATCATGCGGTAAGGTAACGCAGCCACCTGCATTAACTCTTAACGTGGTGTTTTACCTTACCGGCCCTCAAAGTCAAATGTTGCGTTAACTTGCTCGGGCAAGCACTTAACGTGTGTTAAGAAGCTGCAAAGGATTTAAAAGAAAAAATAAAATAAAATAAACGTTAGTGGCCTCCAACGGCTAGTTAGTTTAAAAAATAAAACTTTCATTTCCACCCCCTATAATATATGACCGTTTGTAAACGGTTATAAGTGTAAAAAAAAAAAAAAAAAAAAAAACTTTTTTCAAACCCATTTTATTACAACTATAAATACCCCTTCACCCCACAATATTTTTTTCACACTTTCACAACTATTTTCATCTACAATACTCTTCTATTAGCAAAAAAAAAAAAAAAAAAAAAAAAAAAAAAAAAAAAAATGTCGGGTGGCAACAACAACTCGTTTACGAATCTTCTCGGTGGTGGGTGGAATCACCCATACGCGGGTTCTTCCTCAAATCCAAACGAGGGTTCGGCACCATCGATGTGGGGTAACCCACAAGATTCCCAATATTGGACCAAAAGTCAACAAAGCGACTTAAATTACAATTTCCAAAATCTTCAATTCTCCCAAACCTCACAACATTCCCAAACGGAAACATATGAAGTTTCGGAAACACCGACCTCTCCTCAAAAACCAAAAAGTCATGGAAAACGTAAGGCAAAAAAATCCAAAGAACCTGACCAAGACGAGGATGCAGCTACTGGAAAATCGAAGGTGGAACGTTGGACGCCAAGTGAGGAAAAGTTGCTTGCCGAGTGTTGGGTTGCGTGTTCAGAGGATTCGAGGTTG
The DNA here is from genome assembly GCA_030686995.1 of Artemisia argyi. Lineage (NCBI taxonomy): Eukaryota > Viridiplantae > Streptophyta > Magnoliopsida > Asterales > Asteraceae > Artemisia > Artemisia argyi. Next base: position 201,794,993 of record CM060676.1, read on the forward strand.
GGGATTTCACAAACCAAGGATACGTTATGGCAACGTATAAGAGTCGAGTTCAATAGATTAAGTCCAAAAGACCGCAACAAAGATATGCTACAATCTAAGTGGAAAACGTTGAACCGTGATTGTACTAAGTTCAACGCTTTTTACAAAAAGGCGCAACGCGAGATAAAGAGTGGGAAAAGTGAAGTGGATGTCCTAACACGTGCTCACCAACTCTATCGTCAAGAAAACCCGTTGTTCGCCAATGAAGACGCTTGGACGGTGTTGCGCAAACATCGAAAATGGGACGCGCCGGAAGCGGTTGATTTAACCGGCGACGTCCCAAGCCAAACAAATGAGTCTTTGTTTGGTCATGACGAAGAACCACGGTCCATTGGCAAAAAAAAGGGCTTCCAAGAAACAAAAATCCGAGGCCACGACAAGCACCGGAGCCACGGCTAGCACCAGTGGGTCCATTTCTTCGTTAGCTTTTGCGGAGATGTTGCACGAAGAGTTAAGGTCGAAACGTGAAGAGGCGAGTAGAGCGTATCAGGTGACAGCCGAAAATCAAGCCGCACAACAAAGGATGAAAGAGCTAGATTTTTTGATGCTCGACACCACCGGCAAAGATCCACATTGGGTGGCATTCGTTAATGCGGAAAAGGATCGAATCGCCATGAAACTTGGGTTGCCTCCGCGTCAATTATGAATAATTATGTGACGTAGTGTTTTATTGATTTCATATTTTTTTAGTATCGTTATTTATTTATTTATTTGTTTTTTAATTTCGTAATGTAATGTAATGTTGTGTTTTAATTAATGTTATGTTTTAAATAAATGAAGTGTTTGTTAAAAACTGGGGTTGAAATTGAAAATATTTGGGGTGGAGGTGAGTTAAGGTGAGTTATAGGTGAGTTATGTTACCGGGGTGGAAAGTCAAGAATTAAGGTTAAAAAGGAAAAGTTGATGTGGCGCTGACGTGGCAGTGCGTTAAGATTTAACTTGTGGTTACCTTACCACATGCTCTGAGGGAGGGGAGGGATCGACCTTCATTTTATTCACAACATTAGCTTTTAATTGGTTACCACAGTAAGACGACGTACACTAAAAAAACAAACACCACAAAAATACACACACAACACACAATCGGTTATCGATTGTGCAGACGACCTCAATCGCCCAACTTGAGGGATTGATCGATTCCTCACACTAAGAAACAATCGATCCTTTGATGGATTGATCGATTCCCCTTGCCTTACTGCATGCGGCTAAAAACTTAAGATTGTACTACAATCAACTATGAGTAGTTTGTTTCAATAATTTTTAACTTTGAAAAACTTTTAAAAGTGATTGTATTATCGAAACATTTAGTTATCGTTTTTAGAAAAAGTTAGTTAGTAATCGGTCATTTTTTATGTTCGAACAAAGTAAATGTTTATTGGTAACTATATACAACAATAATATACATAATCTCGTCAGAGAGGGGTATGAGGAGGTAGAATGTTCATTGGTAACTATATAAAACTATAGTATTTCATTATTTGACTTGACGACTTTCCAAATCGTATTAGTATTAAAGCATATTTTTTGGAATTATAAACATGTATCCTATAACACAATTATCGTGTTAGCCAGATTTAAGAATTTAAAATTATCACGGTGCTTTCTTTGCTGAGTTACATTACACCACCAATTAGCAAATCAATAGCTTATCGCCCAATTCCCATCAATGAACCAATTCAAACTCAATCACCAAAGAAAAAATAAAATTGGTATCCTACTCTATTACCCATGATTACTATATTTAAGACGTAGCGTAATAGAGACAAGGAGGAAGCGTCCTCTACAAAGGTGTTAATACAAATATCGCCTAAAAACGTTATTTATATTTTACGATCTTTGCTAAGTTTTGTTAATAACAAAGTATGAAGTTTAGCTATAAGTAAATCATCACTTTAAGTGCTTAAGTCTTGTTTAACTAAGGTTAACATTTCCTTTTAAACAAAATATTGTTTTTACTTCTTAAACTAAAATGAGTCTTGTCACATCATATTTATTTCTTAATATAGTAAGGTCACATCACATTTAGGGCAAGGTTTGTCATTATACATTTATGGAAAGAAATGTGTTTGACTAGCTTTGATGTTGCTTACAAGTTTGTGTTTGACTTGAATTAAGTGATGTGACATTGTTTGGTTGCTAGGAGTTATGAGACAAGACCTTGTTTGGTTTGAAGAGTTATTGCAAAAACCTACTGCAGACCCGGCGGTACCCTGGGGGTACACGGGCGGAACCCATCTAAGGGTTCCGCATGATCCGCCAAGCATGCAGTATGGTGTGCTATAAATACCAAGCCATAACTTGATTTTTGGCCAACTCTTTTAGGACATATATTCACATACTCTCTCAACTAACTCAGTAACCTTTTGATTTGTGATTCTCTTATGTAGCAAGGAACTTCACAAGATCATTCAAGAAGTTACAAGCTTCAACTCTAAAGTTGCAAGTCTTGATAGCTTGGTCATGTATAAGCTTTGGTAGTTTATACTTCATGTGTGTCATGTATGTAGAAGTTATAGGTTAGTATTTTAGGCCTCAAAATACAAAGAGTATTGGGAGTTGTTGTACCCTAGTAAAAGAACTAACGAGAGTGGTTGTACCCTTGGTAAAGAACTCGACATCTAGCTTTGTGTCGGTAAAAGTGTAAGCGACGAATGGGAGTGGTTGTACCCTTGTAAAAGAACTCGACATCTAGCTTAGTGTCGGTAAAAGTGTAAGCGACGTTGTAAAGGTTTTCTCCGCCGGTGAAAGGGGCTTGTTGATTAGTGCTTATAACTCTTGAGTTGGAAACTCGGGGCGTGGATGTAGGGCAAGGAAAAAGAGTCCTTGTAGCCGAACCACGATAAACAATCGTGTTGTGGTTTGATCGTTTCTTTCTTTATCTTTGCTTATTACATGTTGTCTTTTAGTTACAATTGCTAATCACATATAAAGCTTTCCAAAAGAATTAAAACAAGTAAAGTTGTACTTATATCTTGAAACAAATGTAAAGCTTTTCAAAGAACTAAAACAAGCAAAGTTAGGATCATCCCAAGTAAAGCTTTTCAAAGTATGAAACAAGTAAAGTTAGAATTGTTATTCACATGAAAAGCTTTTCAAAGAATCAAACATATAAAGTTGTGTTTATATCTTTAAGCAAACGTAAAGTTTCTAAAAGGATATTTAAGCTAAATAAGAATCGAAAAAGCGGTAAACTATTCAACCCCCTTCTAGTTTTCCACAATTGGCATCAGGAGCTACGTTACTCAAGATCTTTAAAATAGAATGTATTTTAAAACTTGGATCGATCCATGGATTTTGAAAATCTCAAAGAAGGGCAACCTATTCAAAACCCACCGCTATTTGAAAAAGAAAACTTACTTGAGTGGAAAAGTAATTTTGAAAACTATGTGAAATCAATTGATCAAAATCTTTGGCATACTAATTCTTTTGGTGATCTCAAACCAAAGAAAACAAGCTTTAGAAAACCAAGATAACTATCTTAAACTTGATAAAAATACTAAAGCTAAAACAATGATTTATAAAGCTTTAGTACCAAATATGAAAGAATGTATTTTTGTCAAATGGCTAATGATATTTGGAAAAATATGTTAAACTTTCATCAAAGAATATGTCAAGTCAAAGATGATCAATGTGATCTTACATATGAATTAGAAGTGTTAGAAAAACTAATTGATAGACACTTAGTAGAAGTTAATACATGTGCTACTAGTTTAAATGTTTTTAATGAAGGTACAAGTGAAGATGATTACTCATGTCATGCTCGTAATGGACTTACTTGTGATTCATGGAATAACACGTATGAAGATGAAGCCAATCATCCGGTTTGTGATTCTAAACTAGATAAAACATCAAGCAAGGTACACTTTGAAACCAAACACTTTTGCTTTGACAAATTTATCCTAGAGTTTTCTAAACTAAAAAATGAGTCTAAAACGTTTATGCAACATGGACCTAAAAACTATCTTCAAGAAAGAGTCTTCAAAATCTTTTAAGAAAATCTTTGAAAAGGAAATCTTGTTAGAAGATAAAATGTCAAGAATTGAGAGTAATGTTGAAATTAATCTAGAATGTAAATTATGTCTAGATTACAAACATGAGATTAAAATGCAAAATGAGAAAGGAAAAATTATTAGTTAAATTTGATGAAAGCTTAAAATCTTTTGAAAGATTGTTGAGGAGTCAAAGGTTGTTTAAAGATAAAACCGGATTAGGACTTAACTCAAAAGCACCATTAACTAATAAAACAAAAGCAAGTAAAATTTGTCTAACCTAGAAGAGAGACTTAGAGATAATTCTATCTCTAATAGAAACTCATGATAGAAGAATTAAGATTATCATGCTCTATGCTTTTATATGATTGTCTAACCTTCTTGGATACATGAGTAATTGAGTTTCTAAGTGTGTTGTCAAACCAAGACTCTACGCGATGTGTTTTTCCTCTTGATAGCATCTCTATGCAATTTAAAAGGTACACATTACTTCAACTTGACTTTAATAGTCTCTTGCTTCTAAGCATTATGTGTTAGAATATGTGTTATTAGTAATACTCTAAAAGTGTTTACTTGCTATTTAGTAATAACTAGGATTAGATTCTATGCAACAAGGAAATTCGTCTTTAGTACTAGTAGGAGATATAAGGTGCTTTGGTTCTTTAACCATCAAGAGATAAACACGAGAAACTCTTGAGTGAGTCTCACTCAACTCTTGCTTACAAGTGAGCTAACTAAGAATTTCCTAAGTGTTAAAATGTCTAACACTTTTGTGATGCTTGCAAAACAAACCTTTGTTAAATAACATTCTCAAACACCATACTTTGAGTCTTAAATTGTGTTTTTCTTCAATCACTCCTTTATGATAATCTCACATAAAACACACAAGGTGAAATAAATCACATTAGCATATATTAGGATGAGTGAAAGAAAATAAGTTTTCAACATCTAGGATTTACACATCAAATGTGACACATAGTCTAATGACGTTGTACCTCTTGGACTTTTTAAAAATAAATAGAGTTCATAGTGTCCTAAGTAAGAAAACCCAAAGAGTCGAGAAGTCGTTGAATATGACATTTAACGAGTGATCTCCTCCTTCTATGATATCATCTTTGGTAGATGATAACTTAGTCGAAAGTCCAATGATGGCAAGACAAGCATGGAGTAAAAGTACAAAACAACATCTTCTCACCTTGAGTTAAACATTGAATCAAGCAAAATTGACATTAGCTATAAAACTTGATTTAGAGGTCATAGTTGTGTCTAAACAAGTTCAACAAAAACAATTTTTTTTAATTTAGAATAAAACAACTAATGAAACGAAATTGATATTTCAAAGTAATCAAGTAAGTATAGTGTCAATTTTTGAAAGACCTTTTGATAATAAAAGCAAGCCACAAAAGCAATGGATTTTAACTTAAAGACATTCCTAGTTGCTCTCTTGTTTTCAATGGTTAAGTTATTGATGACTTATCTAGAATGAGATTAGTAAATCCGTAGGTAAAACTAAATGTAGAGAAATGTTTGAAAGACTACTTGTTCTCATAACAATTAGATCCAACATTATGTTTAGTTTTTGTCTATGTGCTCGTGTTAAAGAAGATCCTAAAACAACTCTCTAGTTGAACCTATTTGGATACATCATTAAGTACTACACAACTCAAATTATGGTCTCCCAAAAGAACGGGAATAGAAACCATAGTGTTTGACAAATGGAATTATGTCGGTAATAAGTTGATAAGAAAAGCTCAAGTGGTACTTGTACTTTTATGCTTACTTACCCAATGATTCTCCAAAACGCGTATGACTCTCAAATTAGTATCGAATGGAGAAGCACATCAACAAGCTCCGCTTGAACAAGCAAACTCGCATCAACAACGGAATTCATCTTATCAACATTGCTATACCTTCAACAAAGGAAGCATCGACTTCAGCGACAATTCAATCCATTATGTTCTTTATTGACATATTGTGATCCATCATCATCGCCTTGGTAAGATTGTTCATTGAGGAACGTCTTAACTAAGAAAGTCTTCTACGTTAACTATTTCATCATCACATTATCAAAATCTCTTGAATGAAAAGCATTCATCATCCCTAGGCTTAGTCAAGGACTCATAAGACCTAAAACCATAGTTTTGAACATTAGGATAAAACCACAAAAATCAAAACAATTTCTTTTGAGTTTTTCCCTGCAGAACCCACGGAACCTTAAGACTATACGGGCGGAACCCATTTTTTGGTTCCGCCTGGTCCGCCAAACCTCAGAATGTTTTAAACTCTTTATTTCAAAGCCAAACACCATATTAAGTCTTAACAAAAACTAACAAACAACATCACCCTCTCTAAAACACATATCCTCACGAATTTTAGGGCTTCTAATCCAATCTCTTCCAATCCAATTAACTTTGTAAGTATTCTAATCACAATTGCACTTTTAATTTAATTAAAACACTTTTGCTTACAATCATTAACTAGAATCTTAGGGCTTTTGCATAAAACTTCATGATTCATGAAAAACTTGGTGCCTAGTCAATTATGTATTTCATTAGTTAAGAAATGTATCTTTTTATTGTTACTTTGATTTACCAAACACACCAAGAGCATTATTTTTTCTAATTGCAACATGATTCATCACCACATTGTTAAAACAAATGAAAAACATCATTTAAACATCTCTTGCATACTATCTCTTGAATGCTAAAGGGGATACATAACTAATATGTATTTTCGAGTACATTCAATCGAAGACACATTCAATTAGGAGAGTGTTGGTTATCTTTTGTTTTTACAACAAAATTTGCATAACAAAACGATTTAGGAATCAAAATGAGTCAAGATAACCATGTCTTCACATTGTCTTGCATATAAGAATATATTAGAACATCCTCGTTGTTAAAAGTCATTAACATACAATTTTATGTTTTCTAGGAATCAACATGCCTCCCACAAACAAATCCGATCACAAAGAAACCCTTAAATACATGCCCAAACACCATATGACCAAAGGTCTCAACTCGGTTCAAGTAGAAACCTTTAAGGCATTAGAAAAATGCTATGTTCACGAAGGTAGAACTATTGATCCATCCTTTCTAGAAGGAACATCTATTCGCCAAAACTTTGCCGCAATTCACTTTGATTGTCTTCTTGATATAGATGAGCCCATTTGTCCTAGGTTCATCTTGGAATTTTATGCAACCGTAAACCTTTCCTCATGTGCCGGTGGTAGGATCTCATTAAACTTTACAACCAATCAAATATCACATGATATAGATTTAAAAGATTTAGCTATAATTCTTGGTGTACCAAATGAGGGAACTTGCCTCTACACGGATAAGTGGCCCATTTCAAGTCTTGATACTATTGATCGGTTTTATCCATACGATACACCTCTTGCTAGTAAGGAAACTATTAAGGAACACCTCTTTGTTAGAACCTCTACCACTAGGGTGAACCGTTCGGGGAATACTATAGATAAGGATCCTTTTGGTATGGAGCTCAATGAGCTTAAACCGCAATTTAAGAAATGGGAAGAAATTCTTATGGCTAACGTCATAAGTACCATAGGAAATAGAGATCACATCAACACATGTCTTTGCTATATGCTCTATAGCATTTCAACCGGTCAACCCTTCAACTTAGCCTACTACCTAGCCAAAAGGATGGCCGACATATCCTTAGTTGGAACAACCGCTCTTCCCTATGGTATGCTTCTTACTCGCCTCTTTAGAGAAATCTCACCCATTTCTCCTAACGAAGATGGAATACGCCTTGACTATTTTCTAGTTCCTCACACCTTCGTTCCCCTAAGTGATAAACGAGTTTTCAAAAATAAGGGGAAACGTACTCGATCACCTACTCCATCTTCATCATCATCTGGCATGAGTGACGCTGATAAACTACCAAACTCTAAGTTACCTCCTTTAGAATACCTTCAAGCTCTCCCCATCATTGACAATGCTTCCGAAGAATTCAAGCAAACCAAAGGAATGTTCAAGTGTTTTGGAAGGTACCTAAACAAGCTCAAGAAGAAGATAGACCGGTTGTGAGAAGATTAAGGAGTGTTTGGCTTATGAGTGCTTTAGAAGCGTCTTTGTGTTAAAACTATGTGAATTATGTGTTTTTCACTTTCATGGTTTATTATGTTTGTTGGATTATGTTTGTATGAAATTTTATGCATAATGACAATGTTTAAGGTGTTTGTCATTTTTTCTATGCTTATGGGAATTCTTACTAAGTATAGTGTAATCCTCGACCTCAAGGTCAAAGTCCCATGATTGGTATGTTTACATATCTAATTTTTGCATTGCCTAACCAGTAATACCTTATCTTTTTGATTTTATGAGTTTTCGAAAATTTTGAAAAACGTCTCGCGGGTCAAAAACGCGGACTGCCTAATTTTTTACCCCTGGCGGATCTGGCGGTACCCAAAATTGGGGTCCGCCAGTGTGTTTTCTGGGAATTCCAGAAATGGCCCAACGGACCAGGCGGTACCCTCAAATGGGTTCCGCCAGTGTCTTCTGAGGGATCCGCCAGACACCTGCAGAAATTTTTTCCATTTTCTTAAGTCCAAAACTTGTAATATGTCAAAACCATTATCCTAAGTGAGAAACATCTTTCATTTACAACAACAACCATATTGGAACAAACCTCACTCACTAAAACAATTAGTAAGACACTTCCCGCCAAAATTCAAATTCAAAACATAACTAACCAAATGAACCCTTTTAAAGGATCCTTCAAACCTTTGATACATTTTCTACCAAACCACTTCCCATGATCACAAAGCATTGAGTGCTTAGGTTGGTCTTTCACTCCATCCTATTCATTGGATTGACCTCAAATGATGTGACATGATCATGAAAATCATTTGACACCTCAATCTTAGAATAGTAAAACATCAAATCCAAACACTATTTCAACACTTTTCTCATCCTATAAAATTGAAAGCTTCACAACAATTCAAATCACACCATCACCATCAAGACTTCTCCCCTCAAACATCAAAACCAAAACCTTTGAAATGACCAAATCTAACACCTCATCCGAGTCATCAAAATCATGTGCTAAAACCACTAGGATTAGTGTGAAACCTTGTTGCTTCAACAAAACCACAAAGTCAAGCTCATCATCATCAAGTGATGCTTCACTCAACATCTCCTCACCTATCCAAGATTTTCTTAACCTTACTACCTCAACTACACCCTCAACACATTGTAATACCAATGTGATCACCATTCAAGATTTGCTTAATCTTGCTACTCCACCACCTTCTCCACCACTTTGCAACTCAAACCTAGCAATTAACCCATCATCAACTAAACCTTTGAGTGAGTCAACTCCATCTTCTCAACAAGCTTTTAAATCAAAAACTCCTTCACCTCAATCACCAACACCTACACCAATGGAACTTTTCCATACACCACCAACATCACCAACACCCAATTTGGAAACTTTTGATGATCTATCATCAACACCACCATCCTTCTCACTTTTTGATACCGTTGCTCAAATGGAAACCCAACAACAACATAGTGAGCAACTTAATGATGAACCCTATTACCCATCTACGATAAAACGGTTGGCTTACCGTTATGCTAGACCATCCATTTTTCCAAATGATCAAGGTCATACCCACTCGCATTCATTTGTGTTTCATCCAATTTACAAAAACCTTCATGGTGATCCTTACGGAGAACCAAGTTTCCGTCACCTAATTCAACCACAAGAACAACAACAACAACAACCACAACAATTTGATTATCTACTTTCTTCTTATAAGAAAATAGAAGCCTCAATGTGGGAAAAACCTCCAAACATGAATGAGGAAATAAACACTCATTTAAACCACCTCAATGCCTTCAAACGAATGGTTGATTCTCAAATCAATCATGTTATGGAATTCAATACGGCATTAAATTCAACAAATGAAGGTAGCAAATACACCTCTCAAACATCCACATTTGCTCCTTCAAGTTCAACCCATCCACCACCAACAAATCAAACCTCTCTTCCACTAAACTTCCCCCGCCATGATTGCGGACATTGCGAAAGAACCGCTGGCATTAGTGAAATGTGTTGAACGGAACTTCGCGAGTTAACCGAAGAAACGAGGTTTATTCTAAACCACATTTTGGACCGTCTCCAATCCTTGTCTCATCCACCACAACCTTAGAGTCTCCAAAATGAAACAAAACCGTTTCTCTTGGAAAATGTCTCCCATTTTAACCAACAAACCAAAACCAAGTCACCTCCTCACCTTTCAAAATAAAACCCGCTACAACCCTCAACTCACATTTTCATCCTTAAACAACCCTATCCTTGTTTTTGGAAAATGGTTCTCATTAAGGATGATGATGTCCTTGTAGCTTTTTATACTCTTGTTTCATTTTTAGTTTTTCTTTGTTTCTTAAAAAGTAGGATGTTGTAATCTTAATTATGTGTCTTTAACTCTCTAAGAGTCAAAATTTTACATTAAATGAAGATTAATTTTACAACAAGGTTTGCATTGTTTAAATGACCATAAAGGTATGATGAGTGTACTACACCTTTATATGGTACCATACATAAATCTTGTGTTTTAGAAACTAACTTTTTTTTTGAAGGTTCATTTTCCATGTTTTTCTTCCTTGAAACTCCATTTAGGGGAGTAATATTCAAGGGGGAGCACGAGTATTACATTCTTCCGCTTCCCAACTCTTAGTTGTAGTTTAGACATGAAACACTTTCATGACTTATCTTGTGCGGAAACTAACTTTTCTTTTGTAGGTTCAAAATCCATGTCTCCTCTCTTGGCACTCCATTTAGGGGGAGTATCGTCCAAGGGGGAGCATGGCCATTATTCCGCTTCACTTTTTTACTTTTTGTTTCGACAAAAAGGGGGAGAATTTATATTAAACTTGTTCAACTTTTGATATTTTCGCTTCGCTAACTCTTTGCAAAAACAAGTTTTTATACCTAACTTTATAAGACTTAACACTAAAACTAATGACTTACTTATAAATAAAGTTTATGTTTTGTCATCAACAAAAAGGGGGAGATTGTTAATACAAATATCGCCTAAAAACGTTATTTATATTTTACGATCTTTGCTAAGTTTTGTTAATAACAAAGTATGAAGTTTAGCTATAAGTAAATCATCACTTTAAGTGTTTAAGTCTTGTTTAACTAAGGTTAACATTTCCTTTTAAACAAAACATTGTTTTTACTTCTTAAACTAAAATGAGTCTTGTCACATCATATTTATTTCTTAATATAGTAAGGTCACATCACATTTAGGGCAAGGTTTGTCATTATGCATTTATGGAAAGAAATGTGTTTGACTAACTTTGATGTTGCTTACAAGTTTTGTGTTTGACTTGAATTAAGTGATGCGACATTGTTTGGTTGCTAGGAGTTATGAGACAAGACCTTGTTTGGTTTGAAGAGTTATTGCAAAAACCTACTGCAGACCCGGCGGTACCCTGGGGGTACACGGGCGGAACCCATCTGAGGGTTCCGCATGATCCGCCAAGCATGCAGTATGGTGTGCTATAAATACCAAGCCATAACTTGATTTTTGGCCAACTCTTTTAGGACATATATTAACATACTCTCTCAACTAACTCAGTAACCTTTTGATTTGTGATTCTCTTATGTAGCAAGAAACTTCACAAGATCATTCAAGAAGTTACAAGCTTCAACTCTAAAGTTGCAAGTCTTGATAGCTTGGTCATGTATAAGCTTTGGTAGTTTATACTTCATGTGTGTCATGTATGTAGAAGTTATAGGTTAGTATTTTATGCCTCAAAATACAAAGAGTATTGGGAGTTGTTGTACCGTAGTAAAAGAACTAACGGGAGTGGTTGTACCCTTGGTAAAGAACTCGACATCTAGCTTTGTGTCGGTAAAAGTGTAAGCGACGAATGGGAGTGGTTGTACCCTTGTAAAAGAACTCGACATCTAGCTTAGTGTCGGTAAAAGTGTAAGCGACGTTGTAAAGGTTTTCTCCGCCGGTGAAAGGAGCTTGTTGATTAGTGCTTATAACTCTCGAGTTGGAAACTCGGGGCGTGGATATAGGGCAAGGAAAAAGAGTCCTTGTAGCCGAACCACAATAAACAATCGTGTTGTGGTTTGATCGTTTCTTTCTTTATCTTTGCTTATTACATGTTGTCTTTTAGTTACAATTGCTAATCACATATAAAGCTTTCCAAAAGAATTAAAACAAGTAAAGTTGTACTTATATCTTGAAACAAATGTAAAGCTTTTCAAAGAACTAAAACAAGCAAAGTTAGGATCATCACAAGTAAAGCTTTTCAAAGTATGAAACAAGTAAAGTTAGAATTGTTATTCACATGAAAAGCTTTTCAAAGAATCAAACATATAAAGTTGTGTTTATATCTTTAAGCAAACGTAAAGTTTCTAAAAGGATATTTAAGCTAAATAAGAATCGAAAAAGCGGTAAACTATTCAACCCCTTCTAGTTTTCCACAAAAGGTAAACGTTAAAACATCATTACCACGACCACCACACGTGATGGTGGGATTTTGTGTTGAATCAGTGGTGCAAACCACCAACTTATTTTTCTATGTTTTTGTGTGTGTAAGTATATTGTAAACTATGTTTGTGTTTAAGTGATGTATGTTTAGTTGGCGAAATTGATTATTACTACACCTATTCGATGATGAAGCTAATGATTAAAAAAAAAAAAAAAAAAAAAAAAAAAAAAAAAAAAAAACTGATATGTTGCTAAGTTAGCGTAAATGGTGTTTGAGTGCTACACCTTGTCTAACACAATGTTTTTGAGTTTTTTTTAGTAAAGGAAAGTAAATTCATAGAAAGTAAACATTTTAAGCTCACTTTTGAAAGAAAATACTCTATTTTAATAATCAATCAAATCATACTATTTTTCACTTCTTTTCATCATTAGTGCTAGTTAAGAACACAATTTTTTTCCGTTTCTTTTCATTTTCTTTCCTTTTATTTCTACATGATACTCGAGTAGAATACAATTTAAATACTCCTATAAAATGAGATTATGACATAACAAGATCCAAACTTAAGGCTATTCACAGTGCGTCTGAAAAAATCGTTCAACAACATCAGTTGACCGATGTTAACATCGATCATTCCCAATGGGGAAATCGATCGCCGGTCAACCAAAATGAATATCGTTCGGTTTTCCAACCGATATTCCACAAAGTTTTCAAACACAATTTTACCATTTTTTTTCCTTTCATTCACAAAGATGGTAGCATGCACTATGGATCAATGACTCTGTTTTGTTGCAATACTGCAATACTGCTATGGCAAGAACAACTAATGCTAATGACAAAAGTTAACATCAAATAAATTGCATAGAAACTTGAAGATCACCAAGTTTGCTTTCGAAGAAATGGAAATGCAAATTCTCATTAACAAGATGATGCACTTGATAGTTGTTTATTCTCTTTGTGGCTGCATTTGATAGTTGTTGTGTTTCAAGATGATGCAGTTCTCATAGTCACCACACATGCAATTTGGCAAAGTAATGCCATGGCAAGAACAAGTAGTTACACGTATAGAGCAAACAAATAGAGCAAACAAATTAAAGCAATACACATATAGAGCAAACAAATTACATTTACATGCATGCATGTTTAAAAATATTTATAAAAAAAAAAAAAAATTGATGATGATGCAATATGGGTTGCGATGAGAGAGGTAAATATGGGTTGAGGAGAGAGAATGCTGAGATGGCAGCCGGAAAGATGAAACAATAGGTGACAAGCCTAACATACAAAACCAAACACGCCCCTACAACAACAATAACGACTTTACTAGCTCACAAGGCTATTCCCGTAACTTCCCCTCAACTCAATCACAAATCTCACTTCACATCAGACAGACATCAATCACCACTCCAAAAACCACTAACGTGATCCAAACACACACACTCCACCACCACAAACCACCACAGATCCACCACAAAACCTTCCATAAACCACCAGATCCCACAGCACCAATGGCTTCTCCGGAAGCCCCAGACTCCCGTCTCATCAACACACTCCTAATCCCAGCCCTAGAGAAAATCATCAGCAACAGCTCATGGCGCAAACACTCCAAATTAGGTCACGAATGCAAATCACTTCTCGATCACCTCAATTCACCTCCTAAATCACCTAAAACTCCGAATTCTTCGGATTCCGTTACGCCAGGTGTACTTTACGGTTCCGGATCTAACGAGCTTTCGTTAACTGAATCTGAACTTATTTTAAGTCCGTTTATTAAGGCGTGTAATTCAGGTGATGTGAAAATTGTGGAGCCTGCGTTGGATTGTGTGCAGAAACTGATTGCGTATGGTTATTTGAGAGGCGAGTCCGATCCGAATGGCGGACCGGACTCGAGGCTGTTAGCGGGGTTGGTTGAGGCTGTTTGTAAGTGTTGTGAGTTGAATGATGAAGGTGTGGAGTTGTTAGTGTTGAAAACGATTTTATCGGCTGTTACGAGTATTCAGTTACGGATACATGGCGATAGTTTGTTACAGATTGTTAGGAGTTGTTATGATGTTTATTTAGGTAGTAGGAATGTTGTGAACCAGACGACTGCCAAGGCGTCATTGGTTCAGATGCTTGTGATTGTTTTTAGGAGGATGGAGGCGGATTCCAGTACGGTGGAGGTGAAGCCGATTGTGGTTGCGGAGCTGATGGAGCCGTTGGAGAAAGGTGGGGATGATGATGGATTTGTGCAAGGGTTTATTAGTAAGGTTATGATGGAGATTGACGGTGTGTTGAATCAAGGGACGGGGGGTGGGTCGGGGGTTGGAGTGAATGGTGGCGGTGTGCATAATGGTGCGTTTGAGACGAGGACGTCGACGACGGAGTCGACGCATCCGGCGGATTTGTTGGATTCGACGGATAAGGATATGTTGGATGCTAAGTATTGGGAGATGAGTATGTATAAGACGGCGTTGGAGGGACGGAAAGGGGAGTTGGCGGATGGGGAAGGGGATAGGGATGATGATATGGATGTGCAGATTGGGAATAAGTTGAGACGGGATGCGTTTTTGGTGTTTAGAGCTTTGTGTAAGTTGTCGATGAAGACTCCCCCAAAAGAGGCGTTGGCGGATCCACAGTTGATGCGAGGGAAAATTGTTGCGTTGGAGTTGCTTAAGATTTTGTTGGAGAATGCTGGGGCTATTTTTAGAACTAGTGAAAGGTACTTACCAATATCATGCTTATTTATTCTTCCTTGATGTCAATAGCTCGTTTAATATTTGCGTGTTAGAATGGTTAACTGGACGTTTCCACGAGGAACATGTGGGTGTTATTCTTTTTTGGAAATTATAGTATATGATGTACCGCGTGTACTTGTAGTTGTCAGCAGATCTTAGATTTAAATGCATTAAATATGATACAGAGCCTTCACTTGTAAATAAATTAATGCCAACACCAGTAAGCTGTATACGTCACTAGTTTTTCTCTTTAGAGTATAGCATGTTTTGTTCAAGGGATCATTTTGGAATCACACAATAAACTTCTGCGACAGAGTGTTTTCACTTATGTATACCTATATTCAACAATTTTCCTTTTATATGACCATGTTCAGTGACTTCAATCACATTGATCATTTACTCATAGCAGGTCTTTAGAAATTATGTTTAAGGTATAATAAACTACTCTAGGTTAGAATGTAGGGATCCATGGCAGAAGACCATACTTGTCTGTATAAATATTTATCAAGACTGAGATAAAAAAGTTCCCTTCTTCTAGGCAGGGACGAAGCTTGAGCAATGTTATTGGAGGGGCCGAAATGTAGTCGTAATAGTTTTGAGGGGGCCAAACCTATAATTATTTTACATTTATACTAATTTTTTAGAAATAATATACAAAACTAAAAAAAAAAAAAAAAAAAAAAAAAAAAAAAAAAAAAAAAAAAAAAAAATCCCTTGCCCCTAATAAGCTCCGTCCATGTTTCTAGGTAAGAATTTAGCTTATATTGGATGAAGGTCCAAGATTGAATTGATCCACATTATATATAAGATAAAACGTTCAGTCAGTAAGATTTGAAGCTGTGCAAGTGCTGGTAGAGTTCATAATGGGTCAGTTTTTGTTCATCAAGCGAGTATACAGGTTTGAAGCTTATCGACTGATTTTTGGTGATATTAGATTGGTGTACAATGGATCTTGTGGGACATGGATGATTTGATCGAAGTGTTTGAGCATGAGACATGTGAGGGCTTCAGGACACTATCTTACAAAAGACTAAAAACCATGAATATTACGTAAACTCAGAACCACCAAATTATTCACTAGGGTTGTTGTCTCCAGACTAGGGTTTGTAGGGCTGGTTCCTGATTGGATGGGTGAGTTAAACCATATTGTTTCTCTTTTGGCATAAAAGACTTAAAGATGGGTGTGTTCTTGGACCAACCCTTTCTGTTGATCCTCTACCGTTATCATCTCTCTGAAAATTCAGTGTTCAAAAATCTCTGCTTATAGGGGATCTTTGCAATTAGTTTTGAGTAACTGAATACATAGAACAACAAAACTAGTTATTTAGAGGAGTAACTTCTTAAGAACAATATTGTATTAAGAATTCCTGCTAGGTGCAAACAACTCTAAGTGGCCACACCAACCTTCCTATTTCGCAGCATCACAGTCCCTCAGAATGTGCAAAGTAGTCAGTCGAATAGGTCCTGAAAAGGGGAGGGCTTTACCCGGTTTAAGTCTGTGTGACGGTGGGCTCAAATCCCGTGGATTAGTCTGCCAAAAGGTCGGAAACCATGGTTAGAAGGCCACTCGATTTCCTACACCTTTTTAAAACATTGTGAAAATTATATGCAAGCAGTTATGGGATTGAGCATTGGTTACAGACTTTCTCAGGTGTGATGTGGCTTCAGAATGAGACACAAGTCTTTGCAGATGCGATGAGAATCTCTTTTTGTTTACCTCCTTAGAGTTGCCATTCTTCCTTCACTAGCACTTTGTTTGGATTAGTGAGAGGAATATGCTTTCCAACTGTTCTTATGGCCACATAAATCAATAGATCAACATAACCTTCTACACATACATTTAAATCTTTTGAGCTTCATCTTATAATTTCTTGGGGACTGTATAATTTAGTGTTAAGTAACAAATAATCCACGATTGTTGGATTGCTACTTTGGTATGACTTTGACTGCTGAAATACTACTTGCTCCAATCCGATTATTTATTTAATTTTTTTTTATTCCAGAGTTGCTTTATCTGGTGCTTGTTTGGTTGAAATATTTTAGGTCCTGTAGATGTTTTACCTTATGCAAATTTGACTTATTTAACTAGAGTATCAGACTTCTTGAATTACATACCTTGAATTACATACATACAGTTTTTTGAAGTGAAGCAATTTCTTCTTAAAGATGCACACAGGATTTGTCAGTTATGTTTATATATGGTAACTTTCTAAGGATGTTTAAAGAATTAAAATGTAATAGCCATACAGGGAGTTGTAATGATATGTAGCTAGATTGGAAGATTTATGTTGATTCATAGGCTTTTCTTTCTGTTTGGTAAAATAGTCTTGTATCTTGTGGTCGGGAGATATAGATTAGATATACAGCTTAATGTCCGCCCCAAGAGTATTCAAAGCCCTAAGTGCAGGTTTTCTCTTTTTGTATACACACGATGAAATCTCACTGGTTGATTTTCATATGTAAATTAATGTTTGCGCTTCTTTCCACTGTTGGTTAATTTCCGTATTAAGAAAGGGTACTTTTTGTACCGATTCAATTTCTAACTGTTTGTACATATATATGACTCCCCCTTTTTTGTGTTGGAACAGATTCTTGGGTGCCATTAGGCAGTACTTATGCCTGTCTTTGTTGAAGAACAGTGCATCAACCCTTGTGATTGTATTTCAGCTCTCCTGTTCAATTTTCTTTAGCTTAGTTTCTAGATTCAGAGCTGGATTGAAAGCAGAAATTGGAGTATTCTTTCCAATGATTGTTCTTAGAGTTCTTGAAAATGTCGCACAACCTAACTTCCAGCAGAAGATGATTGTTCTGCGATTTTTTGAAAGGCTGTGTGTTGATTCACAAATCCTGGTAGACATTTTCATCAACTATGATTGTGATGTCAATTCATCTAACATATTTGAGAGGTATGTTCTATTTTCTAATACAATTGACAACATTGCAAGTATCAGCAAATCAAATATTATTGATAATTGGTCTTTTACATTCATGTTACCTTTATAACTATAGGATTAGCTTCAAAGTTTCAAGTGTTTGCATGTGTTTCATTCTCTAAATTTTCACAGGACGGTGAATGGACTACTGAAAACAGCTCAAGGTGTCCAACCTGGTGCCACAACTACTCTTTTGCCGCCTCAGGATGCAGCTTTGAAACATGAAGCAATGAAGTGCTTAATCGCTATTCTAAAATCAATGGGGGATTGGATGAACAAACAATTGCACATTCCCGATCCTCATTCAGAAAAGAAATTTGAGGTTGTTGAGAACAATCCTGAAATGGTAGACACCCCTCAGGAAAATGGGAATGTGAATGAGAATGAGCCTGTAGATGGATTAGATTCTCATTTGGAAGCTTCTAGTGACGTTTCAGATGCTTCAACAATTGAGCAACGCCGGGCTTACAAGCTTGAACTTCAGGTTAGTATATTTCAGTTTCACCATCCTTGAAGCAGCTTCATCTTTTACTCTGTTCCATCTGGCATTTCCACAGTTCTAATTATAGATTTGAATGGCAGGAAGGTATATCTCTTTTTAATAGGAAACCTAAAAAGGGTATTGAGTTCTTGATCAAGGTGAACAAAGTGGGGAGTTCGCCTGAAGAAATTGCAGAGTTCTTAAAGAATGCTTCTGGTTTGAACAAGACTTTGATTGGCGATTATCTTGGGGAAAGAGAAGATCTATCACTGAAAGTGATGCATGCATACATTGATTCCTTTGACTTTGAAGGCATGGATTTCGATGAGGCGATCAGATCTTTTCTGCGGGGATTTAGATTGCCTGGTGAGGCACAGAAGATTGATCGAATCATGGAGAAGTTTGCCGAACGATACTGCAAATGCAATCCAAAGGCATTCATTAGTGCTGACACAGCCTATGTGCTTGCTTACTCTGTTATACTTCTAAATACCGATGCCCATAATCCCATGGTTAAAAATAAGGTATAAATGCAATTCAGAAGAGCTCATACTTCTATGATTGTGACCTTATAGTGTTGCTAATACTTGATGTATGTTTAATATGCAGATGTCACCGGATGATTTTATAAGAAATAATCGCGGCATAGATGATGGAAAAGATTTGCCTGCAGAGTACCTGAAATCATTGTATGAACGAATATCAAAAAATGAAATCAAAATGAAAGAAGACGATTTAGCCCTTAAACAGACACAGTCTGTAAATTCAAACAGAATTTTGGGTTTAGACAGTATACTGAATATTGTGGTGCGCAAGAGAGGTGACGAAAATAATACAAGCGATGATCTTATGCAACACATGCAAGAACAATTTAAAGAGAAAGCACAAAAATCTGAGTAAGACGCAAGATCTGTTTATTAAGGAGTAATTATTGAATTCTACTTGCTGTTCATATCATCTCTAACCTTTTATGCTTTTGACTCGTATTTTCATTTCTCAGGTCAGTCTATTATGCTGCAACAGATGTCTTTATTCTTAGATTTATGGTGGAGGTATGCTGGGCTCCAATGCTCGCTGCCTTTAGTGTTCCTCTTGACCAGAGCGATGATGACATAGTAATTGCTCAATGTCTGGATGGTTTCCGGTATGCAATTCATGTTACAGCAGCAATGTCCATGAAAACTCAGCGAGACGCTTTTGTGACATCACTGGCAAAGTTTACTTCTCTTCATTCACCAGCAGACATTAAACAAAAGAATATAGAGGCCATCAAGGTTTGTTTCACCATACCAATAAATCGTACCAACATGCAAAACAGATTTTTTCTAGTTGAATGTGGATCTACACAGTTTGATTTTATTTATTTATTTATTTATTTTTATTTTTTTTCATATGGCTTCTAGTAAAAAGTTGTTCTTTAGTATAGGGAGAGATTAGCTAAACAAAGAGGGTGGAAACAGACCTTAATTTTGAATATATAGAATTAATGATAGAAGATAACTAAACAATGGCTAATCTATAAAACGAAAGTTCAGGACACAGCTGGAAAAACTTGCAATTCTATTGATAAACTGGGATATGAAGATAAAAGTATTTTTGAAAGTTTCTATGGACCTGTAATGCCTACAGTTTTTGTCTTCAATGTGTCTTCTTTCTATTTTGGTATAGATTTCTTAGCATTTATTGTCTCGCAGGCAATGGTTACAATTGCATATGAAGATGGGAATTACCTACAGGAGGCCTGGGAGCATATTTTGACATGTGTTTCTCGATTTGAGCATTTGCATTTATTGGGAGAGGGGGCTCCTCCAGATGCCACTTTCTTTGCTGTTAATCCGAATGAATCTAACAAATCACAGTCAAAGTCAAACATCCTTCCCGTCCTTAAGAAAAAGGGAGCTGGTAGGATTCAGCAGGTGGCAGCGGCTATGAGAAGAGGTTCATATGATAGTGCTGGCATTGGCGGCAATGCTTCGGCTGGCATGACACCAGAACAAGTTAATAATCTGGTCTCCAACTTAAGCTTGTTGGAACAGGTTGGAGAAATGAACCGTATATTCACTAGGAGTCAAAAACTTAACAGTGAGGCAATAGTTGACTTTGTGAAAGCACTTTGCAAGGTGTCTATGGAGGAGCTACGTTCTCCAACTGATCCAAGAGTATTCAGCCTCACAAAGATTGTTGAGATTGCGTATGAATCTTACTCCTTTGGTGTTAGATATGCAACAGCCTTGCCAAGTCAGCAGTTATTTAGCTTCTATTAGTTTCTGTTGGAGTTGGAAGCAGTTGGTTGACATTGTTGACTACTTGTCTGGTTTTATATACTCAAAACATGTCTTGAAGTCAACTAAATACAATGTTATCTAAATGCTTTAACATAAGCTAATTGCTGATGTGGCAAGGCTGCAAGGCCACTGTGTATCTCTAACATCCTTTATCTGTCTTAGCATGTGATTATATATATAATATATATATATATATATAATGTGTTTGCTGTTCTTCTTTTTCAGTCACTACAACATGAACCGCATTAGGCTCGTTTGGACAAGCATCTGGAATGTACTGTCTGATTTTTTTGTGACCATTGGATGTTCCGGGAATTTGTCAATTGCAATATTTGCAATGGACTCCTTACGTCAACTATCTATGAAGTTTTTGGAGCGAGAGGAGTTGTCTAACTACAATTTTCAGAACGACTTTATGAAGCCTTTTGTGATTGTCATGCGCAAGAGTAGCGCTGTGGAAATTAGAGAATTGATAATTCGATGTGTCTCTCAAATGGTTTTATCACGTGTCAATCATGTCAAGTCTGGATGGAAAAGCATGTTCATGGTATTACGTATTTCATTTTTTTGATTCATGCTAAATATACTATATGGAATGCATTTTTATTTGATTTCTGATTATTGAAACACCTGACAGGTCTTTACAGCAGCAGCTTCTGATGACCAGAAAAACATTGTACATCTTGCATTTGAAATAATTGAGAAGATAGTACGAGATTATTTCCCATACATTACAGAGACAGAGACCACAACTTTTACAGATTGTGTAAATTGTCTAATCGCATTTACCAATAACACATCTGACAAAGATATTAGTCTCAGTGCCATCAGTTTCTTGCGTTTCTGTGCTGCCAAACTCGCTGAAGGAGATTTAGGATCATCTTCACTATCTCCACGTCACTCAGGAAAGGATGGGAAGTTTGAGGTGGCAGATAAGGAAGATCATCTATACTTCTGGTTTCCCTTATTGGCCGGTAAGAAAATTAATGACGTTCGTTTTAATGTTTAATTAGTAATTGGTGTTTTAACTATAAATATCGTTTTGTATATCCTCAGGATTGTCTGAACTTAGCTTCGACCCTAGGCCTGAGATTAGGCAGAGTGCCCTTCAAGTACTATTTGATACGTTAAGGAACTACGGTCATCACTTCTCTCTACCATTATGGGAAAGGGTGTTTGACTCTGCACTTTTTCCTATCTTTGACTATGTTCGGCACGCGTCTGATTCTTCGGTCAATGGTGATGTGGACGAGTTTGATCAGGATTCTTGGCTGTATGAAACATGTACTCATGCCCTCCAGTTGGTTATGGATCTTTTTGTTAACTTTTATGATACTGTTCATCCACTTCTGGAGAAGGTTATGTCGTTATTAGTAAGTTTTATCAAACGTCCTCACCAGAGCCTTGCCGGTATTGGTGTTGCTGCTTTTGTTCGTTTGATAAGCAGTGCTGGAGAATTCTTTACTGACGACAAATGGCTTGAAGTGGTTATGTCCCTTAAGGAAGCAGCTAATGCAACACTTCCATATTTCTCGTTTGTTCACAGTGAAGATGGTTTAAGCTATGAAGAGGTTTCAACGGGACAAAGTAATGGAACCCACGATGACAGTTCGGAAAACCTGCAGAAGAACCGTCTGTACACTAGCATATCTGATGCCAAGTGCCATGCTGCTGTTCAACTTTTATTGATCCAGGTATCTATACTTAAATCTTTTCATCAGATATTCTCAGTAATAATACCTCTTTGTTAAAATGCCCTCATATCTGTAGTTTTTTGTGCTTTGTTAGAGTGTCCCAAGGCCGTTTGGGTTTATTTAAATATTTTACGTGCTTATCAATTATCATTTACAAGTTTGTATACGTCGTCAGTTCCTTTAGGTTACTTATAGAAACGGAATCAATGGTTTCTGAGAAGTATGATTGGATCTTATGGGCATCGACCACAAGCTTCCTTCTATACTCCATAAATTTATTTTATCCCATTCCCTCCCCCTTACTCTGTGCTCTTGCAATGGGTGGTTTCTTGTCTTCCCTTTGTACACTTACTTTTATGTTTCTGATGGAAGAAACTTCCTTGCTATGTAGTAGTATATACACTGATGGGTCAACAGGTTACCCAACATAAACCTCCAATGTGTTAAAGAAATAAAACAATGGACATATTAAAACTTTGAATCAAAGCAAAAGTTGTTGGTCCTTGTGTATATTAAAACTCGCTTCATTGTAATGATGGGTTTATAGGTCATTATTCTTTTCAAAGTTTCATCAAGAAGGATTGTTGCAATCAACATGGATATGCCTGATGTGTTCTTAATGACTTTTTCTGAATAAAGAATTAACAAGTCTATTAAATATAGCTCTCATGAAATAGGGAAAGGTGAAATTCTTATTGTGGGCAGCATTCGTTATGGGTCAATTTAGTTCAGGTCAAAACGGTCCGTGTCGGGTTGGTACACACATACGCTCTTTTGTTCATATTTTATTTCGGTCAAATAAATAATGTGAATTTATGATAACATAACAACAGTATTACAAGTAGGCATGTCTTTCACGAATCCTTTTGGTCTGCATATGCTTTATAACCATAAACTGGCAGTTTGGCCAAACATTTCAATTTCTCTGTTCGGGCTAAAGGGTTTTATTCCTACTTTTCAACTCCCTCCAACTTATCTTTCTGTGAATGACCATTGATCATATCGCCCCATTTTTGTTCAGTGGGATCATTGAATGATTGAATATTGTCAGTTTACCCTATTATATAGTAATTGTAATCTTTTAAAATTTTGGCAGGCAATAACAGAGATCTACAACATGCATAGATCACATCTATCATCAAAAAACACCATGGTTCTATTTGATGCAGTCCACGGAGTGGCAAGTCATGCTCACAAAATAAACATTGATGTAACATTACGCTCCAAGTTGCAAGATCTTCAACCCATGACACAAATGCAGGATCCTCCATTATTACGTCTCGAAAACGAATCCTACCAAATATGCCTAACGTTCGTACAGAATCTTGCACTTGACAGACCTCCATTTTACGAGGAATCAAAGGTGGAGTCATGCCTTGTTGCCCTTTGCCAAGAAGTGCTTCAATTCTACGTTGAATTAGCACTTCCTGAAAATACAAACGAGTTGTCCCATGGGGTCCAACCCCGGTGGTTGATACCCTTAGGCTCGGGTAAAAAGAGAGAATTGGCTGCTCGCGCTCCTCTTATTGTTGTAACCTTACAGGCTATGTGTAGTTTGGGTGATTCGTCATTTGAGAAGCACCTTGCTAGCTATTTCCCTCTGCTTTCAAGCTTGATAAGGTGTGAGCACGGCTCCAGTGATGTTCAAGTGGCTCTCAGTGAAATGCTTAGCTCTTCCGTGGGACCTGTTCTGCTCCGCTCATGTTGATAAAGTATCTTCAAACCGTGTGTAGTATTGTTATTCATGTCACTTCTTTATTACTATCGCAAATATCTCATAGTGTATGAAGAGTCAGAAATCTTTCCTTGTTACAGCTTTCTCTAATTTAGAAGTCAATAGGTTCGATAAGGAATTTTGTTGTATCTTGGTTATAAATTCTCACATTATGTAACAAATATTGCATATTTTTTTTGCGTTTCATATAGAAATTATATGTTTCTTTATAATGTTGTCATGTAGCAGTCTTTTGCATCTTGTGAGAATTGTTTGTCGACGCGTTCAGTCAATTATTTTTGGCCTTAAACTCAGCAGTTAACTAATCTTGCAATATTTTGTATTTGAAGATGTTTCATAAGTTTTCTTTTAAATTTATGTTTCAATATGATCTCTTTATGCCTCTTCCCAAATTTATACCGAGTTTCTCCTCCTCGAAATGGGGAAGAGAAAGGTTTGCGAGGATGGGGGTGGGCCGGTGGGGTATGGTATGGGAGAATGAGGGTTCTTTTAAATATGACGGTTTTTAAGATAGAAGGATTCACCTAATTCAAAAAAGATTTTAAGGAAGGGTTCACTTAATTCATAAAGGGAAGTGATTTACACACTTTCAAATCTTATTGGGACAATTCAATGTACAAGCAGTTAAACAATATTATACTTACAGTATAACTGTCGGATGCACACATTAAAGTGTGCCAATAAAAAATGAGAGTGTGCAAATTAGGTCATGAATAATAGATCAAATGTGGGACTTAAAGGGTTAAGAGGGGAGAGTACGGGTTCTTTTAAAGATGAAGGGGTTTTTAAGATTAAGGGCTCACAGGTTTTTTTTTTTTTTTTTTTTTTTTTTTTTTTTTTTTTTTTTTTTAAGTTCCAGAAAAGATTCAAATGAGGGACTTGTGGGTAGAGGTGCACATAAAAACCGGTTTACGAACCGACAGGAAGAAAAAACTGAAACCGTTTAAGAAGAACCGAACCGGTCGGGTGAGAACCGGTTATAACTTTTTTTGCTTCACCAATTTGAAAACCGATTAAAACCGAACCGGGTGGGAAAACTATGTAACCCATTGTAACCGAACCAATTTGGTACCTGCTAGTGTTGTCACTGTCACATAGCTTTTTTCCACCCTCTTAGTTATCTACATTAACTCATTTCTATGTATCCTCTGATGACCATCATCACTGATGAGAAGTACAACATGTGCCATAATACATAAGGCAAGTTTTGCAAATGATTAAATGGGAAAATATGGAAGGGACTGTATTTTTTATGTTGGAAAAGAAGGTAGTTGAGAGTGTTGGAATATGTGAATCATAACAATAGTATAAACACATAAACATCAAAGAGTACGCAACGGAAATAGATCAAATACATGTAAATAAATTAACCGAATATAAAAGGATGCGTATCTCTTTGTGATTTCTGGCAATAACAAGAAATCAATGAACAAGAACTATAAACCCTAATTAGGGTTTAATGGTGGATCGACTATGGTTAGTCGAATAGGGTAAATCACCTTGTTAGCAAAAGTATGCCAACACTTCGTTCTTGAACACACGTATTAGTAGCGTTTCAATAAGAAAAGCTAGGTTCTTAATTCACAAGCAATCCAAACACAATATTTAGAAGATCGTGTAGGAACCCTAGAAGGGTGTAGTTGATCAACTAAACAAGAATGGTTTTGAGCTTAGAAATCTAGTAGGAACCCTACAAGGGTGTAGTTCGATTTCTAACTCAAGAGGAGAGAAGAGAAGGAGATTTGGTTTGCAAGTGAACCAAGGGATGATTAGAATGAACAAAGGGGTTTGTTTATATACTAATCAACATCTTTGAGCACAAGACACAAACCCTACACCCTAATGGGCTGGGTTTGGCCAAACATGGGTTTTACAAGCCCATTCCATGTTTTTCTTGAACTCTATTTTAAGTTCAGTCCTCCATCTTTCCTCCAACGATCATTTAGTCCAATTACCGTTAACTACAAACGACCGTTACGTGTCTTGTTTGTGAAATTAATAATCATTCATAATTCAATATAATAATTATTAATACATTGAAACTCATACGTAATGTGTGCAATCCCGAAGTCTCGTGTTCGAGTCCGGACATATTCATTAATTTTTATCCGTTAAAACTAACAGAGAGTGGTTAATTGAATATTTTATGGGAGATAATTTTTATCCTAATTCTCTCTCATCTTTATTGGAAAGATATCAAAACTTTCAAATTTATACCATTAAAATACTCCATTTGACAAATTACCTTTTAATTAAGGGAATGTCTAACCAATGCCCTAAGGGCATTGGATAAGATTTGTTTTTTATGATCTTTTACGTGGGCCCCTGTTACTTTTTAACTAAAAAAATATTTTTATGTGTCATTTTTTTTGTCCATGAGTGTTTTTTATGTGGGTCCATGCCCTCTTATCCAATGCCCTTAAGGCATTGGTTAGACATTCCCTTTAATTAATAGGTACTTTTATTATTTTATACAAGTTAGTTATTGTTACATATTTACAGGTTGTATATTTCTTCTTAGGATCTCTACAATACTTAATTGTGGCATGCTATTTTACCTCCTTGTTATTTTCAGTTGAGTCAGTTACGACTATTTAAGTAGGTTAAGACATGAAAAAAAAATTATACTAGTTTAAGGGTGCGTTTAGTTTGGTGTTATGAATCAAAATGGGTATGAGTGTTAGTATATGGTGGAATGGTAATGGAGGGTATGATGAAACCACCCACACACATAAGATATGAGGAAACCTTCACATTTGGGTATCTTCAATCCATTGTGGTGGGCCCTATAACCAACCAAACAACATTAATGACTTTCAAAATCATAGATTCATACCCATACACTCCAACCAAACGGGCCCTTAGTGTTATTTTTATTTGAGCCTAAAATTCAAACCCACGTATGGCGTATAATAAGTTTAATCTAAAATAACCTTATGGCAAATAAAAAAACAACTTTTTTATATAGTATAGGTAGATAACTACATATAGTGTTAGGACCAATTTGGACACCTCTTCTTAAGTGCATTTATTAACACCTCTATTTTCAAATATGCTATTTGGACAGCTTTTTGATTTTCAGCCTATTTGTGTTCAAATTTAGCTTTTGGCATGCATTTATGTTTGCATCACTATATTAGTATATTTCAGCTTTTGGCATGCATCACATGTATTAATTGTGAGTCGAAAATAGGCTGAAATCATCTTTTGTCATGCATTTATTATTGTGAATCGAAAATAGGCTGAAATCATCTTTTGTCATACATTTATTGTGAGTGAAATTCATCTTTTGAATTATGAATTGTAGTATATATGTATGTTAAGTGTTCAGGTTAAATTACACTTTTAAAAAACACAAAAATACGGAGTACTTTCTAGAAACGTAAAAAAACTCTCAAAAAATGGTATTCGGAAAATCTCAAACTGAATCTTCCGTTGGTGGTTCTTGTTCTTCAAACAATCTCACTGTGGCTTCTATCCTACCGACGACTAGAAACCAGGAAATTTGGGTAAACTTCGATTTGTGTTTGATGTCGGACAACTCGAGAAGAGCGAGATGTAAAAAATGTGGGGATTTTCTTGGTAGTTACTCAAATAGTACGTTGAAAAATCATATGAAAAAAGTTGTCCCGTTGTTAAAGTGGCGGCGGGTTCTAGTCAAACAACAATGAGGATTGATGGATCGTTGTTTGTATACGAGTCGGATCGGGTTTGGGATAGATGGCAAAATTTGTGGGGTTAAAAATGGGTTTGCAAATAGGCTTCCTCTTTTGAAATTCATGGTGTTAAGAGACCGATTAGAGATGGTCATTCTCCCAAGAACGAGATAGAGAAACCGAGATGATAAGGCCTTTAAGCGGGCAAGACTCCAAGAGAACAAAGAGAGAAACTAAAAACACTTTTCTTTTCATTCATCTTTACTGCTAATGCAAACCTTACATATATAGATGAAAGATGCAAAATGATAACTAACAACTTAACCCACTAACCTATAAAATAGAAACTTGCATGGATAGAGACGTGCATTTTACTAGCCTAAACTGTGGACACACGATGACCACTATGCAACAATAAAAGAAACTGTAATGTCGACCCCTTCAACATGTCAACACGTATCACATGGTTAGTTTTGCAATTTTAATCCCTAAAAAATGTGTTTTATCAAGTCATTATACTTTTTATATTTTGTTACTTAGAAAATATTTTGTATATTTCTTGCAATGATGTACTCGTTATCTACGATTGTGTTACGATCAATGACGGTGAATAGTATGTGAACATCGTGTGTGCGCAACCAAGTCACTTTGCAATCTAATAAACTTTTAAAACTAATTATGTCACTTGAATGATATGATATTTTTAACATTTACGAACAAACTAGAAGCTGACTATGACACCATCTAATACAAAAGGCTAAAGAGCGGACTTGAACAAAGTCAATATGGAAGTGTATGCCTTAGAATGTTAAAGTTGAAATGCCTTTTGACATGCTATACACCTTTTAATCTCTTAGATAACAAAATTTAAAAAGGTTGATGACATGAGAATATGTTTTGAAAAGTTTAATGACTTAAATGGACATAAAAATAATAGAATAACCTAAATGAATATTTTGAGCAGTAAAAAGACAAACAAAATCCTGTACAGTTACCTCAATAGAAAAAGAAATTATACAGTTTCTCAATATGCATTTTCCAAAAGGATATTGACGATGAGTGTAGCTCTTCATCCATCAACCAATAGAAACACTCCATTCACCGTCACACAGATAGCAATCCAGTGGTCCACATTCACTCTCCAATCCTTTAATCCGACGACCGAAACACCCTCAAACAAACACAAAAACTCACTCAACTCACTATAAAAACACCCACTCCACATTTTAGAAACTCAAATCCAAATAGCACTTTTATAAAAGAACCAATCAATCTATAAAAAGATGTCAGGAAGAGGGAAATGAGGAAAAGGATTAGGCAAAGGAGGAGCGAAACGACACTGATGTTGTTTATGCCCTCAAGCATCAAGGTAGGACTATCTACGGTTTCAGTGGTTAAATTAGTTGTTGTTTGGTTACATGAATTAGATCTGGTTTATTGTGTTTAGGTTTCATTATGTGTGTTAAACTTACACATGAGACCAAGAGCATATGCAATCCTTGGGTTTTAGTAAAGATAGTTTTTGCGTAGAGCACCCCTCAACATAGTTCTTTTATTGGTTCAAGAACAAAAATGAGACACCATTTAGGTGTGAAAAAATTGTAGATAACATTTTGTCTTACACCAGGATATTTAATAAATGTTTTATCCCTAAATGACACTCTTGCAAGGCGTATAGTGTAAATTTTTTCAAATATCTCAAGGTTCACTATAATATTGTTATATATATATATATATATATATATATATATATATATATATATATATATATATATATATATATATATATATATATATATATATATATATATATACACACACACACACACACTTAATATTTCATAGATATATTCATTTAATGTTATTGATATGCCATGTGGAAAACTAGAAGGGGGGGGGGGGGGGGTTGAATAGTTTTATGTCCGTTTTAAATTTTATAAAAACTATTTTGTTTTAAAAACTTCGATTCTAGTTTATGTGATCTCAATACTTATACTATATGAACAATTATATAGCAACTAACTAACTAAGCTAATATTGTATAAGTAAATAAGTGAGTAATGAAAAGAGTTGGAAATATCATACCACAACACAAGGATTTATAGTGGTTCAGCTACAAGGTCACCTTCCTTGTTCCTACTCCACTCCCCGAGTCACCTACTCGAGAGTTTTCTTCACTATGTCAACAAACCCTTATGACGGAGAAAACCTTACACACCAATGTACACACCACAACTTCGTCACAACTGAATCACAACTTCTACACAACTTCTTCACACCAATCTACTTCACACCTATCTTCTTCACACCAATCTTCTTCACACCAATCTACTTCACACCTATCTTCTTCACAACTACACTACTTTACTACAAAACAACTTCTTCTCCCTACACAACTTCTATTTCTCCTAAACTACTTATTACAGGCACAACACAACTTCACAAATAATATACACAATATACACAACTACTCTTCAATACTTCTTGAACTTAGTTGTAGAAGGAGTATTCTTCTTTTGCACTTTGGATGAGGATGGATGAGAAGGGATTGAATCACTTGAAACAAGGATTAGTATTTTAATGATCAAAGGGTTTTGGAGATATTTAGAGAGCTTTTGATCTGAAATTTTTGTGCAAAAGGTGGGGAAAAATTCCAGATTTAAGGCGGTATTTATAGGAAAAAATTTCTGACAACTGGAGCGTGCCGGTCCCCTTAAATCATGGCCGGTCCCCTTAATTTTAAGGGGACCGCCCCTTATAATTAAGGGGGCCGCCCAGCTGTAACGGCCAGAAACTTTGTCTTTTAGTGGGGAAAGTTTATTTGGTGAAAAACTAACTGATTTTGGTTAAAAAGTTGAATTCATATATTTAGTATGAATAAAACATTTTTCTTTATTACCAAAAGTGTTTTTCAAAAATATATAATATGTATATATAATAAAATAAACTTTGTAATAATTAATTAAATACCCCTTTGATCATGAGATGTATTAACCACTTGTTTATTCATACCTTAAGTGATTAAGTTTGTAATCTCCCGTAAATTTTCCCTATGAATAGTAAAAGTTAATCAAGACTAATATATCATTACGTTAATTAATAACGTTTTTACCGATAACAAAATTTTTTATTTTTATTTATTTAAATATGCTATGTTACTCGAAATCAATACGATACTTATAAATCCTTTTTCCTCGGAACGATGCTCACACATGTACCACTATAGTCTAAAAATCGCGAGAATCTTAAATTTTACCACTTACGAACTTACGTAACATATTTTAACTAAACGTGTTCGACAACGTCCGGACTCACGTAAACGTCTCACTAATTAAATTCTAAACTTTTCACTAATTATAATTAATAATTTTACTAATTACAATTACACTAAACCGGACCCTAAATCTTACCCTAAGCCCAAACCTATTCTCGGCCTGTTACTATTCCTAGCCCAAAACCAATCAAGCCCATTTTCCTTTATTTTGTTTCAAACCACTCGACTAGGACAAGCTAGAAACGAGCCTCGTATGCTCAAATCCTACACACGACACACATTTATTTTTACACACTCTCGTTCCTCCCCTAGCCAACATTTAGAGTGTCGATTTTTAGTTCCCCATGTCGAGTCTAGACACGTTTTTACTAGGCAAAGCATTTGTCCCAAAAACGATTTCATAAAATTACAACATATCCAAAACTCAACCATTTTAACCCACATTTGTTTCTATAACATCCTAAACTCATTCTAAACACAAACAAATGTCTAAATGTTGCAAAGTTATCCAATCTCACAAGTCTCAACCGATTTTCAAATCGGTTAACAAATGAAATGGTGGTCGACATGCATTTTTCAAAACAAACTAGTACCTTCTTGTTTCAAGCTCACTCATTTGCATATTATATTCACCGAGGCCAAGTACCATAACATTTTAAAAGCCATTTCGAAAGTACCATGCCCTTATAATAATCCAATTCCCACGTTTTCTTTGAATGTTGAGGATGTCGACACATAAGAAACCAAAACATGGAGTAACTTGTTTACTCTTACACATTAGGACTTTTGGATACACGTAACAATCCCATCACCTTAAATTTTAGATACAAGAATATACTAGGTACCATATAAAAACCCCATGCATGCATGCTTTCGTTTTTCCATTACATGCAACGCAAAAACTTACCAAAATTTCTAAGTATTAAGTCTAGCCTTGGGTCGAAGCATTTGGGTAGGAATTCTAAGGATTCGTGTGGGTTTAGAAGGAACAAGTTGTTGTTTGTGCACCTTGGTCGAGCAAACATACACGCTACGTACTCATACCACTCACTTCTCGACTCTACGTCTCATTTACCCCACCATTTTGGTGTCGTAAGTTCCTAAACGAACTCTTTTCAATATTTAGATAAACATTCATTTGCATTATTTTTATACACGACACAAACAAATGCACCTCATTATTCAAAAACTAAATAAACAACATATATATATATATATATATATATATATATATATATATATATATATATATATATATATATATATATATATATATATATTACGTTCGCCTATATATTTTACACCTTAACAATCAAGTTATATAAAGTTTTGAAACTAAAAAGCTACGTACAAACTATTTTCGAATACCATTTCTAACGTATACAACAAGTATTGAAAACTCTAAAATTTTTCTAAGTCTTGTACTACTAAAAACTCGTCCCATGCAAGCCCCAAAACGCACGTATATTTCTAAAATCCACTTAACGAGCATACTATTTTATTTCACAAACTAATAGACACCCTAACAAACAATCATTTTCGTATAAAAACTTTGTAATAAAAATCACGTTTTGAACCTATAAAAGTCACAAAGCAAATCGACATAGGAGATAGTTGTGAAAACTAATTAGTATCGATTGGGCCTTAAAGCCCAATCATCCCAAAAATAAGCCGATTGAATAAGCTATGGAAATAAGCAGTTTGGTAACATTTTTAATATCCTAACCTTAGCCCAAAACAAAGCCCAAAACCCTCGTAGGCTCATTGGATCTAAAAACCTTAACGGGCCTTACATTTTCGTTAAAAAGCCCATAAGCTATCAAATAAGCTTTTCGAACTAATAAGCTGTTAGGATAAGTTAAATAAGCTATTTTTAAACTAAATAAGAAATGAAAACACTAAGTTTTGAAACTGGTAAATTTTGGACAAGATTTGCAAATTTTACAAAATTCGGGTTAAAAGTGTCAATTTTTCAAAGTTGGGGTATAAACTGTCAATTCGTAAACTTAAGGATAAAAACTGATTTTTATAAACTTTTGGGTGAAAAGTGTAAGAAATATAAAGTTTTGGACGTAAAACGTAAATATATTTAATTTTGGACTAACAGTGTAACGCTAACGCTGTTAGGGTAAAAAGTGTAAATTTTTGGAAAATACAAGGGCCGTATACAAAATTAACATTTTTATTTTTATTTTCCATTTTTACGATTTCACGTCACGACGTTACATTTTATTTCAAACTATTATTATTATTACTATTATTATTATTAAACGTTACGTTATATTTATATATATATAACTAAACTAAACGTACGATATATTATAAAAACTAAAAGTTTTACTAACGTTAAATTAACAAATCACGTATTCAAAAACTACTCGCGATTAAAACATTAAGACTATCAAACACTAAAACTTGCCATATATTATCTAGGTCGTGTGTGAAGCCGTTCCCCTTTTGCAAACTGAGTATCGATAATTTTTATCACTAAACCACTAAGGTGAGTTCAT
Source organism: Artemisia argyi (assembly GCA_030686995.1). NCBI lineage: Eukaryota > Viridiplantae > Streptophyta > Magnoliopsida > Asterales > Asteraceae > Artemisia > Artemisia argyi. Next base: position 201,828,783 of record CM060676.1, read on the forward strand.
AGCCCACTTTTATAAAACTGTTTTCGTGGGGAGGTACATGCTTAAAAATCTGAACACAAGTATTTTCTTATACTATGCCTGAAATTGTTATTGCTTAAGTCCCTTTTTGCGAAAAGCCCCTCATATCATGAACCTTAGTCACCCAGAGGGTGAACGTAAATAATTGTGGATAGATCTATTAGGGATTGACAATCCCCGTTTGGGCGTTGAGAAAACAACCAAATGCACTTTATTTGAAATCTAATAGGTTACTGGCAAGGACCTATCCCGAGGGCACCTGTTACTATAATCCATCATTTATGATGAGATCTGTTAATCGGCTGAGTGTCATGAGCTTAATGCAATAATAAACGATTTTAACTTATAATTGTAAATCGATGCAATTATCACTATCGCTTGTGTTCAACTACTAAACTTAAACCTATGAATATCACTAAACTTTTGTTGACTTTTAGCATGTTTATCTCAGGAAATTAATGCAAAGGAGCTCAAGGCATGGAGAGGGCACTAAACCCCTATACGGGTGTTAAATAAAATGTTTTGTCATTTTCTTTTAATAACTCATATCTTCTATGATATGTTAAGACTAATGAAACAACTTTGTATTTGAAAATTTGCTTTTAAATGAATGATAAACATAACTTTAAAACGTCTCTTTGAGTCGTTTTCTATGACGTTGACTTCGATCCTCTAAGTAATACCCCACAAAGTCTTCCGCTGCTCTAGTTGAAATTTAGGGGGTGTTACAGATTGGTATCAGAGCCAAGGTTATAGAGAACCAGGTGTATTTTAAAACACTGGACTATAACTACGCTTTTAAAACGGACCATTTTTACAAAAGTCATGTTACGCCCTCCGTGCCTTCGCAGCTCCATCAACGGTTAGAAAATGTTATTTATCATATGAGCTTTTTATAATGTTAACTTAGTTTATGATTATATTAATGACCTGCATTTACTATTCGGGATTAATACAGTACCATGTCGTCTTCTTCCCATCCTATCACCTTCTCATCTGACTCGGACTCAGAAACTTCTCTCCCAATACCACCACCCCCATCACCTGCCCAAAACCACAGGCATAGGCATGTGCGTCAACTCCAGATTTACGAGCCAGAACCCTTTGGTCAACCTTTCTGACGTTACAGAGGAGGTCCTGTCTGTAAGCACACCCCCCGGAAACAGGTGCATGCGACACTTACTCCACGTATACCACCACCATCTCCACCTCTACCTACTCCACTCGTATCACCAACACCAGTGATATTTCCCACCTCGCCTATGACTGGAATTAGGCTATCACCGTCCTCATCCCTTGAGCACCCTAGGACTATACGACTATCCCCAGTTCCACCAAACACCGTCCTTTACCGACAAACCACCACTGTACCCTTACCAACACCCGATTCACCAACCTTTACCTCACTATCAGCCCCACCTCGTAGGAGGCCACGTATTGTGGTTTCATCCCTATCTGACCCCGGTGAGCAAACCGTACCCGAGGCTACTTCCCGTCCTAAGACCCGTAGGAGGGTCGATGCTCGAAGATGGTCTTTCTTACTTCCAATCCTTCAGTACTGGAGATCTCAGGAAGGTGCTCCTAGTGCTAGGGAACTAGGAGAGAGTTCATCCTCAGCTGCTTCTAGGATTCTTCCAGTTACCGGAGAACCCATCCACCATACCATACCTTTACTAGCCGCCAGGATATCCCGCCATGAGGATCGTCTTGATGACATTGTTATAGTTATCGATGATTTCCCACTAGAGCAGATAGAGGCTATAGGAGAAGATGTAGGAAACCTTGAGATTGGTCAGTTGGCAATGGAGGAGAGCTTTGAGCTGATGAGCACCCATCTGGAAGGGGCTATTGAGACGATACGTACCTTTGGAGGTATTGCTATCATGCTGCAAGGAGAGATCGATTCGCAGGATGACGAGATCGACAGGATTAGCATTCAGGTCCTAAACCTGAGGAGTATGATTAGGGACACCCAGGCCAGAGAGAGAGCCAGAGACTTGACAATAGAGACCATGATGACTATGATTGAAGACCTTCAGTGCAGAGTCGGGGATGCACCAGGGAATCCATAGATCAGGGACATATCATTATAGCTAAGGACTATCATAGCCTGCCAATGTGGCATTAATAAAGAAATCTTGTATTGTTATGTTTTCTTGTAAAACGAATGAACGAGACATTATTAATATTATGTTGTCTGTTACTTTGTAATATGTTGATGTTGATCTATGTTTCTATGGTTGTATCTTTATGCGTTGTTGTGTTCTCATATATATGTTGTCACAGGGAATGTCAGTCTATACAAACCTAACCAAGCATTTATACTTCTATTGTGTGTTGTGATTTATTCAAGCATGTCGTGATGATTATTTATAATGTTATAAATTTTACGCGATAATTTCTCAACATAACGTAGTTATATATATGATATTGATAGAGCCATGGCTAAGACAAGGAAAGCGACTGCGACTACAACACCCGAAACCGCAACCCCTGTAACCGAAACGTCCACACCAACTATGACTCCGGCTGATATCGAGAAAGCAATTGCTGACGGTGTCGCCACTGGTTTAGAAGCAAATGCACGCAATAGCGGCACCAGTATGCCACCAGGAGGAAGTGGAACCTCTGTACCCCGCAAGTGTACCTATAAAGATTTTATAGGATGTCAACCAACTTTTTACAAGGGTACAGAAGGAGTGACTGGACTTACTCAGTGGTTCGAGCGAATCGAAACAGTCTTTCAGAAGAGTGGCTGTTCGGAGGATTGCAAAGTTACCTTTGCTACCGGAACACTTTTGCAAGATGCTCTATCTTGGTGGAATTCTATCACCCAAACTATGGGGATGACTGAAGCATTCCAACTCACCTGGACCGAGTTCAAAGCAAAAATACTGAGGAAGTACTGCCCCCGTGCTGAGCTGAGAAAGTTGGAAGATGAGTTTCACGAGTTAACAGTGAAAGGGATTAATCTCAGGACATATAACAGGAGGTTCCAAGAACTATCGGCACTATGCCCCACGATGGTGCCAGATTTCGAAAGGACCCTGGAGAAATATGTCGAAGGACTCCCTCGGAGCATCGAAGGAGATGTTACCTCGTCAAACCCACCAACTCTAGAAGTGGCAATGACCCTTGCTCAGAAGCTGTTGGACCGAGAGATCAAGTGTAACAAATAACTCAAGCGAAAGCTTGATGATAAAAGGACCACACACACCAGCAGTGGAAACCACTACAACAACAACTCCAACAACAACCCTAGGAACAACAATCAAAACCGCCACAACTACAACAACCGCAACAGTCAACAGAACCCTAGGCAAGAGACTGCCAAAGCATACACCGCCACTGGAAGCGGGGGATATGCGGGTCCAAAACCCCAATGCCACAAGTGCAAGTTACACCACTATGGGCAGTGCACCATTAAGTGTACAAAGTGTCAGAAGGTGGGCCATCAGGCTAAGGATTGCAAGATCCCCGCTACCGGGAACAATTTGCAACCTGTGACCCCAACATGCTACACTTGTGGAGAAATTGGCCATTACAAGAACCAATGCGCCAAAGGAAATGGTCAGGCAAACAACGCTCGTGGGAGAGCCTATGTGATAGGAGAAGGAAATGCGTCACAGAACCCAGACGTAGTCACGGGTACGTTCCTACTCAATCATCATAGTGCTAAAGTATTATTTGACTCCGGAGCCGATAAGAGTTTTGTGTCTTCTTCCTTTGCCCCCTTACTTAACATAGCCCCCCCTAAGTTAGATACTGCCTATGATATAGAAATGGCCAACGGAGATTTAATAGGCATAGATACCGCAATTCAGAATTGCACCATAACCTTACAAAACGAAACCTTTCCCATCAACCTCCTGCCTACTCAGCTAGGTAGTTTTGATGTCATCGTCGGAATGGATTGGTTATCCAAACACCATGCTAGAATCATCTGTGATGAGAAAGCAGTCCACATTCCATTTAACGGTAAAACTTTAGTTATCCAAGGCGATAAGAGTAAACCACGACACGGTATCATCTCGTACATCAGAATGGTGAAATACTTGAATCAAGGGTGTCAAGTATTCATGGTTCGAGTAACGGAAGATAAATCAAAGGAAAAATGACTTGAAGACGTTCCCGTCGTCAAGGAGTTTCCAGAAGTTTTTCCTGACGATTTACCCGGCCTTCCACCTACCCGCCAAGAAGAATTTCAAATAGATCTCGTGCCTTGAGCAGGACCGGTGGCAAGAGCACCTTATAGGTTAACCCCGTCTGAGATGAAGGAATTGGCCGAACAACTAGAAGAGTTGTCAGATAAGGGTTTCATCCGACCAAGTTCATCACCTTGGGGAGCTCCAGTCCTATTCGTTAAGAAGAAAGACGGAACTTTCCGAATGTGCATTGACTACTGAGAATTAAACAAATTAACCATGAAGAATCGGTATCCATTACCCAGGATCGATGATTTGTTTGATCAACTACAAGGGTCGAGTGTCTATTCGAAGATCAGCTTAAGGTCAGGGTACCATCAACTAAGAGTTAAGGAGGAAGATATTCCCAAAACAGCTTTTAGGACTCGATACGAACACTTCGAATTCCAAGTGATGCCATTTGGTTTAACCAATGCCCCCGTAGTGTTTATGGATTTGATGAATCGAGTATGCAAACCATACTTAGATAAATTTGTGATTGTATTCATAAATGGCATCTTAATCTATTCTCGCAACGAGAAAGAACATGTGGAACACTTGAGGATCATCTTAGAGCTGCTCAAAAAGGAAGAGCCGTATGCCAAGTTCTCTAAGTGTGATTTCTGGATTAGAACTGTACAACTTCTGGGTCACGTTATTGATAGTCAAGGCATCCATGTGGATCCGGCAAAGATTGAGGCCGTTAAGGATTGGGCATCTCCTACCAACCCCACGGAGATACGCCAATTCTTAGGTCTTGCCGGTTACTACAGGCGATTCATTGAAGGTTTTTCAAAAATCGCCAAGCCTTTGACCGAGTTAACACAAAAGAACAAGAAGTATAGTTGGTAGGAGAAGCAGGAATCGGCTTTTCAGTTGTTAAAGAAGAAACTCTGTGAAGCTCCGATTTTAGCACTACCGGAAGGAAGTGAAGACTTCGTAGTGTACTGCGACGCGTCGTACCATGGTTTAGGTGCGGTACTGATGCAAAGAGACAAAGTGATAGCTTATGCTTCACGACAACTTAAGACGCATGAAGTAAATTATACAACTCATGATTTGGAATTAGGAGCAGTAGTATTTGCTCTTAAGATATGGAGACACTATCTGTACGACACCAAGTGCACGGAATACACAGATCACAAAAGTCTTCAACATATCCTAGATCAGAAGGAGTTGAATATGAGGCAACGCTGATGGTTAGAATTGCTTAGCGACTACGATTGTGAGATTCGCTACCATCCGGGAAAAGCGAACGTCGTGGCAGACGCCTTAAGCAGGAAAGAACGAATAAAACCTCTCAGGGTTCGATCCTTGGGAATGACGGTTTATTCGCATCTTCCATCGCAAATACTTCAAGCGCAATCCGAGGCTCTTCGAGAAGAGAACAAACCAAATGAAAGAATCTACGGCATGCCGGAGAACTCAAATGGTTTTGTGAAGAGATCAAACGGAATGCTCTGTTTTAAGGATAGAAGTTGGGTTCCACTCTATGGAGGATTATGTGACCTCATCATGCATGAGTCGCACAAATCAAAGTACTCCATCCACCCAGGTTCCGACAAGATGTACCAGGATCTTAAGAAACTCTATTGGTGGCCAAACATGAAAGTCGACATAGCAGAGTATGTCAGAAAATGTTTGACTTGTGCGAGAGTAAAAGCAGAGTATCAGAAACCATAAGGATTGTTGGTACAACCCGAACTTCCCATGTGGAAATGGGAACGGATTACAATGGACTTCATCACCAAACTACCCAAGACGTAAACAGGATATGATACCATATAGGTCATCGTTGATCGTCTCACCAAATCCGCTCATTTTCTGCCTGTCAAAGAAACCGACGAAATGAATACACTCTCACAGTTGTACTTAAAAGAGATTTTTACCCGACATGGAGTGCCTATCTCCATCATCTCTGATGGAGATAGTCGATTCATGTCTCATTTCTGAAAATCTTTGCAGAAAGCTCTAGGAACTAAGTTAGACATGAGCACAGCATACCATCCTCAGACCGATGGACAAAGTGAAAGAACCATCCAAACCTTAGAAGACATGCTCCGAGCATGTGTGATCGACTTCGGAAAAGGTTGGGACAAACATTTACCGTTGGTAGAATTCTCCTACAACAATAGTTACCACACTAGTATTAAGGCAGCCCCATTCGAAGCACTGTATGGAAGAAAGTGCAGATCTCCCGTTTGTTGGGCCGAAGTTGGTGACATACAACTCACCAGGCCCGAACTCATTCATGAGACAACGGAGAAAATAGTTAAGATCAAACAACGGCTGCAAGCTGCTAGAGACCGGCAGAAAAGCTATGCCGACATAAGACGAAAACCTATGGAATTTCAGGTTGGAGATAGATTAATGTTGAAAGTGTCTCCTTGGAAAGGAATGATACGCTTTGGAAAGCGTGGAAAGTTAAACCCTAGATACATCGGACCATTTAGCATCCTAGAACGGATTGGACTAGTGGCATATAAGCTAGAGCTGCCAGAAGAACTTAACCGAGTACACCCTACCTTCCACGTATCTAACCTTAAGAAGTGTTTATCCGATGAATCTCTAGTGATCCCACTCAAAGAGATTCAACTCGACAATAAACTTGTCTTTACAGAAGAACCAGTAGAAATCATGGATCGGGAAGTCAAATGATTAAAACAAAACCGTATTCCCATAGTCAAAGTTAGATGGGACTCTAAGCGAGGACCACTATAGTCTAAAAATCGCAAGAATCTTAAATTTTATCACTTACGAACTTACGTAACATATTTTAACTAAACGCGTTCGACAACGTCCGGACTCACGTAAACGTCTCACTAATTAAATTTTAAAATTTTCACTAATTATAATTAACAATTTCACTAATTACAATTACACTAAACTGGACCCTAAATCTCACCCTAAGCCTAAACCTATTCTCGGCCTGTTACTATTCCTAGCCCAAAACCAATCAAGCCCATTTTCCTTTATTTTGTTTCAAACCACTCGACTAGGATAGGCTAGAAACGAGCCTCGTATGCTCAAATCCTACACACGACACACATTTATTTTTACACACTCTCGTTCCTCCCCTAGCCAACATTTAGAGTGTCGATTTTTAGTTCCCCATGTCGAGTCTAGATACGTTTTTACTAGGCAAAGCATTTGACCCAAAAGCGATTTCATAAAATTACAACATATCCAAAACTCAACCATTTTAACCCACGTTTGTTTCTATAACGTCCTAAACTCATTCTAAACACAAACAAATGTCTAAATGTTGCAAAGTTATCCAATCTCACAAGTCTCAACCGATTTTCAAATCGATTAACAAATGAAATGGTGTCGACATGCATTTTTCAAAACAAACTAGTACCTCCTTGTTTCAAGCTCACTCATTTGCATATTATATTCACCTAGGCCAAGTACCATAACATTTTAAAAGCCATTTCGCAAGTACCATGCCCTTATAATAATCCAATTCCCACGTTTTCTTTGAATGTTGAGGATGTCGACACATAAGAAACCAAAACATGGAGTAACTTGTTTACTCTTACACATTAGGACTTTTGGATACACATAACAATCCCATCACATTAAATTTTAGATACAAGAATACACTAGGTACCATATAAAAACCCCATGCATGCATGCTTTCGTTTTTCCATTACATGCAACGCAACCAAAATTTCTAAGTATTAAGTCTAGCCTTGGGTCGAAGCATTTGGGTAGGAATTCTAAGGATTCGTGTGGGTTTAGAAGGAACAAGTTGTTGTTTGTGCACCTTGGTCGAGCAAACATACACGCTACGTACTCATACCACTCACTTCTCGACTCTACGTCTCATTTACCCCACCATTTTGGTGTCGTAAGTTCCTAAACGAACTCTTTTCAATATTTAGATAAACATTCATTTGCATTATTTTTATACGCGACACCAACAAATGCACCTCATTATTCGAAAACTAAATAAACAACATATATATATATATATATATATATATATATATATATATATATATATATATATATATATATATATATATATATATATATATATATATATATATATATATTACGTTCGTCTATATATTTTACACCTTAACAATCAAGTTATATAAAGTTTTGAAACTAAAAAGCTACGTACAAACTATTTTGGAATACCATTTCTAACGTATACAACAAGTATTGAAAACTATAAAAATTTTTCTAAGTCTTTTACTACTAAAAACTCGTCCCATGCAAGCCCCAAAACGCACGTATATTTCTAAAATCCACTTAACGAGCATGCTATTTTATTTCACAAACTAATAGACCCCCTAACAAACAATCATTTATGTATAAAAACTTTGTAATAAAAATCACGTTTTGAACCTATAAAAGTCACAAAGCAAATCGACATAGGAGATAGTTGTGAAAACTAATTAGTACCGATTGGGCCTTAAAGCCCAATCATCCCAAAAATAAGCCGATTGAATAAGCTATGGCAATAAGCAGTTTGGTAACATTTTTAATATCCTAACCTTAGCCCAAAACAAAGCCCAAAACCCTCGTAGGCCCATTGGATCTAAAAACCTTAACGGGCCTTACATTTTCGTTAAAAAGCCCATAAGCTATCAAATAAGCTTTTCGAACTAATAAGCTGTTAGGATAAGTTAAATAAGCTATTTTTAAACTAAATAAGAAATGAAAACACTAAGTTTTGAAATTGGTAAATTTTGGACTAGATTTGCAAATTTTACAAAATTCGGGTTAAAAGGGTCAATTTTTCAAAGTTGGGGTATAAACTGTCAATTCGTAAACTTAAGGATAAAAACTGATTTTTATAAACTTTTGGGTGAAAAGTATAAGAAATATAAAGTTTTGGACGTAAAACGTAAATATATTTAATTTTGGACTAACGGTGTAACGCTAACGCCGTTAGGGTAAAAAGTGTAAATTTTTGGAAAATACAAGGGCCGTATACAAAATTAACATTTTTATTTTTATTTTCCATTTTTACGATTTCATGTCACGACGTTACATTTTATTTCAAACTATTATTATTATTACTATTATTATTATTAAACGTTACGTTATATATATATATATATATATATATATATATATATATATATATATATATATATATATATATATATATATAGTGTATCTTTATTTTCAGAACTCTGTTAAGTGCGGGAACTGCGAGAACTCCAATTTTGCATTAGAAAACATGCATGTTCTTATAAAACATGTATGTTTTCTTACATACACCTTAATACACATAATACATGTTTATATAAAAATCTGTTAAGTGCAACAGATCAATGCAAAATCGTTTTATTTTTAGAACCCTGTTAAATGCGGGAACTGCGAGAACTCCAATTATACATTAGAAAACATGCATGTTCATATAAAACATGTATGTTTTCTTACATACATCTTAATACGCAGGCATGTGTATTAAGGTGTATGTAAGAAAACATACATGTTTTATATGAACATGCATGTTTTCTAATGCAAAATTAAAGTTCTCGCAGTTTTCGCACTTAACAGGGTTCTGAAAATAAAGACCCCCTATATATATATATATATATATATATATATATATATATAAATATATATATATATATATATTATATATATATATATATATATAACTTAACTAAACGTACGATATATTATAAAAACTAAAAGTTTTACTAACGTTAAATTAACAAATCACGTATTCAAAAACTACTCGCGATTAAAACATTAAGACTATCAAACACTAAAACTTGCCATATATTATCTAGGTCGTGTGTGGAGCCGTTCCCATTTTGCAAACTGAGTATCGATAATTTTTATCACTAAACCACTAAGGTGAGTTCATAGCCCACTTTTATAAAACTGTTTTCGTGGGGAGGTACATGCTTAAAAATCTGAACACAAGTATTTTCTTATACTATGCCTGAAATTGTTATTGCTTAAGTCCCTTTTT